>OU862915.1:28691518-29395685 GCA_917880885.1 Limnephilus marmoratus
CCACCAAACACACTGATAAATATCGAAGGTCTCTTTCCCTCCATATCTCTATTGTCAGTTCTTTACAATATAGGCCAATGCAATTAGCGATCCGCGATCGGAATTATTCCTGTAGTCCCAGTTTTATGTACTCATCTGCTGATGTAAAATCTGAGTTTTCGATCTTGGGCACTTGAGCTTTTGCCGCCATTTTGAAAAAACCAGTCGAAATCGCGCAAAAATTTAGTTTTTCTCAAATATCTCGTTTCCAATCAAAATTTCGATTAAAGTATCTTAACTCTCCACTAACCCCCACTATCGTTAATTTATAGTTATAGTATGTAAAAATGTAGGTAATGTAAACAAAAGTCGAAAAATGTGGTAATAAATCGTGATAAATTTTCTGTTTTCACCTAATGATATTTGTTTATGCTTTATATCAGTAAAAAAACTACAAAAAACATAAAACTACACTCATTTTTTAGAAATTTTATTATCTACAAAGTTGGTATCAATAATTTTTTCACAAAATTGTATTGGAAAAGGGATACGTACAAAAAACCAAACCAAGTCGTGCAATTTACCGGTTTTTATAAACTTATACACATTTTTACGACTGTATAACTCAATAATTACTAGAGATAGAAGAAAATGTTTTGTGCAAATATTGTAGGTAATTTTATGTTCTAGTAAACTTGTTAAGATACTTTAATCAAAGTTTTGATTGGAAACGAGATATTTGAGAAAAACTAGATTTTGGCGCGTGTTCGGCTGGTTTTTTCAAAATGGCGGTGAAAGCTCAAGTGACCCGAGGTCGAAAACTCAGATTTTACATCACGAGATGAGTATATAAAACACATAAAAAAAATTGGGACTACCGGAATAATTCCGATCGCGAGCCCTTTTTTTGCGCTAATTGCACTGGCCTAATACTAAACTATAGTTACAAGTTACAACATGTACCTCACAGCTCCAGTCCAGCTACAATACATGGATCTAGTTTCCCTCTGCCCGGGTATCTCCACGATCACACCACACTGACAAATATCGAAGGTCTAATTTCCCTTAATATTCCTCTCGTCAGTTTTTCACAACTCAACTACCTCATGTACCTTCCAGTTCCACCGTAAAAACAACACTAATTCTCTGTTAAAAACGTCGCCACATTTAAAGAAAAACATAAAAATACAAATTAATATGGTACATTAAAAATGGCGGGAGTAGAATCTTTTAGCATTTTCCACAACTATGATTTTAAAATCTAACATACAGAAACAATAAAACAATTACCTTAAGTCAGCCGAAATTGAAGTCCCAATAAAATAAGGGACGAACAAATATTGCGAATTTCATGATTATAGAAGTTCCTCTTAGGTTGGGCCATGAAAGGCCGACAGCAAACACTTTCCATTGGGGGCTGCAATAAATATGTATAGGTTCTATTTAAGGATCTTATTTGAAATGTACAAATACCTACTTAAAAATGAAACAATTTAATCAATGAACTTTTTCTTCCAAATTTGTAAAGGAATGTGTTAATACGATACCAGCCATAAAATTATTATTCATAAAAACCGTGGGATGCCTATTTGAAAAAGAGAAACTACGCATGACTAAAATGACTAAAATATCATGAATATTACGAATAATTATTTTACTTAAGACTAAATGGATAATATCGCATTCTGGAACGAACAATTTACTTGAAATAATTACCCAAGATGACTCTAAACTTATGAATTATTAAAAAATTTAATGGACAAATATTTCACGATAAAAAACACAAATAAATAAAGTAGCTCTTTTCCGAACTGGATAATAAAAATACCTTTTAAGTTTTATTGGGTATCAAATTGGTATCAAATTTAAAACATATTTTTTTTGAAACGGGCCTTAACGGGCTGCGCATCCATTTCCCTTAATAAAATAACTCTTAAATCTTTCCCACGGAATTTAAAATGTCGAGATCACGAAATGCCTAAATTTGCTAGCTGATGAACAAAAAAATCTTTTTTAAAAAACAATCTCTAGAGTTGTGACTTTTGCATGACATGCTTAAAAAGGCCATCATTCCGTCTGTTAAAACCAAGTCATTAGTTTTTTTATTATTTTTTTTTTAATTGAAAAATCTAGTTTCTCAGGAAAATCTACGAAGAAAAAACTTGCCCCGATTTCCCTGCAATAATATTTTTCTTATCTACAAATCTCTTGTAGCAATCAGTGTTTAATTAAAGTTTAAGGTTTTTCTGCGATCCAGATAAGAACATAAGTATGACTGTGTTTCCTTCGCATCTGATTACGATGATTGTCTTCTAATTAAATGTTTGTTTTTTATCAATTCAAGACTAAGTGATTGAGACCTTTTCCACTGTACGATTTAATTTTGACGTAGCCTGTTATCCGTCGCGTCCAACAATATTTTATGTCTCTTAAGAACCTGAGTGAAAGATCACCAAATATAATTTTAGCTCATTGAAGTATTAATTTTGTTCAAATGAACAAGGGTGTAAAATTATCGTTTCTAAAGTGAGTGGTGTTGAATTTTAATCAAAAATTGTACATGGTACAGAACAGCGTTCAGTTGCAAGGGAAATTAATGGACTCCACCAATGACGTCGGTAGCATCAATAGAGTTTTGGATTGTAGCTGTGTTAGTTGTCATGGTTTTCGTGAGTTTTGTACATGTTTGTCGAAGTCATCCAAGTAAGTACAATGATTAATTGTTCATTTAAAATTGTGTGTATGGATTTCTGTGACAATTTAAATTTCATTTCAAAACAATTTATTAAATATTTTCGTACTGCTCCAGCGTCAAATCCAAAGCATTACCAAAAAAAATAATCGAAGTATTTCATAATTTAAAGAATTATTGCAATTGATTCAAAATATGCTCTCCAGAAAACTTGATATTCATTTTCCATTATGAATACTGAAATATACCTGGTAATTCTGAAAATGGGCAAAATAGAACATAATTACAATGATTACTGTAATTTATTTTTGAGGTATTACGGCAACACAACTGCCCTGATGATGGACCTTGTAACGCTGTCCGAAGCGTTAGCTAAAGATCACGGCATAATACCCCAAAAACAAGTCAAAAAATCAAAAATATATTATATTATTATAATAGGTTAAGTTAAAGATTAGGAAACGTTCCGTTCGTTTTTTCTTTACCTTTGCTTCGCATTTTTTATGCTTTATGTTTTGTTATGAAATGGAACAACCTGAAATGGCCAGTTTTTGCCCGCAAACGAGACCAATTTTAGGATTCATTTTCCAACATCCACTTCTGTGCACAACACAACGTATTTTTGATAAGCTAGCAGAAATATCGTGCCCGAGGTCTTGCGTTCTTGCGTATAATCATACATTGTTGCACGGGTATATGTAGAGCGGTACCAGTTTGTTTCTAGATTCTAGATCTAGACCATCGCCTGTCCTCGTCCTGTCTTCCGTTTTTCTTTTCTTCATTCCTCCTTTACATTAAGCTATCATTTGTCCAAATATTTGTTTGAAGACTTTCCTCGATTCTTATATTTATTAAAAAAAACTTTTCCTCATTCTAATTTTCCGTCCAAAAGGATTAGTAGTACAAATTTACTTAATAAAACTAACGTTGTCGTATTAAAATATTATTATTATTACATAGGTGACTTGTGCAGTGTTCAGATATCTTCTTTGTTTTTATAATATATACAGCCAGGTATCAGTGGCGCACAGTACTAATTCTGACAATGGTATTGACATCCACGAGCATGCTCGTCCAGTGTTCATAAATCAGCATACTTGGTTTGAACGTACTCGTGGATGAGCATCCTCAAAGCCAGCAATTGAACAAACATGCACTTTATAAGCACGCTCTTGTCAAATAAATGTCGACAAATAGATTGAGTTTCATACACCCAGTAGGTACTTACTTAACAAAATAATCTTGTTACTTGCAACGCAATTACTTAAGAACCTTTTGACAAAAGAAAATAAAACGGTTAATTTGGGTCCAAGATGTCAACAAATCCAAAAAGTGATTAAAAAATTAAAAAAATTAATGCTATTTTCCATATAAGTTGGTTTCATTTTGGAGTTTTTTAAGGAACTTTTGGGTATTTTGTGCGTAATTTGAACATCTTTTGTGGGTATTTTAGTGACCCAATCTTCCAAAGACGTTGGTGATTCCTTTTTTTATGTGAATACCTCACATTACGTAGGTATTACCTGTCTTCTATTGGCGATAACTTCAAATTTTTATGGAAATAATCTGTTACCAGGACTGCTTAAAAATACAATCTGACCTTGAGGATATAGCAGAATAGTCAGAAAAAAATAAGACTTCAATATTAAAAAATGCTTAACAATGACATAATATACCCGCTGCCAGAAGCCCGCAGTTTTTTAGTACAACATTAAAGGGAAAAAATTATGCCGAGTCAATAGCTTTAAAGATATCGGTATCGTCTTTGATCCCAAACTGACATTCTCGGATCACATATCACGGCTCGCTCCAGCATGCTACAAACTCCTGAGTTTTATCATCAGAATATGTAAGAAATTTGATGTCCCAGATGCAATGATTCCCATCTTCGATGGCGTCATAAGAAGTAAGCTGGAGTATGCTAGTGGTGTGTGGACTCCGCACCAAACTAAATAAATTAACCTTTAAACACCGGGTAATAAAGGTAGCCCACTGCCCAGCATTTTTTGTGAAATACTCGCACCATAATCATCGGTCCCGTATGGGACCGCTGGGCATTTAACGTCGCAAATCCGCGGTCCCGTACGGGACTGCTGAGGGTCCAAAGGTTAATATGCAGGAACAAATCCATTAAAAAATCCTTAGGTATGTCTATATGCGGATACATGGAACTTATCCGCGGTTCATGCACCATATGTATGGAAGTACTTGAGGCAACAAATAGATTTAGCTTAGAAACTAGACGTTACGCAAATCTTGCGAATCTTAGTTTGAACATAATCCACAACTGTATTGACAGCCCGTTCCTCTTGTAATGCTATGGCTTATACGGGGTGGCGCAAAACTTCCGATATGGTTTGAATGTGTAATAACTTTTTTATTTAATGGTTAATTATTATTAATTTTTTTTATGCAGTAAATTAATGGGGAATATTTTTGGCTAAAGTGTGAAAAATTATATCCCGCAAGTGGTGGCCATTTTCGGCTTCGCACATTCGTGCTCTTTCCAGTACATTTTGCATAACTTTTCGTAAAGTTTTCGGTGTTATGGCTTGAATTTCATTGCGAATGTTTTTTTTTTAGCTGTGGTATGGTCGCTGGCTTATTTAGGTATACGCTTTCTTTCAAATAACCCCAATGAAACAGTCTGGCGCTGTTAAATCCGGTGAACGTGGTGGCCAATTGAAATCGCTCCTGCGCGAAATAATGCGTCCGCCAAAGAGGTCCCATAACATAGCCATTGGGTCCCTTGCAGTGTGGGCTGTGGCTCCATCTTGTTGGAACCACAACTGTGTATGGTTTTCTGCAGCTGGCCTCAAAAAATTGTCAATCATCGTTTGATATTCAGCATTATTTACCGTAATTGAGGCGCCATGTGCATTTTCAAAGAAATATGGACCAATGATCCTTTCAGACGATACACCGCACCAAACAGTACACTTAAGTGGGTGTAATTGTTGCTGATGAACTGTTCTTGGATTCTCCATAGCCCATATCCTACAATTTTGCTTGTTTACGAAACCATTCAATTGGAAATGGGCTTCAGCGCTCATTATCAAATTGTTAATGAAATCGCGATTTTCTTCTGCTTTTTGTCGGAATGAAATGGCATAATCAAGCCGTTGTTGGTAGTCTATCGGCAATTCTTGCACAAGCTGAACCTTATACGGGAAATCGTGCAATGTGGTCAAAATCCTCTGAACGGACCTCCGCGATAGCCCTAGTTGTGCCGAACGTCTTCTTGTTGATGTTTGTGGACTGACCTGCACACTATCCACAGCACGTTGGATATTTTCTTCCGTGTGGACCGTACGTGGTCTTCCGGTACATGGAATGTGTCTTACTGTACCATGTTGTCGAAAATTTGCAACCAGGTGGTTTATTGTTGGTGCTGAAGGTCCAGTACGCACATGAAAAAACGACGATAAGCACGCTGCGTCAAAACAATTGAGCGTTTATTTTGAAAATAAAATTCAACTATTGTTGATCGCTGTTCTGTTGTGTAGTGTTCCATTTCAAATTCCCCAAGTTTTCTTCACAAAATTCTGAAACAAAAATAAAAAATATAAATAAATTTAAAAAGTTAATTTAAACATTCAAACTATATCAGTAGTTTTGCGCCAACCTGTACGTGCCTGAAAATTTCAGCCATAATCGTCAACACGACTTGTTTAAAATACCATACTGCAGAACAGATGTTCTAGCACAGCAAAGCATGACAAGAGGAATAGTGATGTTGAACGAAATATCGGATACACTATATATATAATTCTTCTTTAGATAGCTTTAATATTTTTTTGCATAATAATTATCTTCCTAAACGTAAAAACTGCCAAAATGAGAAAATTGTACGGTAATTTAATAATTAATCCAGAAATAGTACACTGGAGGTTTCCACCGCATACCCGCCCCGGTATAAGTAACTTATGGTTACTCCTTCAGGGCTCTCACAAGGAAGCTAATTTTTTTTATTTGAACGTCTCTACATTTAATTAAACGAAGCTAGACCCCCAATGTCCCCGCATACGGTGTTAACGAGCAGTATGCAAGTGCTTTATATGTACAGGTTAGTATTAAATAATTAAATAAATATATATATTACCTCTTTCTTTGGGGAAAAGCAGAGGGGATAAATAAAATTTTCAAGTGTAGGCGGGATGCCTACCCTGCCAATTTATTGTACATAAAAGACATCACTCAATTTTCATGTGGTTGCTGGTAGGGAGGGAATGTGTCACAGATACACCCGGCAGTCCTGTTGAGAGGTGCATGTTTTCAGGAAAGTCATGCTTGAGGGTCGGTTTCCGCGCCCCTAAGCCAACTTCCCGGTGATGCATTGACGACACTGCTATTTGGAAGTGGGTGGCAGAACCCCAAAGACTCTAGGAAGGACAGCGTCGGGTTGTCGGAGGCAGGGCGGAGGGTCCCCTTACTCGCGCGAGACACCCTTACGACCCACACCTCTCCCCAGGGGAGGCGCGGACGATCCATGAGACAGCGCTCCGGGTCGGCTTCTCTCCAGTGTCCGCATGCAGGGACTGGGTCACAAACCACCCCCAATAGTGGGGATATGGACGAGACATAACGCTGGTTCAGCTTTCATCTCTGGGAGTGTCTAAAGAATTTTTCCGCTGCAATGTTAACCGGGTACCCAATAAACAATTACAAAAGCAATAAAAATCAAGTACACAAAACAAAGAAAACTAATTAAAATATAATTATAGAAACGGTAAGAAAGGAAACAGAAGTGGCTACTGTAGGTGCTCTCAGTAAATACTATTATCAGAGAATACAAAAAGTGAAGTAATCAAGAATATTCCATTATAGTGATAACTTATTATTTGGAAGCATACAGTACATGCGAGTGGTGTCTTAAAATAAATAGGGAAAAAAAAATAATAAAATAGAGAAGAAATTGTTCCCATACTAGTGAGTGGTTGCAGTACGAACGTGTAAACGGTTCCTGATTAATGGCGCAATTCCTAAGCCCCAGGTTAGTGTAGCAGTAAACACATTGAAGAGGTTTCCTGCGTTAGCGGTACACTTCATAGCTATTCATAAATATGGATGCATACTGGACATGTAAGTGGCTTGTTGGAAAAGCACAGATAAAATTTATCGAGATTGTTCACTGTCTATATTTTTGCATCATCTATATTTTTTTTTTGGCTCTTTTCCACCAATAGCTTAGTAGTAAGTTTTATCTATGGTTAAAGTGTTTTGTCTGTGTTTTTTTTTTTTGTTTTTTAAACTTTTATGAGGAATGAATAAATTGTCTATGGTCAAGTTGATTGATTCTGTGCATCTTTTTTGGTTTTTTTTTTCCAGAAATAGTACAAATTAAAACATAAAAAAATATGTTTTTTAAAGAAAGACAACCCACCACAAGTCTTCGCAATCTATGCATTGTTACGTTGCCACCCTACACTACCCAAGCCGCCTTCCCGTTTTTTCGGTCCATCCTAATGTAGCCCCACGCCGTCCACCCCTTGCAAGAATTACCCCTTCTTTCCTCTTCAGACCTCTTCCTGGATGCCCTAGCTCCCCCTGACGCCGCCTACGGCCGTGAGTAACGAAGTTCCCTTTTGTATGTGTCCACATTAGCTCACGCGAACCGTAATATCACCCCCAGGGAGAATGAAGAGAGAGATTTACGTAGGATATTTTCAGCTAGGCCCAATTGTTGATTTGTGATTGTTAATTTATGTGGATGTTACCGCCAATTGTTGTAATTGTCTATTCAAGTCAATACAGTATTGTTCCATCCTAGAAGACTCTTTCATTTGATGAACCATGTGGACGAGTGTTGGCCTTTAACCATGTACACCCCCTCCCTCTTTTAGCTACCTACGACCCTGGCGTTGTGAGTTCCACCCGTTCTGCCGAGCGTATGAGCTAGCCGAGTGCAGAAAGTGGGTGCCTCCACCCGGGACACGCGACAACATATATTCCGCAGGGGGAACTCCTGTTACCCAACTTCCGATATACAACAAACCAAAAAAAGAAGACGATGTTATGACTGCCACACTACATCATACCTTTCTAAAAATCAGCATTTGTAGATCCACGTAAAGCCACTGTATTTCGATTAAATAAAAACCTAACATCTCCAGCCAGATCACATGCTTTTATGACGTACTTATTCAACATTTTCTTTGGTATGTGATAAAAAAATTTATATCTCAGGTGATTGTTGGCAAATTGCAATAATATTGTATTAGCAGTGTATCTTTGATTGGCTGATACCTTTCATTATATGCAGATGCTTATCATTGTTCTACTTCTAGGTTCGTCTTTGTCATGCTTTGGTGGCTTGACAATCATCACATGAGCTGGTGTTCGATGCCGACTGCGAATTTTCAAAACCATTATCACCGCGCTTATTTCATCACACGGGATACAACCTACGACCGTCGACGTAGTAAGGATTTCGATAGGGTAGGATTAGGATGAAGTTACTCATCCGTGGGGGTATCCATTTTGAATTTTTTTATGAGACACCGTACCTATGGCTTTTATGTCGATGGCCACAACGGGACTTCTTTGCACGGTGACATCGATAACCTTACAATATCGGATCGATAGGCGTAACTTTCGATGATTTTATAAAGATCCCCCTAGCACGGTTTCACCGTTGACAGCCGAACCAATATTGACAGGGAAGAAATCGTTGTACGCTGGCAACACGGAAGGTACAAGTATTTTCTATGATTGAAATGAATTAAGTTTATGGATATATATGATTTCTTTCAATTCCGGATTTTCGTTAGTTAACCCACATTCATTAATAAGCCATTTATTTTGCATTAACGGACGATATTATTCAATATTATTTGTGTATCGACAGCTTAACAGGCACTAGGGGGGCTGCGCTAAAATTTCGTCGGTCGGAATATTTCTTATCAATTATTAACCGGTCAACAATTGTTGACCGTGCTCACAAATATTGATATCTGACTAGAGCTGCATTTATCAAATTAATAATATTTTTTCATGCACAAATGGGCACTGTATACATAGTTTTATCAAACAGGTCATCTCCAAAAATGCTTTCCACTGGCTCCGGTTCCTCGCCATTCACTTTCAGTTCATAGTCCTTCCTATTCTGTTTCAATCGTCTTCCATGCAGTCAATTCAGCTTCTCCTCAATTTGCCTTTATATTCTAGGTTGTTTCCACCGGGGCAACTGCTTGGTCATGACTTTTAATCTTTTGTCATCTGGCTTTACTTTTTTTTACACGGAATCTAAAGAATCTTAAAACGAAGATATCATGCTCAATTACATTTTAGAGTTCATGGTTCACTTTATTCTTTTCTAGAAATGGTCTAAAGATTTTCATAGAATTTTGAAAAGTGTTTTTTTTTTACGTAATTACCGCAATCCTGGTCATCTGAATGCAAACCCTTGGAGGTGGGTTCCATTTTTCGCTAACCCAAGATCCTTAATTTGATCAATTGAATACTTGGCTTACTGATAGGGGTGTTATGTCGAGTACTAGTTTGACTTCTTGATGTCACCACTGGTGGCATCAAATATCGTCTTATTAATAAGATCCTTACACGCCGGTTCAACATTGGTATGGTAAAGCCTGGTTTGGCCCTTTTGACCATACAAACGAACTTGTAATAAGTACAGGTTTTTCACTGATCCGACCTTACGCAACGCGTTATATTTACACCGCGTTTATAAGTAAGGGGGTAGGTGTTTAAGGCCCGGGAGTAAGAAAGGGAAATATGTAATTACGAATTTTAAAGGAAGCGCGCTAATAAAAAAATTATAATAATTAAGCGAAAGTTGTGAAAATATTTAATTAAACCCGACTCATTTAAAATAGGGCAAAACCCCCCAACAAATAGGTACTTGTCTCTATAAAGATGCATTGTGATGTTTATAGTACCTATAAAATGTTTAATAACATAACAAAATTTGATTTTAATAATTTTCGGAGCATGCTTGGCGATTTTTTTCTATCGAGGGAATTTCCTACAATTAACGTTTCGATACTACTTATAATTGTGTAGATATTATCTTCAAAAATAAAATACATTTTTTATGAAATTAAAAACTTAAAGTGTTCGAGGACTTCGAGAGAAATGTGTTATAAATCGGTAGAAATTCGGAAATGTACCTATAGTGAGATCTCCCGGTTGTTGTTAAGTACAGTATGTACCCCCCAGATTTTCAATACTTACCGAGTTTTGCATTATCCCCACAAATGGGGCCCTGAGGAAAAAATCCTTCAGGGCCTATGCCATCTGTGGGGATGCTGTTTGAAGGGTCTTTTAAGAGAAAGGAAGGAGAAGAAGTTCTAAGAAAGAAAAGGTTTTAGGGCTGCTCACCGTTGTATATAGAAACCTTCGCGAGCGTTAAACAGTCGCACGCAACAACTCAAATTTTCATCGCAATCGGATGAATGATATAAGAACGCTTAAGGTATATACAAAGAAACATTCATTTCTATTGTACATAAAGATTACTAGTACCAAAGCTAATTGATACCAAATAATAAAAGAAATGATATGAAATGTTGGCAATATTTCAATTTATTACCTCTTAACAAAACCCGCGATATCCCGTGGAATTTCTTAATTCTATCCCGCGGGATTTAAACAGTGTGGGATTTGCAAACCCTAATCAGCCTATAGAGTCATAAATTCCCATTGGGAATGTGTGACGAGCGATATTCCAAGCCCATTATACATTATGTATCTCTATTTTGTGACTAGCTAAAGTAAATAAAAAAAAAAAAAAAAAACAAGAAGAAATATTAGTTTTTTAAGAAGAGAAGTAATTTTAAATAAAACACAAAAATGATAATATCAATAACAAGTGTTGGATTAGTAGCAGCAAAAAGGAGATTAGAAGCAAAAAATACCTTTCATTATTATCAAAAGTGTGACATCTTAGCACGTATTATAAAAACTCAATATAAATTTATAGTCCAAGATAAATAACGGCACAACTTATCAGTTTCATTGGCAAAATGTTTTTTTGTATTTTAAAATTTAGTGTACGATTCAATTTATTCCGGCGTATGTGACGTTAGTTTTTCACCGAAAAGTTGTTTCTCATGCATAGTTAGTTATTTGTGAAAAAAGTTGTATTAAACATGGAATTTGTTATAGCAACATTTCTTACAGTGTGGTTCGTTCTTTTGACTGTCATCGTAATTATAAATGTGAGAAACAGATGTAAGTAATTATAATTGTATCATGCATAAACTATTTGGCACGAAAACAGTAAGTCCTAAGTAATAAGCAGGTTCTTACCAATGTATGATGCATGTTAATTTATTCTTATTTATGATTTAAATGTCATTAATATACAACATTTTCTATTGACGGAGTTCTTATGGGTACTATGATGTTTTTTTATTTCTTTTTTATTTTAACGAGCCGCTTCGTGTGAGTATTTAGGGAAGATTTTCATCCAACATTCCCACATTCTTCCATCACATGTTGTATTATTCTACACGTATCTAATTGACGAAGAGCACAGTGGTCTTTATACAGAACATTTTTAGTTAGTATATTGTGTATGTTTCTAAAGTAGTACAAGAGCTTTGTGAGTTTCTTTGTAATGCTATATATGTAAGTCACAACGAAGATTTTCATCGATTTCAATACCAAGATATTTGATGCTTCTAGAATCTAGATCGTCTTATAGTGGGGCAGTGGCATGATGACGTCTTTTAAGTGTTTTGCTTGACACTCATGTAATTTGAGATCATAATCAACTGGCTGATGGCTGTCCTCTGGCCGTTATAGAAAAGTCAAATATTTAGTTTTGTTAACAGTAGTTATAGGTGAGCTTTGTTTAAACCATTTTTGCAGAAGGAAAATCCCGTGTTCAGCTCCTTTGTAAGTGGTCATCCAATCACTTTAAAAAATAAAATAGCAATGTAGTCGGCAAAACTAATAATTTTTTCTTAGGTGTGTAAGTTTCGGATATCATTAACATATATCGGAAATAAAAAAGGTCCTGAGACACTTCCTTGTGGTACACCGTATTTGATTGAGAAAGGTTTACATTTTCGCTTTTTAATTTTAACACACCGTGAACGTTCTGAGATGTAAATTTTTAACAGGTTTAGAATTGTTATTGACTTCCCAATTGTTTTAAGTTTCCTGAAAAGGATTTTATAGTCTATAATATCAAAGGCCTTTTGCGGGTCTGTAAAAATTGATAAAAATTTATTTCGCCTTTCTGAGCTTTTTGTTATCGTATTATTTATGATATCGTCTACGGCGTCGACAGTACTTAAGTTTTTTCTAAAACCATTCTGATATTTACGTTATTACTTTCTAAATACACGATAAGTTTTTTAGTCCTGTATCCAGTATTTTAAGGCTTATAGGTTTATAGTTATTGATACCATTTTTACATCCTCGTTTATATATGACCATAACAGTAGCTTAAGGACTTGGGAAATGTGCTTTGAGTTAGTTTAGTCTAGTTGGACAAATTGATAAGGCATGTCAGTGATAAGTGATAAGGCATTTTCTTCACCGAGATGATTTATTTCATTGGTTGAGATTACATCACCTCCTGATAAAACATTTGCTTTTAAAGAAGTAATTATGTTTTTGATTTCATCAGCGATTATTGATTTGCATTGCATTCCTTTTCTAAATTGGGAACTTCGTTTGGTTCAACAGCATCCGTTATTAACACATAGTATAATTGGTTTAACTCATTTAGATCAAATATTTGAAAAAAAATCAATTAAATATTATTACTGGTGGATTTAGAATTGGTAATTTCATTATTAATTTGCCACGTTTTCATTCGTCAGCTCTTGTTTTATTCGTGTTTTAATACTGTGGTATATAGATTTATACATGTAGTTTCAACATCCCTCAACAGAATTCGTCAGTAAAGATAATTATTGTGTTGTACTTAGGCATCTCAACAGATGTCAGTTAAGTAGTATCTTAGGAGAGGGTCGGCTATCGTCGTTCGCGTCTAATGCACAAAGGTTACGAAAATAGCCGGTAGTACACGATAGATGACTGGGCTCCTACGGTGTTTGGGTACCCAATACCCAGCTCCAGAGTAACTTAGAGCCTCCTAGAGTACGGACGTCTGGATCAGTTAAATAGTCATTTAAACCTTACGATAACGGAAATAAAGCAACTTGTAATCTCGAATAACCTCGATCTTTTTTGGAGTTTTGCTGAACATATTTCAAGTAATCTCAATATTCTCAATCACTGCGATTAAAGAACTTTCCAATTTTACAAATCATAAAAAAAAACATTTGGTAAAAGTAAATTTAAATTCTCTTTTCTTTATCCGTCTCTTGAATTGATGGAAAAAGCCTTGGAGTCTGCATAATGAGAAAAATTGAATAAAACTACAAAATTTGGTACACACTGTAGTTAAATAAGATAAGATTTGGTAATAAAAAAAAAATTGATGAATTAAATCGATATTAAATCTGTGAAAACACGCGAAAAGGAGATAATCGTGACGTCAATAGGTACTGATAACAAATCACCACTGTCTATGGGCAGTCAGTTTAGCAATCTTTCTGCTCTTCCTCTCTTGTCTCTGGTCCTCTTTTACAGGAGGTTGGACATTATAAGAGCCATGTTTTGACCAATACGGAAATTGGCGTTAAGTAAAATGTTAATGTTGGTGTTTGGTTTTCTGGTATTAGCAGTCTGGTGCATATTTGCAATTCTTCTTCATATAAGAGCGAGAAGACAATTAAATAATGGTAAGTAAATTATGAATAACGATAATATTATGTGTAACAAAAATCTTACAGATCGACACACTTAACTTTGGAGTCGGGGGCATGGTAACCATAAATATTTTGACATAAAAATCTATGGATTTGAAAAAAAGACAAATTAAAGGTCGCGCAATTAAAGTAGACACTGTGCACTTTAAGTTAAATCATTTAATTGGCGTACACGCCTATATTGTGTGTATTAGTGCATATGTCTACACTTACAACTGTTTCAATAGTGATTCCAAGTTTTTTGTTCACAATTTGATATTTTAAGTTAGTTTTAAGTAACCCCCAACACAAAAGAGAACTGATGACCTTGAAACGCCTGAACAGATTTTCATGAATTGTAGCTAGGAACCATCTCGATCACGTCAGCTTTCAAACAAAAAAATCACATCATAATCGGTCCATTCGTTTAGGAGCTACGATGCCACAGACAGATACACGCTCCTTGCGTCGGGGGTTAAAAAGTACACTTCAATAGATTTTTTCCTCCGACCGAGCCTGTCCGGCGCAGAAACATACGGGCGGATCGGCTACTCTAGTAGTTAAGGCCCCGCAACCGCGCACAAAAAGAAGAAGATGGAGAGATATGAAATTACAAATGTTAGAGGAGCGCGCTAGTATTTAAAGTGACAAAATCGATGCGAAAATTGTGAAAATGTTTAATAAAACACGACTCGTTTAAAATAGAGCAAAAATCTCGCGAGGGTTGTCTTAAACAGCATTTAAAGAAACACTGTGAATTTTTTAATACATACATATAAGGGAACGTACCCATACTACGTGACACGTATGGGGGGGGGGTTCTTCAAAATGTCACGCTTGGTACAAATGAGCGGCGGCGGGCTTAGGTTTTTGGTCACCGGGGGGGGGGTTAAAAATTGCAAAAAGTTGGTCAAGTAGTATGGGTACGTTCCCTAACTTGCAAAATAACTGAAACAAACGTGTTTATAATAATTTTTGGAGCATACTTTGCGATTTTTTCTGTCGAGGGAATTTTATATAATTTTCTAAATATATTTTTTTATAATTTTTGGCGCGACGAATGTCTAAATATTATCTTCAAAAATAACATATATTTTTTAAGAGCTTAAAAACTTCAAATGCTTAAGAGCGTTTAACCAGCCAGCGGACGAAAATCCACATTTCGTCGAAAGTTGTTCTTCCGATCGTGCAGGGCGGTTACAATGAGAAAGATTAATTATTCTCCGTACCAGCTTTTTTAAATTATAACTCAATATCGAATTTATTTCAATCCAAATTAGCTTTAATTTATACCTTCATCCAAAAATGCTGAAAGGCGTGATGATAAAGCTATTAAAATAGTGTACTTTTTGTAGTTATTTTTTGATTTTAAGTATTTATCATTTTTCAATAATGTCTAAATTTAATAAGAATGTTAAAAAAATCTGAAATATATTAGTTTGTAAGTGCGCAAATAAATACACAAATGGACCAATTTTCGTCAAGAAACACATGTACGTACATATTTTTTAATGATTTTATTGAAACTAAAATTAAAATTCTAATACATAACTCTGCTAGATAATGTATTGATTTATTTTACTGCATGATTACATTATTTGAAATGGGTGTGGTATAATACAAAAACTTTTTTGAAAATTTAACAAATCTGCCAACGACCTATGGAATAACCTTATTATACTAAAAATTAAAAAAAAATTCTAAAAATTTATTACATGCGAATGCTAGATAAAAGAACAATCTTTCGAAATCCATTTATAATTTTTTGTGGAAAAGAGTCAATACGTCTAAAAACTTTTTTGAAAATGACATATTTCCGGCTTTCTCTGGTAATGCCCTCTTAAGGGAGGTTTGCAAGAAATCGGTAGATATTCGGGTAACGGCGTCGTAAAGTAAGTAATTCTTTCCATGTGTAATATCGTCCGTGTGTAACTTGGTCATTTGTGTAATTTTGTCCTTGCACACTATTTTTTACTGCATCTTGAACTTTGGCGTTTTTCAATACTATTGAACTGTCTATAAGACAAGCCGCCATTTTGTTCGTTTCAATCACCGTACGAAGCCGGATAGAAAATCTAGTACTGTAAATATTATCAATCAATTTATTTCAGTTTGTGACCTTATACCATCAAAATCACATTATAAATTATTGATAAGACAGAAAATTTCGAAATAATAATGTTGAAATATAATTAATCTGTGATCTTTTGATTAGATTCGTATTATTCAGCATTTTCCATGAAACACAAAGGAAAATGGAAATAACAATAAGCTGGACATACACGCCAGAGCCAACTAGCCATATAGCCTCGCGCCGATCCAATGCTATTCGTGTGTATATAACAACTAACCCACACAAATATTTAACAACTACCACGGACATATGAATATATCTGGACCTGCCCTAAGTGATAAAAACGTTTTATTTCCCTCTCCACATGGCGCCGGCTGTAGCTCCTCCTTGGAACCGGCTCGCTCCATGGGGAGGGGATATAGCCTCGCTTGAATCTAAAATGTGTGACGTCATCATTCTTGCCGTGAACAGCGAGAAGCTGACATCCATACATTTAACGAAATAACGGCAGCTTGTGCTATACAATATATCTACGTATCAATGTACACATACCGAATGTGGGCGGTACTCCAATGTGCTCGTCGCTGGTTACAGGGGTAAGTAAATTATGAAACATTTGTAAAAGTGTTTTAACTAAACACGGAAACAAAATATTGATATGTGTATTGGCGCGAGTCTTTTTGGGGCGAGCATTTGGCCTTAGCAAATATGTTTTGAACATGGCAAGCAAATCGCGCTCCCATGTAAAAAGGTCTATTCATTCAAAGCAGATTTTGCTTTTAAGAACTAAATGGTGATATTGTAATGCGAGACGCCTATATACTGTCAGATTGATTGTTCAACGAATGACAGTCATCTTTCCCCTCTTCGCTCTCCATAGTTTGGTTTTACCCCTCATCTGTAACTGCTTGTCTATCCATTTGGATGTCTATGACAACTACAGATTTTAATTTTTATGCCATGGCATCACCGGAAATAGATCACACTTGCTGGGCTCCTAAGCTCGGTCTTCTATGGTCACTTAATTTGCACCGTGTTAACGGTGGGTACGTGTACTTTATTTGCACCGATAAATGGCTCTGCCGTGAGTGTCCTGCTTAATATTATATTAAAAGAAAAATCCAAATCACTGACGAGGTCGGTGGAGTCATTCGATAATAATTTGAGACAAAAATCACATTTCATCTTTGCGCTAATTGGCAAAATTTATTTTCAAAATTATACAGATCCGTTTAGAATCTTCCCTCTTGGTCACAATTAAAATCAACTCCAATCACCGCAGTGGCGGATACAGGGGGGGGGCGCAGGGGGCACGCGCCCCCCCCTTGGCCACCCTAAATACAAGAAAATCTTTCTTCAATCATTCGCTCTACATGTCTGAACCATCTAAGCGTCCCTTTCTTAATCTTTACGCTTGTATCAGCCTTGCATTATTTTCATATTTTTCTCACTCTATCACACATGGCTTTCTATAGCATTTAGTCCTTCCTCTGCCAGTTTCATGCTTCACTGCCATACATCAGGGTTGGTACCCCGGTGCGTAGTCGGGAAACACGCCAAACGCGTGCCCAACATTTGTACACAGTTGACATTTGTCACTTGAGAACGGGTCGCTTCTTCGACTCGTTCTTGTGTTCAACAGCTCGGCTGTGGAATGATTTGCCGGCCTCTGTGTTTCCTCCTTCCTACAACATGGGTCTCTTCAAGACCAATGTTCATTCCTTCCTCTCCTCAAAAAGACCCTCCACACAGCATCCCAGATGACATAGGCCCTGAGGGAAATCATTTTCCTCAGGGTCTCCTGTGTGGAGTTAATGTAAAAAAAGCACTCCATTGTGGACTGCTAGCTTCGCTTCTTTCGACAGTTTTTTGTTAGCGCCAACGGCGTTTAGTCCTCCATATATTCGGAGTTACCTCATTTACCCTTCTTTCAATATCTCTATCAGACTCCCCATCTCTCGTAAATATACTTCCCGAATACTTAAACTTATATACTGTCATTTTTGGGCAACTATTACAAAATATACCTATTATTATTTTATTATTAAAAAAAAAATGTCTTTAGAGATGCTATGTGAAGGGTCATTTTAGAGAAAGGAAATAATGGAAGGAAAAAGGTATGATAGGTGGTTAGGACTCTCTGGGTTAGTGTGTCCAGGAGAGATGGACGGATGAAACTTTCCCTCCCACTGCAATGCGAGGAAGTGGGTCGAGGGATTCCTGCTGGAAAGGTTAAATGGTCTCCTTCAACCAGTCCTTTCCAGCTCGCCACGCAGTACGTGGGCAAATGCTTCCGCCGCTACTTTGAAAAATCATATCCCACGAACTCAGGCATCCCTGCTAAGTCACCAAACTTAGCGATCCACTTGGGATGACTTATAGCTGAGGTGTTGTTTATCCAATAAATAATTCCCGTGGCGGCGGAACCCACACTCGCCTCCAAAATTGAAACTTTTGCTTCATTCACATTCATACGGCGTTTCATGTAAAGGTACCCTTAACACGGCCCGACTCAAGTATTTGATTCCCTTGATCGTGTAATGCAGCCCTACTGCTCCCTGTGGCCAGCCAAGTTTTAAATGTGCGGTCCGTCAATCTTTTATTTATTTATTGAAGTGGAAACATCTTTAGCACCGTTGTGATTTGACAAACACATCCATCTGTATGTTTTAGCCTGCGAGAGAATGAGATAGTATTTTTTTTTACATTTACTCCACACAGGAGGCCCTGAGGAAAATAATTTCCCCCGGGGCCTATGTCATCTGGGATGCTGTGTAGAGAGTCTTTTTGAGGAGAGGAAGGAATGAACATTGGTCATGAAGAGACCCATGTTGTAGGAAGGAGGAAACACAGAGGCCGGAAAATCATTCCACAGCCGAGCTGTTGAACACAAGAACGAGTCGAAGAAACGACCCGTTCTCATGTGACAAATGTCAACCGTGTACAAATGTTGGGCACGCTTTTGGCGTGTTTCCCGACTATGCACCGGTGTCGAAGGGATCAATGACGCTAGTTCCTCGGAGCATCTGCCATTGTAATACGGTAGAACAAGGATAGCATTCCCACCCGACGCCTGTGTTCTAAAGATTGCAATCCGTCTGTTAAGATGGGAGAATTTATTAAGCGAACCGCCCGTTTCTGCACAGAGTCGAGGGTATTTTTTAGGTATTTTGGAGCTCCAGACCAGAGGTGGCTGCCAAAATCATATAGTCGATCTCCTCTTTGTGAGGTTCGTCGTATTCTCCCCGTTGTCTACTTTTTAGGTTTCTTATGTCTTTAGCGCCCCCCCCCCTTGAGTTTTTTCTGTATCCGCCACTGAATCAACGTCTACTAAGAAACCCCGAAACTTTCCATACTCTTTTCCAAAGAACCAACTTAACCTTCTCCAACCTAATGTGTGAATGTGTCCACTATATTAAACATTCATTCTATTGACAAGATTCCAGACATTTTTAGTGATACTACCAGAACTTCTTGAATCTTTTGTTTCCTCTTTGACTTTTGACTTTTGACTTCACTTGACCCAAACTTCAATGTCTCTGTTTTTTGTTGTTTTACATATTAACAGCCCTACTAGAAAACGTCGTGAATATTTTGTACAATTGATAAACAACCGTGTACGTAAACAATGGCGTATCTAGCATGGGTGGCACACGGTATGGATAACGTGGTATGGAAAATGTGTTGTTAAATTTTCGCCGTCCGCCAGCTAATTCTAATATCTTCGTGAATTATTCCGTCTTACCCCAAGAATAAACGTGGTGTCACTCAAGAATTCCTCAATCTAAATTTTGGATAATGGTTTACCTAATAGTGAAGAAAATAATTTAGGTGGTATGTTTGGCGGTGTTGGTAATGCGAGGATGGCCTCTTACCAACTGAACGAAATCTGGGGCGCTCTTATATTTGGTCGACGAATTAACGATGAAGCTACCCCTAAAGAAGGAGGTAGCGCAACACGGCATAACACCCCAAAAACAAATAACGAAAATACTTTTGGCCGTGAAAATCTTAAAACGTATATGAAACTACCCCAGTCAAATGTGTAAAAACATTTTTCAAAATCCTCCAAATTACTTATAATTTTAATATTATTCCTTAATTATTCATTTATGTTCACACAATAATGAAATACAGAAAAAAAAACAGTTGTATTCATAATTGGTTTTTGCGTTAATTAGTTGACGTTTATTACAAAAAAAAATTAACTATCAAAACCACTTATCTTGTTCATTGAAAGATGTCTTTCAACACTTTTAAAAAAAAAACTTACAGAATAACAACTTTTTCACTAATTCACGTCAATCAATAGCTTGTTCTTCACGCCATTCATAACGAACGAATAAAATGAGAAAGACACAAATGACAAGACAGTGTATAAAATATTTTCGTGGCAATATTCTACCTTCGCAAGATTTTTTCACGGTCGGGTGTCACCCCCAATCGGGTGGCACCCGGTGTGGGTCGCCCCCGCCGCCCCTCTCTAGCTGCGCCACTTTAGAAACCTTACTAATACATAATCTGAAAACAAAATAGTTCATGCAAAGATATCGCTTAACCAGCAAACGCGGATTGTTGATTTTACCTTTCAACGGCTGAGATTTTTTTTCTATAAGTAAGGTTGATAATGTTTAATTTTTAAATATTGTCATACTTATACCGTTATTGTACTGTTGTTATATGTTTTTATTTTTTTGTTTTGTTTAAGTTACCTTACCCTCTTTCAGTTATGTCACTATAAATAAAATAAAAAATTGTTACATTTGAGTTTCCGCGAAACACCTTAACCTAAATATTAGTTTTAAATTTAACTTCTTTTAACCTCTCGAGTGCCGACGTATCCGTAATAAAATAATTATCCATACTAACATAATAAATGCGAAAGTGCGTGTGTTTATTTGTTACGCTTTCACGCCTACACCACTAAACCGATATTTAAAATTCTTTCACCAATAGAAAGCTGCATTATCAGCGAGTAACGTAGGCTGTATATAATGTTAAACTCTGGCGTTATGAAATTTGTATAAATGAAAATGTGTGTATTTCATATAGTTTAGCGGCAGGGAGGAAGGGCACGGGGAAGGCGGGGTTCGCGCGGGAAGAGACGAGGGAGGGGGAAGACGGGGAAGGTGGAAGGGAACGGGGACGCACGGGAAAGGACATGCAGGGAGAATCAATTGATTTATTTGAATAGCATTGCAACGCATGCCGGGTACCAGCTAGTAGTAAAATAATTTCTCTGAGCTGTTCCGGGAAAATTACTTCGGTATATGTACTATATTTACAAACAAATGAACAGGTTTACCTGGTAAGACCGAACAATTTACGAAAACGTAATTTTGCAAAAACCAAATAAGTTATTATGGACGGCGAAAATTTTAACAACGCTGAAACGTTAACAGTTCGATTTATTAGTTCGATCCTGTAAGAAAAGTATTACTTATATCTTAAATGTCTACTAATAAAACTTTACGTGTACACGAACTGATTCTCGAAGGGGAACTACCATATCTGAAATAATATGACACATATTTTCTCTGAAATACCATATAAATAAATAAATTTATTGATATTGATTAAAAATCATTCAATAAAATTACGGGCAGTAGGTAAAATATAATTATACGACAAAATACGTTATTTTTTTCTATTATTGTTTTTGTGAAGGAATAATAAATTCATTATCAATCTTCTGTCTAAAACTTAATTTATATGGCAGTCTACCACCAACCTACACTACTTTTCCACCTACCGTCGAAAGTCTAAAGCTTTATTTGTGCGGTCGGTAAGCCAATCATTTTAGATTGCCTTCGACTTTATCGATTTCATCGGTCGTAGTTCTTCAAAAAATTCACAGATGTCAGTCATAAAAATATAATATGTTATTATTATTTATTTATTGTAATTTTAACAAAATATATTGGTTATAATTTGATAACAATGGCTAAATCCTCCATCATTGCACGCAGAGCAATATCTTCCTTTTACAATTATTCAATTTTGATGGTAGTAGGATATTTTCAAATATTGGGAGGTTATTCGTCATCCGGGAATGTTTTTAAGGGCCATTAACAAGTCAGCGGCCGAGAAATCAAATCTCGTCGAAAGATGTTCTTACGATCGTACAGGGCGGTTCCATTGAGAAAGATTAATTATTCTCCGTGCCAGTTTTTTTACAAATAATAACTCAATGACGATTTTGTTTCATTCAAAATTGGCTTTAATTTATTCCTACATTCAAAAATGCTGAAAGGCTTGGTGATAAAACTATTAATATTATGTACTTTTTGTAATAATTTTTTGATCATAAGTATTTAATATTTTTCAATAATGTCTAAGCAAAACAAGAATGTAAAAAATCTTAAATATTATATTACTTTATGACCGTAAATAAATAGACGGAATGAAGTATTTTCGTCACAAAACACGTGCACGGATATTTTTTTAAATTATTTTATTTAAATAAAATTAAAATTCTGAAACATGGCTTTCCCAGATAATTTTTTGAATTATTTTACTGTATGATTAGGTATATGATTTGAAATATGTGTTATATAATAGTAATAGATACAAAATTTTGTTTGAAAATTTAACAAATATGCCAACAACCTATGGTAAAGCCTTATTGTACTAAAAATAAACATATTTTCTCAAAATTTAAAACAAAGCCTTACTAGATAAAAGAAGAGTCTTTCGATATCAATTTATAATTTTTTGTGGAAAAAAGTCAATACGTCTAAAATTTGATTTAAATATGACATATTCTGGTTTTGTCTGGTTATTTCCTCTTTACGTTATACCTACCGATGACATACTTATACCTACCTACTCACCGGCAACTAAAAAAATGTTTTTTTGTTTTTTTTCAAAACATTCATGTATACGTAAGTCCTTTATCAGTACGTACCTACCACAAGTCTAATAATCTCATAGAATAAACCCAATCTTTGTAGACTAATAATATAATTTATAACTTATATAATCTAACCAAAACGTCACAGGTGAATCTATTTATGATAAAAAAGATAAAGCAGAGCTCTTATTTCTGTAATCATCATTGTATTCTGGCATATCTGAAAAATTACTCGTATTCAATATTAGTTCGTTTGCGTCGCCATGTTTTTTCGATTCGCCAATAAAAAATACATTAGTTATCAAGTAACGTAAATAAATTGTTTATAATTTTAAAAAGTTGTGCTTTTTCCTCCTAAGTTGGTAGTTCTCCGTTGAGTGATCGTAAAAATGGTTGTCTGGTATTTTGCGTTGGGTGCGGGGATATTTATTCTCCTAGCCGGTGTGATGTATTTCTGTAATGGTTGTAGTATAACATCACCACATAATCGTAAGTGAAATTATTTATTACTTTTGTTTCTCTCTGCATGTCCTTTACCGTGCGTCCCCGTTCCCCTCCCGCGTTCCCCTTCCACCTTCCCCGCCTTCCCTCACCCCTCTCCCGCTCCATCGTTCCGCCACCACCCTCCCGCGTTCCATATTCAGTTTGAAACAGCTCGTGCGCCACCTATTGCAATTTGAATGTATTACCAACATTCATTTTTGCACATTATAAGAAAAATCAATTAAATTTGGAACTTAACATAGGTACCTATCTATTTAAAATATTATGAATGTATGAGATGTCTATCGCCGATAGACAATATAAGTGAATGATTCAATGTCAGAGTCAATTTTAAACGCGATTGAATGATAAATGAACGAGTAAACACAAGTATTGTATGATTCACTCGATCTTTATTCGTATGCGCTGCAGTCATGCGAAAGGTTACGTTAAGTGAAAATGGTTTAAAAATGGAAAGATGAGCGTACACCTCTGTTTTTGGAATATTTCGCGAAGTACCATAATCTGTAGAGAGTAATAAATTATAGTGTAGAGTTATGAAAACCGAGGTGTAACAAACATAAGAAGGCACTTATTCAAAATTTGAATATCGTCGAATAGTATTTATAATGATTCTAATTGTTAATAACAATCACCGGTAGCAAGATGTCCGAGGACGAATTGATATTTTATTCGTGCTGGTAAAGCATCTCGCATCACAGTATTTTCTTTCTGGATCAATGGAGTAACATTTTTTAAAAGTTCTTCAAATTTTGCTTCATTCATTCGAAAAAGTGAGGATCTGGATCAGTGGCGGACTAAGCCCGTCAGAGGCCCGGGGCGGCAAAGCTGAATGACCCCCCCCCCCCTAGTTTAACATGTTGATGTAATTTTACAGGCTTTTTATTCAGTTCACACGGGCCTCTGGTCCTGGGGGGCCTCCAAACGCTTCCATGTTCCCTTGATCAAATCCTAAACAAGACTTTAAGGTACAGTTTGGCAATTAAGTGTAGAAAATAAATGATGGCGCTGCGATCGTTTTCTAGTTTTAAATGGCAACACCAAGATGGCTCATAAGACAATGAATGTATGTTTTAAAAAACACTTCTGCCAAAATGCATATTTCATAGCGTATTTGTATTTTCAAAAATTTTGCACAAAAAACTGTAATTTAATAGAAGTAAAATAAAACAAAACAAGTTTTAAGTGGGCGTTTATTTCGATATAAAAACGTAGGTACTTAAAAATTTAAGTCTATTAATTCAACTCCCGACATGTAATTATTGTCTTCGCCCTCGTGTGATTCTTCTTCTTCCGTATCTTTATCTTCATCTAAACGCAGTTCACCGATATCATCATATATAGTACTGCCTCGTGCATAATATTCTGCCTCAATTTTCATCACGTGTTTGCAACAATTTGCTATTACATATTTTATTATTATTATGCCCATTTTCCGTTTTCCTGGTGTTTCAAATTTTCCATCTGCCTTTTCCCCTTCCTTGACGATTCGTCTTACCGTTGATTCAGATTTACCTGTGAAAAATCATTGAAATTATTATTATAGAAGGTAGTTTTAAAAACACACACTAGATAATATTCACTTGGAAAGAAAGAAAGAGAAAACCAGAAAAAAGTAACTTTTCTACGAGTTTAAAGAAGTTGCATATTATTATTTTTTTATTAAGTTATTCCCTTTTTCCTGTGGCCACATATTAACTGTCAAATGGAAGTGTCAGATCTGGATTTTTTTAACATAACCTCAAATCAGATTGTAATGGTTATTATCGCTCGAAAATTGGCATAAATCTTGTAATACTAATGAAACAAACTATACTACGTACCAGTTGTACTAGACGTTTGTACATAAACTAAATATAATAGGGAGCTGGCCACAATGACACGCCAATGGAGTTTGGTACACCAGTGGATTTTGGAACGCCACTGGTCTTTTAAATGAATTTACTACTTTGACAAAAAATGCTTCTAGGTATAATGGCAAAACTGATTTTATACTGGATTAAAATCACGGACATATGAATATATCTGGACCTGCCCTAAGTGATAAAAACGTATTATTTCCCCCTCGCCATGGAACCGGCTGGAGCTCCTCCTTGGCGCCAGTTCGCCCCATGTGGAGGGGATAGAGAATCGCTTGAATCTAAAATGTGTGACGTCATCATTCTTGCCGTCGGCAGCGCGAAGCTAACATCTATACATTTAACGAAAAAATAACACGCCAAAACAGTAGCTTGTGCTATACAACATACCTACATAACAGTGTGCACATAAATGTGGGCGGTTCCTTAGTGTGCTCTTCGCTGGTTACAGGGGTAAGTAAATTATGAAACATTTGTAAAAGTGTCTTAACTAAACACGGCAAAAAAATATTGCTATGTGAAAACGGGCGAATCTTTTTGGGGTGTACATTTGGCCTACGCAAATATTTTATTATCGTGGCAAGCAATTCGCGCTCCCATGTAAAAAGGTCTATTCATTCAAAGCAGATTTTGCTTTTAAGAACTAAATGATGATATTATAATGCGAGATGCCTATATACTGTCAGATTAATTTTTCAACCAATGACAGTCATCTTCCCCTCTTCGTACCGCCATAGTTGATTTTTCCCCTCACCTGTTATTTCTGGTCTATTGAATTTGGATGTCTATGATTAAAATAAATATTTTTCACTTTGAAGACTGTGGGAGACTGGGGTTTTTAGGATTTTAGGTTACTGGGATACTGGGAGAGGTAAACTGAATCTAAGACTGATTAAAACACTTGAAAAGAGGTTTGAACTTGGAGACTGTTGGTATCTGAGTATTGTTTCTGCTTGGCTGATAGTTTTGAACTGACTTCCTACCGGTTTGACTTCTATTTTTATAGGGCAAACTCAGGTCGGACTTTTGGGGGACAGAACCTCCTTAATTTTTCTTGTTTTAGGTAATTTCCCTGGTCGCTACGATTGGAAGTCAGCTGTGTCAAAATTATGTGTGATAGTTTTTGCCATGATTTTACCAACTCAGGATACCGAAGCGTCACATCATTTTTATTGTGTTTACAAGAAAAGGTACAAGTATTGTAACGAATTAGGCTCGTATTAAATATATCCTGGCGGCAGAGCAGAGATCCAAACTCGGGATAGTGGGCCAAGTAATTCTCTATCATGTAGGTAGGGATTCAATTAAATCAAAGAATATTAACTTTTTACAAAAATATGTATTGAACACAAAAGCAACACGGAAGTGTGCAAACTTCCCATCAGGTTATCAAAAGAAATACAGAAAATTAACATACCAGATGGACTCGCTAAACTATCTTTACTGAAATAACCCCGGAAGACGAACGCGATCTTGCTTCGCAGAGAGAGAACACGGGACGGGACGGCATCTCCAGCCTTCCCATCCGGGGACGGCGCGGAATCCAGAGCACCAAGGTCGTCCTTCTAATTGAGCAGGAGGCGGCTATACCCCCAAGGAGCGCATTCAGCCTCGGGCCACCTCAACGATCTCCAATCCAAAGGCACGTGGCCTCCAACAGTATCCAAGTCTGGCGTATTACGGTAGTACTGGTAGCAGTCCGAGATTACGCGACGCGGGGTCGTGAAGGCATATTCTAGTAGCCAACACCGGGACCAATTCACTTCACGATTTCTTTTCCATAAATACTGCCACAAAATGGCCAACCAACCACATCGAGAAAAAGTGGGACTTTTACGTCATCCACTATAAAAACACCGTACACGAACCTCTCGTGTCACGTAAAAACCACCCCGCGTCTTTTAAGTTTTAAATCAACTTAGATTCTCATGATTAACAGTGATTAAAACACCTTGATGGCGAGTGACCAATTCACGAACAACCTAGTCCATGGCTGCTCGGGAGGAAGTGCCCATAAACAAAAAGTGCTCTTCTTTCTTTTCCAAAAATTACCAGTGTCCAAAAAAAACACCATAGACAAAATAAACACCTAAGCAAGAACTGCATTAGTTACATAATTATTTATGTGACAGTATACATATGTGATATAAGGTACAATTTTAAACAGTAAATATTTTTCTTAAAGTGCAACAATTACTGATAGACGTCAGTTTTTGGGTTGTTTTTGTAGCATATGCCTTTTTTTAGGTGATGATGTTTATTTCTTGAACCAAATTATTCCCAATTTCTCGAAATTGTGCTCCAAATTTTTCGGAACATGAATTGGCTGTCGTAAATATTTACGATTCAGATTTTTCCTTTGTTCAGAATTGACCAATATTGGCTCGGCTGGTCGCATGGTGGGGGTGACGTAAATAGTCAGTCAATTCCTTGGCGTTGATCATTGCTGACTGGAGTCCCTTTTGGAAGTATTAGGTGGTTATTCAGATGTGTTTTCCAGTCCAATGAGGCTGCCGCATGTATTCATTATCAGTTTCATTTATGTTTTCAATTGATTAGTTAGTTAAAGGACATAATTGCGTTTTAGACAAATCATTTGGAAGGGGCACCACATGCACATTATTCCGCTAGCCAATAGCAGCACTCAGATTGTCGGGCTAGCGGCATGGTACTCTGTGAGAGCGTAAATACCAATCTTGAATTTCCAGGGTTGTCATATGCTTTCGCGCACTCGTTCAATGCACGTTCGATACACCAGTCATTTCTGCAGTTCGTCTATAAACATCTTCTAAATTAGACAGAATCTTCTTCGCGTGACACTCGGCTAGGCAACGTTGAAAAACGCCGAATATAACCCCTCTTGCATCACTATGTAATGGTTTATTCATTTTAATTAAATTCAGGCAAACAATGAATAAAAATATTATCAAATCAGCGATCTTCTACTCAGATTTAAGACAATAAATCAACCGTAACATGCGATAACATGACAGCCATAGGAAACGTCATATAATTCGGTGCTGCCATAGTAATGAACACGTTTAGTTCCAATTTATTTAGTTTCTACGCTTATTTGCCAAACTATACCAGGCCACTGAAAAAGTTTTTTTTTTCATTTTTTGAAAGATGCATTTGTTATAAAGGCTCTCACCAAATGTTTTAACTACTGGAGCGACCACGCGAAATAAATAAATTTGCCTCGATTTCTCGAGATTTCCAGAAGATCATTTTTTAAATTTTTCGCCAACATTAAAAAAATCATCTTCGAATTTTAACATGGAGACATAAAAACTTATTATAGTGATGGCACTATAATAAGTTTTTATGTCTGCATTGGCTACATGGATAGCCAATGAATTAACCTGTATTTTACCGTTTATCTCATATTTGTAGGATTTATAAAAAATCGTAAAGTTTACAACCGCGCGAATCCTGCGTCTTTGTTACTTTTGCCGTGAGAGGTCCTATTCGAGTCACATATAATATTTTCGATTTCTGTATGTTGTCTGTAGTATATTTGTTAATGAAAGGTACACATCTATGGAAAAAATAACTTAATTTTAACCGTAAAAAGCTGAAAAAAATATTTTTAACCACATTCTAAAATACTCTACGAAGTATTAATTTGGGACATCTATGGACATGATAGACAAAATATTTCAATGGCTTCGTTTATAAGTCCAAAATAATAAACGTGGGAGCTACAAATATTTAAAAAAAAAATCTGAATTAAGAGATAATGGGCTTTTTTTACCGAAAAGCAATCTGAGACGTTTAAAATGGCGTCAATGCAAAAATCACTCCAGTGAATAAAGAAATTCGTAAAATTGACAGAGATACAGTATTTTATGTGAATTATCCTTCAGCAAAACTTTGAAGCGTTTTTCTCGATTTACTACGTTTTTCAACCTGCCGAGCGATTTTCTATCTTTTGTGAGATCAAGATAGTTCTGGGCGAGATCTCCTGTCAGATTTGTGTGGTTTTCTTTGGCTGTTATTTGCTTTTTCTATGGGCCGATGTCAGAATCTCGATCGAGACAGATATCAGGCGAGATCTCTTGTCAGATTTGTGTGATTTTCTAAGGCTGTTAAATGAATAAATAATCATGCATACTTGCGTGAATTCGTGTTTAAAACTACCTATACTAACATACGTGACAGCTCACAGCTGAAATTCTGATATCGGCCCACAGAAAAAGCATATAACCGCCAAAAAAATCACACAAATCTAACAGGAGATCTCGTTCTCACAAAACAGAGAATCGCTCGGCTGGTTGACAACATATTAGAAAAACTTTACGTCCAATTTGCCTGCACCAAGTCTTAAACTCTTTGAAAATGCAGTCACTTTGGCACCACGTAGGGATTTTTTTATAATGGGCCCCCTTCTATTCTTTTTTTGAACAATGAAAATTTTGCCTAAAAAATAGAAAATAAAATTCGCTGATCGGCCATTTTTTTTCTTTTTTCTATTTTTTACCCTAGGGGGGCCGCATTGGTTAGGGGCCCCACATTGGCTAGGGGCCTCTAAAGTAAAGGGGCCCCGAGACGTGCATTGCCTAGGGGCCCCGACATGTTTAATCCAGCCCTGGCAGGGCCGTATTGTCCAAAAGGCAGTGTAGGCCACTGCCTAGGGGCCACGCATCGGTTCGGGGTTTATGCAATGCCTAGGAGCCCCGACATGATTAATCCGGCCCTGGCAGGGCCATGTTCTTTAAAAGGCAGTATAGGCCACTGCCTAGGGGCCCGCATCGGTTAGGGACCCTTTGGTAAAGGAACCCCGAGACATGCATTGCCTAGGGACCCCGATATGTTTAATCCGGTCCTGGCTATGACACCACACAGGAATTGTTTTATGAAGGGCTCCCTTCTATTTTTTTTATGAATCATGAAAACTTTTCCATAATAAATGGAAAATAAAATTAGCTGATGCGCCATTTTTTTTATTTTTTAATATCGAAATTCTCCTTCATAGTGCCATAGAGACTGGATTTTTGAACAGTTTAAAAAATTGTGCATGTCAATCGGATGTGGAGTTTGTTTAATATGTTGTCAGCCAGGTTTAAAAACGTGTAAAAGTTTCGCGAAAAACGCATTCAAAGTTGAAGGATAATTGCTGAAGGATAATTCAACATACAAACTGTTTCAAACGGTTTCACATAAAATTCTGTGTATCCGCCAATTTTTCGAATTTCATGTGCATTATTCTGAAAATGATATTAAGAAATGACAAAAAAAATTTTTACAATGTCCTGGTGCCTCAAAGGCTTGTTTAGGATTTGATCAAGGGAACATGGAGGTGTTCAGGGGCCCCCCAGGACCGGGGGCCCGGGGCGGGCCGCCTCCCCCACCCCCCCCCCCCCTTTAGTCCGCCACACATGGATGCTCTTCTGTTAATTGGGATAATAAACATGAAAAGCTCCCAAGTCCAGTCTTCTTAATATCGCATCCACCAACTTCGTCGTCCTTCGCTTTTTTTTATTAACTCGTTAATTAAATGATCACAAATAACGTAATTCCCAAGCGCACGACCTGATTCGAAGACGTCCTCAGCAATATCAATTGAATAGTTCACTTTTTCAGGATAAGTGTAAACAGCACTCTTTCACTTCTGCGTCATTCAACGAAAGTGAATCAATTTGTTTGAACCGTGTAATACCGCACTTATGGGCCGGTTTTATAAACATCCGTTCTTTACGCTTGATGCTATTTTTAACAAATATTCGGTCGGATATCAAACGTAACAAAGGATGGTTATAAAACCTTAGAGGAAACACAAAAAATAGCTATTTTAGCATACTTCTGCTGTCACTGTCGCATAATCTAACCAAAACGAAAAAGGTTAATCTATGTATGATAAAAAAGATAAAGCAGAGCTCTGATTTCTTTATTAATTAAACCAACATCATTGTGTTCCGGCGTATCTGATAAATTAGTCGTATTTAATATTAGCTGGTCTGCGTCGCCATGATTTATCGATTCGCGAATAAAAAATACATTTGTTGTCCGATCACATAACGTATTTAATTTGTTTGAAGTGTTAGTTCTCGTTTGAGTGAACGTAAAAATGGATTTCTGGCTTTACTTGTTGGGGATGGGGTTTCTTTTTCTCCTCGCCAGTGGGGTGTATTTCTACAGTAGGTTCTGTGTAACTTCACCACATAACCGTAAGTGAAGTGATTGATAATAATTTTATACTATAACAATAACCCTAACTAAATGGCGCCCGGAACTTGGAGATGGTTGAAAATTGATTACTCTTCAGACCTCAGACCATCATTCAAATCCAAAACAATAATCCTCTTGGTCCGTTAAGGCGATCCCATAGTCCAGGAAAAAATCTAAATCGGAAGTCACGCCCCCTTAAGGGAGGAGTTTGAAAATACTTGAGAAAAAGCTTTTGGAAAGGTTGGAAAAGGTATATGAGAATTTTTTACGGGTTGTTTTTTACGCATTGTTACGGGCGTGACTGATACGAAATAGATGTGGCATGGGCAGTAGGTAGTTCTTCGGTGGACGGCATAGGGTTCACTTTGAAAAACCAAATTCATCGACTAGCGGCCGTATTGTAAAATAAAAACGCGAAAATGCACATTTTAGGTTAATTTGGGAAGTTCGGGCGTATATATAATGTTTTGCGATTATTATAAAAGAAACTGAATTTGCCACTTTATTCAATAAAACCATATCCGAAAAGGAGTTTATAAATAGGGGAGTTTCGGCTTGAAAGTGTTTTTTATGGACCTTATACTTTATTTTTTTATAGGCTTGTTAAAAGACTTATTTAAAAAAAATTACCAATATTTTTAGGGCCAAGGCATGTTCTACACGCAGTATTTAATTGAAGCATCTATAATACTTCTAAGCGATCAAATTTTCAAAACAAAAACATATGATTTTGTATGATTTTGCATTATTTAGTATGGCTTCATCTTAGGGATCGGTTTTATAACCAACCGGTCGTTACGCTTGACGCCTTAATTTATACATTTTTAACAAATATTCGGTACACAGTCAAACGAATATGGTTAAAAATGGTACCAGGCGTAACGAACTGATGGTTAAAAACCGGCCCTTAAGAGCCATTCGGATATGCTAGGTATTTTAATCGGGTGGAGAATATAGTAGTAACTAAACTCATCCGAACACCATAATTTTAGTAGAATGGCTTAGTCAGCTCTTTAGTAGATTCAATCCATTTCGTTCTATTTTTCGGACGAGTAAGAACCGCCACCACGCGTTCCTGCGCACTGACATGCGCAAACCCGCCGTTTTAGAAGAGTTCATTTGTAGGGGAAATGTCGTGGCATTGGAGCGAAGATGCTACTCTAAAATTATTTATTTTTTTGCTGCTATTTATCTCTTTTCGTGTCCATAGTTTATTTATTTTCATCTTAATAATTTATTCTTCCACCTCTTCTAAAATTTCACCTCTTATAAGCATTGTAATATGCTTAATTAGCGTATTTACTTTGCTGTGTAGCAGCCCGTCGTCCGCCGTCATCTTGCAACTGGTGGCGGGCACTAATATTCTCTACTTGAAAGTAATGCGAACGGTTTTCGGCGAGTCAAGTAGCAAGTATACTCGTTACTTGACTTACTACTTGACCAATTTGAACAAGCCATTATGACCCGTTCCGACTAGGCAAGTCGTTCAGTCGACGAGCGAGTAATTTAGTAACTAAACGTGTCCGAGCACCATAATTTTAATGGAGCAGTTTAGTCTGCGCTTTAGTAGATTCAATCCATTTAGTTCTATTTTTCGGGCGATTAGCATTCCCCACCATGCGTCACTGCTCACGGCTCAAAAACTAAGCTACTGCGAACCCGACCGTTTTAGTAGAGATCATTAGTAGCTGCAGAAATGCCAACAAACCATTAGAGGAAACAAGGTCGCCAAGAATTCGAATAGTAGCCAATCCAAACTTATGCTGTCACTGTCGCTGTGAATTTATAAATGCTACGCATCTGTGTGGTGACATAGTTCCCCTGCCCTAACACTGTACATACAGGGGCACTCAATATGCAAAGTACGACTATTTGCCGATGATACACTAATATACTTAATTGGAGATAACTATGAAGAACTAATACACATTTTAAATAATGAACTAAATGATGTATCAAGATGGGTAAAAATAAATAAGCTTAAATTAAATATTAAAAAAAAAAAAACAAAATGTATGGTGATTGGATACAAGAAGACACCCAGTGAAAACAAAATTAAAATTGATGGTGAAATTATTGAAAATGTTACTGAAATGAAATACTTAGGAGTTATATTAGATTCCAAACTAAACTTCAATAGACATGCTGATTACACCCAAAAGAAAATTGGCAAAAAGATATCTTTTTTGGAAGAATTCGGCCAAAAATTTCTAGAAAAACTGCAATCACCATATACAATTCAATTATTGCTCCACACTTCAACTACTGCTCAAGTATACTTTTCATATGTAACGAAAGAGAACAAAATAAGTTACAAATTCTCCAAAACAGGGCAATGAGAATAATTCTTCGACGAAACAGATTTTCAAAAATAATTAAAATGTTAAAGGAACTAAATCGGTTGACCGTGAAACAGATGCTGACCTTGAACACGATGGTATTTATCCACAAAATATTGAACAACACGTTACCAAAATACTTCTCAAATAAAATTGTATACAATAAAAACATTCACAGATATAACACAAGGACGTGCAAGGAAATTAGGCTACAAAAAAAGGACAAAGCGAATACGCAGAACAGTCTACTGTACAAGGGAATGAAGTTGTATAATACACTACCAGAAACTTTAAAGTCCACACCAATTGGAAAGTTCAAGATGTATTGTAGGAGCTACATAAAACTTGAAAAAGTATAGTGAATATGAAATATTATAATCAACTAGCTGGTTCCCGGCATGCGTTGCTATGCCATTTATTAAAGAAATTGTTTCTCCTTGCGTGTCCTTTCCCATTTGTCCCGTTCCCCTTCCGCCTCCCCTTCCTCCCCCGCGTCCCCTTCCCCTCTCGCGTTCCCACTCCGCTTCCTCAACCTTCCCTCTCCCAACTCCATTCCCCCTTTCACCCGTCCCCTCCCGAGTTAACCCTCTTCCCTGCCCCCTCACCGCTCACGCATTCCATACATTCAGTCCCGATACATTCAGTCCCAATACATTTAGTTTTAAAACAACTCGCGTGCCATCATTGCAATTTTTTATACAAATTTCATATTGCCAGAGCTCGCCAATATACCTACAAACCTTTTCCTGACAGTAACGAACACAACAATAAAATAATTTTTCAATTTGGTGCACTCGTTCGGAAGTTATGCGCGTACATACATTTCTGGGATTCATTTTTATTTATAGAGATTACTCTTGTGAGGTGTTTCATAAAAAATGAAAAGTATCTCCTGGCGCCCTTTACGATTTTAGGTTCTATTTACACTTCTAACTGCACCGATGCTGGATCCGGCACTGTTTTTAAGCCTTTCACACTACATTCATTAGTAATTTATGTCGATAATACCTTACTAGTCGTTCGGTTAAACAGATAAACTATTTAAAGTGTCACGAAAATGATTAAGTCAATGTAACATTTGGTAAATTTCCGTAGTTTTACTTTATCAGAATATCACTACCTGCAGTTTTTTTCCGTGTTTGTAATTAAGTTTACTTAATTTACGGCAAAATATTTCCATACATTATCGATATCGCCCGTTCTTTCGGTAAATTTAGACAGGGGGCGTGCGGTCCAGCCAAATAAACAAAAATTTTAACAAAAAAAAAACGACTTCAAAAATGCACTAAAAATTAAAAAAATTATTTCGTATTCTTCTAAAACTTCATAATCAACTTACTTTTTCTACTCATCAATATATAGGTACGATTGTTATTTTTGGAGTCGGTGTCAGTCAAGGTAGGTTTGTAACTACATACATAGTTATAGGTGAGATGTGCTTGTATTGCGAGCGATTTGACGAGGCGAGAGGCCATAGCGGGGCCGCGACGTGAGGGGAGCTGTCAAGTGAACACGCCGGTAACTTTGCTGACACCGACTGCAAAAATAACAATCGTACCTACATATTGATGAGTAGAAAAACTAAGTTGATTATGAAGTTGTAGAAGAATACGAAATTATTTTTTTACTTTTTAGTGCATTTTTGAAGTCGTTTTTTTTTTGTTAAAATTTTTGTTTATTTTTTTGATTTTTAGTGAATCTGAAGTACACTAACTAATTTGTTTGAATATGGGTAGCCCTACTAAACGTGCTGCTCATATGAGACAGACATAATTTGACCATAACGACGTTAGGGTCAAATTAAGAGATTCGGCCGAGTATCGTTAATTTGCTCCTAAGAATTGAAGAGTTCCGTTACTTTGTCATGGATCCCATAATCAGAACCTAACCAAACACTCATCAAACTACCCTTTAACTACATCCTTTCCAATAAAAAAAGAATCATCGAAATCGGTTGGCGTGATATTGAGTTATTTGTCCATTTGTCGCGCACATACTTATTGAAAATTTAAGTCCTATATGGTTTTCTCATGGATGCCATTGTCAGAACTGGACCAAATTAAAATGGGACCACACGGAAAGCACCAGATTTCAAATAAAATAATAATAATCAATATCGGTTCACCCAGTCGAAAGTTCTGAGGTAACAAACATAAAAAAAATAAAAAATAAAATACAGTCGAATTGAGCACCTCCTCCTTTTTGAAGTCGTTTAAAGAACAGTTCAACGTGCGGTCTACCAGAAATAAATATTATGTCGTGCGGCCAATCCGTCAATACAGTCATAATGTACTATGTCGTAATGTACGTTCCACCACGAAATTGGCACACATTAGTGGGAAATTCAAACTAAATCTAGCACTCTACCTACGAATATAATGCATAATGCGCGATCTAAAAATAAATTTACATCATGATGTACGTTCCACTACAAAACTTGCAAAAAGTAAAAGACCTGCGGTCTGCCGTGAAATATCCACAACCGTGCGGTCCACCAGAAGATTTTCAGTACAGCGTGCGGTCTATCCGGACGTTCATTAAAATACGATGTTTTAAAACGTTTTGGTAAGTACGTATATATATATATATATATAGCCATGCTATTATATGCTGCACCAAGACGATCAGGTTCTTGAGAGAGACAACAGAAAACTAGCAGGTGTGTCAGAAGCGGAGACGTTTTTCAACAGCTGTTCCGGGTGTTTTTAAGACTCGTACAATCTTTTTTTTAGTTTATTAGGGAGAATTAACAGTTACACATATTTTATTAAAATAATTACCATTTAAATGGTTGCATGAACCAGCGAAATTTCCTCATTAAATTCATATTATCCACAGAAAAACATACATGATTAAAGAAAACATGAAGTGGAGTCCGGTTGAAAAAGAAAAAAAATAATGAAATGTAAAACACAGATTTAAATATATAGGACAGATAATGTTCAAAGGTAAACATGATTAAAAAAATAACGTAATGAGAATGAGAAAATAGCATGCAACAGAGGGGTAGGGGGTTCGTAGTTAACTCTCGACAGACAAAGATGCCAAACATAACATCCGTAACCAAGTGGGTCGGTCGACGACCCCATGATTTTTTTTTTTTTGCATTTCAACCATAGAAATCCCTTTATCTTTTTTTTTCTTTTTTTATTTGTCCAAGAAATATTACCTATATTTGAAAAAATATTTTTTCCTGCGATCAACGATTTTTTCACATTTTTTTTAAATACCTAAAATACTAAACATATATTTCATGTATTTAAGTAGATATAAGAAGGATAGTGATTTTGGGATCTACCTTCGGCCCCAGTTGGCTGCGGGAGAGTTAACAAAAAAAATCAAGTATTTATTTATGAAATCCATCTGAGGACAATTGGAAAATATCAGCGTCTGAAAAAATATTGTTGTATTTTGTGCACGTCCTTCTGATATATGAATGTTGGGTGTAGTTAGTTAAATTAATGTTTTTTAGAAGATAGTTGTTGTCAACAACGTTGTATAAAAATTGGATAAAAATTTCTGCTCGGATATATTTCTTCTATCTTGTAGAGTTGATAAATTATGGAATGCTGTGTCTTTTAGATGTTGTGGTGTTCGGAAGGATTTAAAGTCGATGATGGGTTGTTCCAAAAAAATTGACGGATTTGTCAAATATTTGAAGTTAATTTTCAAGTGCTATGTAAGTTCTATCCAAGTTATTTATTAAATCATTATGGGCTGGTTGCTTCATAAAACTGAAATAATCTCAGAACTTTAATAGAACTTAGGAAGAACATGAAAATTAACTTAAAATATTTGATGTCCTTAAAATTTTTTGAAACAACCCGTTCTATCAGGGATTAAATCTGACTGATTCAAATTGTAATATTGAGCGAATAAAGGATAAGATCATTTTAATTATATGTGGTAATTAAAATATTATATTTTTCTTCCTTGGTACACCTCTTTCCTTTCATCTGCCTCCCATCGTAGCCCAACGTGGTGACGATATATATATATCTACAAGGGGCTCAGGACAGGTGTCAAGTAAAAATATAAATAAACACATTTCCGCGATCTTCTTGGATAAATACTGATAAGTGATTCGTAGATAACATTTTCCCTGTCCTAAATTGTTTATAATATTTTGAAATGCGATAGCTAAAATAAAATTTCCCATTTATAATCGTAATTATAAGCCTTTGTTCTAGAGATAAATGTGTAATAAATGACAAATCTTACAATGTAGACGGACACTAGGTACGCTTTGCTGACGTCTTTTTTTATTTCTTTCCGTTCGAATTTATTAATTCCACTTTCAGTAGGTTTATGAGTTTGAGTCCAATCCACTCCTTCAAATATATCTACCGTATCATCAGCGAACGTAATAATTTTCCGCCTAATTTAGCTCCCATAACTCATTGATGTAAGTTATAAGCAGAAGAGGTCCCAATGTGCTTCCCTGTGGTACCCCAAAGTTAGTGTCTAGTTTTGCCCATTTTGAGATGCTTTTTTTTTTTACGTTAACTCCACGCAGGAGGCCCTGAGGAAAATAATTTCCCTCGGAGCCTATGTCATCTGGGATGCTGTGTGGAGGGTCTTTTTGAGGAGAGGAAGGAATGAACATTGTCTTGAAGAGACCCATGTTATAGGAAGGAGGAAACACAGAGGCCGGCAAATCATTCCACAGCCGAGCTGTTGAACACAAGAACGAGTCGAAGAAACGACCCGTTCTCAGTGGCAAATGTCAACCGTGTACAAAAGTTGGGCACGCGTTTGGCGTGTTTCCCGATTATGCACCGGTGCCGAAGGGATCAATGATGCTAGTCCCTCGGAGCATCTTCCATTGTAATACCGGTAGAACAAGGATAGCATTCCCACCCGACGCCTGTGCTCTAAAGATTGCAATCCGTCTGTTAAGATGGGAGAATCTATCAAACGGACCGCCCGTTTCTGCACAGAGTCGAGAGTATTTTTCAGGTAATTTGGAGCTCCAGACCAGAGGTGGCTGCCAAATTCAATCGTGGGTCGCACTTGTGATTTGTACATGGTTAGCAGTTGTGTACTATTAAAGTATCTGCGGGCCCTGTACAGTACGCCCAGTTTCTGTGAGGCTAACTTTACTCTGGCTTCGATGGAGCCCCCATACCTGATCTGGTCACTTAGGGTTACACCAAGCATTTGGATGGAGGGATGCTGGTTTAATACACGAAATCTTCTTCCTATTGTTATAACATTATATTAGATTGTGAGTTTGCACTTTCCCAGCTGCATTTTTATTTACGTCAGTGATAGTATAGATTATGTGGCTACAAAAAACCTAATGTTATCGACCAAGTGAGTCAAATATTTGAGTCAGATCATGATGTCAAGTGTCAGAATAATATATTACAATTATAAAACTGAAACGGTTAGTATTTGTTATATTCTATGACGTGGTTCCGCCTACGCAATTTACTCAAACCGTAAACAAAACAAGAGCTACAGCGGAATTGGGGACCACCGAGAAACGTTGGCGTGCATGACGTCACAACCGTCTTACGCACGCATTTCGCGGAAATTTGAAATGCGTCTCGTAAAATGTATCTTTTCATCATTATTTAAATATTGTTATTTTAGGAATTTCTTCAATAGTTAATAATAACATGCTGACAAAAAACCAGTGTTATTAAATTTTGTCAATATTTACCGTGACAGCGAAATTTTAATTTTTCTGTTCACTGAATAGGCAATCCCTAGAAATGTGATCTAGAATTTTTACCGATTAGAAAGGAAACTGAGGTCACCATTTTGCATAAAAATGTTCGACCGCTAGTCCCCAGACAGACCAATGAAAATAATTTTCTGTTCTGGAAAAAAAATTATATTTGAAAATTTCTGAAAAATTTCAACAGAAGTAATTAGGACACTTTGAAAATTTTACATAAATTCGATTACACAAACATGCCGATAGCATTTTTTATTAATATACATGGTGTCCGAAAAATCTTTTTAGGTACAAATTGCAAACTTGTGAATCTACAATAACTACTCGTAAAAGGATAAAAAACATTTGGAGCCGAGACTACGCATCGAAGCTGACGTAGCCCTATAACGACCTTTTTGAAGTGAAAACTTCTTTAGCACCGTTGTAATTTGGAACTCGATGAAACAAAAAATAGCGACTCAAAAATCAAATAAAGCGAGAGACAAACACATACACCTCCTACAGGATTTAGCCTGCGAGAGAATGTGATAGTATAATCGGTTTCCTCTTTGTGCGGTGCTTCGTAGTCCATCGGCCTCTTCTTTGTGCGGTGCTTTGAAGCCTCCCCACTCTTGTCTACTTTAGTTTTCTGATGGATTCACTTCTACCGCGCGTGAATTGCACACTCGTTTTTTTTCTAAATTGACTTCCAAAATTCTACCTTCGGACTCAATTAACTCGAAAACAAATGCTCAAAACGTAAAGGCAGCACCACTCAAATCCATTCAAAATCCAAAAGTGATGGAGAATCAATAGTTTTCCGCTTATACTACGAGTTTACGACACCGATTCAGGCATTCAGGTAAAAATTAATGAACATTTACATAAATTGTACCCAACTAAAAGGTCATACAAAACGATTCATGAATATATAACGATTCGTCGTACTATTCGAATTCCCGGTACCTACTCGCATGAGGAACAATGATAATTATTTATCATGCAATATTATCATACCAGTTATAAATCTTAATGCGTTAATCCCAGTATTTATCATTGCTGTTGATGCTAAAATAAATTACCAGTACTTACCTCCTTCCCGCATATTAAACGTCATCGCTATTATTTATCAGCAGGAAAATTATACCTATGTCGCTTCGTGTCATTCGTATTGTGAAGTTTACCAACTTTTAACGTCTCGACGTGATTCTAGAATGCATTCTGCTATCACTGCAGTGTGTGTCAAAACATAACCCTATCTCTACCTGAAGTGTTAACGCGTAATACAGAACCTTAGTGCACATTTAATGCAGTTTTAAAGCATTAAAACAAATATTAAATACAAGCATTATGTTAAAGTGATTGTGGAAAATGGTTTACGTTTATTTTCTTATTGGATTTGGCACCGTTGTGTTATTTCTGACAATGATGCTGTTGATTCTTACAGTTATGAATGGATGTAAAGTCTGTACTGATTGGTCGAACAGTGGTAAGTTGAACTACGCTAGATTTTATTACGATTTGCATGAAGTGTGTGTGTGTTTCTTTGAGCAAGGTGATCTCATATACCTTATATAACGACGCAAATATTGTCGGCGTAAAAAACATACGTAAAAGATTTTACCAGCTATCTACGCAATTTTCATCTTGTATTAATATTATTCATGATAACATTTTCATTCTCACTTACCCAACCAGTTAAGATTAGGTAAGGTTGAAATTGAGTGATAACGAGCTAGCCTAACCTAACTTAATGAAGCCTAGCCTAACCTCACCTCACTGTGTATAGGTTAAGTCTAAACCTATCCCAACCTAGCCTAACTAAACCCTTACTAACTAATTAACCATCAATTCGGTCTTGGCGCATACTCCTTGCTTCATTCATATCTACGCATACGTAGGCTTACTCGTACATGCTCTTCCATTATTCGGACTCTTGATTCCGGTCATGTCTTCCTCGGGCGTCCCCGATTTTTTCTACCATTCACATTTGCGTCACATATTCCCCTTACACTCCTTTCTTCGTTCATACGCTCTTTGATTTCAAACCCTCTGAGTGACCCTTCCTTGATCTTTCACATTACGATTACATCAGCCTTGCATTCTTTGCAGTTTTCCACATTTCTCACAAGATCACATTTGGCATTGGTTCCGGAAAACACCAAAAGTTATAATACTCGTATGATAAAATTTTTGAAAAGTTTAGGTTAGCCAAATTGGATTTTCAAAATGATACATACCTGATGTGAAAACGTAGAAGGTTTTATAAGGACAAGGAAGGGTTTTTTTCATAAAATTTGAGCATTTCATCAAATTACGAAGTTAGTTTTCCAATTCTGTGAAAGTCATTTTCAAAGACCGTTATTATTTCAGTTATTTGAAGCAACTGGCCCAAATTGATATAATAACAGATCTTGAATAGAACTTTCAAGGAACTTGAAAATTGACTTCACAATTATTTGATGAATAATTGTTTAAATTCTGCGAATCAACTGGCCGTAAGGTACACATTTTTCTTGTTCTACTCATTCTGTTATCCTGGCAAGAATTATTATTGGTTGTGGAAATACCAGAATGAAGTTTTCCTTGTATATTAATCCTGTTTGGTGTCTCATTGAAGAGAAAAACCGACAAGTTTGTTTTAGGCGTGTCCTTCTGCCTGAAGTTATCTAATTTTTAGTCCATTTTTGTGAAATTATTTATTGACCAGATAATTCATTTATATACAATCAAAGACATAATATGAACATAACCTCAAAAAACGCATTCTAAAACCACCGTGAAACTGACCTAGCCTAACGACTACCGTACGACCCAATATAACTTGATCCTTATTCAACAAGCATCCAAGATTTTCTGTTTTTTCTTTTTATTGCTATTGTGTTTAATTCGTAGAACTCCATTATTATTTTTTTTTAATTTAGTGTGAATCAAATTTGGTAATTTTATTATTAAGTTCTTCAAGCATTATAGTTTTTTTTATTATGGTGACAGCTGTTTCGGCGTTCGAGAGTGTTTTTAAAGTGTGCTAGGCCACGTTGAGACGACTTTTTATATATGATTCTATTCATCTGTTTCAATTATTTTATTTTTTTACATAAGCTCCGCACAGGCGGAAAATAATTTCCCTCAGGGCCTATGTAATCTTTGGGGATGCTGTGTGGAGGGTTTTTTTAAGAAAAGGAAGGAGAGGAGAGTTCCGGGAAGGAAAAGGGTTTAAGGGGTGGGTAGGAATCTGGGGTTCAGTATGTCCTGGTCGTCCGCCCCCAAGACCTAGACAAACCTCATCCCATGAACCCGGGCACCCCTGCTAAATCACCAAACGTAGCGAACCACTCGGGGTGACCTATGGCAGAGGTGTTGGTTATCCAATAAAGGTTTCCGGGGTGGCGGTACCCATTCCTGGCTCCCAAATATTACGGTGCCTTAAACAATCTCTTGAGAAAATAATTGTGTCAATAGATTCTCTATTTTGTGGGGTACTTTGAAATCTATTTTACCCACATTAAATGGTAATGGTAATTATTAAACAATTATGAAAACATTATCATTTAATGTGGGGAAAACGGATACCAATTTTCCCCAAAGAATAAATAAATCTATTGTCACAAATATTTATTCAATAAATCGGTTTAACCGGTAATAAATTATTTAAGGCACCATCAAAGCTGGGTGGGGGTAAATAGGATCATATAAATACGTTATCCCAAAGTGGCCTAACCACAGATTGAAAACGGCTTTGAACGCAGAAATAGCTGTCACAATAATAAGAAAACTAAAATACTTACAGAACGGTAACATTATTAAATATGTTTCCGATTATATGATTTTAATTTTTTTTATGGTTTGAATAGTTGTCATTCTAAACCTCCGTGAAACTAATAATTGCAAATAAAATCTTATCACACAGACACCTACTAATAAAAATACCCATTGTGTGCTTTTATAATTACCATGACGTTTCACTGTTATGATACCGTGACGACAAAACAAGACAAAAAACATACGTTTCCACAATAATGCTACAGCACTTTCAAAAGATGAGATACACAATATGCCTGTTTCCTCCAAAAGAAAAAAAAACTCGTCATTTTCTTGCATCTCTCTCACATACAGCGCCGTGGCGTCTCCGTAGACCCCTACCAATACTACTATAGACGTGACGATAATTTTGAGAGTATGGAGTTCAGTTACAAGTATAATATTATAAACATATAATGCTGCAGCTCTTTCTTACACACTAATAACAACAGTCGAAATGAGACTAACGGTGAACGTATGTCTGCACCTCCCAAAAGAAACAAACAACCATTAACATACATCCTTATCCCACGTATAAAGAAAATGAAACGCAATTCCCGTCGCTAAAAAGTAGTGGGTACTTTGGAGGAAACAGTCGCACGTATTTTGCACTTAACAGGTAAGAAAGGATTGCAGCATTATAGCGATAAGGAATGTATCTTTATTGCCTTTTTGCCGTCACGGTACCGTAATCGTGAAACACCACAGTAATTAAAAAAGCGCACAATGTTCATCTACCTTTTTTATTTGATTTTGTACCTGGTGCCAGGGCCGTATTTACACTTTTCATTGGTATAGGCCACTTCATTTGCGCCGCCCCTTCCTCCTTCTTAGAAGTTGACACCTATCATCACTCACTTGTAGGCTTTTATTATTTTATTTTAAAATAATGTAGGCTTAATAAAGTAGGCTTTTATTATTTTATTTTATAATAATTGTAAAAAATCATAAGTACAAAATTTTCACATTTATCAAAAAAATATTCATTTTCGATTTTTTTGTAAGAAGTGAGGTTCAAATAGAAGAAACACTAATAAAAAACTAAATAAAAAGTGATTTCGGATGAAAATTGTGACCTCCTGGAGTTACAAATTGTCCAGCCGGATGGCGACTTACAATACGCGGCAGTTGATATCTCCGTTATTTTTTGAGAAAAATATTTGAAAATTTTAGAATATGCTCTTGCGTAAAATGACCGCAAGGTATAAGTAAAGTATATATATTCCTTATGTGTTAAAAAATTCTTGAAAATCACTATTAATACGAAGTCCTGTAAAGGTAGCCCACTGCCAAAGCATTTTTTGTGAAATATTCGCGCCACAATCACCGGTCCCGTATTGGACCGTTGGGCATTGAACGACACAAATCCGACCACTGGGCGTCGAAAAGTGGTTAACAGATAGAAAACTCTATCTATCAACAGTGACTTTTTTGTTGTTGTTTATAATAGTACCCAAAATTAGCGGCTTAATCAAAGCGAGCGAGCGCCGCCCGCTGAACTCTGCCGCCCCTAGGCCGCGGCCTATAAGGCCTGTTACGTAACAGAATCGGCTCCCGAGCGGAAGGTTAAGTGAATCGTCCCCACTACACGTGCCTACCGTTTCCTCTCCCCGCACCGCGCGACCACCCCGCGTCAGGCGCCAAGCGCCGGGCGGCCCGCCGGCCGCCATTCCTTCGCTAGCTCTCGGCCAAGCAACTGTGCTACGCGCGATTTGCGCTGTTTGTGCTCCACGATATTAACTCCGCGATGTATTGTTTGAAATTGTGTTGTGAACGGAATCCAGAAAAGATGGCAGACCACGCATCTAGCTATGTGAGTACCAACTCGCTTCCTCCCCCCCACCGTGTGCTTTGAACCGTTTGTAACTTCATTTAAACGCATAGAGAGAGGGAGAAATCCTCGTTAGGTCAGTAGGGTAGTTTAACTTGTGTTTTGTGCCGACACTGGCCGTATGTGTATCACCCTGTTCTGTTTATTGAATAAACCCTTTAAATGCAAATACTGTGTACTGATTGAAGAGGGAGTCCCGGGGATTTTGAGGAGAGGAGGGGAAGGAAGAATTGACCAAGCGAACCACTGGCACTCGCCCTGTTTTTTAGGAGGAATCATGTTCGAGCCGGTTTGAGCTAACCGACGGCTGTTATTGTGTGTGTTTTACAGGAATAGGGCTTGGGGTAGGCCACAGCAGCAGCGCCCCCAGCACTGTCGCCCGACGTGTGGCGGGTTTTTTTTTTTTTTCCTCCCTCTTCACAGTCGCTCGCCTCGTTCTTCAATCAGCCATTGTTTAAACTGTATAATCTATAATGTTTTGTCTTGTTTTTTTTCCCAATTTGTCTAGCATTACCATCAAAGAACATCGACGCGAGTGTAACTTCGAATTGCAAATTTAAACTATCGCGGGCACATTCCTTCATTTTCGAGTCGTCACTCGACAAAACATTATCACCGGTATTCCTACGTAAAGTGCTCAACCAAGAAAGTTGCCGTCGTGAATAATATAGTGTTTACAAGTGTCGACCGACTAAATTTGCTAGTTTCAAATACAAGATTAATAGTGGAAATGTACACAAATATTTAAAACAAAGTTATTCAACAATTAAAATCCTGTATATGATAAACCAATTACCCGCTTCGTTTCCCGAAAGTTAATTAACCAGTTTTTATTAATAAACTTATTCCGCAGTGTGCTGGTCTGTATTTGATATCGACATATTCTGCGAATAGGGGACTATTTCGCAAAATACTGGCCTGTATATATAACGGCATATTTTGCAGCTTAAGGGAAACAAGTGGATTAAATTCTTTCTACCTTTTGACAATTGAGCATTTTTCTAATTTTGCCGCCTGTTTCATCATTTAGCTTTTTTTTCTTTCGTAAGAAACAGACGACATAATTTGAAAGACGTTCGGTTCGCGTTGACGTCGATTCCTCGAGTCAGGCATTACATTACGTATGCACATTTCTGCATATAACTTGTTATGACAAAAGGAAGTCGGCGGATAAATACCAGTAATGGTGTATGCTCAAATCAGGCTGCAGTATAGCCACGTTAAATAAAGAACAATTCCCCAAGACATTGTTGAATTTTCAAACATACTTCCACGAAAACTTGTATAAAAGAAAAAATATTTCCTTTCCTTTCTAAAGAACCCCCCCTTTGGAAGGCTAATCGAAATATTCCAAAAAACATGTTCATTTAAGGCGAACCTCGTTTCCGTTTTTTTATTTTTTCTTTTCCGGACTTTTGCTTATTTGCAAACCTTTTTCAAAAACATCGGGATTTTTTCTCAAAATTACGTTTTTTGAGGGAAACCGCTGCTCAAATTTTCTCTCGTTCCGGACTTAGAAAATTTTCAACAAATTTTCAAAACATCAGGATTTTTTCTCAAAATCACGTTTTTTGAGGGAAACCGCTGCCCAAATTTTTCTCGTTTTCGGACTTAGAAAAATTTTCTACAAATTTTCAAAACATCAGGATTTTTTCCCAAAATCACGTTTTTTGAGGGGAACCGCTGCCCAAATTTTCAAATAAACCAAACACTTATAAAAAACGCGTTTTTTTTCAAAAACTTTTTGTAAAAATACGTCCCCAGTGGTCAATCTCTGCCCAATTTCTTTCCAATTGCGAGTCTAGTTCTCACTTTTTCCAACATAAGGTCACTCTGATTCGACCTTATACACCATGGAAGTTCCTCAAGTCACGCTGGGTATAATCCCACACATTTTTACTTCAAAAAAGGAGGAACTACTACAGGCCCTGAGAAATAGAAAGATTTCTCCTAGGAATAAATCCAAAATGCCTTACTGTGACGGAATCAGTAAATTCCATCACATCAAGTACTCAGGCGTTATCAAATTGGCAAAACTCTTGTCATAAGTGACGTGAGTTACATGTAAATATTAAATGTAAATAATCACCCACATGGGCATTCGTAAGGAAATCCTTACACCCGAAGGCACATTAATGTCAACGGTAGCCTAACTCCTGTACATTTTTTTTTTGTGCATAATTTTATATGTTCTTTTACATCCTGCGCGCCTTGCCTGCTGTACCACAAGAGCACCTCTTGGGGCACTGTTTTCATGCTTGTATGCATCCTCTTCCTGAAATTGATCACTTCGGGAAAGGGACTCCTTTTTCCTCCTACCATCAACGGTTCCAGAAAACTCTTGCTCCGAGACGTCGTTTTCCTTTCACAATTCTTGCAGCATCCGCGCGTTTTTTTTTTCTCACCTCATCGCCTCATCTTGTCATATCACCCCTTTTTTTAATTTTTTGTTTTGTGTCGGGTTTTGTCGTACCAGTACGTCCCTACCCTAATGTTGTAAATATAAAATCATAAGCACAAGTCTGTATAATAACCATTGGTTTCAGACCTTTGCCGCGGGCTCGCTACTATGGTCACAGCACCATATTGTAAGAATGTCGCGACGATTTCTGTTATAATAGGAAATCCTCCCGTTTTTTCTTTCTTTCTTTTCCCTCTTCACCCCATCCTACACATTCATAGTAATGTTGTATATTGGGAATCGTTTCGAATACACCCAATGTACTCACCTATCAGGTCACATTCGCTGGATTCGAGACAATTCAAGAGCAACCTTGTTGCTATTTGTGGTTTTTTCTTCTTTTTCCAAAAAATTAGAATGGCGCTCAACCCAATTGCTCTTATTTTTCTAGAATCATATTTTGTCGGATTCGGAAAATTTTTTTTTGTTGTTATAAAAGTGACAATATGTTTTGTCCCTTCATTAACTTTGTTCCTTGTACATATACAACTTCATTATGAGGTACATATTTTATCATGACATCAGTTTCTTTTGTCCTTTATTGTACCATTATTCTAGTTTGAAGTTTAAAATCTTGGCCAGATCTTCAATAAAATTTGTGTTTATCGCCTTTTGGCAAGTCTTGTAAGGTACGCTAATATGAAATTATTAAGCTACAGCAGTGCCGTATTAATTACATCATTGTAACCCGCCGTCTGTATTGAATGGGGACCCACTTTTTCGAACGTAAGTGGGCTACTGTCTTTCAATACTGGGCAAATTTGTTGTAAATCGTTCATTCCACCCGCCGTCTGTATTGAATGGGGACCCACATTTTCGAACGTAATTGGGCTACTGTCTTTCAATACTGGGCAAATTTGTTGTAAATCGTTCATTCCTGTCACGTGAGACGTGAAAACGTGACAATATCTACCATCATAGGAGAGATCCTCAAAACATCCGCCATGATACGAGAAGCTCGTTATAATTACTTTATACTCATAACTAAATGTTACTAAGTTGGTCGTGTGTCCTTTGGCATGAGAACCGCTTAACCCGCCGTCTGTATTGAATGGGGACCCACATTTTCGAACGTAATTGGGCTACTGTCTTTCAATACTGGGCAAAATTTGTTGTAAATCGTTCATTCCTGTACATGAGACGTGAAGACGTTACAATACTCACCATGAATCGTGCGAACGAAATAATATCTACCCCATGTTTGTGTGACCTACCAAGCGTAGATCACACGCCTTTTATTTTCTGTTATCAGAAAATTATTGCTTTTGCAGCAGAGTACTCATTAACATGCCCGTGGACTTCCTGTCACAAGAACCCAGGAACTATCCACTATCTCAAAAGGACTAATCATACGCTTCACTCATGATTATGGGGCATCGTGTCGTAGGAGTTAAGTTGATGGACACAAAAACACCTAACTCGTTGTCTGGGGGACGAACAAGAAAACCCCCAGGTTTTTGAGATTTGAGCAAGGGTCTGTCATTTCTCGCAAACAAGTAGGAGAATAAAACGACCTTCTAATCTTCTGCCCAATACACGTAGTGGATTAGACTCTTTTTGTCAGTGTATCCCTTTTGTCCCACTCTACCAAATTGTATTGTAATGTGCCAGGAAAGTTGCTGTAGACCTTGTTTCACCTTTCACTCAGAGGTCGAATTTCGGAAATAGCCGAGTCCTCAGCAGTTTTCTTCGTTCAAATGTTCCCAATTGTCACTCTTTCCTTTCCTCGAAATTATCCGTGAATGGGGATATATGCGTTACGCACTTGGCGTTTCGTTTGTCAAATGGGACAACCTTCATTCACGGATCTTTTCAACTTCCTACTCCTTTCCCACTTTTCATAACTTATTTGTACTCAATGTTTTGTTCTTCGAAAGTAGAAAAAATGCTACCGTATAGACGTGAGCATAGGTCATGGAAGACCAACTTCTTTCGAAAAGGGGCATTTTGTCATACGTACAAACCCTTACCTACGTGTTCTTGGAAATGTATTTAGTTTCAAAAAAAGCTAAATGGGTTAAACAGAACCTTTCCTTGAATACGTACCTTTGTAATATGTATAAGTCTGTAGTTGCATTTAGTTAACTCTCTCTCCGTCTCTCTCTCTCTCTACGCGTCAAACAAATCCAATTTTTCTCAACATGCACACCTTGTTTCTCTCCAAACCTTTTCATCATTGGTCTACCAGGCAGGTAAACTTCAAGAATTTTGCTCTAATAATAAATTTTTCCCGGATTAATAAGAAGACCAGCAGCTCTTCACCCTATCTACACCTGCGCCTCTCTCCATGCTGCCTTCACTACCGTCACGGAGGTCCCATGCCTTCAAACCCTGCGTACCAAAAGCACCCGACCACACCTAACATAACCTAGTGTGAGTCGTGCGTGTAGTTGCGAATTGTATCATCACAAAACCATCACTCAAACAAACCCGAGCACGTCAGCTCTAAGTTGGTTCATGTTCCTGTTGCCATTGTACAAATGTTCCTGCGGCACCTTGCAAATGTTCCTGTTGCCATTGTACAAATGTTCCTGCGGCATCTCGCAAATGTTCCTGTTGGCATTGTACAAATGTTCCTGCGGCATCTCGCAAATGTTCCTGTTGCCATTGTACAAATGTTCCTGCTGCATCTTGCAAATGTTCCAGCTGCACCTTGCAAATTGCTCTGTTGCCATCATGCCAATGCTCCTGTGCCCTTGCGCAAATAACAATACCAACAATTGTTCATCCAACAATCCCACTGTATACAAACCAGTGTACCAACCACCATCACAACAACGGCTGTCATGCACACAAACCACCTCCTCTATAAAGGACCAACCACCAATTACAATTCCACCCTCCAGTACCTCAATGACGTCATACTGGCCCACCCACAGGATCCGGAAGCAGCTACCTTTTTGACCTCTGTGACAGGTAGAACCCTCTCCACCACCAAGAAGCCTCATCCTGCGTTCTCTTCTTCGTGTTTTCTTTAAGGCCCTAGTGTTCCTTGAGTGTAATCTCAAACGGGCCAGGTTACTGTGACAAAGTAACCGTGTAACTTCAGTGCAACGTCCCAACACCCCAAACATCCTACGCAAACCACGCTACGCAAACATAGCTCACAGACCAATGATACAATTAGAGTCATTTTTTTTTCTATCACTGCATAACCCTTGTACCTTTCTCCAACAGGTCCTTGTTTATATTTATGTATGTCACTGCTCTTTCTTGTTCATTCATGTATAATTCCTTGTTCACCATGCTTTTTTCTCTTTTGTTTTTGTTTCTACTATTTTGTAGCTAGCAACCTTTTTCTCTCTCTCTCTCCTTTTTTCTCTTAAATTTTTTTTTTGTTTTGTTTTGGCACAAGTGCTAGAAGGGTAAGAGGATTTCTTAGCCCTACTGCTCCATTACCACGTCGCTTTTTTTGCGGCGAGGGGGGAAGTGTTACGTAACAGAATCGGCTCCCGAGCGGAAGGTTAAGTGAATCGTCCCCACTACACGTGCCTACCGTTTCCTCTCCCCGCACCGCGCGACCACCCCGCGTCAGGCGCCAAGCGCCGGGCGGCCCGCCGGCCGCCATTCCTTCGCTAGCTCTCGGCCAAGCAACTGTGCTACGCGCGATTTGCGCTGTTTGTGCTCCACGATATTAACTCCGCGATGTATTGTTTGAAATTGTGTTGTGAACGGAATCCAGAAAAGATGGCAGACCACGCATCTAGCTATGTGAGTACCAACTCGCTTCCTCCCCCCCACCGTGTGCTTTGAACCGTTTGTAACTTCATTTAAACGCATAGAGAGAGGGAGAAATCCTCGTTAGGTCAGTAGGGTAGTTTAACTTGTGTTTTGTGCCGACACTGGCCGTATGTGTATCACCCTGTTCTGTTTATTGAATAAACCCTTTAAATGCAAATACTGTGTACTGATTGAAGAGGGAGTCCCGGGGATTTTGAGGAGAGGAGGGGAAGGAAGAATTGACCAAGCGAACCACTGGCACTCGCCCTGTTTTTTAGGAGGAATCATGTTCGAGCCGGTTTGAGCTAACCGACGGCTGTTATTGTGTGTGTTTTACAGGAATAGGGCTTGGGGTAGGCCACAGCAGCAGCGCCCCCAGCAGGCCTATTGACAAATCCAGGACTGCCTGGTGCTAATGGTCCCACGTATTTTATGACTCGGTCAACATTGCTTATTTATGCTAGAAATGATTTTATGACTGTGGCAATAATGTTATCACTACTCCATGTTTGCAAGTGGATAGGTAAGGTACTTCATTGTTGCTCATCGTTCTAAATTAGGTATTTCTTTATTGTCTGTGAATTATTTATTTATACACACTACTTATAAGTAGACAATAATAAAAATAATATATGTCTTTATTGTAAGAAATTTACATAACTTAAAATACATGTCAAGTGTTTATAGTGTGCATTGATTTATAAATTAGATAGGTAACATAAATTTTTAAACAGAAAATAATATAGGTATCATCTACTTATGTATAAACGTTAGGTAACATGTAAGGAATAGAAATTTATAGTTATAGGTTGATGTTTCTCATAACCTTCCTCCCTAGGCTAGCCTGTGGCGGTAATTTTAAGTTAATTTATAATATATACCTATGAACATACTTACACTTCTATCAAAATACATTCACTCAATGTTGGTTTTGAGAATCACATTTTTTTTATTCTATCTGGAAGAATGTTGAAAAGTCTTATCACAAGGTATCTAAAGATTCGTTGACCAAAAGTGGTATGCATTACAGGAATTTGTTATTGTTTCGAGTATGTACCTACAGCTAGAGTTTAATATTTTTTATAGTGTTTATGTATATTCATGTATAGATGAGTGAGGATTGTTTTTGCGTATGTATGCGTTACAGGAATTTGTTGCAAGTCTCTCTTATAGTTCAGAGTAGGTACAGCGAGTATTTAATCTTTTTTTCTAGTATTTATTTATGTTTGTGAATAGATCAGTGAGAATTGTTTTTGCGTATATCTGCCGAACGTCAATTACATTCACAATATTATAGATTAAGTTCGATTCGGTAATTAGAGGAAGCCTAAGGGTTATTTTTATAATAGTTGTCTGTGCCTTTATGATTGGATCTAATGCAGGTGCGGTGCCACGGCCCCATGCCATGATACCATACTCAATAATAGATTCGCAGACTACAAAATAAATCATTTTCAAATGTTGTAAGTCGAGAAAGATTCGTATCGTACTGAAATAGTGAATGGTTTTCTTATTTTGTTTGCAATTATGTGAGTGTCAAGGTTCCATTTGAGATCATCTGAGTAGTCCGCTCAATGTAGTAATATACATATGTCTATGAGGGACACTGACAATATTCATCGGAATTCAAACATGTGGTTAATCTAATAGAGGCATCATCGTGACTGTCATGAGGTTGATTCGTAATATTTATGCTTGTTGTGAAGTATTTAGTCTCCTTTGTAGATAATGTCATGAATATCTACACAATACGCAGAATGTATACATTCTGACATTGGAATTGATGGCGATGATTGAAATGTACATGTACACGGTGTAGAACAAGCGGGAAACTACAGAATCTTTATCATAAGTGGAAAAAAAGCTTTAAAAAATCTTATGCGCATTTCTTAATTAAATAAAAAACCTTTTTCCTTCATTTTTCGGAAACTAAAGGACTAAATACTTTTGGAGCAAGGCCTACGCTTCGACCATAGACATCAGAATTCATATGCCAGAAGATACAGACGAGGGGGTAAAACCAAACTGTGGGGGGCGAAGAGAGGAAGATGACTGTGATTCGTTAAAAAATCAATCTGACAGTATATAGGCATCTCGCATTACAATATCACCATTTAGTTCTTAAAAGCAAAATCTGCTTTGAATGAATAGACCTTTTTACATGGGAGCGCGAATTGCTTGCCACGTTAATAACATATTTGCTAAGGCCAAATGCTCGCCCCGAAAAGATTCGCCCCAATACACATAGCAATATTTTGTTGCCGTGTTTAGTTAAAACACTTTTACAAATGTTTCATAATTTACTTACCGCCCACATTCGCTATGAGAACATTGATATGTAGGTATATTGTATAGCACAAGCTACCGTTTTGGCGTGTTATTTCGTTAAATGTATGGATCTTAGCTTCGCGCTGGTCACGGCAAGAATGATGACGTCACACATTTTAGATTCAAGCGAGGCTCTATCCCCTCCGCATGGAGCGAGCCGGTTCCAAGGAGGAGCTCCAGCCGGCTCCATGGGGAGGGGGAAATAATATTAGTTTTTATCACTTAGGGCAGGTCCAGATATATTCATATGTCCGTGGCTTCGACCCATTTTAAAATACGTAGCTGATATTAACATCCTAGTGACTGATGACTGTTACGAGTATGTTAGTGACTATTATGTGTTGCGGATTCGCAACTTTACCGCCTTTTTTAAAGTTTTTCGAACATCATAATGTATTATAAGATACCTTCAATTTATTTTATTTATTTTACCACTACATTAAATTTATTTTCGTTGTTGACAGGTTCCGTAAAAACCCCCTCCTTAAATTGTTATCAATTATTGAAATGTCATTTTCTGACGTGTTTTTCCTCAATGAGCCATCGTGTGAAACAAATGCGGATTTTCCTACGTTGCGTTGGTTAGGTTAAACGAAAAATGTGCGCAGAAAATATTTTATTTATTTATCGCTTCTTCACAATTTAAATACATTTATTTTTAGCATGTAATTATTAACCCCACTAGGGTTCACCTGTATCGTTAATGTTATAATACTCGTAATATCGAGATAACTTGCTGAAGCACCCGGCGCTGCCCGGGATTATTCTGATTTAAGGGACGGGAAAAGGGGAAGGTTTGGTTTTTCGAGATCTTATGTCAACAGTGACCTTTCTCTTGTTTATGAGCCACGTGTGAAAAATTTCATTAACCTCGGACAAAACTGTTGATTTTTGTGCAAATCAAATCCAGGCCGCCCGCCCGCCACCGACAGCCACTATCCTACATAAACTATTTCAGTATGCCCAATTGCTACGCTTTGCAGCCACCTCTGGTCTGGAGCTCATATACTATACTACACAGACACGGGTTGTGAACTATATAAATTTTAAACCCACTGAGAATTCTTTGCTTTTCCTAACCATGGAATGTACATGTACACCGAAGAAATAACATCAATATTATAATAGATTTTATTTATAAAAGGGAGTCACGCTAAACGCTTGCCCAACGTTAATACACAATTATCTGAAGTCCCCGGCGATGCCCGAACTTTAGGCAGAGTTTTTCGAAATCAGATGTAGGTAATAATAAGGTCGGAAAAGGTGATGGAGGTGGTTTTACACATTCTACTGCGGACAGTCAAATAAGTAATTTTTTTCAAACTCGAAATAAAACTGTAAATTATTATTATTTTTTGTTAAATAAATTTTATTTAGCTAAGAAATTTAACATTTTATATCTAATATAATCTATTCTAAAACTACTATAATATTAAAATTTGGACTTCACGACATTGAGACATAATCCACCAAAAACTGCAAGACTTCGATTTGTATAGCCGTCCGGCCACAGACACTCTTCTTTTTTTATTGTACGATTAGACTGATTATTCACCCAGTTACAGGAGAAGACTTCTTATTTGGACATTCTTAACATTCGGGAAGATAATTATACAAGAAAAGTTATAAGATAATTTAAAGAGAAATTAAATATTCCACGGTTTCAGAAATTTCAGTCAACCATTCCTCTTGTGATGCTAGTTTTTTTTTTGTTCTGCCGTCTGGTATCTTGAACAAATCGTGTTGTGTGAAGTTTTCTTGGCTTACTTTATCATTTATTCCCGACATTATTTAGTGTAAAAAGTGTAAATAAAATATTGGTTCCCGGTGACTTTTAAAACTTTTTTGATTTTTTTTTTCTCAAATAAAAACAAAATAAACTGGTCACTCATCCGAGTAACCTCCCGAACCCCCATCCCACCCTAGCTGCCGAATACCTAGTGTTTTTTATGATGAAATTGTAAAAAAAAACTTAAAAATGTTATAAAAAATCCCAGTGCTAAGGACTTACTTTAACCAGTGATTCCTTACATTATTTGGGGTTAAAAATGTACATGAAATTTGGTCTATGGTGGCTTTTGTTAAAGTTTTTTTTTTTCAACTTAAAACATAAAAAAATCGGGAGGTAGGTATTGAATGGTTAGGGTTGGGGTGAGGGATTGGCTTATTCGGTTGAGTGACCAATGATGACACGTGGAAGAATTTTTTTAATTTGATTTTGAAGAAAAAGAACAAAAAACAAAAATGTCACTGGAGTAGAGATGCATGAAAAGTAATCATTCGGTACTGAAGTAATCGGTACTCACCAAGTAATCAAAGTACCGACTACTAAAAATGAAGAGTATCCGTTACTCTTGATATGATTACTTTCATTGATACTTAGAAATGATTACTTTCGATACGGATACTTCAGTACCGATTACTTGGTTGTTATTTGTGCCGCAAGAGGCGCTCCACGTTATACCAGCTGTTCATAAATAAACCACACTTTGTACCGATTATTTGGTCGTTTCTATTTGTGCCGCTGGGGCGCTTCACACCAGCGACGTTTAATTACGGTATTGCCAGAGACAAAAAATACATCGGTAAAAAACGCTTTCAGTTGATATTTATTTGTGTGTACCTTGCTATCTGATATATCTATATTGCTACCAATTTGTACTAAGTATGCATGCAAGTTTTTTGACGGTAGGTATCTACTACAATTTTCGAACGGTGTAAAAAAATATGATTATTATATATTATTACGACTATAAAAAGTTTTCACAGTAATAATTTTAACACTTCTTTTATTCTATCACACAATTTAAGATTTAAATTTCTGTGGAGTTTACAAAAAAATAATAATAATACAATATGCGCTTCATTGTTTAATTTTATGATTATAAAGATGAATTTGGTTTGTAGAAATTTCCGCCAAGTAATAAGCCCGCCTATAACATCTATCATCATAGGTATAATATGACATTATGTGAGATTAAGTAAATAATAAATAAAATGTATAAAAAATTACCACCAGCCTATAATAGTGTTTTATTAACTTATCTCAAAGCTAGAAAAACAAAAATCAAAACACGCTTGTAAAATTACGTTTCGAATTTCAAAGGAAAATGACACGTCAATCCAGTGTGTTAATATGTAATTTACGATCAAAGAAAATGTTAAAAAATCTAAACACACAAACTCTTCAAAATATTCAAAGTACCTATAAATACCTAACGTAGAATCCTAATAATTCATAACCAAAGTACACGCTATTCGCGCTAACGAAATACACAAACGTCAAAATGTAACCAGTAACAATTTGTATCTAATATAAAAGTATCCGGCGGTATCCGGAACCGAAAGTAGTCAAATGTAATCAAAGCATTCAGTAACGAATTGATACTAGTAGTCGGTACTACCCGAAAATAATCAAAGCATTCAGTAACGATTTGATACTTGCAGTAGTTACTACCCGAAAGTAATCAAAGTAATCAGTAACGATTACATAGTAACGATTACTTTTTGTGAAAGTAACGGATACCGACGGGTAGTAAAAGTACCGATATTGAACACTACTACACTGGAGACCAAAATTTCAATAAAATTTTTACTCCGAATTATGTATATCATGAATCACTGGTTAAAGTAATTCAAGTACATCCCTTAATATTTTAAAGTACAAATTACACAATTATTAAAAATAAATAAATAAATTAAGTAAATGTCTGACTGATTGTAAATAGGTACCAAAATACATTGTGTTCTATTTTTAACCCCCGACGTAAGTGTATAAGTTTGACGTGTCTGGGTGTCAGTCTGTGGCATCGTAGCTCCTAAACGAATCGACCGATTATGATGCGTTTTTTTTGTTTGAAGCTGAAGCGAACGAGATGGTTCTTAGCTACAATTCCTGAAAATCTGTTCAGGCGCTTCAAGGTCATCAGCTCTTTTTTGTGTCGGGGGTTACTTAAATTTTTTTCACCTGGAATCCATATCAACACATCCTGTTGGAAACTGGACGAACTGGATAACAATTAGTAAAACGCCTATGTGGGATGTTTGAAAAAATCTGAGAGCCATTTTTGTTTACCTGACTAAGTTAGTTTTTCTTTGAATTGCAGGTAGAAAGCCTGAAGACAATCCCTCAGTGTTCATAGTCGGCTCGCGGGACCAGAGGGCGGCGGCGAGGGTGGCCGCTAGGGCTAGAACTCCCTCCACTTCCGGCAGGATGACCCCTCCCCTGGGCATGCACACACCCCCGCCAGCCTACTCCGTAGTGTGGCCGGGAGATGATCCCAGACTACATGGACCAGGTTGGTTTTACAAATATTTTTTTTGCTTACCGCTAATAGCTGGTTGGTTTTACAAATATTTTTTGCTTACCGCTGATAGCTGGTTTGTTTTACAAATATTTTTTTGCTTACCGCTGATAGCTGGTTTGTTTTACAAATATTTTTTTTGCTTACCGCTGATAGCTGGTTGGTTTTACAAATATTTTTTTACTTACCGCTGATAGCTGGTGTGTTTTACAAATATTTTTTTGCTTACCGCTGATAGCTGGTTGGTTTTACAAATATTTTTTTTGCTTACCGCTGATAGTTGGTTTGTTTTACAAATATGTTTTTTGCTTTCCGCTGATAGCTGGTTGGTTTTACAAATATATTTTTTTGCTTACCGCTGATAGCTCGTTGGTTTTACAAATATTTTTTTGCTTACCGCTGATAGCTGGTTGGTTTTACAAATATTTTTTTTGCTTACCGCTGATATCTACCTTGTTATCTCTATCTCTCCCCTTTTCACATTAATGACGTTTAGTCAAAACCGCCTCAACCCAGGCCAGGGCACTGAATCAAATCGGCCTCTTATTTCTATAAGACACAATACGAACAAATTAATTAATATTTCTGTGTACAGTAGACCTAGCGACCAGAAAAGTATAATTATAAAATATATATTATTATTAATATATTAACATAACAATAATCGTAAATAGATACTTACTTAAATACCTACCCAAATAATTATAAAGCACATAATATTTTATGTGCCTAACATTTAAAAAAATTAACATAAGAAATATACAATTTGTCAAATATTCTTCAGGGAGGTAGGTACCATAATATTCAGTACAAAGTTAGCAATCTAGTCAAAGTCTGCTTGAATAATAAAGTGGATGCAGCAGATTTTCTAAATCGGAAACGGAACGTACAAATAAATTTACATGCAGATTAAATGGCAAACGGTCGAATTAAAAAAAGGTTTAAAAAGTTGACAAATTAAAATAAATAAATGGTTTAATGCAAAGCGTTTGTTTCATGTAATAAAATAATTCTTGCCTCACTAGACATAATAGACAATGTCTAGAACCAATCTGATATCTCACAGGTGTTCTTTGTATTACTGTACCAATCTACTTATTATAACAATGATCTATATCCATACAAAAATTCCCCTTCACCCAAAATGTGCAACTCACCGTTGTTTGCCTATTCGCTCTAATATTAGGTGTTATGTTTATTAACAATGTTCATTTTGTCATAGAAATTGACATATTATCGTGTTTATCGATAGATTGGAATGCCATTTTTGATTGATTGATTTTTGGTCGTATCATATATCTTTAAGTGAAGTATTTACTTCCTTTATTTCATTTTAGAAAATATGAAGATGAAGAGTTGATGATTAATACAATATTGTGAAAAGTCTTTCTAATCTACATACAATTACATACACACCGTTATTTCACTCCACATCTTCTGTTTTCCATTAACAATTCATATATACTTTATTTCATATTCTCGTAAAATAATTGAACATACATCAATAATTTTTTTTAATAAGTAAGTACTAATTATTTTATACCTATGTGTGCCGAAGTATGACGCAAATTTATCAAAAAACCACAGCTAGCAAAAAAGCAAAAAAATCAGAATTTTGGTAGATAGATACCTACATAAAACAGTTAATAAGTTAACAATGTAACAATTAGAAATTCGGTGACCATCTTGACTTTCAGGGTCTTGGCAATCTAGTCCGCTATACTGGATTTTTTTTAATATCGACCCCTGTCTTTGCAAGGTCTTAAAAAGAAAAAATATTATGTATGATTTTTTTTTGTAGTGTCGATTGGGTTAATAAGTAAATTAATAAATTACATCCAACTTGAAGAAATGAAAAAGATTGGTGGCATTGAGGTTGGCGGCCGTATTCGGCTGCGCCAATGTCCAGGCCTTTAGACAGGCAACGATGGTTTCTACACCACCGTTGAACATAAGAATAATCATTAATAGTAATGTAATAATAATAATCACAACCCCGGTCAGGATGCTGAATAAAGTGCGCCGCCTTTTTATTTAGTATTCTCCTGTAGATTAATTGTTCTACATTATACTTATGCTGAACGATGCCGTTTTAAGTCTAGAGGGGACCCCTGGGCACACTGAGTTTGAGGGGCCCGCTCATTTTAAAATCCGAGGAGGGGATGGCAGAGAATTATAGAGAGAAAAATTTCATCAGAATATTGCTTTGTCTCCTTGGTGCAAGGCAAGTCGACTTGCAGCATGGCCAAGCCTTCGTTGAGTTTAAGGGCCCTGCAAAATAGTGTCCAAATCAAAAACATATTGGAAAACAACAAAAACACATAAGAATGTACATTCCCCTTCCACACACAAGGAAATGCTTCAAATGGAAGAGAAGTTGAAAATTAAAACTCTTCAAAACAAAACTGTTAATTATTATTAAGATGTGTTTAGACCACAAATAAATGAAAAAAAAAAAAAAAAAAGATTTTATACTGTAAGTTCTTGGGCCCCTAGACTTGTGCCCCGCGTGTCCTTATAGGATAAAGGCGGAACTGATTTTTTTTTATTTATTAATTTTATTTTAGTAAGTAATTTGTACGTTTAAGTATAATACCTACTGCATGGAAGAAAAAACAATGCAAACAAAAAATAAATCAATAAAAAAATCATATACCAGAATAAATCTGCAAAAATTAATTGAAAACTTGAAAACGGAACATTGGCAACCTGTAATCAACTGCGAAGAAGTTGAAATATGCTCAAAGTACTTTGAAAACATTTTATCCAAACATGTAGAAAACTCAAAAACAGATATTCCATATCGTAATTTAGACAAAAACAAATACCTGAAACCATGGATCACACCGGGTTTATTAAATTCAATCAAAGAAAAGGGTAAGCTATACAAAAAAACAATAAAATTCCCAAACGACAAAAAAATAGAATTTAATTATAAAAAATATAAAAATAAATTGACACGCTTAATAAAAATTAGTAAAGATGAATATTACAAACATAAATTAATAAATTCTGAAAGTAATCCAAAAATAATCTGGCAAACAATTAACTGTGCAATAGATAACAATAAACAAAGACATTCAATCAAGGTAATTGTAGACGAAAATGACGTAAAAATAAATGCAGAGGAAAACCCTAAAAAATGTGCTGATATTTTCAACTCCTTCTTCGCGAAAGTTGGACAAAACCTCGCTAAAAAAATAAATGTAACAAAGGGAGCGACAACTCAACCAATTATTGAAGATATACAAAGTGTAAACTCACTATCCCATTTTAAAATGATCAAGGAAGTAGATGTTCTAAACATTATTGAAAATATGAAAGGAGGGTCGTCACCGGGTTTTGACAACATAACTGCAAATATGTTAAAATCTATTAAAAGCCACGTGATAAAACCATTAACTCACCTAATTAATTTAAGTTTAAAAAATGGAATATTTCCGTCTAATTATAAGAGGACAATTATCTCACCTATATTCAAAAGTGGAAACGCAGAAAATGTAACTAACTATCGACCAATTTCCCTCATTTCAAATATTGGCAAAATATTTGAAAAAATCGTAAAATCTCAACTAATGGAATTTATTGATAATAACAAAATACTTCACGACAATCAATACGGATTCCGAAAAGCGCACAGCACACAAGACGCGATTGCTAATGTCACATCACGCATATATAAAAACCTTGATATGAAAAAAAAGTGTATAGGTATTTTTATAGATCTGAGAAAAGCGTTTGATAGCATATCCCATAAAAAACTAATAAAAAAATTAGATAAATTGAACATTAATGAAAACGTAGCAAATTGGATAAAAAGCTACCTGAAAAATCGCCCTCAATGTGTCAAAATAAATAACGTTTATAGCGACGAAGAGACATCTGAATATGGAATTCCACAAGGTACTGTGCTAGGTCCCATATTATTCATCTTATATGTAAACGGGATATTCTCACAGTCACTTCATGGTAGTATAACCTCTTATGCCGACGACACAGTACTTATTGAAAGTGGAATCACATGGCAAGTAGTAAAACAAAAAGCAACAGAAGACATAAATATACTGAAACACTGGTTTGATATAAATCTACTATCTCTTAATAGTGAAAAAACTCACGTCATTCCATTTGCAATAAAATCAAATGATTTTCCGGTAAATTTTGATATAATTATACATGACAATTCTAAAGATCACAAAAAAAATAACTGTGAAATAAACTGTTCCACATTAAAAATTTCAAATAAAATTAAATACTTAGGAATAACAATAGACAAAAACCTGAACTGGAAAGATCAAATCAACCTTACCGTTAACAAAATAAGGAAATTAATTTACATATTTTTAAAAATCCGAAACTTTCTCTCATTAGAAAATCTAACATCAGTCTATCATGCTATAGTACAGTCAATTCTCCAATACGCTGTAGTAAGCTGGGGAGCTGCATATAAAACAAATCTACTCCCTGTTGAAATTGTGCAACGTCTAATAATAAAAATTATATTGAAAAAAAGAAGAGATTATCCGACTCACCTGATTTTTGAAGAATTTAAAGTTTTAAAATTTAATGATCTAGTTCGAAAAAATATAATAATCCAAATAATAAAAGAAAAACAAAATCACAGATTTTTAACTGAAAGTCGTACTCGTCAAAAACATATATTTCAAACACAAAAATGCAACACCTCATTTGCACAACATCATTATACATTTCTAGGAAAAAAATACTTTAATAGCCTACCTGAAAAAATAAGAAAAATCGAAGACGATAAATGTCTACTAAAAGCAATCAAAGAGCAATTTAAAGTAAAAATACCAAATTGATAAAATTTATCATCATAACTTATATAATTTGTAAATTTGTTATTTATTAAGAATCTACCACAAGTAAATTATAAGATACAAAATATATTTTGTTAATATATTTTCTAATCACAAAATCGTCCCTCTTCTAATCACAAGCGTCTGCTTCTATAGAAGAGAAATACCATAAAATAAAAATAAAAAAATAATGAAAAAAAAAAAAAAAAAATCAATGAAATTTATTATTATTTATATGCTAATGTTAATGTTAATTTTAATGTTAATGTTATTGTTAATTTTATTATCTAGGCATTGATTTGTAATTGTATTTCCATTGTTTTTATGTATATATTTCGAATAAAAAAAAAAAAAAAAAAAAAAAAAAAAAAATTTAGAATGTTTTAATGAAGTAGGTGGTAAAAGAGGTTAGAATGGTTTATAATATTTCAGGATCTATATATAAATAAGCGACCAGCTTGATTCAGTGTCCTGGCCTGACTTGGGGTGGTTTTAACACCACGCCTTATGTGATTTATGATGTTTTCTGATAATATTCCACCAAATATTCATTATTTTAATTGTTTATTTTCAGATTCTTACGCACCTCCCTCCTACAGCGAAGCGATGGGCACTTCCCCTGACGTGCGAGTCGTTTGATAGTCTCTATAAAACGACTCCTAGACCTTAATAATGTACATAAACTATTATAAAATTATATATAAGATATTCTGAGATCAATGAACTTTAAAAAGTGATGAGATTATTTTAAGAGAACTCCGATATTGTAAATAGCCACAAAAGTATTAAAATACTAGGTATACCTGAAGCAATGTTTGTTTTATTTTAATTTATTAACCCTAACCTGCTGATGCTCCTTATGAATGGACGACGCGACAGTCGACCAATCGACGAAGGTTTGTATAAAGGTTTGTATTACGAAGTCACTCTTCAGATATAGGTATATTTATCTGTCAGGGGGTGATTTTTTTTGCCAAATTGCGATTCAAAACTTTGGTTTCATAAAGGTGTACATTTTACTTATTTGGTGATTATTTTTTAGATTTGAGTATAAAGCGTGATGCTTTGCCTTTCTAACACCGTTTAGAATATATTTCTCACTATCACAGTAAGGGAGTTACAGCGATTTATATGAGATCTATGTGAGCTGGGAGCTGGGACACTTTACATGTAAGATTATCTGTACTTGCAACGAACGCAGAGTACCACTTTTATGAATTGAACATTCCACGAACAGATGGCGCTACTTCCGTGTGAATCTCGCACACGGACGTTTTGCGCAGGTAAATTTATACTGAGAGTTTAGTCGTTTCGGTATACTTACCTGGCGTAGGGGACACCGTGATCACTAAGGCGGTACCCCCAGGGCGAGGCTGTTCCATTGCACTCCGGTTCGGCTGACCCTTGCGATTATCCCTAATGCGGATAACTCGGGCGCGTAATTTTTGGTAGTTGGGACTGCGTACGCGCTGCTCCCACCCTCTAAAATATAATTTAGGCAACGACCCGTGCTGAAGACGCTTTTTAACGTAGACGTACTGACACTAACGTACGCGGAGACTTCGCCCGCGCAGCGTGTTCCGTATTTCAGATTTATTTTTGTCGCATGGAATGGAGTGTAGCGGAGACTTCGCCCGCGCAGCGTGAGCGTGTTCGCGTGTTGTTTTCGGCGCAGCGTAATTCAGATTTTTGTATTGAATCCATGTTTCAAGAAGAAAAAACCATCTTTCAAAGATTAAAAAAACATGTTTTGAAGGGTAAAAACCCATGTTTTACGTAGCTTTTTATTGGGAATATAAATAACAAAATAACGGTACCTGAAAGTAAGTAAGTAAAACCTTCATAAAAAACAATCATTTAGTCATTTTTCTTTGAATAATAGGGAAAAAAGTATGTTAAAAAAAAACACAAAAGCATAATTTTTTTTATGAAAAGAGTATTTTATACAGTTATCAAGTTTAATTTAAAGTGGTCTAGGTATCAGTGGCGGTCCGTGAGTTTTCAGTGAGCTAAAAGCTAGAGCGCTAAGATTGAAAAGTACGACGTTATTGATGTTGTAGCTGAAAACGATTTTTTTTTCAAATTTTGTAGGAGGATATACTGAAATGTGGATACGGCGCATCCCCAAACTTTCAAACAAAAATCTTCATACAAAATATTGAAATTTTCAAAACAAATAAAATTCACTTTCACTCTACACTCTGCACTCTAGCTCACTAAAAACTCACGGACCGCTACTGCTTGGTACCTATTAAAATGTAAATACCTTTTTTATTTACCTTTTTTCAGGTCGATGAGATAAGGGAGAAAAAATTCCCCCGCATTAGCATTTAAATAGAGCAAAAATCTCGCGGGCATTGTCTTAAACAGCATGTAAAGAAACATTGTGATTTTTTTTAATATATATAACTTGTAAAATAACTGAAACAAACGTGTTTGTAATAATTTTTGGAGCATACTTTAAGATTTTTTCGATCGAGGGAATTTTATATAATTTGCGTTTCGGCGCGGGCAATGTCTAAGGGAGTGTTTAAGGGAGATATGTAAGAAATCGGTGGAAATTCGGGTTGCGGGCCCTTAAGGAAAAGACCCTTCTGCATTGGCATTCTATGCCTGCATCGCAAATATAATTTTTTTCTACAATTTACAGTAGTTAATGTAGGTATATAGAATGAAGACATGTCTTGTTCAACGTGGTAGATGAAATGACCCAAAAACCATGAAAACATGGTTAAAAACCAAACACTGACAATAATGCCATGTTTCAAAGGTAAAAAAAGATATGTTTAAGGGTAAAAAAAACATATTTTGGAGGATAAAAAAACCATGTTTTTCGCGAGCTTTTTATTAAGAATTTAAATAAGAAAACCATGGTTCCTGAGCAAATTAACTACAATACTTTATTAATAACAATAATTTTCTCATGAATAACAATTGTTAAAACACCATGTAAAAAAAACTATTTTTTATTACTATATGTATATATTTTATTTAATGATTGACAAATATAATTAGATAAAAAAATATTGTGACTTTCAAAAACTACATTTTTTAAAGACTTCTAAAGAAACGATGTAGAATTGTGATTGTGACCCGCAGACCTATATTAAATTAATGATTGACAAATATAGTAATCGTAATTATTACTAATTAGATAAATAAATATTGTGACCTTCAAGAAGTACATTTTTTTTAAATTTGGGATATCTCTTTATACTTTTGGCGGCTGCTGAAGAAATCATGTACGAGTAGAATTGTGATAGTGACCCGCAGACCATTATTAAACCATCATGGCGGTGTAAAGAAAATTAATAGAACAAATGACGGGTTGAAAACCATACCGTTACAAGTGACAAAAATTGGAAAAATGAGTTAAGTGCGAGAAGTTATAGTAAATATGGTGTTTTTCGTTGTGCCAAAAGGGTATGAACGAGAAAAAATCGCAACGCCATCATAATAATAATAATAATAATAATTGGACAATTTATAGAGCGCCGTTTTTGTGAAAAATCACCTCAAGGGCGCTTTACAATTTATCATTAATCTTAGGCTCTATCTAATTTTATTATTTACAAACAGATACAGAAACATACTTACCTGTAGGACACTTCCGATAAAACACACTTTATTAAAAAGTTTATGCTTGGGGAAGATACGAATTTGCGCGTGGAGGACATTATATTCAAAACACTGGACATTGCATGACTTTACCCTTGCTACCCTCATCACTGTGGGTTCTACATTTATATTTTTAAGAAGATTAATGGCAAAATTGAGTTAATGTTTATTTTGAAAGTTTGGAGAATTTTAAGAATTTGCTTTATTTTTACACACTTGGTAATTTACAATGTTGCGAGCCGTGAAGGCGGGGGTGAAAGGTTATATTTATTTATTATTTTTTTTTTTTATACTTATGGATATGACTGTCTGAAAAGATGAGTTTTAAGTTTAGCTCTGAATTCTGCTGAATCTGTGATCATTCTTAACTCGTGTGGCAGTCCATTCCATGCTTTAGGTCCTGACACTCCGAAAGCACGATCACCGAATTTAGTATCTGGTGTGCGCTTTGGTTCCTTCAACCTTCCGATCGCTGATGTTGCTGCTGACCTGAGGGTTGATTGTCGAGAGTTGGAATTTTCTGGGATGCACATTTCCGATAAGTAAGTCGGAGCCATTCCGTTGAGGGACTTGAATACCATCCAGCAGAGCTTAAACTGGATTCTCTCGGGACACTTGAGCCAGTGAAGGTTTTTGAGATGCTCAGAAATATGGGAATATTTTGATACGCCGGTGATGAGTCTTGCCGCAGCGTTGAACACAGATTGTAATTTGTTGATTTGATACTTTGGGAGACTAGCATATATTCCGTTGCAATAATCTAGACGTGAAACAACATACGAATTGACTAGTAATTTAGTTGCCTCTGTTGTCAAGTTTCTCCGTACTGCTTTAATTTGCCTTAATTGAAAGAACCCCGTGCTTACAGTTCTGTTCACTTGAGTTTTAAGGGAAAAATCATCATAGAGATATATATCAATGAACACCATCTATTATTGGTTGGGTTAATAACTGACACTGTATGTAGTGTGTTACAAAATAAAACACAAAATTGTCATTTTCTCTTTTCTTCTGATTTGTTGCTTATACCAGTATGGTTTTCAACCCAATAAACAAAACCAAAACCATGCAACATCGACTCGCCCAAAAATAATTCATGACAGCGTCACGACAATAATATTTATGACGCAACGCGCGTCACTCAACGGTCTGACGTCTGACCGCCATTATCAGAGCTTCCTATTCTAAATTCATAATCACAAGTTTTAAAGGCCCCGCTTCAAGAAGCGGGGAACAAAAAATTGGTCTATAGACTCATTTGAGTGCTCCCCTCCACGGAAATCTTTAGTAAAAGGCGAAAGATTTATTCGTTATTGAAGGGAAACCAGAGTGACGATACCTGCGAAGTCTAGGCTATATATGATCAAGCTGGAAATATACCAGTTCAAACTCTGAGCGGAAGTGGTGACATCTGTCCACGACAAAAGGAAACAGTTAGGTTGTAACAAAATAATTTGGTGCGGTCCATCGACGTATTGCGGTAACCATTGATATACCTCAATGGCGGTAACATACAAATTTATACACATCATTCTTCGATCAATAAAGGCTACGTCAATGACATCATTAGATTTTATAAGAGTGCAGAATACTATAATCCTGATCGTAGCGTCACACAATATTATAGCATAATAAAATAATAATTAATAATAATGACAACATTTGTATAGCGCATTTTTGTGCTAGGTACTTCACTTTAAGTGCGTATTTCGTACGTATAACACATAATATATATTACCACAATGTAGCACATATATAAGCACCCAAATTTATATTGTACTTATTACATATATTACAAATTTAACGTAGAAAGAAATATATGCCCATTGAACTTTAAATTTAAAGCGCAGGTAGGTATTTGTAAAAATCGGTACCGATCAAGTGAAAATTATAATTACTGATAGCAAAACTAAAAAAAAATCACACTATTTTTTATTATTCATGTTCTTAAAATTTACAAGAATTTTTCTATTTTTAAACCCGGGCTATAAAAAACCAAACGTGGCGAACCACTTGGGGTGACCTAAACGGTCTTCGGAGCGGCGGCCGGGGCCGGCGGCACCCATTCCAGTCTCCCAAATAAATAAATACATGGTTGAAAGGTGACGTTCTTACAAATGTTCGTCGTGTAGGTAGTAAGTGCCAAATGAGATAAGTACCTAACAAATATAAGCATCTATGTAAGTATCAACATCAACCAGTACAAAAAAACATTCGGTATAGTCAATTCGACGAAGGTTGGTGTTGCAGGGTTAAAAAAACGGTTTTGAAAATTCCCAAACAGGGTATTCAACGGTTGAGTCATAAATAAACCAATCCCTAGATCGATATATTCGGGCCTTATCCATACTAAACGGTTTGTCATCAGATCAAGCACTTGCGTACTGCTCGCTAACAACGTATGCAGGGACAAAAGGGGTCTAGTTTTAGTTAATTATAATTGGAGGGTCGTTCTATAAAAAAATAAGAGTCCTTGTTAAATAGTAACCTTCTTTTACTTACACCGGGCGGGTACGTGGTGGATAACCTCCAATTCACTTCGAATAAGAGAACGTTTTCCTTCAAAATATGTCAGCAGATGAATCCAAAACTGGAAATTTACATTCTGATCACAAAACTGGATTTAAATTAAAGGTGAATCTGCTTGCGTGTCCACAGATTTAATTAGTATTACTCTCATACAATGCGTAGTATGGTTTTCCTACGAGTTACGAATTTTGTGGAATGGTTTGAAATAAAAATTTTAACTCCACTCGAAATATTTTAACGGTTTTCTTCGAAATGTGTCAGCAGATTAATCCGCTACTGGAATTTTGACAGATCATTCGGAACATGAAACTGGTTTTAACCCAGGATTTAATCTGGGTTAAAAGTCCTCAGCTTAAGCTCAGATACTACACCCAGAACAAGAAAATGGTTTTCCTCTTACTTTTGTTCTTGGAACACATGGATGGTTTGATGATCCATTGGATTTGACGATCCATGAAACTTTTTTAGAATGTTCGCGCATCGCCCACGGACCTCTCTCAATCATTCCCACCGAATATTAGTCATAAAAAATCCAAGCGCAAAACAAAATTCCCGGACGGTGTTGGCGTGTTGCCAGTCGCTGCAGTTATCAAGATGACATTATTATGCATTCATTTGAAGAAAGGGGATTCCCCAGGTTTGTCACAGAATAAGTAATGAAAAATTCCGTGTCCATTTCAATCGGTCTGAATCATATATGCATCAAAAATATGAAAGAAATGATTAAAATTTTAACAAGATATTATTATTTATTGTGAAATTTTTCCGCCCCTTAAAAGTGCCGCCCGGAGCGCACCCCCCCCCCCAATTACTACAATAAATTTTGTCTAACTTATTCGAAATTAGTAGACTCTAGCGGCAGCTTGAAGAACTTTCGTGAAACATATTTCATTTTGTTGCATAAACTTTTCATAGATGTCAGGAATGTCTTTAAGTTCTACAAAAAAAATAATACAACACAACGTGGTATTAGTATATCATCTTTTTCGTGTGTTCTTTTGCGACCTTCGCCAATCTGACCCTCACTCGTTCACAAAACAATAATGTAATTATAATTAAACACGTATTTTTTGTTTGCAATCGAAGAACGCAACACTATTTAGCAGACTCTAGCGGCAACCTAAAGAACATGTGTGCACTAAGTTTCCTTCGATTTCACATAGATGTCGGGCACGTCTCTAAATTATGATTTAATAAATAATAATATGACAATACGTAAAAATAATGGCACTGCGATTGTATGTAAGCAGTGGCGCAGCTAGCATGGGTGGAACCCGCGGCGGATGTCATAAAATTGGTTAGAGAATTTTAGGCATTCCCAATTGGATGATTGTGAATTGTGAGTCTGAAGAAAGTGGAGAAGGGAAGAGATGGATAGATGAAGGTTGGGAAGTGGCTGGCTATTCAGAACTGGCCATCAAACACGGTACAGTCATTTCAAGCCACATTTCGATTCTGAACAGTGATCTTCCACACCAATAATAATACACCAATAATAAATGATACACCAATAATAAAATCGATAATAGCAGTAATCAATTCTTCCGTTACAGATAATTAATTGGTTTATAAATAGCAACAAAAAACGCTGGAAATTCGCAGTGGGTGACCTCCGGCCAGCAAGCTGGCTTTTTATAGGGAGGTCACTTTCAGTTTTCAATCTAGTTGTGCCATCTCTTGGACCGGCTAGTAGCCAATAAAAAAAATGACTGAGGATTGAGCCTTCCTCCCCAGGGACTGGAGTAAACCAAGCTACCAACTGAGCCAAATCCCAATTGGATAATCCCATCCTATTTCAGAGACACGCGTACAGGTCCGCAATGTCCGCATGTGTATGCTTGGCTGCAATCAAAAGTTGATAGAACGCATTGTCATCGACAACGAGTCTATTTGCTCGATTGGGTGACGAGAAATAGGTCAACTTACACTTCCAAGATTCCACTTTATTTATTCATTCGAAGAACCAAGATCGAAATTCAAACAGCTGTATTTAAAAATAACGTACCTACGTTGATTATTTTGGCTATTTTTTAAAATTATTATAACACATCGGTTGCATTTTTTCTAAACCCTTGCCTTTTGTGATATTAAATTACTAATTATTAGCTAGTTAGTTGCATTTTTTTCTAAACCGTTATTTTGTCAAGTTTTTGTTTATTTAAATGCGCAAATTTTGGATTTTTCCGCTTTTAGATCGGAAGGTCGCGGGTTGAAATCTCGGCGTGCGCAGATAAATTTTATTTGATTGATTTGTGTTTTCAAAATTTTATCATTTTTAATAAACTACTTAAGATATATTTGCGGCACGTTCCAGAGTTGAAGATACTCTCAGTATCGCCCTGGTGTAAGAGCACCATTCAGATGTTAAACGTTGCTTGAAGTGGCTTTGGCCGTGTTTGGTGATCAGATATAAATAGCTAGTTACTTCCCCACCTTTATCTTCCCTATTTTCTTCCCCTTCCCACAACTTTCATTCTCACAACATACCCCTATAAGGGAAGCCGTAGAGCAGTTGCTTAAAAATAAAAAATAAATAAATAAAAGACAGGTGTATCGAAAAAGGAAATACGAATGTTGGTAAGTTAGTATCTGGTAGTTCAGATATAGTCACAAAACATAAACACGACTTAAACAAACAAACCATTTCTTGCCAAGACTCAATAATTTCAGCATTACCAAGACGGAAGTTTGCTGTAGTTGGAAACTCTCATTCTCTCTCAAAAACGAAAGAGAGTTTAAAACAAAATTATTAGCGGCAGGATTGTAGCGAAGGCCGCCGAGTGACGTCACAGCCTGGGGTTACAACTGCGCTATTAACTGGGGCAAGGTCACCCCCGGGGCGTGTTCAGCGGGTAGGCTGTATCAGCTGTCCCCCACTCGAGACAAAAATATTCCAGCTCGAAAATGTTATAACACACTATTAATTGCACAAAATAAACGGGTAGAACAAAGGGAGCCAATAGTTATATCCCATTTCTTACAGCTAACCCAACTAACAAGAAGTAGAGTACCTACATGTATTATTACACATATATTGTATTAGGGGGGATACTTTAATTACGTGAGCAGTTTTTCTCCCAACCGCCCCCCCCCCCCTTGGTGAGATAAATTTGAGCCATTTTGTATATTCTTTTCAAGTTAAGCGAGATTTTGCTGGACCCCTCCCCTTTTGAGCTCACGTAATTAATGTATGCCCCCTTACAGTATACCTAAACAGAAGAATTAATTTTTTTTAATTCATGTAAATTCGTTTAAGTTTTAGTGACATATTGAAGTGAAAACTTCTTTAGCACCGTTGTGATCTAAAATTCGATGAAATGAAAAATAGCGACACTAAAAAGAGACAAACACATACATCTATAGAACTCAGCTAGCGAGAGAATGAGTTAGTATAATCGGTCGCTTCTTTGTGCGGTGCATCGAAGTCTATTGGTCTGCTCTGTGCGGTGCTTCGTAGCCTCCCCACTCTTGTCTACTTTAGTTTTCTGAAGGTTTCACTTCTACCGCGTTTTAATTGCACACACGGATTTTTTTAATATAATATGAATATCGACCACTAGTTTTGCCTTTTTTGATAAGTTACTTAGTATAGGAAGTTGGGACCCTCCAAAAATCGTCAAAATTGCCAAAAGAGTTTAATTTTCTACAATATACAATAAAACAATAACCGAAAAGGGGTTCGTAAGTAGGTAAACATATTTTTAAATAATTTAATATTTTATATATTATTCCATAAAACAATAATCGAACGTTGGTAAGTAGGAGATTTTGAACTTTTAAGCAGTCTTATCGGCTTGATACTTTATTTTGGTAAATATGCATAGAGTCCACCTCACGGATAATACGGAACGTTCGTTTTGTCGAAGTTTGATGCACGGATAATACGGAATATTCCTTTTTAACTAATAGAGAACCAAATATGACATTATTTGTCGAAAGTACCAATCTTACAAGTAAAATAAATTCTCGACAAAATAAAAACAAAAAGTACTTACGAGTACTTCGAATTATTGGATTGAGGTTCAAACTACGAAAGCTGCATGTCATATCTAATAATTTATATACCTATACATCCCAGGTTTTGAATGGTTTATTTGGCAAAGCAGGATTTGTCTAGCGGGTATGTGTAATATTATTCTAATACATTTCTTTGATTCGAAGCATTTCTTTCCATGTTCTGTTATTATAAATAAAGGTGCAAATTTGTCAATAACTCATTCACTTAATAACGTGAATAAATTATTGTTTTACATGGAAATAATATTTTTCTATGATTGGCAGCATTGATTGATTGTCTATGAAATGTTAAATAAAAATGATAAATAAAAATGGCGTTACCGCGTAAGTGACCTCCGTAGTCCGGTGGGTAAGACTCTTGACTCACAATCCGGAGGTCGCGGGTTCGAACCCGGCATGCGCAAATAAATTTTATTGATTAATTTGTGTTATTTCACAATTAATTCATTTAAAATAATATATAGTATATTTGCGGCATGTTCCAGAGTGGAAGATACTATCAGTATCGCCCTGGTGTAAGACCACCATTCAGAATTGAAACGTTGCTTGAAAATGGATTTAGCCGTGTTTGGTGACCAGATTTGAATAGCCAGGTACTTCCCAACCTTCCTCTTCCCCACCTCCTTCTCCTCCCCACAACCTTCAAACTCATAACATACCCCAATTGGGGATGTCATAGTCTCACTGGCTCCAGGCGGGAGCAGTTGAGATTCTTGTGCGGTATTCACTGTAAAAAAAAAAAGTGAATTAATTTTAACAAAATTAAAACGTTAAAAGAATTTTTTGCATGTTTTTTTTGTCTCCCCCGACATAAAATACTCACTTTTCGTAATAATAAAGCTAACTGTTTGAATGAAAAATATTCCGTAAATAATTGTTTTTTTCTGGAATTGTAAAAAACTAATAAAAAAATACTCTTTAATTTTAAAGGCAAATGCGTGATCTACTCGCTGTATTTAATTAAAGCATCTAAAATAATTTTGAGCGATCTAATTTTCAAAATAAAAACACTTAAATTTTGCATTACATATTGCACATTGCATCACCTTAATTTGAACATTCTAACCTTCTCTTTCCGACACATGCATCGTTTGTGAGAAAGGTATTCACAGCAGGAACAGAGAAAACAATATCCGGCGACTGTTCATTAACTCCAACCTACACAAAATTTCTAAATGATTGTGATCATAAATGAAAATGCACACTGCACACCTTTCAAATCCTGTCACAATACTTTCTCTATGACCTATTCATTATTCACAGATAGCATCCTTCAGGACACGTACAGAACAATTTAACTTGCACACTGCGACAATTGTGTTGGGCAGCCTTCAAAAAGATGATCAGCATTCTTGTCGGCAAGGTTGTCTGGAAGATTGTATTTATTCGGAGATTTCATCGCGGCACATTTACTCAAAAAATAACCGACATAAGTCATTATTGAAGGTTCTCTATGTAAAACTTGAATCATATTTTAAAACTTAGGTACTAACTAATGAGAAGTTACTTGTCGACTTTTGGGAGATTTGAAATATCGAAATGTCAAAAATTACTCAAACCGTCAAAATACTGATCGTTTCACATTTTACAAATAAATAAAAAAGTATGTAACTATGAAATCAGGAAGACGCCAGTTGGTACTATATGCGAGTAGTTCTTATGTTCTACAAAAACAATATTGTACCAATGATTCAATCCAATAATGCACGCTTTTCTTGAAAGAAATTTTTATACGGACAAAACTATATATGAATAAACTATGAATGTGAACGAGGCAAGGAGTGTGTGCCCAGATAGAGTTGTTTGGCGGTCCGTCCTCTCTGCCTACCCCTGCGGGGAAACGGCGTGCGGCGTGATGGTTAGTTAGACAAAACTATATACGTATTTTATTTTTATCTAAGTTAATTTACTACCTAACTCGTTCGAAAGGTTAATTTCTGAGATCTCCCTAATTTGTCAACAAAAAACACATTATTTTATGAAGAAAAATGACAATATTTGTTTTCGAAAGGCAATGTGATCCCGAGACAAATATTTTATCAGCAATTTCAGATTCACAAATCCTTCTATTATTGTAATACCGCTTGATTTTCCACATATAATCTATATACAGGGTGTTAAGGGACGTACTTGACTCACTTTAACCAGTGATTCCTGACATTATTTGGAGTAAAAAATGTAAATGAAATTTTGGTCTCCGGTGACTTTTTTTGACGACTTTTTTTTTAAATTTTTTTCTTCAAAATCAAACAAAAAAAAAATTCTTCCGCTGTCGTCACTGGTCACTCAGCCGGGTGTCCTACGAACCCCTTATCCCGCCTTCAACTGTTCAACAACTACCATTTTTTTATGTTTTTGTAAAAAAAAAAAACATCAAAAATGTCCCTTAACACCCTACATATAAAAATCAAAATATGTTTGTTTCTGGGTTTGTATGTATGTATGTCCGCTCAGGGCCGTATTTACACTTTTATTTAGTATAGACCACTTCATTTGCGCCGCCCCTTCCTCCTTCTTAGAAGTTGCCACCTATTATCACTCACTTGTAGGCAGTGGCGTAGCTAGCATGGGTGGCACCCGGGGCGGAAGTCACCCTCCCGGGGCGTAGTGTCACCCCCCGCCCCTATGCAAGTTGAGAAATTCAAAACGCTAATTTCGACTTCATAAAGTTGGTCCATCCTGGAGGGGGAGGGTGATGATGTAGATTCAGGTTTCTCTGCCGTCTTATTGGAGGAAATGTGGCCTTAAAAGTGTACCCATTCCTGAACTAAATCGTCTTCTAAATCATTGCACAAGAGACTGAGCTTTTTCTGAGACTCTTTATGTTGAAAGTTCACCCATTTTTTTAAATTTTTTTTTTTCTTTGAAGTATTATGCCTTCATAATATGCATTATGTCTTCGCGTATGCCTTCTCTCTAATGCAGATCTCAGTCATGAAGTTGTTTCAATATCCTCATTTCATGTTTCGTCTATAAAGTTTTTCTCTTGGTCATCTTACTCTGAATGTCGCCCTGATATTGCTAAAGTGCTCTAATTTTTAATTGCACTTTCTTCGAAATAATCAAGTTTTCTTGCTCTGGTATGACAAACTCGAGAAGAGATCCATAAAAATCAGATACCGTCAGTACATCAACGGATGAGCTCTGAATCTGAGCACTCATTTTATTTAGTCTTTCCAAAATAGCATTCCAAAATACGATTAGTAACCAAATAAAGGTAGCCCACTGCCCAAGCATTTTTTGTGAAATATCGCACCATAATCGCACGATGCAATCCAAGGTCCCGTACGGGATCACTGGGCGTCTGAAGGTTCCTTTAAGAGGGAAATAGGCGTATAGGCTTAAAATTTTATTTTTTTCATAAATCGATGGTAAAACTATTCAAACATATTTTCTGAAATTTCAAACCAAAATTCCACGCCATTTAAAAGTTATATGCTTTTTAGTGAGTGTCCTTCGGTCGAACTACCACTATTTTACTGCCACTCTTATTTTCAAACGCATTTTTCTCGAAACTACTTTTTTCGAATTTGTGTAACACCTAGCTCCTACAGTTTTCGATCAATCATTATCAAACTCAGCACATAGTTTTTTTTTTATAAATGTGCTCTGTTTGAACCTCAATCCTAAACAATATATTTGGCAAAAAAACGTTCAAAAGAATGGTAAAAAATCAAAGTACTGAATTTTCACATTTCTCAAAAAAATATTCATTTTCGATTTTTTTGTAAGAAGTGAGGTTCAAATAGAAGAAACACTTTTTTTATATATTTTTTTAATTGATTTCGGATAAAAATTGTGACCTCCAGGAGTTACAAATTGTTCAGCCGGATGACTGGTCAGTGGTTGAGTGGTCAGTGGTTGAGTGGGCATAGCGCTTGGGTCCCACCCGAGCGTCGCGTGTTCGATTCCTCGGCTGGCCAAGTCCTCCATCACAACACAAGCAACATTTTCGGCTTTCTGTGGTGGCAGTAGGAGATTTTCAATCATTGTTGGGTTATTCGTAACCCCGGAATGTTTGTCTTTCTTTTTTTCTTTTTAAAAAAAAAGAGAAAAAAAGGGGATGGCGACTTACAATGCGCGGCAGTTGATATCTCCGTTATTTTTTGAGGAAAATATTTGAATATTTTAGAATATTGTCTTGAATATATACTTGTGTAAAATGACCGCAAGGTATAAATAAAATATATGTATTCCTTATGTGTTAAAAAAAATCATGAAAATCACTAAAAATATGAGGTCCTACACCTATTTCTCCCCTTAAACGCTCGTGCAATAAAGGTAGCACACTTGAAATATTTGCACTACAATCACCGGTCCTGTACGGGACCACTGGGCGTCTAAAGGTTAACAGATAGGAAACTCTATCTGTTTGGTTCTGAAACAGTCTTTTAGAAAACTAAATCCATTTTCCTCAAGTCCTTCAGCAATCATGCATTCCTTTCTCTTCCTCCTTTCCTCAAAAGTCTCTACCAGGAGAAGAAGATGGTCCTACCTACAAGAGGAAATAATTGAACAATATTATCGCCCAAGTTTACCCTACCTACTTGGGCAGTTGAATTTTGATCGTGACATGGGTCACAGTGCTCTCGTGGACAATACCGCAAATATCGCAAGATTTCATCTTTTTATCGTATAAAACTGTCGTGTCGTAACAACCTGGTGTTGTGCCGATATTGGAAGCCAGGATCGATCCTGAATCGCCATAATAAGCCGTCGAAAGGTAAGAGATTTCCTCTCATTTCCTACTTCCCACGATCAGATTTCAAAACACAATTATTGGTATTTACTCATCGCAAAACAAAAAGGATTTACAGTCATCTTTTCGTGACTCAGTAGAAGCCGTGACATTTTTGGTCCTTCGAGCCGGATATTTTCGTTTTTTTGTCGTTTTTTGGTAGACGTAATTTTGAAGCTGGAGTATTGTGTTTTGAAGTTTGAATCGTTCCATTTCGTTGACCTTTTTCCGGTTTATAAAGCTGTTTCAGAATTGCACATTCAATCGTGAATATCGATTAGCATTTTAAATTGGTTATTATAGTCGTTTGGGCGGCTTAACATTTGAATTCATAGATAGTGGGTACCTTGTACGTAGGTACAAATTAATCGCAGCCGCACGTCGGAAGTTGGTAGGTACCCAAAGCGTTCTCGCAACATTTTCGTATCTCGTGTCGGTAACGTAGGTCGCGTTAGTTTATCGCGTCAGCTGTTTATAACAGCCGACATTAATATTTTTTGTTTACAAGTTTGACGTTATTTGTTGACAGTGTTTTATTATTTAGTTTGGTTGTTAAAAATATTCATAATGGCAGCTAACACTATTAAGTACAAATTAGCGCTGTTAGATATGGATAGTGTTCGTTCTTCTGCTATCAAAGCTATAACAACTTTGAATATTGTTGACAAAAATATATTCAAAGCACGTTTTTCGGATGTATCTGATATTAGAGATAGTTTCGTCGCTTCACATATTTTAATTGAATCAAATAAGAAAGATGAATTAGAAATTAAAGTTTTGCAAGAAAAATATACTGAAATCCAAAACATGTATTACGAGATTCAGTCGTATTATAACCAATTATTTCCAGAAGTTTCGAAAAGTGAATCGGATCATTTAATGGCCAAAAATAATGTTTCGTTGCCAAAATTAAAATTGATTATTTTCTCTGGAATATCAACAGATTGGACAAATTATATAAACACCTTTAATTCTTTGATCGATTCTAATAATGGTTTGAATTCTATTAAAAAAATGCATTATTTAATAAGTTCCCTTTCAGGTGAAGCCTTAACATACGTTAAACATTTGCCGATTTCTGAAGAAAATTATTTTGTTGCATATAATCTGTTAAAGGAACGGTATGAAAACATACGTTTGATAGCTGATAGACACGTAGAATTAATTCTGTCGATTCAACCTGTAAAAGCTCAGGATAATTTGGGGCAATTTATTTCCATTTTGAAAGAAAATCTTGCTGCGTTAGAAGCTTTGAATTTTCCAGTTCGCCAATGGAGTTTTCTTTTATTACATATTGTATTACGTAAATTAACAAAAGAATTGCGTATTGATTTTGAAATTCAACACAGTTCGGAGAATATCCCAACGTTTGATCACTTATTGAAGTATTTAGATGGGCAGTGCTTAGCAAAAGAAATGGTACTTGGAGTTTTTCCTGAAAACCAGTTACAGGCTCATAAATCATATAATGCAAAACATCGATCGAGCAATAATATTAATGCGTTTGTATCAAACATTGAAATCAAGTGCATTCTTTGTAAATCGCCACACTCACTGCACAAGTGTGAAAAATTCTTAAGCCTTACTCCAAAGGATAGGTACTTATTCGCAAAGGAAAATAATTTATGTCTCAATTGCTTAGCGCAAGGAAAACACAACGCAAAAAATTGTCATTCGCGTTTCACTTGCAGACAATGTCAATTAAAACATCATACCCTATTACATTTTCCAAAAAAAATCGTGGAAAATTCAGACCAGCAAGAAAACTCGTCGGAGCCGTTGGTGTTGACAACATGTTACAATAAAACTCACAAAACGGTTCTTTTGTCTACAGCTTATGTGGAAGTTTTAGATAAAAATGGAGTATTTCAGAAGGTTCGTGTTATGCTCGATAGCGCAAGTCAGGGAAACTTTATTTCGGAAAATTGTGTCAAAAAATTAGGTTTTACTCGTTCTAAAAAACAACCACTTACCGTGATAGGTATTGGAAATATTCCTACTATTAATTCTAACGGATTAATAAGAACACAATTTCGTCCTGTCGATTCGAAGGAATCTGGTATTATGACAGATTTCCTTATTTTAAATAACATTTGTTCGAATATGCCATCAAATCGTATCGTCGATCATCATTGGGATCACATCGTGGGTCTCAAATTGGGAGATCCAACATTCTACTTATCATCAGCCATTGACATACTGCTTGGAAGTGATATTTTTGCGTCATTGTTGTGTTCAGGAAAATTGATGGGGAAAGAAAATGAAACTATAGCTATAGAAACTAAATTGGGTTGGATTTTGATGGGAAATTTTGGATCATCAAATCATTGTATAAATTCATTCTTCACGTCAATGGAGGAAAATATTGATGAAAAGCTTAAATGTTTTTGGGAAATTGAAAATGTTCCAGCTTTGAAGAAAATTCAATCGCCTGATGAAATTCGTTGTGAAAAAATATACACTGAAAGTACCTATGGAAATGCGATTAAGTACTGACAACCATTATTTAAATCTATAACTAAACCGAGTTATGGCCACATTGGTCACGTGACCAATGTAGTTCTCCCAACTTCCGTCGGAGAGCGCCGCCATTCCAGCTACTGAACTCGGCCTGACGACACGTTCGGGAATTTAATCTCATTTTCATACTTCTCCCGCGATCACAAAATTCTGTAAATACTTTTAACAAAGACGGAATAAATTATTAAACGTAGAGAACTCTTTTCACTTATACAAAATACACGCAATCCTCTTCCTTGGAGACCAAGTAAGTATTCCGCCAACAGCGAACAAAGAATCTCTACATACCTACCGTAACCAAGACGGAAGATACGTCGTTTCATTGCCATTTAAGGAAAACCCGGAAAAATTGGGAAAGTCATATGACATAGCATTGTCACGCCTCAAGCATTTAGAAAGGAGACTGAATAGAGATTCTGTTCTCAAATCTCAATATATTTCGTTCATGAGAGAATACTTTACATTAGGGCACATGATAGAAGTGCCACCTCAATCGCCAATTATTGCTAACTATTTCATACCCCATCATGGAATAATCAAAGAAACCAGTTCTACAACTCGTTTAAGGGTCGTTTTTGATGCCAGTACCAAATCGTCTTCGGGTACGTCATTGAACGACATACTTTTGGTCGGTCTCAAATTACACAGGGACATTGTCGAATTAATGTGTAATTTTCGAATACACAAAATCGTTTTTACAGCTGACATCCGTCAAATGTATAGGCAAATACTGGTGGATGAGAAATCTCGCCGTTATCAACATATTTTGTGGAGAGAATCATCTGATCATCCTGTAAAGGAATTTGAATTACAAACAGTAACATATGGCACGTCAAGTGCTCCATACCTATCCATTCGTTCACTTCATAAATTAGCAAATGATGAAAAATTGAATTTTCCAAAGGCTGCTACTATATTAATTGAAAATACCTACATAGATGATATTATCAGTGGTGCGCAAACTTTGGAAAGCGGTCGACATAGTATAGTGGAATTAATTGCATTACTTCAAAAAGGTTGTTTTGAATTGAGAAAATGTTCTAGTAACCATCCTGAAATATTGGAAGACATTCCTGTCAGCTATCGGGAAGTACCCTTAAGTTTTGAGTCGGATACTGACAGGAAAAACCTTAATATTTTAGGTATTCAATGGATACCGTCGCTTGATCAATTTACCTATAAAATTCATAATGTTTTTAGTGACCACTGTACCTAACGCATAATTTTATCGACAATTGCACGTCTATATGATCCATTAGGTTTTATTAATCCTGTCGTTTTTATTGCTAAATGCTATATGCAAAACTTATGGAAAATTCAAATTGGATGGGACGAAGAAATCCCTTCGGACATGAATTTGAAATGGAAGAAATATATAAAAGAGTTTCCATCACTCGCCAATTTAAAAATTGATCGATACGTCGCAACCTCTCCAACCAGTCGATGCATACTTGTTGGGTTTGCGGACGCCTCTGAAAGAGGATACTGTGGAATTGTTTATCTGGTAGTGATTAATAACACAGAAATATCCAGCCACATTTTATTAGCAAAATCCCGTGTTGCCCCCATAAAGATAACATCGATCCCGCGACTGGAATTGTTAGGAGCAGTTTTATTAGCAAATTTGTGGACTTATTGTCAAGAAGTATATAAAGACAGACTTCAAATAGAAAAGACTGTCGCGTTCACCGATTCAACTATTGTATTGGCATGGCTGAAGACACCTTCTTTTCTATTGCAAACTTTTGTAGCAAATCGTGTTGAAACAATAATACAAAATATACCTTATGAACATTGGTATCACATTTCATCGCAGGAAAATCCTGCAGACTTGGGTTCGCGGGGAGTTTTTCCTAGTGAAATCGCAGACGCTTCGTTATGGTGGAAAGGACCTAACTTTATATCAACACCGTTGGAGGAATGGTTATTTGTTAGGCCTCCAAATATCTCTGTGGACCAGTTACCAGAGTATAAGTCAAAAAATTTAATTTCTCTATCTACAAATATGTCAACGTGTGACGAAGAGTTTTTATTGAAGTTTTCATCATTTTCGAAATTACTTCGTGTTATATGTTGGTGCCGTCGGTTTATCAATAGATTACGTTCGAAATCGATTATCAATTTCAATGGGTTATCCCCACTTTCGTTAAAAGAAAATAATTTAGCCTTGCAATGTTGCATTAAGCTTGTTCAAGCAATTTATTTTCAACAAGATATGAACAAGATCTCTTCCCATCGCACGTGCTCAACACAGCTTCAAAAACTCGCCCCATTTATTGATGAAAATGGTGTTTTGAGAGTCGGTGGTCGAATTCGCCTTGCACCGATTTCAGAAAATGCTCGCCATCCTATTATTTTACCGAAGCAATGTCATTTGACAACTTTAATAATTGATTATTACCATAGCATGTACCTTCATCCAGGTCCTCGTGCACTCCAATCCATAATATCATTAACATATTGGATAATTTCGGCAAGGAACGTAATTCGACATCGATTGAGTAAATGCATTTCTTGTTATAAAAATAACCCGCGTGGTAGCTTCCCTTTGATGGGTAACTTACCCGCTTCCCGTTTTCGAGAAGGTCGTCCATTTTTAAATGTCGGAACCGATTTTGGAGGTCCTTTTTTGGTACGCGAAAGTAGACGTCGCGGCGCAAAAACTTATAAGGCCTATTTATGTCTTTATGTTTGTTTATCGACCAAAGCCGTTCATCTTGAATTAGTTTCAGATCTATCTACTGAAGCATTTGTGGCAGCATTAGATAGATTCATCTCTAGACGCGGAATATGCCAAAATATTTATAGCGATTGTGGCACCAATTTTATTGGAACTAACAGATATCATACTGGTCTTTCTAAATTCATACATGCATCTGAAAACACTGACAAACTTGTTGACGCAACTGTCGCTCGTTCAATTACTTGGCATTTTTCTCCGCCCTCCGCACCCCATTTCAATGGAGTGTCGGAAGCTGGTATTAAGTCAACTAAACACCATTTGAAGAGGGTTGTGGGAGATCAAATCCTGACCTTCGAAGAATTAACTACTGTTCTGACTCGCATCGAAGCCATTTTAAATTCGCGACCAATTGGAGCGTTGTCGTCGGATCCATCCGAATTGGACCCGTTAACTCCTGCACATTTTTTAATTGGGGCTCCTCTGGTTTCTGTTCTTGAAGAAAATTTTGTGGATGTACCAATGAATCGTTTGTCGCGTTGGCAACTATTGAAACAGATGTCCCAACATTTTTGGAATCGTTGGCGAAAAGAATATCTACATACTCTTCAACAACGCAACAAGTGGGCAACGTCAACTCCTAATTTGAAAGTTGACGATCTAGTCATGATAGATGATTCACAAGCAACCCCAATGCGATGGCCTGTCGGGAGGGTGGTTGAATTATTCCCCGGCGCCGATGGAATGGTTCGTGTCGCTACTGTAAGAACCCCTCAGGGCATTTTTAAGCGGCCCGTAGTCAAATTGTATAAGCTACCCATCGATTAATTAATTTTAATTTTATTTTATTTTTGTCTTGTTCAATACTTCGGTTAATTAGTTATTTTGCTTTCGTTTTTCGTTGCTTTTCTTTCGCATATAGTTGTTGAGAAAATATCATATTTCCTCAAGGTCGGCGGAATGTTTGGTTCTGAAACAGTCTTTTAGAAAACTAAATCCATTTTCCTCAAGTCCTTCAGCAATCATGCATTCCTTTCTCTTCCTCCTTTCCTCAAAAGTCTCTACCAGGAGAAGAAGATGGTCCTACCTACAAGAGGAAATAATTGAACAATATTATCGCCCAAGTTTACCCTACCTACTTGGGCAGTTGAATTTTGATCGTGACATGGGTCACAGTGCTCTCGTGGACAATATCGCAAATATCGCAAGATTTCATCTTTTTATCGTATAAAACTGTCGTGTCGTAACAACCTGGTGTTGTGCCGATGTTGGAAGCCAGGATCGATCCTGCATCGCCATAATAAGCCGTCGAAAGGTAAGAGATTTTCTCTCATTTCCTACTTCCCACGATCAGATTTCAAAACACAATTATTGGTATTTACTCATCGCAAAACAAAAAGGATTTACAGTCATCTTATCGTGTCTCAGTATAGGCCGTGACACTATCTATCCACAGTGACTTTTTTATTGTTGTTTATTTTCGTACACAAAATTAACGGTTTACCAAAGCGAGCGAGCGCCGCTCCCTGAACTCTGCCGCCCCTAGGCCGCGGCCTATAAGGCCTATTGACAAATCCAGGGCTGTGTCCGCTATGCATTGCTAAACAATTAATCCGATTGCGATGAAACTTCGGGGATTTGATGTGCGCATGCCCGCGATGGTTTCTGTATACAAGAGTGAGTTCTGGCATCATGACATTATGCATTGCTAAACCGTTCATCCGATTGCGATTAAAATTTGGGGATTTGTATGGAGGAGTGGGAGGGAGAGCGGGAGGGTGGAGTGGGGAGGGGGAAGGGGGGGGGGGGCAGTGGCGAGGGGAGGGGGAGGAGGGGAACTCGTGAGCGGGGAAGGGAACCAAAAGCCGGCCGCAGGGCCTAGCAGCAAAAACCTGCGGAGCGGGTTTTTAGCTGCTACTATTTAATATAGTATGTAAAAACGGGTACAAAAAGAAAAGCACGAATGGTTGCATCTTATGCAAATTTACAATAAATACAGTTCAGTATACCAACGAGATAGTTCAAAATGTTGTAATGCTGCGTATACATTTGCGAACATAAGCGCAAGCCGAAACAGAATTATGGCGCGAAACACCGCTTGGTTTATTTTTTACAATAGTTCCATACAGGAGGTACAGAGGAAAATAAATACTCCCGAGGGCCTATGTCATCTTTGGGGATGCTGTGTGGAGGGTCTTTTAAAGGATAGGAAGTTCTGTAGCAATCTGGAAGTCATTGGTTCTAAGTATGACAGATTTATGAATCCATCCCTCCCACACCCACAGCCGGTACAAGGCAACGGGGTCGAGAGAGTCCTGCTGGATAGGCCAAATGGTCTCCCTCAACCGGTCTCTCCCGATCAGGTCCGCCACGCAATAAATGGGCATCCACTGCCAAGATCTAGACAAACCTCACCCCCTTGTTGAGCGAGTTATTTTAAGTCACCAAAAGTAGCGAACCACTTGGGGTGACGTACTGGTTATCCAATAAATGGCTCCCGAGCGGTGGTACCCACAGGTACCCGCCTCCAAAATTAAAGCGGTTGCTTAATTCCTTTCCATATTATAATTCGTGGTTCGGCTCGCGTGTGTATACGCAGCTTTAAATTACATAAACCATTTTTTTAATTGTATAAAAGTTACATACAATGGGAATTTATACCCGCTAAGGTACTGCAAGTAGCTTATCAGCAGGAGATTAGTTCCACAGATTACTTAAAACAATACATGACATAATCCTAAACGCGTCAGCATGGCAACAACATACACATATAACAGCATATTAACAATAAACATATTCATATATATATACACTAAACATTGTGATAATGTGATATGCAATGTTGATAAGGGAACGTACCCATACTACGTGACACGTTTAGACGGGGGGTCACGCCTGGTACAAATGAGCGGCGGGGGCCTTAGGTTTTTGGTCACCGGCGGGGGGGAGGGGGGAGGGGTTAAAAATTATAAAAAGTTGGTCACGTAGTATGGGTACGTTCCCTAATAATACAGAGACCGTATTTTATGGTGAAAAAAATTAGATTGAGAAATTTTTTTCTCTTTTTTTTTAACATCATTAGACAGTTGAGTATATAAAACACTAGTCATTAATAACATAATTGCAAATTAGTACATGGTGAGAGTGAGCAAAATATAATCTTAATACATAAGGTTACTCCCTAATAGCCATGATTTTAACTATAGAACAATTTTCTTTAAATTCGTATGGCAATTTGTTAAATATTAATGGCATAATATATTCAAGTGTTCTTTGACCTTATTTGTTTTGAAACAAGGGTACTTTCATTCCTTTATTTTGTATGAGCCGAGTATTGTGTGCATGATCCCCCATTGTTTTATATGGACTGCAGGATATATGCTGCAATACAAATTTTTTCCACATAATAGCACGTGCATACCTTGACGTTAATACCTTTCTGCCAGAAGTCGTTAGCAGTTGTACAGTTTTTTAGCAAACAAGAATCGTCGCCTTCGGCCATCGGTTTGTTGGTTTTATCAAGTCCAACGTATTGATCACTTGCTTGTATCGTTACAGTTGTATAACACCCACTGAAGTTACGGTCATGATATCGAACAGTACCTACTCGCATTAATAGATCAGAGACTGTACGATTGGCTAAGACGGTCATTCTGACGCCGCGCCGTGCGTAAAACCATTTTCGTAAGTTGAGTTTGCATGCAATCTACTTTTGTAATCGTCCCCAAGAGCCAGTGAGACCATGGCATCCTCAATTGAAGGCAGAAAGTACTGGGGAGGGGAAGGAGATGGGGGAAGAGGAACGTTGGCAAGTACCTGGCTATTCAGATCTAGTCACCAAACACGACTAAAGCCATTTCATGCAACGTTTCAATTCAGGATGGTGGTCTTACACCAGGGCGATACTGAAAGTATCTTCCACTCTAAAGTTTTCAAATTCCCTGTGCTAGACCCCAGGTCTCCGGCGATAACTTTAAAATACCGACTTTCACGCTGAGATATTGTTTAAGTCGAACTTGAAAAGAAAACAAAAGTAATATTTTTTAAACCTTTTATCGGTAAATAGGTTTTTATCATAATAGTAAGCCGTGTAAATTGACTTTTTAATGTTAAAAATACTAAAGGAGCACTTATTGTTTTTGTAGCCAAGTACGTAATAAAGGTATACAATAAAACGTGCATTGCAAACTTTGTATTTTTATAATTTTCTATTTCCAACTGTCCTTTGTTTTATTTTATCCAATTTTTATTTAAACTGCTTCAAAATTTAACCATTGTATAATTTGGCTGATTGATCTTATATAAATTTTTACCTATTTTTCTTATTTGTATAATTAACTGAGTTTTATAACTGGGTTGTTCTCACGTGTATGAGAACAATCTGTAAAAACTCAGTATAAATAAATAAATAAATTGCCATTTGACCGTGCTTCAATTTAATTTACATATTGTCTATTACGCAAAACGTGACAGTTTTTTTGTCTTTTCAATTTGTGCTACATACATAATACATATGTATAGACAGGTAACAGTGGCGCGCGGTTCATAGTGCATAGGAACAGATTTCTATAACCACTTTAAATAATGTATTTTCACACTTCAAGAATGACTTTTTTTTCGTGAAAACGTAAATCGTTTACAGTCGAGGTGGATATTTATGGTATATTGAGATAATGATAATTTTTTTGAAGTGAAAACTTCTTTAGCATCTTTGTGATTTGAAAATCGATGAAACGAAAAAGGGGAACTAAAAAGAGACAAACACATAAAACATCTATAGGATTCAGCCTGCGAAGAAATTAGATAGAATAATTGGTCTCCTCTTTGTGGAGGCGTCTACTAATATCTACAGGAATTCCAAAAACTGAAAAAATCGAACTAATATCTATGAGAAAGAAAGTGTTGACGAATATCTACAACTCAAACTGTTGACGAATATCTATGAGAAACAAAGTGTTGACGAATATCTACAGCACTGGCAGAGGTTGGATTTGCAATTATGTATAGCATATTGGAATAACGTAATATTGCGTATGCAGTTTAAAAAACTTAATTTATGTAAGTATGTATGTAAAAATCCCTAATATCGGACTATTGGACACATTTAGCTGATTAATCCAACCTACGCTCTGTAGATATTAGTCAACACTCTGAAGTTCGTAGATATTAGTTCAACAAATGAGCTGTAGATATTCATCCGACATACAGGCTGTAGATATTAGTATCTGGAGTCCTCTTTGTGCTACGTAGCCTCCTCAGTCTTGTCAGCTTTAGTTTTCTGAAAGTTTTACTTCTACTGCACACTTGTAATTTTTTTGGTTTTGAATTACATTTTTATTGAATTCAGGGTAATGGTGTGAGAAGTAGGATTCATAATATGGCTTTGACATTGTAATACACTGTAAAATAGGTAGGTATATATCGAAGCTCGTAAGCTATCAGCAGTAACGCGACATCCCTCCTAGAACTAGACAGGCGCAATCTCCGATAAAACTTTGAAACTGGTGAATCTAGGTCTGTAACTTTAATTTAAACAGTGTTTTGGTCATGTTTTGATTTGGTTCTATTATTGTGTCTAACTTCAAAACAACCTAAAAATACGAATAATGTATGCCACTGATACATGCATAATCATGTGTGCCAATAATATGTTATTATTCTTTGTACATATTATAAAATTACGTGTTGGAGGCTGTCACACGGCCGTGGGTGCGGAATCGTAAAGACACCCTCGGGCCATTCATATTGCGAAATGTTGCTCCACTTACAGCTGCTGTAGCCAGGCAACAAGAAGTCACAACACATATGAATACTCACAGAGATAGACGTAGCTTGTGCACTCAATGGTGTGCCAATCCTCTCTTGGTTAAATAAAAATAGCATTAGGTAATCTTCTAATTACAGTGCCATCTAACTTGCATTTTTTTCTTTATTTTTTTTGTTCACCAATTTGTTTAGGGGGCAGCTGCCCAGCCTCTCCCCTTGCACCACTCCTCCCTCCTTTTCCGTGGCCCATGGTAGATGCTGTTTTGTTTCTACCTCTAACAAAAAATTAAAAGACTAAAAAAAATCAAAAATCAATAAAAATCTAGGATAAAAATAATCAAGACTCAAAAGAATCAAGATACAACGTCAATAACCTTCATAGAAAGCATGATTAAATTGTCTTCGCTTAGCAACCCGAACTTAGGTATAACTGGCGCCAAATGTCGGTGTTCGAGTTTATATTATGTCTAGGCCTAGTTAGGTTAAGGTACTCTCGATTCTTTTTCCATGTGATTCTTTTGAGTCATGATCCTTTTTAGTCTTGATTCTTTAGAATTTAGAATTTTAATTCCTTAAGTCTTGACTCTATTGCCTTTTGGTTCTTTTGAGTATTTTTCTTTTGCTTTTGGATTATTTTGAGTCTTTTTACCTTTTACGTTTTGAGTCTTTTGAATCTTGATTCTTTTGACCTTTGATTCTTTTGAATCTTGATTCTTTTGATCTTTGATTCTTTTGAAACTTGATTATTTTGACTTTAATGGTGAATTTTATATTCTGCTTAGTAAATAAATAAAAAGTTATATAGGTTCTTAGAATTCTAAGTTAGAAAGAAGACAGAAAGGAAAATTTATGAATTAAGTATATAAATAATAAAATAATCATAAATTTTTCAGCAGAAAGAACTAATTTTTCATCTACCATCTCATCATTATGACCATATCTATTAATTATAACAATAAAGCAAAAAATGTTTGCTGAAGCTGACAAAGCAATCGATCGGTGAGTTCCGGCATCATGAAATTAGCTTACTTTTACCGTAGGCTTTCAAATATCCGAGTACAAAGTATTTTAAGGTATTTTGATACTTTTGTTGCCTGCCAAATGAGAACTCCAACACGGAGAAACTCTTAGTCACTGGTCAATGGTTCCTCGGCAGGCTAAGTCCTCCATCACAATAAAAGCAACATTTTCGGCTTTCTGTAGTGGTAGTAGGAGATTTTCAAACATTGTTGGGTTATTCGTAACCCGGGAATGTTTGTCTTTCTTTTTTTAAAAAAAAAAGTGAAAGGCAGAAAAAACAGAGAAAGGTCACCAATACGCTGAGTGATCAAGTATTACTGGGATCCGGTACGTCGGAGTCCGTAGCTCGTCACGCGGCGCAGAACCAACTCCACGTACGAAAACGGTTTTGCGTAAGCCGCGGCGACAGAGTTGTACCTACTCGTCGGATTTTTAATTTTCAACCGTTCAGCCGTTAGCGTAATAATAACGTCAGATACGCGCATTTGTAATTTAAAATCCATGTTGTTGGTAAAGCTGGTGAATTTTGGGAAATTGACACAGGTACCTATATAATACTTACCCGGTCAATAAAGAATGATAAAATATTTTAGGTTGTTGATTCGAAAAGCCATTAATGTAATTGATTTTAGAAATTTTTATTTGTTTCTTTACATGGTTGGTATAATGTTTACAATTCAAATTATAACCTCTGTGAGGAGGTTAACAAAATAACCCAAAAATAATGTAGGTATTGAAAATGTAGGTATTGATAACGCCCCCTTGTGGGCGTTTGAGACATTCAGGGGGGGGGGGGGGCAGTAGAAGACCCAAAGAAAATAAGGGGGCGTTGAGATGGCACAGTGAGGGCGTGGGGAGTTAAAAAAAATGGTCTAAAAAAGGCAAAAAAACACGCCAATCACACACAAATAAAGCAAAGTAAACTTTAATATGGTTAATTTTTGTTATTGAATGTATTGTAATCATTTTTATCATCATCATCATCGCTCTTGGCTCTAGAACCCCTGGTGGGTCTTGGCCTCCTCAAGAATCTTCCTCCACTCATCACGGTTTTGTGCCAGCTCTCTCCAATTTACAATTTCCAAGGTGGATATATCTTTGAGGACGTTGTCGCTCCATCTTAAATTTGGTCTTTCCAGGCTCCTTCGTCCTCTCGGTCTTGAGTTTAGCAAGGATTTGGTGCTTGATGCTCGGTCATTCTCTCTACATGACCCAGCCACCAAAGTCTTCCCGGTTTTATAAATTTTGTGATGTTTAGATCGTTAAACAGATGACATAGCTCATTGTTATAACGTCTGCGCCAAAATCCATTTTCTGAAACCGGTCCGAAGATACACTTAAAATTTTTCCTTTCAAAAACATCTAGTGCTCGCTGATTCCTCTTAGTTAGTACCCAATTCTCAGCTGCATATGTGAGTAGGTACTGGTCTGATAAGTATCAGTACACTAATATCTTGGTGTTTCTGAACAGCAGTCTGGATTTTATATGGTTTGGTAGGCGGTAATAACAGCGATTTGCGTTCATAATGCACTTCTGGAGCTCCTCTGTGGTATTATTCTCGTTTGTTATCAGGAAGCCTAGGTGTGTGAATCTTGGTACGTTTCAAAATTTTGGCTTCCACATGAGAGAGTTGGGGTTTGTTTGTCTTCTGCTGGTTTACTATGAGACCCATATTTTTAGCAGAACTTTCAAGATCTATGAAGGTGTCACATAAAGCATTGGGAGTTTTCGCGATTGTGTCGATATCAACAGCGTAACCCAATAGTTGCACAGAGTTGTCAAACATCGTTGCTCTTATCTCAATGCCTGAGTCACGAATAACTTTTTCTAAGGCTATGTTGAATAAGAGGCAGACCAATCCATCTCCTAGTCTCACCCCGTAGAGCGCTTCAAAGGACTCGGACAGATCACTGCCAAACCTGAATCTACACGTTACTGGGGACATTGTTAATTTCACCAGATTGATCAGCTTACGCGGTATTCCAAACTCACTCCTTGCATTGTACAATGCATTCCTATTTATGCTGTCATACGCGGCCTTGAAGTCTACAATGGTGATGTGTTTCGACATTGTGTTCTAGCGTTTTTTCCAAGATCTGTCTTATGGAGAAAATTTGATCAATGCGTGATTTGCCTGGCCTGAAGCCACATTGGTAGTTGCCAATGAATTCCTCGGACATTGGGAGCAATCTTTTGTACAAGATGTTGGGCATAATTTTACAGCCGGTATTTAATAACGTTATTCCCCTGTAATTACAGCACTCGAGTTGGTCACCCTTCTTGTGTAGTGGTCACACAATTCCTATTCTCCACTCTTCGGGCATCTTTTCTTCTGTCCATACTTTTTGAATTAGGGTATGCAGGTATTGAGTAAACTCTCCACCTGCTGCTTTATAAGTCAGCCACTAGCTCGTCTGACCTGGGGGATTGGTTGTTTTTCAGCTGTCTTATTGCCTGCTTCACTTCCTCCTGTGAAGGGGGTTCAGCATTGTCAATGTGCAAGTCATCTCCCGTGCTCTCCACCGTGTTGTGCTCCACCTTTGCCGAATTGTTATTGAGAACCGCATCAAAGTGCCTCAACCATCTCCTCAGGATGTCAGGCTTTTCACTCAGTATCACTCCGTTGCCGTCCTTGCAAATATTTATTTTTGACTAAAACTCAGCTCTCATGTTATTTACATTTTATCGCGTGCGCTATAATGCACATATTTCGGTAGTTCGGGAAATTGATCTGAAAGATTCCTTTACATTCAGATCTACATTTGATGATATGAAATTTTTACCCTTCAGATTTTATGTCCGGTTTAAATCGTTCCCGCAGGAAAAACTTAACCTTTTCACGCACTTTTCCACAAATGATCACCTAGTCAATCCACGTTATGCACTCGCACTACATAAGTATAATAAATACAAAATAATACAAGAACAACATGTCAAAGAAACCAAATGGGAAAATAATTCACCGACTCCAGATATTTTCAAATCAGAGGGTTCGGCTCTTTGCAGTGGCGTCGCTAGCATGGGTGGCACCCGGGGCGGAAAACGCGGTGTCACCCCCCCCCCCATAATTTTTTTTTGAGACTATTCAAAACACAAATTTTGACTTCCTAACATATAAAAAAATTCTAGCTAGTCAAATATGTAACACAAATTGTTATCCTCAAAATTTAAACACTTTTAAAAACACTAACAGAATAACAGCTTTTTCAACAATCGATAGGTGATAATTTCCTTCGCTAGTTCCCGTCAATCACAAGGTACCAAATAAATGAGAATGACACGGGGGAAAAGCGAGAAATATTTCACGGGAATCCCCAATAAATCAATAGTAAGAGCTAGGAACGAAAATAAAATAACAGAATTTTGGGGGAATGCTGACCGACCGAGCCATACAGCTACAAATAACACCGTGTGGAGTCTTCAATTCTAATATGCTGCAAAAATCTAGAGAAAATCATTTGCTGGCATGAAAACATAATAACCAATACTTAGGTTAAAACCTGTTTTGTGTTCAGAGTGTAACGATAAAATTTCAATCGTGAAATAGTAAAGGGGGCGTTCTAGTATAACGTAACGCAATTTTTGAAAAATTTTAACCCTCTCTCTCCCCATGCAACGCGCCGTAACATTTTTCTGCACCTCCCTCCCCCTAAACGTTACGTAACACCCAAGTGACTATTTTTACCTAAAAGTCTCAATTAAATTGCGCAAAGTTCTGGAAAGTCGCTTAAATACCTTTTTCTTGTTTTAATCGCGTTTGCGGTAAAAATAAAACAAGAGATTTCAAACTCGCAATAGGAGCATGCGAATATTGTTTATTTATTGTTTTAAATTGTAATTCATAAACAAATTGGGAAAATATTATTATTTTTATCGGCCTTTCATTCCTTCCGGATCTCCACAATTTAATTCTGTCTTACCTTTAATACACCTACATGGTTTTACAACACATATTTTGTTTTATATTAGTTAAACTGAGGAGGCCCTGAAGAAAGTAATTTTACAAAGGTTTCCATATGGAGCAACACTTTACTCCACTATGATTCATAAGCTTACTCAGAGTGGAGTAAAACCTTTTTCATGATCTGAATGCAGTTATACAAGTCCTCAAAATGAAGATTTAAAAGTCCACAGTATGATTCACAGAAGAGAAAAACCTTTTTCATGTCCTGATTGTAACTATTCGTGTTCTCAAAAGGGATACATATGAAGTCAGTTGCTGACTCAATGTGGAGAAAAACCTTTTTCATGTTCCAACTGCAACTATTCATGTACTATGAAGAGAAATCTAAAAATCACACGTTTACCGACTGTGGAAAAAAACTTATTTCATGTCCTGACTGCAACTATTCTTATTCTCGAAAAAAAATATACGGCACTTGCTAACTCACAGTGATGAAAAACCCTTTTCTTACCTTGTTTTTCAAAGTGGTCTTTCAGCACTAATAAACACGCTACACAATAATAACTTCTTCACTAATTCACGTCAGTCCATAAATAACAATTCACTTCACGAGTCTACGTCAATCACAATATACGAACGAAATTAGAATGACACAAGGAATATTTCAGGGAAATCCCCGACTGAGCTAGGAACAAAAAAAACATTTTTCGGGAATCCCCGACTAACCAAGCCATAGAGCAAAATAACAGGCAGTGTTAACGTGTAAAATATTTTTTATGGCAATTTTGCACTTTCGTAAGTTTTTTCTTCACGTTCGAGTGTCACCCCCCTCCTCGGGTGGCACCCGGGGCGGTCCGCCCCCCCCCCCGCCCCCCCCCCCCCGCCCCCACCCCCCCCCCCGCCCCCCCCTCGCTACTCTACTGGCTCTTTGGTACTCCTAATTGGATCTATAAATCCTACTGATCCCTCAGTATAAATATTTAAAAAATCTTTTGTAATCCTACATGTATTTAAAATGACTGATTTTTGCCTTTTTATATGTAAATTCTTTGACAAATCTAATATACCTAAATTTTGAATGAGAGAGCTAGGTATGATGCCAGTAGCCGAAATAACAAATGGTAATATTTTTATAGTCTGAGAATGCCAAATTCTTTTAATCTCATTTCCTAAATCTGTATATTTTCTTATTTTTTCAGAAACAGATTTTTGAATATTACAGGAATTTGGAATAGCTACGTCAATGATATAAGTTATTTTTTTTTAATTTTGTCATGTAAAACTATATCAGGTCTATTATGACATTGTTCTGTCTGTTAGAATAGTTTTATCATAATATATTTTATAAAATTCATTTTCTAAAAATTAATTTGGTGCATATTCATAATATGGTACTATTTTACGGCAGTCAATCAAGTTATGTTTAATTACCAAACTTTGGTGGATTATTTTTAAAACTTGATTGTGCCTAAATGTATACTCGGACGGCGCTAATATAGATCAGCCCGATATAATATGTTCTATAGTTTCCGGAAAAGCCAAACATTTTCTACATAAATCTTCGATTTGATTTATATCTTTGATTATATACTTACTATAATTTTTAGTATTAATGACTCTATCTTGAATGGCAAGCATAAATCCTTCTATTCCTGCGCTCAACTCTCCAATACTCAACCATTTGTTTGACGAAAGTTTGTCAAAATGCGTTTGGTTGAGATAATTGAATCTAATAATTATTAGAATCTAATAATTCCTGGTTAGTATTTATAAGAATGTTGGCATTCTCGTCATATAAATTTAAAGGTGTAATGTTTCTCTGCTTTCTCGTTGTATAAATTGTGTAATGTTTCTATCTGCCTTGCAAATTATTTTGTGCATTTCTGAGCTATTAGATTCCTATGGAAAAAAATTCTAAGCATTTTTACCTGATTGTGTTCCAAAGATGTTATTTTGACTACACCTCTATATATTTTTATCTTTTTACGGCACCGGATTTAAATGTCCGGGTTAAATTTTCCCCACAGGAAAAACTGAACCCTTTCACACACTTCCTCAAATGATCATCTAGTCAATCTACGCTATGCAATTGCACTGTATAAGTATTATAAATACAAAACACTACAAGAACAACATGTCAACCAATCAGAGACCAACTGGGAAAATAATTCACCGACTCCAGATATTTTCATGTCAGAGGGTTCGGCTCTGTGTAACTCCTAATCGGACCTATAAATCCTACTGATCCCTCAATATAAATAATTAAAAAATCTTTTGTTATCCTAAATGTATTTAAAATTACTGATTTTTGCATTTTTATATATAAATTCTTTGACAAATCGTCGCTTTAGTTCGTTTTACTCCAACAGACCAAAACGTAAATCGTGAGAAACAGCGCTTTAAAGTTTTTTTTACGAAAAAGGCATATAAAATGAAATTAGCTAAATTGCAAGTCTACTATAATGTTTTAAAGTATTACAAATTGTATTTTTTAAGTACAATATGTTCTAAATGTATAAAATTACGCAGAAAACACGTTTTTAATTTGGATATTGGCCAAAGTGACGAATTCTTGTTTGCGAAAGTTGGATATTGGACAAAGGACACTGGATGTTAGACAAGAGCGCGTACTCTTGCGTGAAGTTACTTTATCTAACGTGCTTGGTATTACAGGGAGATCGGAAAGCATTTCAATTCATTGAACTTTGATAGGTACTTATAGATTTAGCTTATGTATCCTATGTTTTCGCGGTGAGACCTAAATATTCGGGTGTGATTTTTAAATAGTTTCTTATAACATTCGATAATTTTTTAGAAATAATTTGTTTCTTGTTTGGGAAACAAGTTTCAAGAGTAAGTTTTTGTAAAATAATAACATCGTAAAATCATCAATGAAAACGTACGTTTTCAGACAATTATACTTATTAAATAATGTTTCAGGCGTGTTTTATTGTTGGCTACTAGTCATCAGATAGGTCCTACGTTTATAAGTTATTATTTGAGAGGAGGGTATGGGTACCGCCGCTCCGAGAACCATTTATTGGATAACCAACACCTCTGCCATAGGTCACCCCAGGTGGTTCGCTACGTTTGGTGACTTAGCAGGGGTGGCTGGGTTCGTGGTGTGAGTTTTGTCTAGATCCTGGCGACGGATGCGTCTGCCCACCAACTGCGTGGCAGGCCGGATCGGGAAAGACTGGTTGAGGAAGATCTGTAGACCTCTCCAGCAGGACTCTCGGAACATCGCTTTACCCGCAGTGAGGGATTGATTCATACGTGCGTCAGCCTTGACACACTGACTCCCAGATTCCTACCCACCCCTCATACCTTTTTCATCCCACAACTTCCTCTACTTCCTTCCCAAAAATGACATAGGCCCTGAAGGGAATTATTTTCCTCAGGGCCTCCTGTGTGGAGCTGTGAAAAGGTCTCCCCAAGTGGTTCGCTACGTTTGGTTACTTAGCAGGAGTGCCTGGGTTCATGGGGTGAGGTTTGTCCAGGTCTTGACGGCGGATGAGTCTTCCCACCAGCTGCGTGGCGGGCCGGATCGAGAGAGACTGCGTGAAGGAGTCCTTTGGACCTTTCCAGCCGGACTCTCTCGACCCCATTGCCTTGCACCGCAGTTGGAAGGACAGTTTCTTACGTCCGTCACTCCTATATACACTAACCCCCAGATTCCTACCCACCCTCATTCCTATTTCCATCCAAGAACTTCCTATTCTTCCTTTCCTCAAAAAGACCCTCCACACAGCATCCCACAGTAGGCCCTGAGAACATATATTGTAAAGCGTTTTTGCACTAAAACAATGCTATTCAAATTATCCATAGAATATATACTCGTATTATTTTTATCATATTTATTACGGCATATAAATCGGAGATTTAGTATGATCAAACCCGAAAGGTTGGATTGATTTACGTGACTTTATTTTTATGTTAATACTGCACAAGAGTCTCAACCGCTACCAACCGCCTGGACCAAGTCAGGCTATATATAGCATACCCAATTTTGTAAGGCTGGATGTAGCGGGAAGGGGATGCAGTTATGCAGTTTTAAGTACCTGGCTATTCAGATCGAGTCAACAACCAGGGCTAAAGCCATTTCAAGCAATGCTTCAATTCGAAATGGCGGTCTTACATCAGGGTGATACTGAGAGTATCTTCCACTCTGGAACGTGCCGCAAATACAGCATGTATATATATTTATATGTATATATTTTTTCATTGATTTGTGTTATTTCACTATTTAAACATAAAAAAACACATATACACGTACTTTTTTTTAATGGTTAAAGTTGTGAAATATGTACCTATATATATTTTTAGATTAGCTCCACACAGGTGGCCCTGAGGAAAATAATTTCACTTTGGAGGAGTCTTTATAAGGAAGGTAAGGATAGGAAATTTGGGAAGAAAAAGGGTATGAGGGGTGGGTAGGAATCTGGGGTCAGTGTGTCCGGGAGTGACGGACGTATGAATCCATCTCTCCAATTGCGGTGCAAGGCGATAGTCGGGAGAGGCCGGCTGGAAAGGTCAAAAAGCCTCCCTTAACCAGTCTTTCTCTCGCCACGCAGCAGGTGGGCAGTCATATCCGCCGCCAAGACCTGGACGAACTTCACATCATGAACCCGGGCACCCTTGCAAAGTGACCAAATCACTCGGGGTGACCTATGGCAGAGATGGTGGTTATCCAATAAATGGTTCCCGGGACGGCGGTACCCATACCCGCCCCCAAAATAAACAAATCTACCAAAATAAAAATTACTTGTGCACGATGGGATTGAAATTTGCGACATCCGGATCGCTAGTTGAGAGTCTTACCCCTCGACCACAGGAGGCCGTCGTGTGATAACAGAAGTGTAGTATCCAACATTTTAAAATAAAAAGTTCTCGAAGGATTTTGAAACACAATAGATAGCTACAAGTTCTTTATAAATGTGTAAAACAATAGACGACGAGTTCTTTTTAAAAATGATCCTATGTTCGAACACATGGGATGTGATTTACGTCTATTACACAATACAGACTTGTAAAAAAAGAGGTCATAAAACAATCCTAACCACTAACCACATTTTTAGCTTCATAACAAATGTATTCCAGTATTTGAGGTACCACTTAGTTGGGCCAAATTATTAGAAGGGTTACAAAAGGGGCTGAAATAAAAGAACTGGAAATTGATCTAGGTAAAAAAAGTCAAATGAATGGGATACCTAACCATTAAAAATGTGCGAATAGTAATAACGTTTTTATTGACAACCCAAAGCTCGAACAAAATAAAACTCGAATAGGTAAGAAATAAACAAACACATAAGAAATATGAGGCACCCAATGTATAAAATAATAGAAATGCTTTTATTGTCATTCGGTGTACAATTCTCCCACGAAGATTTCAATAATAAGATATTTATAGGTACACAAATACAACTGTTCTTTGGCACTAAATATACCAAAAATGTTTTCATTGTTACACTGAGATTTGGTTGATTAAAATAATCAGATACTTTAGGCATTAAATGTACCGAAAACAAAAACTTCTTTATTTCCTTGTTCTAATAATTAACATGTTTTAAATATCTCAGGTAGAATTCTGACACAAATATTTGGTAGATAAACACATAAATATTAGGTACTAAAAGTAAAAAAACTCCTGCATTGTCTTTATTTTAATAATTGTGTTTTGTATTACAAGTAGGTATTCTTACACAAAGATTTAAATAATTAATTCTAAAGGTAGGTAAAGGTAGATAAACATGAAGCTATTACTCACTAAATGTGCCAAAAACAAAAACTCCTTCGTTGTACTTATTTGAAAAATTGTCTTGTTTTAAATATCATAAGTAGAATTTTTACACGAAGATTTGGCTGATAAATATACAGATATTTTAGGAACTAAATGTACCGAAAATGAAAACTCCTTGATTTCCTTATTTTAATAATTGGCTTGTTTTAAGTATCTGAAGTAGAATAATGCTTTTACTAAGATTTGGTGGATGGACACATATATTAGGTACTATAATACATCAGTCCTTATTCTAATAATTGTGTTTTTTAAATATCACAAGTAGGTATTTTTGAACAAAGATTTAAATAATTACGTAAAGGTTGATTCCGAGTGTATTCCGTATAATGTCGTCCTTATACTTTTCGTTAATTGATTTTTCTTCAATTTCAGTCAATTCGTTTTAATATTTTAATTGGTTAAATTAAATTAAAACAGCGACGAAGGTTATTTCAATCTTTAGTACGATATTTCACCACAATATAGAACTTGGCATTTATTACAATATTTTCTCAAAAAATACACAACTTTATTATAACCACCCTGTAACGGACGACAAGTTGAAACAATTTGCTGAGAAAATATTGTAATATTAATTATCTGTTATGTTTTCCATAAAAAATTTTATCCTTTTCCACAGTTTATATCTTTATGCATTTTGTCTGAAGAAATCTCCTAGAAAACCACTAAAGTAACTTGGTAACTAGCATAATTATAAGTGAAGATATTTACTTTCGTGGCGCTAAACGGACGAATGTTTGGAATGAAAGCAATCACGTGGTCCTCCGCTGCGCTGCTATTGGCTGTGTGGTCTGTTAGAGCAATACGCCCGGAACCGAGAGTTTGAATTTCGCACGTTGGCTAAGATACAGCTTGGATGTAGGAGAAATTCCTATGAAATTTGACTGAACGGCCGGTTTAAAAACGGGAGTCCTTTTGGCCAACGCGTGGATGTTGGATAAATACGCTCGAAATGTTGTTTCATTTTGGAGGACGTAAGACAAAGTGCGTTTTGAAAACCCCCTAAATAATTTTTTTAATTTTTTTTTTTCACTTGCATTGTATACATAAAGACTTTCTGAGAACTACTGCATACTTAACTCAATTTCGCTAAAAATGGTCTGTTGGAGTAAAACGAACTAGAGCGACGAAATCTAATATGCCTAAATTTTGAATGAGAGACGGGTATAATGTCAGTAGCCGAAATGACAAATGGTAATATTTTTATAGTCTGAGAATGCCAAATTCTTTTAATCTAATAATATTATCATTACGTGTAATTAAATTATCATGTATTTTCTACTAACCTTACACTTGGAACACCGTATTGCATTTTTTTTTTAAAAAGTACGAGTTTTATTTTTTAATTTAATATTTAATATTAATTATTAATATTTTAATCCTCTAAATTAAATTAATAATATTTAATAAATCGATAAACAATGTTAATTTTAATAAAATTTAGTTTTACTTTGGAGATTGAATTATAAAGGAACTTGTGGGGAAAATGCGGGGAATTCGTTATTTTGTTCTCCCCGATTTGGGGAATTTGAACATTATTTATTGTGGGTACTTTAGAACACAAGCATTGGCAACCCTGGTGGTTAAGTTTATTCATGAATTTGACAGATCGAAAATCGTATTGTTTTAGTATGTCCGGAAGTCCGGATTTTTCAATAATATTGCTCTTATTATTTACAATTTCCTTATCATGAAAGTGTGTAGGCTGTGTCTAGGGAAAAAGGGGGAAGTTTCAATATTCGATGAAGATTCGTCCCTTTTAAATAGGATTTTGTCGTATTGTAAACTTAACGTAAGTATTCTTCTGTTATGGAGTTTTGTACAATGCTGTTTTTGCACGCAATGATAGGTATAGATGCATTGTAGAAATCTCCAAGTGGCAAGCCAAGAGGAAGTTTATTGCATTGTTTTCGATTTCGCAGTTTTAGTACGGGATTAGTTTATTTATCATCGCAGGAAAGCAATACTGCTGTAACCGCCACTACCTACGAAAATACTTTTGAGGATTTTGAGGTGTGCACATCAGTTAAAAAACGTATTGTTGACAAAACGGCTAATTTTTCCAACGTCGTACAGCTCTTATTTATCGTCGTAGAGTCACGGGACCCAGATAGATCGACGCAGAAATAAAACCCTGTAGGCAAAGACGTTACATACTTTAGACGCGGGGTAGAAATCTCAAAATGGGAAGCCAACAACAAGACAATTGTAGAGTACTCGATTTCTAGTACTTTAGTACTAAACTGCCACGCGTCGAGTAAGGTCGTGTCCTACTAGTAAGTAAATTGCATTAAAAAGTGCCAAAATTCCCTCCTGTGTGATGAGAAAATGTTTCCATTACACGGTAAACAGTCATAAAAGCGAAGGAATAACATTTCATTTGTAAATTACTTATTATTATCGATTATAAAAATAATACAATTGCTTTCCGCCCAAAGATTTTATGCGTCATTAGAGAACTCAAGGCCTGCTGAAGTACAGGTCTGGATGCGCAACAGCCAAATTACAAAGTCGATGCCATGCCGTCGCTAAGTAAAATTTACTTTTTATAATAATAATCTAATGATTCTTTATTTACTTGCCTGCGGTAAAACAACATACAAATCAGCAGAAACAACAAATACAATAACAATCAACGCCATTTGCAAACTATCATTGTTTATTATAGCTATTTGACGTCTCAAAATTCGACTGGTGCCCAGGCCTCCTACTTTAGTGGGCCTTGAGACAGTATTGCCTTGAGAACTTTTGAATTTTGAATACGAAAATGCCGCCCGCGTTCTATCTTTTGTTTCGTTCATATGCACATATTCTTTTAAGCGTCTATCTTTATCATACACGAATAACTTTTGAATTAAGAAATTATTGAAAATCGCTGAAAACAAAAGAGTTTTGATTAATTGCCACATTATATCTTGAGTTTGTGAGACTATGGCAAGGCTATTTATATAACGTCATTGCCTGCAGGTACAGCAGTATTGCTTTCTTGCGACGTTATGTTTACTACTAAACTGCATGCGTCGCGTAAGGTCGTGCACTACCTGCAAATTGCATAACAAGTGCCAAAATGCCCTCATGTGTGATTAGAAAATGTTTTCATTACTCGGTGAACACTAATAAAATCCATGGAATAACATGAAACAAAAGTTAACAAATGATATAAGTTCGCTATGTCTCTTAAAATTATATCAAATTTCATCGCATTGAAAACAGCCAAGCTGTGTATTCAGAAGAGCGCTTCTTTATCTTTTGTGGGATCGTTATGAGATAACGGACATGATCTCCTGTCAGATTTGTGTGATTTTTACATATTTACTGTCACATATTCTGGTTTAGATCGTTTTAAACATGAATTCCTGCAAGTATGCATGATTATTTATTCATTACATGTACATTGTACAAGATTTTTTTTTAACAAAACAAAAAAACGACTTAAAAAAATCCACTTAAAAGTAAAAAAACTATTTCGTATTCTTCTACAACTTAATAATCAACTTACTTTTTCTACTCACCAATATGTAGATACAATTGTTATTTTTGGAGTCGGTGTCAGCCAAGGTAGGTTTGTAACTACATACATAGTTATAGGTGAGATGTGCTCGTGTCGCACGTGCGACTTGACGAGGCGAGAGGCGAAAGCGGGGCCGCGGCGGCAGGGGAGCTGTTAAGTGAACACGTTGGGCCAGGTACCTTGGCTGACACCGACTCCAAAAATAACAATCGTACCTTCATATTGATGAGTAGAAAAAGTAAGCTGATTATTAAGTTATAGAAGAATACGAAATTATTTTTTTACTTTTTAGTGCATTTTTTGAAGTCGTTTTTTGTTTTGTTAAAATTTTTGTTTATTTTTTGATTTTTTGAAGTACACTAACTAATCTGTCTGAATATGGGTAGACCTACTAAATGTGCTGCTCATATGAGACAGACATTACTTGACCATAACGACGTTACGGTAGGTGACTCAAAGATCTGGATTGTTAATTTGCTCCCAAGAATTGAAGAGTTCCGTTACTTTGTCATGGATCCCATAATCAGAACCTAACCAAACTCTCATAAAACTACCCTTGAAGTACATCCTTTCCAATAATAAAAGAATCATCGAAATCGGTTGGCGTGATATTGAGTTATTCGTCCATTTGTCGTGCACATACTTAACCCCTTGCTGGCCAGGGAAGGCCAGCAAAAAGCACCACTTTGAATTTTGAAATGAATGTTTTGTGGATTAATTTTGAGCTATTGTATATTTTATTGAGAACAATAAACTATCTACCAAAACAACATTATTTGCGTTAATTACGTAAATTGATAGGTTTTACGATGTTTTAGTCGAGTAAGACGCATAAATTATGACGCGGCACCCGGCGGCAGAAATGACATTTCGTGTCCAGCGATTCTGACACTGTCCTTTACAAATTTTGTACGTAGAAGGGTCAAAATCGTAGATAAACGTATTTTTCCCCGCGCATGCGCAAGAACTGCGCACATCCCCGCGCTCGCTGAAAATTAAATATAAATTATTTGGAGTGACTAGGCGCATTGCAGGTTTCGCTATGGTAAAGGGCGATAATAGAGCAAGCGATTCTGACCGTGTTCTTCATACACTTTCTTTATACATAAGGGTCAAAATCGCGTGTAAAATCTCATGACACACCGGTGCACGAGCGGCAAATGGCGGGTTAATGCAAATTTAAGACTTATATGGTTCTCTCATGGATGCCATTGTCAGAACTGGACCAAATTGAAATGGGACCACATGGGAAGCACCAGCTTTCAAATAAAAAAAGAATCATCAATATCGGTTCTCCTAGTCGAAAGTTCTGAGGTAACCAACATAAAAAAAAAATACCGTCGAATTGAGAACCTTCCTTCTTTTTGAAGTCGTTTAAAAAGCAAATAAATCACAAAAATCTGACAAAAGATATAGAATCGTTTCTCTGATGTGGTTTAGGCCATAGCAAAATATTAGCCTAACGGTTAATAAATCGTTTGGAAACATCGGAAGCTAATCTCTTTTAACTCTGAAGGTGATACATAGCAAATGCATTTTCTCTGGGCTGAGTTTTGATATATCCAAATTCTCCTTGATTTGAATTAATTTTATGTATTTTTCTAGATGTACAAGAATGATGGGTTTCCAGAATATGCTTGCATCGACTGTGTGGAGAAATTAGAGGATGTCGTAACATTCATTAACCAATGCGAAGAAAGTGACAGAATCCTTCGCATAAATCAGAACTCAATAGACTATGCAAGCAATGTTAAAATTGAAACGGAAGACATTAAAGAAGAACTCCCAATAGAATTCAATGAAGAAAACATACAAATAAATTTGACGACTGATATCGTCAATTCTGACAAAATTACAAATGATACGAATAATGAAGATTTGGAAGAGATACTTTCAGATGGTAAAAATTCCAAGCTAGAAGAAAATCAAAGTAAGAGGAAAAAAATTATCTTGAAAAAGAACTGTAAAAGAGACATCTTTGATAAAAGCGGACAACTTTGTACCATTTGTGGCAAGCATTTTACCAAGAAGTGCTTTTACAAACAACACATGAAAACTCACAGGGAAAAGAATTTTGTCTGCGATGAATGTCCTAAGTCTTTTTTCTTTAAGAATAATTTGACGGAGCACAAAAAGACTCACAGTTTGCCGCAGACGCACAATTGCGAGTTTTGCGATAAAACATTTAAAACTAAGCATCAAGCTAAAATTCACATGGATTGTGTTCACAGGAAGAGTAATCCTTTTCCCTGTCACTTCTGTGGGAAGATATTTTATAGTTGGAAATATCTGAAGGTAAATTATATTATTTTATTTATTATCACCTTGTAGGCCACACCCATAGATAACCACTGGAGCACTTTTTGCCATTATATGGCACTATTTAAAATACCTTGGATTGCTTTTCTGTCAATTTTGGCAAATTTTCAATTATTTGTAAGTAATTAAATCAATATCTATCTATCTATCTTCTATATAAATAAAAATGAATCGCCAAAATGTATGTACGCGCATAACTTCCAAACGACTGCACCAAATTGAATAATTCTTTTTTTTTGTGTGTTCGTTATTGTCAGGACAAGGTTTGTATAAAACTACTGGTGAGCTCTGCCATTATGAAATTTGTATAAAAAAATTGCAATAGCACGCGAGCTGTTTGAAAGCTGAATGTACCGGGAATGAATGTATGGAATGCGGGAGGGGGGAGGGGACCTCAGGTAGGGGGGAGGGGAACTCGGGTGGGAAGGAGGGGAGTGGAGTGGGAAGAGGGAAGGTGTAGGAGGTGGAGTGGAAGCGAGAGGGAAAGGGGACGCGGGAAAGGGAAGGGAGGCCGAACGAATGGGAAAGGACACTCAGGGCGAAACAATTTCTTTATTAAATGGCATAGCAACGCATGCCGGGTACCAGCTAGTAGAAGATAAGTTTTAAGATTTTCACGGCCAAAAACATTTTCGTTATTTGTTTTTGGGGAATTAAATAAGCACACACTTCACGACTAAAAATTACACATCTACCGGATCTGCCCTGATGATGGACACTGCAACGATGTCCGAAACGTTGGCTAAAGAAGGAGGTAGCGCAACACGGCATAACACCCCAAAAACAAATAACGAAAATTAAATAGAAGTTTACGATTTTATAATATTTTTTTATAAATCCTACGAATACGTAATAATCTACAAAAGATAGGTGACTTTGGCTTTATAGAACTATAATCAGTTTGTATGTCCCCAAATTAAAATTCAGAGGTATGATTTTTTTAATGTGGGCGGAAAATACCACCAAAAATCTCAAGCAATCGTAGAAAAAGTTCTAAATTGCACTGTTGCTCCAGTGGTTAATAGAAACATAGGGAGATGGATATGGCATGAAGGTGTGCCGACTGTCGCCAGACTATGGAAAAAAGAGTAAAACTGCGTGGAGTATCAAACCAGCCGTGCAATACAAGTTATGCGTTTGTTGTGTAGGTAGAAATTAAGGTAAGGCACTGCCTTGTGTAGATGCCATTTCCAGTAAGTGGAAGCAAATAACAGCCATAAAAATCACACAAATCTGACCGGAGATAACATCCGTTATCTAATGACGATTCCACAAAAGATATAGAATCGCTCGGCAGGTCTGAAAAGGGATATGCAAGTAATGTCATATAACTGTTATTACCCACCTCGTTGCAGCATGTTGGATCCGCGCATGTTATTTAATAGATGTATTACTCTTTGAGTTTTTTTTAATATTATTTCACTTTTAAAATAATTATTTCTAAACTTTTAAACTAATATTTTGATGAAGTTGACAGAATGAAACAAATTTTCTATTTTAATGGTTTCAAATAGTAAAACACTACGGTGTTTTTTTCAGCTGGTAGAATATTCCCAACAGAACACAGACTCTTCTCTTCATCTGTCATAGGAGATATAAGAAGTGTACTTTGTTATTCTTATACGTAATAATTTGCCATTTTAGTGAGAACCTCTCCTCAAGAGTGCTAACGGTATAATTACATGCCTTCACAATAATTTGCGTTCTTTTATTTTTTTATTAATAGCTGAGATTATAACATTACAAATTGCATACTACATTTTTTCCAGTTTAATGTAGCTCCTACAATCTTAAACATTTCAATTGGTGCGGACTTTAAAGTTTCTGGTAGTGTGTTATCAAACTTCATCCCTTTGTACAGTAAACTATTCTGCGTATTCGCTTTGTTACGACTGAGTTGTAATCTGGACTACTTCCCTAAAGAGGTTAACCGCTAACAATACCTTACATCTATCTTTGTCAATTAAAATAAATTCATATAATTATTTTATTAATTAGTTACCTGTTATTTGTTTGGAGGTTTTGATGCTGAAGTTCAACCATCTACTAGTTTGACTTCAATATAAATATAATTCCCATGGACCAACATGAGCACCAACAAAGAAATTCTTCGGCGGGCTAGAGCAGATAGAGAACTGCTCACTTTAGTAAAAAGTCAGGAAAATTTCATATTTGAGTCACATACTTCGAGGGGAGAAATATCACCTGGTCCAATTAAGGGAACGTACCCATACTACATGACCCAATTTACCCATACTACCCATACTACATGATTGGAAGAAAAACTGCTCACGTAATTAATGTATGCCCCCTAAGTGGCGCCATCTTTTGACATTATTAGCTACTGCTTTAATTCGGTTCTATTACGATTGTAGCTTAACCCGTTGTTTGCCGGGGTAGTTGGGGTTGGTAGTCCACCAATTAGCGTTCGCAAAAAACGGCATCCATGACACCCAATGACATTTCGTGTCTAGCGATTCTGACAGTGTCCTTGAGAAATTTTGTACAATAGAAAGGTCAAAATCGGAGACAAGGGAATTTTTCCCGCGCATGCGCAAGAACTGCGCACATTCCCGCGCTCCTGTAAATTATTAATATAAATTATTTGGAGTGACCAGGTGCATTGCGGTTTTCTCTATGGTAAAGGGCGATAATAGAATAAGCGATTCTGACCGTGTTCTTCATACACTTTCTTTATACATAAGGGTCAAAATCGCGTGTAAAATCTCAAACACACCTGTGCACGAACGGCATTCTAGCGGTTAAGTCACAAACTTCATGTTCACAGATTGTTTCATATGGCGCGGCATCAGAGTTGTACTCGGAGTTGGATTCTTAAATTTCAATTGTACAATCGCTAGAGTATTAATAATGTCAGGTTATCCATGGTTTAAAAATGAATATATAATTTATTGTTTCAGAATCACATAATTACACATACAGCCGAGAAGACCTTCGAATGCGAGCTGTGCCACAAGACCTACACCCAGCGCTATATGCTAACCGCCCACATGAGAATCCACACCGGAGAACGCCCCTACCCTTGTCGGTTCTGCATCAGCAAGTTCTCCACGCTGCAGTCGCTCAAGGAGCATGAGAGGCTGCACACGGGCGAGACTCCCTTCAAATGTCCCATTTGCCTGAAGGGCTTCGCTCAGAAAGCAAACATGAAGAGCCACTTCAAACACAATCACAAACATCTGGATTTTAAAAAGGCTGTGATAGCAATGCCACAAAACCAATTGTCAGAGACATCAACATAATATTCACAAAATAAAAGGAACTAACTTCCAGAGGTTGGTGTGCCAAATATATCCAGCGTGTTCCACTCATCTGAAGGGAATGTAAAGAGCCATTCCAGAAACAATCACATAGATGATGATGGCAATACAGAACCAATGCAGTATTTTCATGAAGCACTGCAACTATAATGTCAATCTTGTATGTTTATTTTATCTTCTGATATTACCTCTACTAGGTTAGTTAAAAGATAAAAATAAAAGAGTCATTAAATCTAGTATGGTAGTGTCTTTGTGCTGGCGTTAACAAATAAGTCTTGTTATTTATGGAAATTTCTTGCCTTCCCTTTTGAGTAAAGAAAGTCAAGTACGTCCCTTTAACACCCTGTATGTATAATAACCACAGAGCGACAGCCCAATTTAAAACTTTTTTCTCCGATTGCTCGAGATTTTATTGGTAATCATTTTGAATATTTTCAACCCACCTTAAAAAAATCATACCTCCGAATTTTAATAAAGAGACACACAAACTGTTTTCGTTATTTGTTTTTGGGGTTTTACGCTCCTTCTTTAGCCAACGTTTTGGACAGCGTTGCAGTGTCCGAAACGTTGGCTAAAGAAGGAAGTATTGCAACACGGCATAACACCCCAAAAACTAATAACGAAAATATTTTTGACCGTGAAAATCTAAAAACGTATCAAGCTGATTATAGTTCTATATAGCCAATAAATTCACATACTTTTGTCGATTATCAAATATTCATAGGATTTAAAAAAAAAAATAAAAAATCGTAAACTTCTACTTAATTACTTACAAATAAGGGAAAATTAGCCAAAATTGGCAGCAAAGCAATCCGAGGTATTTTAAATAGTGCCATATTGTGGCAAAAAGCTCTCCAGTGGATAAGTACATATTTACAAAGTAATACGAATAAGATTCAAAGACGTGTCTTGCAAATCCTCCATTGTTTATTCGAAATTGTGCAGAACACTTTTACACAAATTGTTCATCAAAAGTTTGAACGGTGGAGTATTACCGTAGTCGGAGGGATGGATTCATGCATCCGTCACTCCTGGACACATTAACCCCCAGAAATTCTGCCCAAATTCTGTACCCTTTCCTTATCAGAATTTCATCTCCTTCCTTTCCCTAAAAAGACCCTCCACACAGCATCCCCAAAGACGACGTAGATGTGGAGCTAATGAAAATTTAAAAAAAAAAACTTCCCCTGCGCTCCTTGACTGCCAGGATAAATAAAGCGTTGGCCGAAACGCCGCATTTGCTTGCCGGCCTTGTTGGGCTTTTGACGGCAAGCACTTAATTTTGTTGTCTGTGCTCACGCCACTTGACATTGCAATTGTGCAAGAGGCATTTCTCAGAGCTCTGGTGCACCATGGTACAATGATATTTTAATAGGAATGAAAACTCTCTAATCCGTTATTTTGTTTAAATGTGTTTAATTAAAAAAGAAATCTATATATATATAAATCAAAATATGTTTGTCTCTGGGTTTGTATGTATGTGGCCTATGCTTTGCTAAACCATTCATCCGATTGCGATAAAACTTTGGGGATTTGATGTGCACATGCCCGCGATGGTTTCTATATACAATAGTGAACTCTGGCACCATGAAATTACGCATTGCTAAACCGTTCATCCGATTACGATGAAACTTTGGTGATTTGATGCAGGGGTGGTGGAGGGAGAGGGGAGGGAAGGGGAGGTGGAGGAGGCGGAGTGGGAACCCCCCTTACACCATGCGAGCGAAGCCGCGGGAAAAAGCTAGTATATAATATAATAAGAAAGAAATAATATAACGAAAGTGTTAAGTCCCATGAAACTGTCACTAATCTCAATAGTCCAATAAATATGTCAATGGGTGCTTTTAATGTTGAAAAAACTTAGTATTTTGTTTATATAAAATTTAGTGTTGTTCATATAAACATGGGCGTAGGCACGGTGGGACAAGGTGGGGCGTTAGCCCCACCCTGGCTGGTCAATGCATGAGCTTTGGCATTGTTCATTGCATTGCATTGTTTCGTTGTTAATTTCAAATTTACAGCACCTCCTCGGATGGTTTTTCCTTCTTCCATTTATATTCTTTGTATTTATAGAGCCTAAAGGATGAATATGTTGTAGAAGCCTCCTTTTTTCGGTAACTACTCTACACTTGTACTTTTTGCCCCACCCCAAATCAAAACCTGGCACGCCCATGCATATAAATGCTTACAAACATACATATACTCATATAAATTCTAAGGTTAATAGTAAAAGGAAGTGTGGGTAATCCTTTAAAGCAGGGGTGGGGAACCTGCGGCGCGCGAAGCTTTTTGGTGCGGCACGCAAGCAATTTTAGTGTGGCCTGCTGAAAAAAAAATTACACTCAGAAAGCGAGAACTGTTTTCTTTCACAGTGTTGCAGCTACATTTTAAAGTTATTATTACTAAAACCAAAGAAAGTTATAATATGATAGGTATGTACTTACATATGCACCTAAGTTTCTTAAAATCAGATTAGTGATCTAAAATTGATACAAATAGATTAGTGATCTAACATCCCTTTTTGTATTATTTCTTATTACGATAGGGAAATTAATGTAGAAAAAATATCTCAGTGTTCAGGAAGTAAAAAAATATGTTGTGCTTTCTTTATATATTGCTACACTTCTGCCGTAAAAACAAAAAAAAATATTCCATATAAATTGTTGTAAATAGTTAAATAAATATAAAATTACTAAAAAAATATTGCAATCAATAAATTTCTTGTAAAATGCAGGAAAACCATTCACTGGGTGGAATATAATTTAAGCTGGTGGACCCCTACGCAGATCCATTCCTAAGTAAAAACACTCTGTGTTCATAATGCAAATTCCAATTGCGCATTCATCTGCTAACAAAATTCGTAGGAAACCATCCATGTGTTTCCAGTGCGAAAATTGGAAGAAAACCATTTTCGTTTTCTGGGTGTGGTATCAATTAAAGCTGGGGAATCGCATGCAGATTCACTCTATTTAAAACAAGTTTCATGTTCCGAATGATATGTCAAAATTGCAGTAGTGGATAAATCTGCTGACGCATTTCAAAGAAAACCGTTCTAATGTTTCGAGTGGAGTTAAAATTTTTGTTTCAAACCATATGCTGCAAAATTCTTAATTGGTAGGAAAACCATACGCATATTTCGAGAGTTGTACTAATTAAAGCTGAGGACCCGCATGCAGATTCACTCTAATTTAAAACCAGTTTTTTGTGTTCAGAATGTATGATCAAATTCCAGTTGTGGATTCATCTGCTGACAAATTTCGAAAGAAACCATTCTCTTATTCGAAGTGCTGTTATTAAATTCTAGTTCCAGACTCTGTACGTCCTGCCAGAATCAAAGAAAACAATTTTAATGTTTTGAGTGTAGTTATAATTCACCGCGTACAGATTTAACTTCGCAATCTAAGGGGTACCATCCTCGATTTCCAAGAGCAGTTATAAATTTCTAGTTGCAGAATTCGTGAACATGATTATTGTATTGGAAGAACACTCTTCATGGTATAGAATGAGGTCATAATAAAAAAATTGGATTTCTACCCCCCTCCCCCCCTCCTTGCACTTGAAAATTTATGTGCGGCCCGCGGGTGATACCACAAACGGCCTGCGATACCAAAAAGGTTCCCCACCCCTGCTTTAAAGCATGGGTCGGCAACCTGCGGCCCGCAAGGCGTCTTGGTGCGGCCCGCAAAATTCTAGTCGCAATGCACGTGATGGAAGATTTCATAAACAACGGAGTGAAATGGAGCAAAGGGATAGCGAATTGGGAGCGGAGGAAAGGGAAGGATGGCAAGGATGTCACCCGCACCTCACCTCTTCCCTCAACTAAAATAAAATGGCCTTTAAGGAAAAAACTAACTGAATACTACAAGGAGTTAAAAAGGTTTGCTCAGCAAATAATTGTCTTACTATATATTTGAGAGCCAAATTTCAATTCTGAATTATCGAAGAAACACTACTCTCGGATTCACATTTAGATGCAATACTACGCATCTCTACCAAAAAAATTCTAGCTAATATAGGGTGGCGCAAAACTACCGTGTTATTTTGAATCTTATTGTAATGTGTAATGAGATTCAGACCAGCCTTCATAAAAATAAAACTTGCAAGTTAAATGCAATCACAACTCATTGGTTTTATTGTATAAATGTCGTAAAAATAAACTAAGCATTTTATTTTTAAAACTAAAGTATCTGTATACAAATATTGTGGGCATACTGTAATGACAATAGAATTTGGGAGGCAGGTATGGGTACCGCCGCCCTAGGAACCATTTATTGGATAACCAATACCTGTGCAATAGGTTGTCACACCAAGTGGTTCACTACGTTTGGTCACTTAGCAGGGTTGCCCGAGTTCACAGGGTGAGGTTTGTCAAGGACTTGATGCGACTGCCCACCTGCCCACCGTGTGGTGGGCAGGATCAAGAGAGACTGATCGAGCCAGAATCTCTCGACCCATCGTATTGCACCCTGCTTGGATGGGATGAATTCATACGTCCGTAATTCATACATCATAATTCATACGTCCGTCACACCTGCACACTGACCTTCAGATTCCTACCCCCCCTCATTCCTATTTCCTTCCCAGAACTTCTTCTCCTTCCTTTCTTTTAAAAAAACTTTATAACTTTAAAAAAAGAAATTATTTTCCTCAGGGCCTCCTGTGTGGAGCTAATGTAAAAAAATGACATGTGACTGAAGTGCGGTTCGCACTAATCCCCACGTAAAATAATTGGCCCTTTTACAACAAAAGGTTGCCGACCCATGCTATAAAGAGTATATTATTACAAATGAAGTAAAATATTGAAGCTAGATTTGACAGGAATATATTACCCTCGCTGGGGTACCCGGCTTCAATCAGGGAGTTGATATGAGATTGAACTGACGTTCGAACCCACGACGGATCTTGCTGTATATACTCCTACCAATGGCGTGGCTTCGAATGGTCCACAATGTTCTAAAACATTCCACAACATTCGAGAGTGTTCCACAATGATCTGGGATGTTGCCAAACGTTCCAGACTACTCCCGAACATTTCACAACATTCCAGAATGTTCCGGAATGTTCTGGGATATTTTGGAATGCTCTCGAATGCCTTCGAATGTTCTGAACTGTTCTAGAAATTTCTAGAGGCCGAAACTTCCAGCCCTTATTAGCGATGTATAGGTTCAGCTGGGGTGGGCTCTTGAACTCGGGAAGTTTACAGCTCAAATTTCCGAATTTTGTAAAAGCCAAAATGGACATTTCCTTGGAAAAATAATACCGGGCGACCGGGAGAAAAAAATTGCCCAGAAAATGGGTCGGGAAATTATATTAAAGTTTTTGAAACTGAGAAATTAACCAACAATCGAACATATATACCTACATGTATAGTCTAAATAATAATACAAAATATTAAATTTAATATCTTTGTATTATTTATTCAATGTAATAATACAAAGATATCTAAATAAAATAATAATAGTATCAAATGTTTGGATGATTTCTTTGGCGCCATTTTCGTGAAAAGGCGCTTTATAACTTTATCTATTCATTTAATCAAAATATATATCAAGTGGGTTATAAATAAGATTGATAACTTTTCGATGATAATTTTTCAAAAATATAAAAATTTCCCAATACGGTTAATTTCCAAACTTCACATAATATCAAATAGATAAATATATATTAAAAAAAATCCTGTCCCATTTTCCGATTTTTCCAGAAGAAATTTTATTAGAAAAATATTTTTTTCAAGGATCCAAAATTTCCCAAGTTTCCAAACTTCAAATAACATATCAAAATGACAAATGTCATAGTTTTTATGAAAATTTCCCCAACTGTTTTCCAAATTTCCCGTTTACCGATTTTCCTAGAAGAATTTTTTGCAAAAAAAAAAGTTCTAAATGAACAATTGCCATAAGAAAAGATAAATGTTTAAAAAAAAAATCCCGACGGATTTTCTCAAATAAATTCTTCCTTACTCAAAAATTTCCCATTAGAGCTCCACTAGCGTTCAAGTATATTTCAATGTCACCATTTTAGGATATAAATTATTCGAAAATCACTTGAATAATCTAGTTTCAATGTATAAAACTAATCAATGTATTATTGAACACTTTGTGAGGTTCAAATAGATGAAACACTTATAATTTTTTTTAAATTGATTTCGGATAAAAATTATGACCTCCAGGAGTTACACAAATTGTCCAGCCGGATGACGACTTACAATGCGCGGCAGTTGATATCTCCGTTATTTTTTGAGGAAAATATTTGAATATTTTAGAATATAATCTTGAATATATACATGTGTAAAATGACCGCAAGGTATAAATAAAATATATGTATTCGTTATGTGTTAAAAAAAAATCATGAAAATCACTAAAAATACGAGGTCCTACACCTATTTCTCCCCTTAAACGCTCGTGCAATAAAGGTAGTCCACTGCCAAAGCATTTTTTGTGAAATATTTGCCGTTGGGCATTGAACGACACAAATCCGCGGTCCCGTACAGGACCACTCGGCGTCTAAAGGTTAACAGATAGAAAACTTAATATCTATCCACAGTGACTTTTTTATTGTTGTTTACAATCGTACACAAAATTAACGGTTTACCAAAGCGAGCGAGCGCCGCCCCCTGAACTCTGCCGCCCCTAGGCCGCGGCGTATAAGGCCTATTGACAAATCCAGGACTGCTTTACACACAACTTTCTTTTTCTTTTCTTTTTTTTTTAAGAAAGACAAACATTCCCGGGTTACGAATAACCCGACAATATTTGAAAATCTCCTACTACCACCACAGTAAGCCGAAAATGTTAGAAATAGGAAGGGAACTTGCGTTTGCCCCTTGCCGACGAAAGTTACGTCATCTTGTGATGAATTCTTGAATTAGAAATCGATCTACAACGGTAGCTTTGTCTGAAAATCCATGTACATGGATGTTTACATGGTGCGACGGGTAAGGCGTGATGTCGGACATGCAATCGAAGTCGGGTTCTGAAATTCAACCACGCAGATCCTAGCCTATTAATACTGTTTGATGGTGATGATTTTGCGTATTTGCAGGTATCTACTTACCATTTTTATGTCAACATGTTGTCCGCTGAATCAGTTGTAAACATATTTACCATTCACAGTGGATACAGTTAAATGCAAATACATAATAGATTTTGGCAGTTACATTACCCGTTCGATAATATTACTTGAATGGCCTCAACGGATACGAAATATTTCGCGATTGTTGAATCCGAGGATTGTTTACTGCAACTTTTATCATGCGGAGTTTACGTTTTTATTGTAAAAAAACGTTAATAGGGGAATCAACAATAATAGAGGATAATAATGTTATTTGTGAGTGGTTGAGTGGGCATCGCGTTTGGGTCCCACCCGGCCCGGGCGTCTCGTGTTAGATTTCTCGGCTGGCTAAGTCCTCCATCACAACACAAGCAACATTTTCGGCTTTCTGTGGTGGTAGTAAGAGATTTTCAAACATTGTTGGGTTATTCGTAACCCGGGAATGTTTGTCTTTCTCTTTTAAATGAGACAAAAATAATATACAATAATATTGAGGATAATTCCTTGACATGACTTCCAAATATAAATAAAATCAGTTGCATTATTAACCAAAATTCTGAAGCCTAATGTACAATGCTTAAGAGAGAATGCGTATATATAAAAATATGGAATAATTAATTAGGTACTAAAAAAGGTTTCGTGTAATACAAATATTTTTTATTATTTAAAATATTCTAGCATGATTTGGCTGTACAACATTTTACTTCATTATCGGCTCTTTCAAACCTCATTTATCTCAATTTGGGAGGCGGGAATGGGTACCGCCCGCCACCCCGGGAACCTTTAATGGATAACCAACACCTCTGCCAAGTGGTTCGCTACGTTTGGTGATTTAGCAGGGATGCCCGGGTTCATGGGGTGAGGTTTGTCCAGGTCTTGAGGGGGATGGCCAGGACATACTGAACCCCAGATTCCTACCCACCCCTTAAACCTCTTTCCTTCCCAGAACTCTCCTCTCCTTCCTTTCATTAAAAAAACCCTCCACACAGCATCCCCAAAGATCACATAGGCCCTGAGGGAAATTATTTTCCTCAGGGCGTCCTGTGTGGACCTCATGTAAAAAAAAATCTTTTTTGATGTAGCACCCGACACTTCAACACCTCGTTCCAGTTCCTAATTGAACACGTCATACAAAATATTTCTGAAATCCTGACCTACCGAACACTAAATTTTCACCACTGACTTAGTTCCTTTTGAGTCTAGCTTGCTAGCAAGCGCTCTATCTCTCTTATGCTTGCCTGACATCGTGTATCGCCATGAAATTAAGTTCTTCATTGGATGAACAAAAATTGTCAGATTTTTTTTTACATTAACCACAGATGAAAATAATTTCCCTAAGGGCATATTTGAGGATGCCGTGTGGATGGTCTTTTTGTGGAAATTAAGGATTTATTAATCTGGGTCTTGGAGAGATCCGCGTTGCAGGAGGGAGGAATAAAGTGTCCGTTTTATACTAGGTAAAGCAGAGTACCAAAACCATTCATTAACTTTTTTGTTTTAAAAGAAAGACAAACATTCAAGGGTTTTACAAATAACTTGGCAAGATTTGAAAATCTCCTGCTGCATACCACGACAGTAAGCGGAGAATGTGTGTCGTGATGGAGTACCTACTTGGCCAGACAAGGAATTGAACCCAAACGCGATGTCAACAGACCGGCCTCTAAAATCATTCATTTTCCACAAAAAAGGAAAGTGACAAAATAAAACAATGAAGAAAAGTGATGATAAAAACGAAACCTAACCTAACCTAAACTAACATACTTAACGTAACCTATTATTTTATCATGTTATGTTTAATCTAATGGTTATGCAGTGAGTAAATTACTACCGGTAATGAAATATATTGGAGAAAAAAACATAGATACCAATGATTATGTTATTTTACGGTATCTAGATTTTAGATTTTAGATTTGACGACCTCCGTAGTCCAGTGGCTAAGACTCTTGACTCACATTCCGGAGGTCGCGGGTTCGAACCCGGCATGCGCAAATAAATTTTATTTGATTAATTTGTGTTATTTCACAATTAATTCATTAAAAATAATATATAGTATATTTGCGGCATGTTCCAGAGTGGAAGATACTATTAGTATCGCCCTGGTGTAAGACCACCATTCAGAATTGAAACGTTGCTTGAAAATGGCTTTAGCCGTGTTTAGTGACCAGATCTGAATAGCCAGGCACTTCCCAACCTTCCTCTTCCCCACCTCCTTCCCCTCCCCACTACCTTCAGCCTCACAACATACCCCAATTGGGGATGCCATAGTCTCACTGGCTCCAGACAGGAGCAGTTGAGATTCTTGTGCGGTATTCACTGTAAAAAAAAAAAAAAAAAAAGATGTTTTCGTGACATTCGATTGTCGTGCCTTCACAACTAGTTGTTGACAACAATTTCAATTCATTCCGCGAACAAAAAAACAGTTTTAAATGCCACGTAGATAGTCTTTTTCTTCGGGCAACCTTCAAGTGTAAAGTATCCTTCAATGCACCGAGAATTGGGTCACAAATAATTGATTTAATGACATGTTTGTATCCTTTCCTCAAATATTCTGACGCGTGCGCGAGGCGAACTTCTTTCTGCTGTAAACAGGCGTTACACTGCAATTATTATAATTGTAGTATGAGATATTTAAACACCTACACCAAATCCATTGCCAAAAATCTCGCTGTCTTATTGATGAAACTATTTGTGTTTTATTTACCGGATCTGCCCTGATGATGGACACTGCAACGCTGTCCGAAACGTTGGCTAAAGAAGGAGTTAGCGCAACACGGCATAACACCCCAAAACAACAATTTACGACAATATTCTTAGACTTTCCCTACTCCAATAAATTAAAGATTAAATTATTGTTGCGCAATGATGGATGTCTTAACAAGCAAAGAATTGAACCCTGTGAACCCCCGTTGACCTGATGGTCAATGGGGGTTCACAGGGTTCACAGGGTTCATTTTCAATTTCATTATATTTATTTATGCACGCATTTCAGTCGGGTACCCACGGGTTCCGCTGCCCTGGAAACCATTTATTGGCTAACCAACACCCCTGCCATAGGTCGCCCTAAGTGGTTCGCTCCATTTGGTGACTTAGCAGGGGTGCCCGGGTTCATTGTTTGAGGAATTCCAGGTCTCGGAGACAGATGCGTTCGCCCGCCTAGTGCATGGCGGGCCGAACTAGCTGGTACCCGGCACGCGTTGCTATGCCATTTCCTATGCCTTCCTTTCCCGCATCCCTTCCCCTCTCGCGCTCCGACTCCGCCTCCTCCATCTTCCATCTCCCCAGTCCACTCCCCCATACTCCGTCGAGCGAACCCCCTTCCCGAGTTCCTCTCCCCCCTCCCAGGTTCCCCTTCCCCCTCCCTGGTTGCCCTCCCCCCCCCCCTCGCGAACCCCCTATCCGAATGCCCTTCCCCCTCCCCCCTTCCGCATTCCGTACATTTAGTCCCAGTACATTCATTTTTCAAATTGCTCGAGTGTAAATAATTAAAACGTAACAATCAAACATGCGCAGTAAATTTTAACTATCAACGGGATCTCCATAGTAACCTAAACAAATAACAAAATGACAGCGCACATCCAACAATTACTTAGCAACGCTTTGCTTTTCGCCTGGACAATAAACGTATAATAAATAATTTCATAACGCCAGAGCTTGTTCATAACGCCAGAGCTTACCAATATATATAGCCTATGGTACTCGCAAATAATGTAGCTTTCTATTAGTGAAAGAATTTAAAAAATCCTTTCAGTAGTTTTGTGTGAAAGAGTAACAAACATACACCCATACAAACTTTCGCCTTTAAAATATTAATAGGATACGATAGGATAGGATACATACTCGTATATATGTATATATATATATTGACCTCTTCCCGTAGTATCCTGATCCAGTAAGAAGTAGCTTGACAATGATGATCCACCTTTAACACCGTATAACTTGGCTTTGGTGGAATATATCTGTATGAATTGGCAACAACGTTACTACAAATACCAAGGTTGCCAGTTTCTCGGTAAAAGTATTTGATATATTGCACATAAAATTTTCGAACTTTGTATGGAAATCATACGCATCTTTTTTGTTGATCTGTCCAAATTCCCATACGTTGCGGATCCGCCCAAATATCCGTACGATCCATACGGAAGGCACCTACTAAAAAAAGGTATCCAATTGTTCAGCTAAATTTTTTCAACGTTTATGAAGAATATATATTTTTGTAAATTCTCCACAAAATATTCAATTTGCTGCCCGCGGTCATTCGACAGGCGTTGCATCTCGCTCTAGCAGCATTATAGCGGCACTTTAAACAAACGAGACAGCGCTAGTTTGATCAAACCCATCTCATCGTGATTGGATCAGTATGCAGTCTCGTGTTAGTTTTCTAACATTTTGCTTAATGTATTTTATAAAATTCTAACTAACCATAACGCTTTTTCTCTGCAGGGGTAGGCAGAGAGGACGGACCGCCAAACAACTCGGTCTTGGCACACACTCTTTGCCTCACTCACATTCATACATCGTATCATACATTATCTTCTATTATTCTGACTTTTGACACGGCCCGACTCAAGTATCTGATTCACTTGATCGTGCCATTACTTCCACGGATGTCCACCTGAGAAAAAATCTCTCAGTACCTACCTTTATCATATTTGGGGATGCTGTGTGCAGGCCTTCTTTTTATGAAAAGAAGAAAAGGAAGCCCGGGTAAGGAAAGGGGTATGAAGGGTGGGTAGGAATCTGGGGGTCAGTGTGTCCAGGAGTGATGGACGGATGAATCCATCCCTCCCACTGCGGTGCATGGCGTTATTCCGAGAAAATCCAGCTGGAGATATCAAAAGGTCGCCTTCAAGATTAAGATTTGGGAGGTGGGTATGGGTACCGCCGCCCCGGGAACCGTTTTTTGGATAACCAATACCTCTGTCATAGGTCACCCCAAGTGGTTCGCTATGCTTTCCTCTTTGTGCGTTGCTTCGTAGCCAGCCTATCGGTCTCCTCTTTGTGCGATGCTTCGTATCTATCACTCTCGTCTACTTTAGTTTTCACTTTTCTCGCATGTGAGTGAACTGCACACAGATTCTATAAAATTATTCAAGTGAAAACTTCTTTAGGACCGTTGTGATTTGAAACTGGATGAAACGAAAAAAAGCGACACTAAAAATAGACAAACAATCTGTTATACATCTATAGGATTAAACCTGCAAGAGAATGAATGACATAGACTAATCGCTTTCCTCTTTGTGCGTTGCTTCGTAGCCAGCCTATCGGTCTCCTCTTTGTGCGATGCTTCGTATCTATCACTCTCGTCTACTTTAGTTTTCACTTTTCTCGCATGTGAGTGAACTGCACACAGATTCTATAAAATTATTAAAGTGAAAACTTCTTTAGGACCGTTGTGATTTGAAACTGGATGAAACGAAAAAAGCGACACTAAAAATAGACAAACAATCTGTTATACATCTATAGGATTAAACCTGCAAGAGAATGAATGACATAGACTAATCGCTTTCCTCTTTGTGCGTTGCTTCGTAGCCAGCCTATCGGTCTCCTCTTTGTGCGATGCTTCGTATCTATCACTCTCGTCTACTTTAGTTTTCACTTTTCTCGCATGTGAGTGAACTGCACACAGATTCTATAAAATTATTAAAGTGAAAACTTCTTTAGGACCGTTGTGATTTGAAACTGGATGAAACGAAAAAAAGCGACACTAAAAATAGACAAACAATCTGTTATACATCTATAGGATTAAACCTGCAAGAGAATGAATGACATAGACTAATCGCTTTCCTCTTTGTGCGTTGCTTCGTAGCCAGCCTATCGGTCTCCTCTTTGTGCGATGCTTCGTATCTATCACTCTCGTCTACTTGAGTTTTCACTTTTCTCGCATGTGAGTGAACTGCACACAGATTCTATAAAATTATTCAAGTGAAAACTTCTTTAGGACCGTTGTGATTTGAAACTGGATGAAACGAAAAAAAGCGACACTAAAAATAGACAAACAATCTGTTATACATCTATAGGATTAAACCTGCAAGAGAATGAATGACATAGACTAATCGCTTTCCTCTTTGTGCGTTGCTTCGTAGCCAGCCTATCGGTCTCCTCTTTGTGCGATGCTTCGTATCTATCACTCTCGTCTACTTTAGTTTTCACTTTTCTCGCATGTGAGTGAACTGCACACAGATTCTATAAAATTATTCAAGTGAAAACTTCTTTAGGACCGTTGTGATTTGAAACTGGATGAAACGAAAAAAAGCGACACTAAAAGTAGACAAACAATCTGTTATACATCTATAGGATTAAACCTGCAAGAGAATGAATGACATAGACTAATCGCTTTCCTCTTTGTGCGTTGCTTCGTAGCCAGCCTATCGGTCTCCTCTTTGTGCGATGCTTCGTATCTATCACTCTCGTCTACTTTAGTTTTCACTTTTCTCGCATGTGAGTGAACTGCACACAGATTCTATAAAATTATTCAAGTGAAAACTTCTTTAGGACCGTTGTGATTTGAAACTGGATGAAACGAAAAAAAGCGACACTAAAAATAGACAAACAATATGTTATACATCTATAGGATTAAACCTGCAAGAGAATGAATGACATAGACTAATCGCTTTCCTCTTTGTGCGTTGCTTCGTAGCCAGCCTATCGGTCTCCTCTTTGTGCGATGCTTCGTATCTATCACTCTCGTCTACTTTAGTTTTCACTTTTCTCGCATGTGAGTGAACTGCACACAGATTCTATAAAATTATTCAAGTGAAAACTTCTTTAGGACCGTTGTGATTTGAAACTGGATGAAACGAAAAAAAGCGACACTAAAAATAAACAAACAATCTGTTATACATCTATAGGATTAAACCTGCAAGAGAATGAATGACATAGACTAATCGCTTTCCTCTTTGTGCGTTGCTTCGTAGCCAGCCTATCGGTCTCCTCTTTGTGCGATGCTTCGTATCTATCACTCTCGTCTACTTTAGTTTTCACTTTTCTCGCATGTGAGTGAACTGCACACAGATTCTATAAAATTATTCAAGTGAAAACTTCTTAAGGACCGTTGTGATTTGAAACTGGATGAAACGAAAAAAGCGACACTAAAAATAGACAAACAATCTGTTATACATCTATAGGATTAAACCTTCAAGAGAATGAATGACATAGACTAATCGCTTTCCTCTTTGTGCGTTGCTTCGTAGCCAGCCTATCGGTCTCCTCTTTGTGCGATGCTTCGTATCTATCACTCTCGTCTACTTTAGTTTTCACTTTTCTCGCATGTGAGTGAACTGCACACAGATTCTATAAAATTATTCAAGTGAAAACTTCTTTAGGACCGTTGTGATTTGAAACTGGATGAAACGAAAAAAAGCGACACTAAAAATAGACAAACAATCTGTTATACATCTATAGGATTAAACCTGCAAGAGAATGAATGACATAGACTAATCGCTTTCCTCTTTGTGCGTTGCTTCGTAGCCAGCCTATCGGTCTCCTCTTTGTGCGATGCTTCGTATCTATCACTCTCGTCTACTTTAGTTTTCACTTTTCTCGCATGTGAGTGAACTGCACACAGATTCTATAAAATTATTCAAGTGAAAACTTCTTTAGGACCGTTGTGATTTGAAACTGGATGAAACGAAAAAAGCGACACTAAAAATAGACAAACAATCTGTTATACATCTATAGGATTAAACCTTCAAGAGAATGAATGACATAGACTAATCGCTTCCCTCTTTGTGCGTTGCTTCGTAGCCAGCCTATCGGTCTCCTCTTTGTGCGATGCTTCGTATCTATCACTCTCGTCTACTTTAGTTTTCACTTTTCTCGCATGTGAGTGAACTGCACACAGATTCTATAAAATTATTCAAGTGAAAACTTCTTTAGGACCGTTGTGATTTGAAACTGGATGAAACGAAAAAAGCGACACTAAAAATAGACAAACAATCTGTTATACATCTATAGGATTAAACCTTCAAGAGAATGAATGACATAGACTAATCGCTTTCCTCTTTGTGCGTTGCTTCGTAGCCAGCCTATCGGTCTCCTCTTTGTGCGATGCTTCGTATCTATCACTCTCGTCTACTTTAGTTTTCACTTTTCTCGCATGTGAGTGAACTGCACACAGATTCTATAAAATTATTCAAGTGAAAACTTCTTTAGGACCGTTGTGATTTGAAACTGGATGAAACGAAAAAAAGCGACACTAAAAATAGACAAACAATCTGTTATACATCTATAGGATTAAACCTGCAAGAGAATGAATGACATAGACTAATCGCTTTCCTCTTTGTGCGTTGCTTCGTAGCCAGCCTATCGGTCTCCTCTTTGTGCGATGCTTCGTATCTATCACTCTCGTCTACTTTAGTTTTCACTTTTCTCGCATGTGAGTGAACTGCACACAGATTCTATAAAATTATTCAAGTGAAAACTTCTTTAGGACCGTTGTGATTTGAAACTGGATGAAACGAAAAAAAGCGACACTAAAAGTAGACAAACAATCTGTTATACATCTATAGGATTAAACCTGCAAGAGAATGAATGACATAGACTAATCGCTTTCCTCTTTGTGCGTTGCTTCGTAGCCAGCCTATCGGTCTCCTCTTTGTGCGATGCTTCGTATCTATCACTCTCGTCTACTTTAGTTTTCACTTTTCTCGCATGTGAGTGAACTGCACACAGATTCTATAAAATTATTCAAGTGAAAACTTCTTTAGGACCGTTGTGATTTGAAACTGGATGAAACGAAAAAAAGCGACACTAAAAATAGACAAACAATATGTTATACATCTATAGGATTAAACCTGCAAGAGAATGAATGACATAGACTAATCGCTTTCCTCTTTGTGCGTTGCTTCGTAGCCAGCCTATCGGTCTCCTCTTTGTGCGATGCTTCGTATCTATCACTCTCGTCTACTTTAGTTTTCACTTTTCTCGCATGTGAGTGAACTGCACACAGATTCTATAAAATTATTAAAGTGAAAACTTCTTTAGGACCGTTGTGATTTGAAACTGGATGAAACGAAAAAAAGCGACACTAAAAATAGACAAACAATCTGTTATACATCTATAGGATTAAACCTGCAAGAGAATGAATGACATAGACTAATCGCTTTCCTCTTTGTGCGTTGCTTCGTAGCCAGCCTATCGGTCTCCTCTTTGTGCGATGCTTCGTATCTATCACTCTCGTCTACTTTAGTTTTCACTTTTCTCGCATGTGAGTGAACTGCACACAGATTCTATAAAATTATTCAAGTGAAAACTTCTTTAGGACCGTTGTGATTTGAAACTGGATGAAACGAAAAAAGCGACACTAAAAATAGACAAACAATCTGTTATACATCTATAGGATTAAACCTTCAAGAGAATGAATGACATAGACTAATCGCTTTCCTCTTTGTGCGTTGCTTCGTAGCCAGCCTATCGGTCTCCTCTTTGTGCGATGCTTCGTATCTATCACTCTCGTCTACTTTAGTTTTCACTTTTCTCGCATGTGAGTGAACTGCACACAGATTCTATAAAATTATTCAAGTGAAAACTTCTTTAGGACCGTTGTGATTTGAAACTGGATGAAACGAAAAAAGCGACACTAAAAATAGACAAACAATCTGTTATACATCTATAGGATTAAACCTTCAAGAGAATGAATGACATAGACTAATCGCTTTCCTCTTTGTGCGTTGCTTCGTAGCCAGCCTATCGGTCTCCTCTTTGTGCGATGCTTCGTATCTATCACTCTCGTCTACTTTAGTTTTCACTTTTCTCGCATGTGAGTGAACTGCACACAGATTCTATAAAATTATTCAAGTGAAAACTTCTTTAGGACCGTTGTGATTTGAAACTGGATGAAACGAAAAAAAGCGACACTAAAAGTAGACAAACAATCTGTTATACATCTATAGGATTAAACCTGCAAGAGAATGAATGACATAGACTAATCGCTTTCCTCTTTGTGCGTTGCTTCGTAGCCAGCCTATCGGTCTCCTCTTTGTGCGATGCTTCGTATCTATCACTCTCGTCTACTTTAGTTTTCACTTTTCTCGCATGTGAGTGAACTGCACACAGATTCTATAAAATTATTCAAGTGAAAACTTCTTTAGGACCGTTGTGATTTGAAACTGGATGAAACGAAAAAAAGCGACACTAAAAATAGACAAACAATATGTTATACATCTATAGGATTAAACCTGCAAGAGAATGAATGACATAGACTAATCGCTTTCCTCTTTGTGCGTTGCTTCGTAGCCAGCCTATCGGTCTCCTCTTTGTGCGATGCTTCGTATCTATCACTCTCGTCTACTTTAGTTTTCACTTTTCTCGCATGTGAGTGAACTGCACACAGATTCTATAAAATTATTAAAGTGAAAACTTCTTTAGGACCGTTGTGATTTGAAACTGGATGAAACGAAAAAAGCGACACTAAAAATAGACAAACAATCTGTTATACATCTATAGGATTAAACCTGCAAGAGAATGAATGACATAGACTAATCGCTTTCCTCTTTGTGCGTTGCTTCGTAGCCAGCCTATCGGTCTCCTCTTTGTGCGATGCTTCGTATCTATCACTCTCGTCTACTTTAGTTTTCACTTTTCTCGCATGTGAGTGAACTGCACACAGATTCTATAAAATTATTCAAGTGAAAACTTCTTTAGGACCGTTGTGATTTGAAACTGGATGAAACGAAAAAAAGCGACACTAAAAATAGACAAACAATATGTTATACATCTATAGGATTAAACCTGCAAGAGAATGAATGACATAGATGTTTTTTAGCAACTTTTTAACCCCCTCCCCCCGGTGATATGTGGTAAGGTTTAAGACTACCCCCCCCCCCCCATACCCAAAATCACGTGTATTTTTTTTAGTACAAAGTATTTTGAAATTTTCAGAATATTATCACGAAAAATAAATACACGTGATATCTCATTATACCCCCCCCCCACGTGATATTTCGTGTTTTTTTCCGACCCCCCCCCCCCCCTTTCGAGTCTCACGTGATTAATAGATGACCCCCAAGATGAAACTGTTAATCCTCTTAAAGTAAAAATTAATCTTCATGCTACTAACAGATGCTAACCCGCGACCTCCGGATTCTTAGTCGAAGTTCGTAATAGCGTACATATAAGTAATAAAAACCGTTTTCGAAGATTAAGTACATCCGTTCAAACTGTTCATCCTCTTAATTAGAAATGAATATACATACTACGCACAGATGCTAGCCCGCGACCTCTGGATTCGTAGTCAAAGTTCGTAGTCTCATTACTCAAGCCATCTCCAATAGGTGTGCTAACTCTATTTAATGGTTACAGTAGTTTTTCGAGTTCGAGTCTTTGGTCCCCACCTTAACTCGCATCAGAAAGTTTCCCAACCGGGTAACGATAAAAAGCCGCTCTAACTAGTCCGTACAAGTAGTTTGGCACGTGTTAGGTGGTAAATAAAAACACGTTTCAAGGGTAAAGTACCATGACGCAATTGTGAGGCGGTCTATTCTCTTAAGTATATTTTAATCTTTATAGAACGTACCGATACTAAATGGACCTGAACAATACGACAGACGCACATAGAACATTTTTTATTTGCATTGCGCACAGTTCGCGGTCAAAACGTGGCAAATAAGAACGTACCTACGATTACCTACTAAAAGGAGCAGAAAAGTTCGACAGACCGGCACCATCCATATATACATATATGGAGATCAACAAATAAAAACGTGTAAAATGTATATGTCACCGAAAAATGGGCGTGGCTTAGAGGTAAATCTCGATGACAAAAGTAGATCCACATGGATCAGGATTTGTATGCCAGCTTCGGTAACGGATCTAAAAATCCGGCCAGATCAACAAACCCAAACGGATCAATAAAAAACTGGTGTACCGTCGCGCAAAATCAACATAGTACGAGAGGGGATAAATATATATATATATATATATAAACATCACACATACATGTATATATATATTGTATATATATATATATATATATATATATATATATATATATATATATATATTGACCTCTTCCCGTAGTATCCTGATCCAGTAAGAAGTAGCTTGACAATGATGATCCACCTTTAACACCGTATAACTTGGCTTTGGTGGAATATATCTGTATGAATTGGCAACAACGTTACTACAAATACCAAGGTTGCCAGTTTCTCGGTAAAAGTATTTGATATATTGCACATAAAATTTTCGAACTTTGTATGGAAATCATACGCATCTTTTTTGTTGATCTGTCCAAATTCCCATACGTTGCGGATCCGCCCAAATAACCGTACGCATTTGATCAGCGCCGGATCTGCCATACGTTCAAAAACGTGCAAAAACCTGGCGCCAACTCCGAAGGGGCGCCGTGAGAAAATAAATATTGTATTAAAATTTTGTTATAATATTCCCTGAATCGTTTCAAAATTACCCATAGTACGAAATAATTATTACGCTCTAGCAACACTTTACAAAGAAACAGAATGCGCACGCATCAGGTTGGTATCAACGGCTTACGAATTTATAGTCAGTTACAGATTTTTTTTACAAATTCCATATATTTAGTTTAAACGTAAGATCTATTTTTCCATATATCTTTTACCGTCTTTTACGACGAATAGGTGCGATCCAAATTCAATAACCAATCACAGCGCAGTATTTTTGTCCGTAAGTCGTAGATACCATACGTCAGTGTTTAGTGTTTGTTCGCTTAATACATGGTACGGGCACAAACAAACAATTCATTGTATTATTTTAAAGCATAACTTGCAAAGAGTTTTTCCTAAAATAATTAAAATAGCACCATAATTTATATTTACCCAATAGATTCAGAGAGTATAGGGCTCCTGGCGATCCTCTCTTTAAAAAAAACGAGTGTGAGAGCTACCGCCAGGTCACTTCGAAAAGTTACACCCTTTATATGTCTTGATTTTATTTGATAAATTAGTGTAAAAAAAAATAACAATTACATAAAAAAAATAAAAAAATTGGGGTGAACGAATTTTTAATCAAAATAAAAATGTAGGGGGGGGGGGGGGGCGCCATCGGTACCTACTGCACAGGGCGCCAGATTTCGTAGATCCGGCCCTGCATTTGATCCGCTTGTGTATAATCAAAGATGGCTGAAAAAGGAAGCCTTCTGATTGGTCGTGTTGGGCGTGGTGTGTTGTGAACGAAGCCTTCTCATTGGTTGACCAGATATGGAAGGCACCTACTAAAAAAAGGTATCCAATTGTTCAGCTAAATTTTTTCAACGTTTATGAAGAATATATATTTTTGTAAATTCTCCACAAAATATTCAATTTGCTGCCCGCGGTCATTCGACAGGCGTTGCATCTCGCTCTAGCAGCATTATAGCGGCACTTTAAACAAACGAGACAGCGCTAGTTTGATCAAACCCATCTCATCGTGATTGGATCAGTATGCAGTCTCGTGTTAGTTTTCTAACATTTTGCTTAATGTATTTTATAAAATTCTAACTAACCATAACGCTTTTTCTCTGCAGGGGTAGGCAGAGAGGACGGACCGTCAAACAACTCGGTCTTGGCACACACTCTTTGCCTCACTCACATTCATACATCGTATCATACATTATCTTCTATTATTCTGACTTTTGACACGGCCCGACTCAAGTATCTGATTCACTTGATCGTGCCATTACTTCCACGGATGTCCACCTGATCAAAAAAAAATCTCTCAGTACCTACCTTTATCATATTTGGGGATGCTGTGTGGAGGCCTTCTTTTTATGAAAAGAAGAAAAGGAAGCCCGGGTAAGGAAAGGGGTATGAAGGGTGGGTAGGAATCTGGGGGTCAGTGTGTCCAGGAGTGATGGACGGATGAATCCATCCCTCCCACTGCGGTGCATGGCGTTATTCCGAGAAAATCCAGCTGGAGATATCAAAAGGTCGCCTTCAAGATTAAGATTTGGGAGGTGGGTATGGGTACCGCCGCCCCGGGAACCGTTTTTTGGATAACCAATACCTCTGTCATAGGTCACCCCAAGTGGTTCGCTATGCTTTCCTCTTTGTGCGTTGCTTCGTAGCCAGCCTATCGGTCTCCTCTTTGTGCGATGCTTCGTATCTATCACTCTCGTCTACTTTAGTTTTCACTTTTCTCGCATGTGAGTGAACTGCACACAGATTCTATAAAATTATTCAAGTGAAAACTTCTTTAGGACCGTTGTGATTTGAAACTGGATGAAACGAAAAAAAGCGACACTAAAAATAGACAAACAATCTGTTATACATCTATAGGATTAAACCTGCAAGAGAATGAATGACATAGACTAATCGCTTTCCTCTTTGTGCGTTGCTTCGTAGCCAGCCTATCGGTCTCCTCTTTGTGCGATGCTTCGTATCTATCACTCTCGTCTACTTTAGTTTTCACTTTTCTCGCATGTGAGTGAACTGCACACAGATTCTATAAAATTATTCAAGTGAAAACTTCTTTAGGACCGTTGTGATTTGAAACTGGATGAAACGAAAAAAAGCGACACTAAAAATAGACAAACAATCTGTTATACATCTATAGGATTAAACCTGCAAGAGAATGAATGACATAGACTAATCGCTTTCCTCTTTGTGCGTTGCTTCGTAGCCAGCCTATCGGTCTCCTCTTTGTGCGATGCTTCGTATCTATCACTCTCGTCTACTTTAGTTTTCACTTTTCTCGCATGTGAGTGAACTGCACACAGATTCTATAAAATTATTCAAGTGAAAACTTCTTTAGGACCGTTGTGATTTGAAACTGGATGAAACGAAAAAAAGCGACACTAAAAATAGACAAACAATATGTTATACATCTATAGGATTAAACCTGCAAGAGAATGAATGACATAGACTAATCGCTTTCCTCTTTGTGCGTTGCTTCGTAGCCAGCCTATCGGTCTCCTCTTTGTGCGATGCTTCGTATCTATCACTCTCGTCTACTTTAGTTTTCACTTTTCTCGCATGTGAGTGAACTGCACACAGATTCTATAAAATTATTAAAGTGAAAACTTCTTTAGGACCGTTGTGATTTGAAACTGGATGAAACGAAAAAAAGCGACACTAAAAATAGACAAACAATCTGTTATACATCTATAGGATTAAACCTGCAAGAGAATGAATGACATAGACTAATCGCTTTCCTCTTTGTGCGTTGCTTCGTAGCCAGCCTATCGGTCTCCTCTTTGTGCGATGCTTCGTATCTATCACTCTCGTCTACTTTAGTTTTCACTTTTCTCGCATGTGAGTGAACTGCACACAGATTCTATAAAATTATTCAAGTGAAAACTTCTTTAGGACCGTTGTGATTTGAAACTGGATGAAACGAAAAAAGCGACACTAAAAATAGACAAACAATCTGTTATACATCTATAGGATTAAACCTTCAAGATAATGAATGACATAGACTAATCGCTTTCCTCTTTGTGCGTTGCTTCGTAGCCAGCCTATCGGTCTCCTCTTTGTGCGATGCTTCGTATCTATCACTCTCGTCTACTTTAGTTTTCACTTTTCTCGCATGTGAGTGAACTGCACACAGATTCTATAAAATTATTCAAGTGAAAACTTCTTTAGGACCGTTGTGATTTGAAACTGGATGAAACGAAAAAAGCGACACTAAAAATAGACAAACAATCTGTTATACATCTATAGGATTAAACCTTCAAGAGAATGAATGACATAGACTAATCGCTTTCCTCTTTGTGCGTTGCTTCGTAGCCAGCCTATCGGTCTCCTCTTTGTGCGATGCTTCGTATCTATCACTCTCGTCTACTTTAGTTTTCACTTTTCTCGCATGTGAGTGAACTGCACACAGATTCTATAAAATTATTCAAGTGAAAACTTCTTTAGGACCGTTGTGATTTGAAACTGGATGAAACGAAAAAAAGCGACACTAAAAGTAGACAAACAATCTGTTATACATCTATAGGATTAAACCTGCAAGAGAATGAATGACATAGACTAATCGCTTTCCTCTTTGTGCGTTGCTTCGTAGCCAGCCTATCGGTCTCCTCTTTGTGCGATGCTTCGTATCTATCACTCTCGTCTACTTTAGTTTTCACTTTTCTCGCATGTGAGTGAACTGCACACAGATTCTATAAAATTATTCAAGTGAAAACTTCTTTAGGACCGTTGTGATTTGAAACTGGATGAAACGAAAAAAAGCGACACTAAAAATAGACAAACAATATGTTATACATCTATAGGATTAAACCTGCAAGAGAATGAATGACATAGACTAATCGCTTTCCTCTTTGTGCGTTGCTTCGTAGCCAGCCTATCGGTCTCCTCTTTGTGCGATGCTTCGTATCTATCACTCTCGTCTACTTTAGTTTTCACTTTTCTCGCATGTGAGTGATATATGATATACAGATTCTATAAAATTATTAAAGTGAAAACTTCTTTAGGACCGTTGTGATTTGAAACTGGATGAAACGAAAAAAAGCGACACTAAAAATAGACAAACAATCTGTTATACATCTATAGGATTAAACCTGCAAGAGAATGAATGACATAGACTAATCGCTTTCCTCTTTGTGCGTTGCTTCGTAGCCAGCCTATCGGTCTCCTCTTTGTGCGATGCTTCGTATCTATCACTCTCGTCTACTTTAGTTTTCACTTTTCTCGCATGCGAGTGAACTGCACACAGATTCTATAAAATTATTCAAGTGAAAACTTCTTTAGGACCGTTGTGATTTGAAACTGGATGAAACGAAAAAAGCGACACTAAAAATAGACAAACAATCTGTTATACATCTATAGGATTAAACCTTCAAGAGAATGAATGACATAGACTAATCGCTTTCCTCTTTGTGCGTTGCTTCGTAGCCAGCCTATCGGTCTCCTCTTTGTGCGATGCTTCGTATCTATCACTCTCGTCTACTTTAGTTTTCACTTTTCTCGCATGTGAGTGAACTGCACACAGATTTTATAAAATTATTAAAGTGAAAACTTCTTTAGGACCGTTGTGATTTGAAACTGGATGAAACGAAAAAAAGCGACACTAAAAATAGACAAACAATCTGTTATACATCTATAGGATTAAACCTGCAAGAGAATGAATGACATAGACTAATCGCTTTCCTCTTTGTGCGTTGCTTCGTAGCCAGTCTATCGGTCTCCTCTTTGTGCGATGCTTCGTATCTATCACTCTCGTCTACTTTAGTTTTCACTTTTCTCGCATGTGAGTGAACTGCACACAGATTCTATAAAATTATTCAAGTGAAAACTTCTTTAGGACCGTTGTGATTTGAAACTGGATGAAACGAAAAAAAGCGACACTAAAAATAGACAAACAATCTGTTATACATCTATAGGATTAAACCTGCAAGAGAATGAATGACATAGACTAATCGCTTTCCTCTTTGTGCGTTGCTTCGTAGCCAGCCTATCGGTCTCCTCTTTGTGCGATGCTTCGTATCTATCACTCTCGTCTACTTTAGTTTTCACTTTTCTCGCATGTGAGTGAACTGCACACAGATTCTATAAAATTATTCAAGTGAAAACTTCTTTAGGACCGTTGTGATTTGAAACTGGATGAAACGAAAAAAATCGACACTAAAAATAGACAAACAATCTGTTATACATCTATAGGATTAAACCTGCAAGAGAATGAATGACATAGACTAATCGCTTTCCTCTTTGTGCGTTGCTTCGTAGCCAGCCTATCGGTCTCCTCTTTGTGCGATGCTTCGTATCTATCACTCTCGTCTACTTTAGTTTTCACTTTTCTCGCATGTGAGTGAACTGCACACAGATTCTATAAAATTATTCAAGTGAAAACTTCTTTAGGACCGTTGTGATTTGAAACTGGATGAAACGAAAAAAGCGACACTAAAAATAGACAAACAATCTGTTATACATCTATAGGATTAAACCTTCAAGAGAATGAATGACATAGACTAATCGCTTTCCTCTTTGTGCGTTGCTTCGTAGCCAGCCTATCGGTCTCCTCTTTGTGCGATGCTTCGTATCTATCACTCTCGTCTACTTTAGTTTTCACTTTTCTCGCATGTGAGTGAACTGCACACAGATTCTATAAAATTATTAAAGTGAAAACTTCTTTAGGACCGTTGTGATTTGAAACTGGATGAAACGAAAAAAAGCGACACTAAAAATAGACAAACAATCTGTTATACATCTATAGGATTAAACCTGCAAGAGAATGAATGACATAGACTAATCGCTTTCCTCTTTGTGCGTTGCTTCGTAGCCAGCCTATCGGTCTCCTCTTTGTGCGATGCTTCGTATCTATCACTCTCGTCTACTTTAGTTTTCACTTTTCTCGCATGTGAGTGAACTGCACACAGATTCTATAAAATTATTCAAGTGAAAACTTCTTTAGGACCGTTGTGATTTGAAACTGGATGAAACGAAAAAAAGCGACACTAAAAATAGACAAACAATCTGTTATACATCTATAGGATTAAACCTGCAAGAGAATGAATGACATAGACTAATCGCTTTCCTCTTTGTGCGTTGCTTCGTAGCCAGCCTATCGGTCTCCTCTTTGTGCGATGCTTCGTATCTATCACTCTCGTCTACTTTAGTTTTCACTTTTCTCGCATGTGAGTGAACTGCACACAGATTCTATAAAATTATTCAAGTGAAAACTTCTTTAGGACCGTTGTGATTTGAAACTGGATGAAACGAAAAAAAGCGACACTAAAAATAGACAAACAATCTGTTATACATCTATAGGATTAAACCTGCAAGAGAATGAATGACATAGACTAATCGCTTTCCTCTTTGTGCGTTGCTTCGTAGCCAGCCTATCGGTCTCCTCTTTGTGCGATGCTTCGTATCTATCACTCTCGTCTACTTTAGTTTTCACTTTTCTCGCATGTGAGTGAACTGCACACAGATTCTATAAAATTATTCAAGTGAAAACTTCTTTAGGACCGTTGTGATTTGAAACTGGATGAAACGAAAAAAAGCGACACTAAAAATAGACAAACAATATGTTATACATCTATAGGATTAAACCTGCAAGAGAATGAATGACATAGACTAATCGCTTTCCTCTTTGTGCGTTGCTTCGTAGCCAGCCTATCGGTCTCCTCTTTGTGCGATGCTTCGTATCTATCACTCTCGTCTACTTTAGTTTTCACTTTTCTCGCATGTGAGTGAACTGCACACAGATTCTATAAAATTATTCAAGTGAAAACTTCTTTAGGACCGTTGTGATTTGAAACTGGATGAAACGAAAAAAAGCAACACTAAAAATAGACAAACAATCTGTTATACATCTATAGGATTAAACCTGCAAGAGAATGAATGACATAGATGTTTTTTAGCAACTTTTTAACCCCCTCCCCCCGGTGATATGTGGTAAGGTTTAAGACTACCCCCCCCCCCCCATACCCAAAATCACGTGTATTTTTTTTAGTACAAAGTATTTTGAAATTTTCAGAATATTATCACGAAAAATAAATACACGTGATATCTCATTATACCCCCCCCCCCACGTGATATTTCGTGTTTTTTTCCGACCCCCCCCCCCCCTTTCGAGTCTCACGTGATTAATAGATGACCCCCAAGATGAAACTGTTAATCCTCTTAAAGTAAAAATTAATCTTCATGCTACTAACAGATGCTAACCCGCGACCTCCGGATTCTTAGTCGAAGTTCGTAATGGCGTACATATAAGTAATAAAAACCGTTTTCGAAGATTAAGTACATCCGTTCAAACTGTTCATCCTCTTAATTAGAAATGAATATACATACTACGCACAGATGCTAGCCCGCGACCTCTGGATTCGTAGTCAAAGTTCGTAGTCTCATTACTCAAGCCATCTCCAATAGGTGTGCTAACTCTATTTAATGGTTACAGTAGTTTTTCGAGTTCGAGTCTTTGGTCCCCACCTTAACTCGCATCAGAAAGTTTCCCAACCGGGTAACGATAAAAAGCCGCTCTAACTAGTCCGTACAAGTAGTTTGGCACGTGTTAGGTGGTAAATAAAAACACGTTTCAAGGGTAAAGTACCATGACGCAATTGTGAGGCGGTCTATCCTCTTAAGTATATTTTAATCTTTATAGAACGTACCGATACTAAATGGACCTGAACAATACGACAGACGCACATAGAACATTTTTTATTTGCATTGCGCACAGTTCGCGGTCAAAACGTGGCAAATAAGAACGTACCTACGATTACCTACTAAAAGGAGCAGAAAAGTTCGACAGACCGGCACCATCCATATATACATATATGGAGATCAACAAATAAAAACGTGTAAAATGTATATGTCACCGAAAAATGGGCGTGGCTTAGAGGTAAATCTCGATGACAAAAGTAGATCCACATGGATCAGGATTTGTATGCCAGCTTCGGTAACGGATCTAAAAATCCGGCCAGATCAACAAACCCAAACGGATCAATAAAAAACTGGTGTACCGTCGCGCAAAATCAACATAGTACGAGAGGGGATAAATATATATATATATATATATATATATATATATATATATATATATATATATATATATAATTTTTTTTACATAAGATTCACACAGGAGGCCCTGAGGAAAATAATTTCCCTCAGGGCCTATGTCATTTTTAGGGATGCTGTGTGGAGGGTTTTTTAAGGAAGGGAAATAGAGGAGAGTTTTGGGAAGGAAAAGGGTTTAAGGAGTTCTAGGAATCTGGGGTTCAGTGTGTCCTGGTCATCCGCCTCCAAGACCTAAACAAACCTCACCCCACGAACCCGGGCACCCTTGCTAAATCACCAAACGTTGCGAACCACTTGGGGCGACCTACGACAGAGGAGTTGGTTATCCAATAAAGGTTCCCTGGGCGGCGGTACCCATTCCCGCCTTCCAAATTGTAGGAACTTAATAAAGAAAAAGAAGTGGGACAAATATATTTTGCAAGGCGGCGGGACTCTTTTTTATTACTTATATTTTTATAAATCATGAGGTTATATATTTTTTAATTTTCTCTATTGTTGAAAATTGTATGAACTAATGACACAATAAAAAATAAAATTTTGTTGGATTTCTCAATACTTTGATTCACATATTATTTTTTTTACAAATTTTCTCCATTTATCATTTTTATTTTTTTATTTTGCTTTTACTTAACTGTTTGGTAATGTAATTACTGATATTTATGTGTGTTACTTTTATTAAATTGTGAAATTATTAACCCCGATACAGGCGAACCATAGCGGGGTTAATAATTACATGCTATAAAGAATATTTAACTTGTGAAGAAACAATAAATAAATTGGGTAGATTCATTAACAAGAAATAACTTTATTTGTAATTAGTTTTAAGAACTATATTTTCCTTCTGTAAATCTGTTGTATAATGTATATTTAAAAAAAACATTAAATAAATACTTCATCATCATCATCTTCTTCCCCTTATTCCTATTCGGGTCGGGGACCCACTGCATCGACGAGGCTCCTCCATACGTCCCTGTCTTGTGCTGATTGTTCGGCCTCTGTCCATGGTAGACCCATCCTCTCCTCTCACAGTTTCTGGAGTTGCCTCGCCCAACTGTGTCTGGGGCGGCCCACTGGACGTCTACCCTCTGGAATAGCAATAAACACTTAACATAAATAAATATATAATAAAGTTTTCGTTTACGACACTTGTAGTGCAATTTGTAGTGCATCTTGAATGAGATACTCAACACTAGGTGACATTGGATTCCATTCGAATTTGTGTGGAAAGCATTTCTAATGACATTTCTGTGTGGAGCATCTATTCGCTTCCTTTCGCTGGTACTTGGGTGTCCAAGTTTCATTTCACATCACATTACTCTGCAGTAAGTAGTAGCATTATTCGTAGATAAGTGTCTAATTTCCAAGCACCCCTCTACGACTTTATGGACTAATGTCAATGGTTTGAGACCGAATTTTGACTGCGACCCAAATGTCACCACAGCCAGTCACAAATATCCTATTACATAAATAATGATATTATTTGTTAATCTTATTAGCGATGACTGTGATATTCCTAATGCTAGCGAAGTCAAAGCGAAGCCTAAAATATTATCCAGTAAAATGAAATTCATAAAACATAAACAGAAGTGCGGTCAGTACATAGTTAAGTAAACAAATGTGTCGGATTCCCATTTGTAGTTGAAGATACCATTTGTAGTTAAATATTGCATAGCACGAGACAAATTTTCTGTTCATAGTATTTGTTGCATCCAAAACTGCTTTCGAATTACAGCTTCAGATGCACTTGTAAAATAGACTGTAAATAATCAAACAAAACGAGAAGAAATAGATTTTGAATATCACTTGCAAATGTCAAATCTATACAAAATTTCCCCTTCGTGCTTGGTTTACCCAAATTATTTTTTAGTTGTGTTTAAATAATTACTGAAGCGTACGCGCTAGTTATTGATTCGGGCCGGCGTTTTCAGAGTCATTCAGAACCAATTTGTGGTCCACACTTTCTTACCCGATTTTTGTATTAATGGCTGAGCTCTCATCTCATTTTGTGTCGCGACATTTTAAGAATATATAGAAATTTTCAACCTTTTTCACACTGACATTCTCATGTCTTCTTGAAGATACACACTCGAATCCCAGGATTAGTCCTAATAAACATAAACTCCCCTTCAAAACAACATTTGTTTACTCGGAACGGAAAATTACTGGCCATTGAGACATGACTCTGTCCCTCATTTGAGCACAATTCCTCCCAAGACCGACATCGTTTTTAAAGATTTTTTCAAACACAAGTATGTCAATTTTCCTTTAACTATTTTTGCTATCATTATGTTGAATATCCATACTATGTTGGATAAACAATAGGTTTTTATTACATTAGAAAACATCTTTGGACGAGTTAAATCCAAGTTTACTACATCAACATCTTATGAAGTCTGCCGAATTATGTAAAATTATTCAGAAAACTGACAAATTAATTTTTGTTAACGTTTCGTAACCAAACAAACGACGTTAAAATTCATAAACCACTCAGATATGGTGTTGAACGGTTTTTATCGGAAATCTGTTAATTCTAATTTCGAACTAAAAAATATATAATTTATTTTCGGTTTGATTCATCTCGGATTAATAGCAATCAACTATCGGCAAACGGAAACAAGAACACCAACAAAAAGACAAAACAACAACAACACACCCTCCTCCAAGCCGACTGCTCCTCGTGGGGGAAAACGACCAAGACCCTTTAAAGATAAACAAAAGAACTTCAGATATGCAAAGGATAGAGAAAAATAGAAAAAGTTAGAGGAGGCCAAAGAAAAATAAAAATATGTTGAGGAAATATTTGGAAAAATTGCAAAAAGTGGGTCAAGTAGTACGGGTACGTTCCCTAATGTAATTTAAAAAAATAAAAACTTCAAAAATGTTACCACATTTTTTTTTTATAAAATAGCAATACCTAATATAAAAAATACCAAGGTATGTCGTTAGAACTTTTTTAAAAATGAAGTTTCGAAATATAAATAGATGCGACATAAATAATCCACAGAGAAAAAGCTGTACAAATCTTTGGTGATACTGTGTGGAGGGTTTTTTTATGGAAAGGAAGCAGGGGAAGTTCTGGGAAGGAAAAGGGCATGAGGAATCTGGGGACCAATGTGCCCAGGAGTGACGGAGGAATGAATCCAGTCCTCCCACTGCGGTACAAGGTGATGGGACGAGAGAGTCCGGCTTAAAGAGTTAAAAAGGCTTTCCTCAACCAATCTCTCCCGATCCGGCCCGCCACGCATTAGGTGGGCAAACCCATGTAGCGCCAAAACATAGACAAACCTTACCCCATGAAACCCGGGCACGCCTGCTAAGTCACCAAACTTAATGAACCTGATAAATAAACAATTTTTCTTCTTTATCAATTTCAAATTCACTTCGTGGCTTTATTTTAATTAAGACGACAATATACCCTAAAATATATTCAGAATCTAAACGGCGTAAGTAAAGAAGCCGTGTACACAAATTGCGACTCGCGACCCGTCTATTGGACGGACCTACTGTCGAATTTGCCGTATCAAAGAAAAGAAGAAGAAGAAAAATAATGTGGGAATCTTAACGACGTAAGTGAAGAAAGCGTATAAACAAATATACGCCGCGGCACGGCGTATTGTACGAACCTAGCAGGCCTGGATATTCGAAGAACGGGTTACAAATATTTAAAATGTGTCTCCATGTTGTCCTCCCGAAGTTATTAATTCATCGTCTAGAAAAATAAAATCTGGTGCTTACCGCTAACTTTATAGTTGGAAACGGGTTATAAAGTTTTAAAATTGTTGTACGTAAAGTATATGAATGGTAAGGTATTGTTTTTATTAATCTAAAATATAAATAACTGGCATTCCTTGTGCGGCATGGAAATAAAAAAAAGTTATTATAGTTACGAATTCGCCGGAAATGATTAAAATGTGAGTTTTGAGCAAAAAAAAAATATTAGGGTTGTGTAACTTGTGTACCGCCTTAAATGATAGTAATAAGTAATAAGCTTTGTTTAAATAACTATTTAATATCAATATCAACATGTTACAAAACATGATAAAAAAATATGTTCAAATATATTAAAATAAGCATATTTTAAACAAATTTCTGTTGAATAAGTAGATATCTCAAATATATTAGGTCCTTACATATGAAATTGGCGTTTTCCCGTACTGGCAACTTTGATCTCAAATATCTTCTCTTTGGTTAGGAATTCCAAATTCAAATTTATGCAGCTATTTACTCATGTATTTGTGTTTCGAGAATCATAATTCATTTGTTTTTTCCTTAATTGTTTTTTTTTCTTTGCGTCACTTAGTTTACAAAATAGAAAACTTGAAATATCGCGTTATTTTCGAGTACGAGTTCCACCGTGGCACCAGTGCTGCAGAAACGGCTCGAAGGATTAATGATGCATATGGCGACGGTGCCGCAAAACAGTGCGTTTTTGGTTCCAACGTTTTCGTTCTGGAAATTTCGCCCTGCAGAACAAGCCCCATGGACGGCCGAAGACCAAAGTTGATAATGAAGAATTGAAGGCTATTGTGGAAGCGGATCCATCGCAAACCATGTCCAAGTTAGCTGCAGTCTGCGGTGTTACTGATAAAACTGTTTTATCCACTTGAAGCAAATTGGGAAGGTGAAAAAGCTTGAAAGGTGGGTACCTCACGAATTGAGTGAAGCAAATCAACAAACGCGCTTTAGAACGCTAGACCAAACACTGCACAACAGACGGCTACCAAATGAGAGGAGCTTCAATTGGAATGTCTAAGACATCCACCGTACTCTCCGGACCTTGCCCCAACAGATTACCATTTTTTTCAAAATTTGGATAACTTCTTGCAAGGGAAAAAATTCTTGCAAGGGAATGGTTTTTTTAGTAAAGGGATCGATGAACTACCTATGAGATGGCGAAAGTGCATAGATAGCAATGGTACATACTTTGATTAAATAAATATATTATATTAAAAAAAGTGACTTCATGTTCCTCCCATATAAAACGCCAATTTCATATGTAAGGACCTAATGTTTAATAAATATGCCTACGTTCAAAATATTGTACAAAAACATTTAAAATACGACACCTGAACAGACACATAAGTGAATAAAAGACGTGTCGTGTTTTTTTACGATTTAGTAATATTAACAAGCATGTAAAATTTAAAGAGTTGCTAAAAAAGAACTCAACGCTTCCTTAATTGGCATGTTTACCTTGTCAAGTTTTAGTCCATTTTGCACGTGGGTAAAATAAAATTTGTACGAAAATACCACTGATAACTCTTTTGTAACCTCTCCCTCTGTCTAAAAAACAGGATAAGTAACAGACAGAGAGACCACGGCGTAACTTAAAGCAGCAGAATCATAATAATAACCTTTGTGCGGAAATCAAAAAACTATTTTAAGACAAAACCTGTAAATTGATAGGTAAAGTTCTATAAATTATTCAAAGTCAACAATTTTTATCTTTTTAGCGTAATTTGAGTAATATGTGTTTTTTTGTTTACCACATAAAAGGTAAAAACACATGTTGGATTTTATTCAAGTCAACAACAGTTGGTAGTTTTTAGGTTCAACGAATTGTTTACCAGAATTCAGTACCCGTACAATGGTTGACGCAATAATGTATGCAAAAGAATAATTCAATTTTTTAGGTTATATATTTAACGTAATGCGTTGTTGTATAATGACTTATTAAGAATTGTCGTCAATAAGTAGGCTAGACTGGTAGATACTCTCAGTATTGCCCTGGTGAAAGATCATAATTTAAAATCGATAAGGAGGCTCTCAAAAAAAATAATTTCCCTCGGGGCCCATGGAGGGCCTTTTTAGAGAATGAAAGGTGAGCAAGTTCTGGGAACGAAAAAGGTATGAGGGTTGGGTGAGAATCTGAGGTTCAATGTGTCCAAGAGTGAAGGACGTATGAATCCATCCCTCCCACTGCGGTGCAAGGAAATTTTCCAAAAGAGTTCTGCTTGAGCAGTCACATGGTTTCTCTCAACCAGTCTTTCCTGATCCGGTCTGCCGTGCAGCTGGTGGGCGGGCACATCCACCGCCAAGACCCAGACAAACCTCACCTTAAAAACCCGGGCACCCCTATAAGTTATTAAAGGTAGCGAACTACTTGGGATGCCGGTGACCGGACATCTCGGAACGAAACCAACTCAGAACCATCTCAGAAAAGTCGTTTAGAGTGATGACAAAAATACATTAAAAATTGGTTTTTAAATAAGTTACGTTAGGTTAGGGTTATGGGCTATTTTAAAATAATTTTTTCTTAGCTTTTAATGACGTTTCAAAAAGGTGTTGAGTAGACTTTATTCTCAGTTGGCATGGAAGGGGATGACCTATGGCAGAGGTGTTGGTTATCCAATACATGGTTCCTGGGGCAGCGGTACCCATACTCGCCTCCAAAATTAAGAATGTATAAATAATACATATAAACAAGAGACCGGTCGGTAGCTGAGTTGGCATCGCGTTTGGGTCCCACCGTGTTCGATTCCTCAGCTTGCTACTCGTAAGTCCTCCATCACGACACCATCAACATTTTCCGCTTTCTTTGATGGTAGTAGGAGATTTTCAAATATTGTTAGGTTATTTGTAATCCGGGAATGTTTGGCTTTCTTTTATATTTGAGGCCTGTTCAGACACAAATATAAACCGCGAGCAGATATCCGTTGAACCGCAAGCGCTTATGTTTCGTACCGTTCACACGACGCTATCAAATATTTCTTTCTATGGTAGGAGAGGGGGCCAGATGAATAAGCGAGCGGCCACGGAGTGCACATTTTTTGTACTGAATCTGTCAACTTGACATCTGTCATCCACCGGTCTAGGCAGCTCCGTAATTAGAATGACCCTCTCTCCTGTTTACGTCGGAGTGGGGGGCGCTTAACTGTTGGCATATCGCTTCTGGAGCAGTTACGGCGTAAGGTGTGCATTGTGTGAAAAGGTCTGAAGGGATTGTATGGAGAGCGATATTTGGCGTGCTATGATCTTTTATATTTGATAGCTCTGTCTGAATAGACCATTAAAATAATAAAAAAAAAACAAATAACAGCCGTCTGAGATGGGCAAATTGCCCATCGTAAATGTTTCCACAGTAAATGAAAATAATTTTAGAAAACCCACCAGATTTATAAAATATCTCAGATTCCTTTTAAAAGTGAAATCATCGTTTTGTGAAAAAAAATCCTGCTCTCACGTAACATCCAGTTTTACCAAAATTATCTCCCACGCATTCCATCCTGAACAATTAACGTCAGTTTTATGTCTACGCCGTTTTATTGGCTTTATACACGATAAAAAACATCAATATTGAAACAATGGTCTAATTTAGAATATTTTTTTTCCAAATTCAAAAGAACTAGTTGATCAGATCTGTCCAACCACAAACAAAGATTGTTGGTGAACCAAAACAGAACATAACACTTTGTGTTAATTTCAACTTCTACTCAATACCGAATGTTCAATAATTCTTTTGCTGAAATAAGTAATGAGTCAGTTTGAAAAATCTGACGAAGTCCACGTCACCCTCCTTCTATGACATAACGCCCCCACCGTATAGTTTCCGGGTTTATTTCCTGCTTCCGTTAATCCAATTACGGAATTATAGGTTAAAGAGTCATCATCGATTCTGCTTTCCGTTACCCTGGTCATAGATAAATTAATACTATCACTGGTAAGTGGGTGGAACTTCGTCATAATACGAGTTTACATTGTTGTGGACGTCAGAAATTTACACTTACCTGAGTATTAGTCATTTTTATCATTTTAAAAGCATTACATTATAATGCAGTGGAATTAGCTCAATGGTCAGAGCATTTCCCCAGCAAGAAAGAGGTCGTGGATTCAATTCCCAGATGCAAATAAATCTTTTTCACGTCTTTTCTGTTTCAATTTTTTTATTTGTGGTTCTTTATTATTGTCTTCAATGACTAAGCTCGAGGCGTTAACAATTGTAAAAATTTATCAAATATTTGAAATTCTGTGACCATTTCAATTTAAAGAAAGCAAACTGGCCTGTAATGATATGTTAACAGAACATGAATAAAACTTACATAGAAAGCAGTGGAGTGCCTTGGAGGGGCTCTGTATCAAAAGTAGTTAGGGGGCCCAAATGAAGGATAAAGATTTCTCACAAAAGAAACAAAAAGGCCTCTGCAGCCCAGGGGCCCCTGATACGGCTGATACGGCGGTAGCTACGCCCCTGATAGAAAATAAAAATTAACTTCAAATATTTATTGAATTGTTCAAAATTTTTGAAACAACTCGCCCTAAGCATTAAATTTCTTTATGAAGATATAAAGAGAACTTGACTGATGATGCTGAGAAACGAGAAGATTTACCTTTACCAAACTTAGCCATAACCTCAAAAGAAAAAGATGTCTCAACACCTCCTAGCTAGTGTTTTTCAACAAATGCACAGGCTCTCGCAGAAGACTCGAGATAGAAAGATAAAGGTAGCCAATATTAAGATGGAAAAGAAAAATAAAGGTTGCAAAAGGATGCGTTTGTTTATTGTCTAATGTTCAATTAATATAAATTTCATTTTGTATTGTTCATGAAATGAAGCCACTGGAGCGACCACGCGAAATAAATAAATTTGCCTCGATTGCTCGAGATTTCCCGGATGATTATTTTTTAAATTTTTCGCCATCATTAAAAAATCATACCTGAATTTTAACATGGAAACATAAATATTTATTATAGTGCTATATAGCCAATGAATAAATCTGTATTTTACCGTTTATCTCATATTTGTAAGATTTAAAAAAAAATAATTAAAAAATCGTTAAGTTTATAACCGCGCGAATACTGCGTGTTTTTACTTTGAAACTGCCGTGAGGGGTACTTATTCGAGTCAATCTAGAATATTTTCGATTTCTGTATGATGTCTGTGGTATACGTGATAATGAAAGGTGCATATCTGTGGAAAAGGGACTTAATTACAACCGTAAACAGCTGATCAAAAATTCGGCGGGAAAAAATATTTTTGACATCGTTCTAAAATAGTCTACGAAATTCGGATTTGCGACATCTATAGTGATAATAGATAGAGCATTTCAATAGCTTCGTTTTAAAATAAATAGCTGACCATGGAATTTTTTTTAAATAATTACAATAAATGTTTTACGAATGGTAGGAAAATGTGGTCCAATTTTGGAACGTTATCAATCGCAGAAAAATAAAAGTGGTCCATTTATCGACCATAATTGCTCCAGTGGAAAGTGATTGAACTCAATTGTACATCCTAAAGATAACTAACTGCCCATAAGAATTGGCAAAACTAAGGAAATTTGAGGTAGGCCTTAGCTGAATGTGCTAAGGCTTTTAAAAAAGATGATGAAGTCAACATGTTAAATTGCAACAGCTGATCCAGTTTAAATGTCAATGAGCGGAAGCCATAATTTTATTATAGGTTAAAGAATCGTCATCGCTTCTGCTTTCTGTCATATTGGTCAAACATCGTCACTTGCAAGTGGGTGGAATTATAATAGATTTTTTTTTGCCTTAAAAACAGAATGACGAATGACATTAAGATTTAAGATTCTTACGGCCAACAGCCGATAGTAATTTATTATTTGACATTTGGGTGTTAATATTCGCGTTGTGTGTCTTCCTCCTTCTCGAGGCGACGCGACGGCGACGTTTTGGACAGGCTTGCACTAACCATTATCAGGGCAGACGCGTATAGCGTAGAAAATTAAAAAAAAGTACATTTATAAAATAAATCTTCGAGTATTTGAAACTCCCACCGAAGCGATTGACAGATCGTTACATTTGACATTGCCACTTTGATTACATTTATATATATATATATATATATATATATACGAAGGTTTCTTGCATTTGGTTAACCGTGTATAACGCCTTCTTACGAACTTTTAACACCCTACAAAATGGGTAATTATAATAATTATTAGTGGTTTCGTTAAAATTAAATATTAAAATCCTTTTAGAGGTACTTATTAAAACAATGTATATTCTGGATTTAATGAATATGTTAACTATAATTTAATGAATTTGTTAACTATATACTTTTAAAATTTTTAGAAAATGAAACTGGTTAGCCGCTGACTGGCAAATGCGTCGGATTCCCACCAATGCGTCGTATAATTTAGTCATCTGCTAGCTAAGTCTTACACCAATTTAGGAGGCGGGTACGGGTACCGCCGCCCCGGGAAAACGGATAAGCAACGCCTCTGCCACAGGCCACTCTAAGTGGATCGCTACGTTGGTTTCTCCGGGTCTTGGCAGCGGATGCGTCTGCCCAACAATCGCGTGGCAGGCCGGATCGGGAGAGACAGGTTTGATTTCTCTCAAAACATCGCCTTGGGAGGGCTGGATTCATACGTCAGTTACTCCTGGACGCACTGATCCTCAGATTCCTACCCATCCTTTATCCCCTTTACTCTGCAGAACTTCCTCTCCTAAATAACTAACTAATCATCACGCCGTTCTTCCGCAGGGGCAGGCAGAGAGGACGGACCACCAAACAAAACTTAACTTGACTCGGTCTTGGCACACTCCTTGCCTCGTTCACATTCACACATCGTCTCATACATGCTCTTCTATTATTCTGACTCTTGGCATGGACCCGACTCAAGTATCTGATTCACTTGGTCGTGCCATGTTTTCTCTGGTCACTTCTACTATCTTTCTTTTTCTAAAAAGACCCTCCACACAGCATCTCCAAAGATGACACACGCCCTAAGGACATGATTTTAAAATCCACAAATTTTGTGCTTCTAATGATGGAACTAGAAAACTTGGAATTTAAATATTCTTAGGTTATTTGAAATTCGAGAATGTTCGTCGATCTTCAAAAAAAATCCTAAATATCAGAAAAGAACATTATTTCTACAACCACATCTGCTTTATAAATTAGCAAGTGTGATCACTTACCTTTTCAGTTCATAATATTTACGCATAATGTAATGCGCAGTTCTTCGCAAGTTCGTAATAAGCAGTTTATGTATATTTTTTACTGTCCATAGAATTGGGCATGTGGGTATATTCGAAATGTTACCAAACCTGAACTTCTGGCGGTTGCCCTTTGAGGTATATTGCGACAACAGCAGGTTGATGTTCAACACTTAGATTATTGGTCATAACATGATGCTATTAAATTATGGACAATACTCATCCTTGAAGGTACAATGACGAATCACGTTCTTTTATTATTTTAACATGTTTTGGATTGATACGTTTTGATGTTTAAAAGGCAGGTCATTGATGTAAAATCTAATTTTGAATAAACAAAGGTTATAACAAACTGACTAAACATTCAACCATTCGTGCAGAAGAATACTTACCAAATTTTATGTCTATTTTTATTTCAAGAAGTATAATACTTACCAATGTATATTTCAATCTTCTTTAAATTATCTTTTTATTCTTTATTTTTCAGCTTACACTTAATTCTTATATTTTTATTTTTATTTGGATTAATATCTGTTTTTATTTTTATTTATCCCTAAATATATAATATTTTCTTTTCTCTTCTTATATTTTATTATCTGTTTATAAAAAATAATATTTCATGTCTGACTACCACAACACGGGCAATAGCCTAGTATGGTAGTTAAAAAATGGCATAAACTGTAACATGTAAACAATTATGAAATAATAAAAAAAAATTAGCGAGTTCCTGGCAGCGTATTTCCAAACCCTATACCGGTTAAGTCGCTTTACATTTTCAATATCAAAATTTAAATATTTAGAAATAAAATTATTAATTTCTAAAATACACATTGTAAAGATTATTTTATCTAGATTTTAGAACAATTTTGGTTTTTGCAAAGTGATAAAAAATTATCAATCTGGAGGTGTATTTACGATATATGGGAATAATATTAAAATTTAAATATTTAGAAATAAAATTATTAATTTCTAATATACACATCAGAAAGATTATTTTATCTAGATTTTAGAACAATTTTTGTTTTTGCAATGTGATAAAAAATAACTAATATAGAGTTATATTTAAAATGTAAATTGTCGCTACCACGACAGAATCGGTATAAGTTTTGGAAATACGCTTCCCGGCATTTGTTTAATTGTTTCTTCCTGCGTTTCCTTTCCCATTCGTCCCGTTCGCATTCCGCCTCCCCTTCCTCTCCCGCGTTCCCACTCCGCCTTCTCCGCCTTCCCTCTCCCCACTCACCTCTACCGCTTCCCCCGTCCCGCGAACCCCCTCCCGAGTTCCCCTCTCCCCTCCCACATTCCATGCATTCACCTCGCGTATCTCCATTTTTTAATACAAATTTCATTATGCCAGAGCTCATTATTATACATAGAAACCACCGCGGGCATACATACATCAAAACTCCAAAGTTTCACCGCAATCGGATGAATGGTTAGCAACGCATAATTTCATGAAATCAGAGCTCACTAGTGTACATAGAAACCATCGCGGGCATGCACACATCAAAACCCCAAACTTTCATCGCAATCGGATGAATGGTTAGCATCGCAAAATTTCATGACACCAGAGCTCACTATTGTACCTATATTGAAACCATCACGGGCATGCGCACATCAAATCCCCAAAGTATCATCGCAATAGGATGAATGGTTTAGTAACTCATATACGGGTGTAATAGAACGTACCCGAGGGATTTTAACCAGCGATTCCTGAGCATATTTGGAGTAAAAAATATAAATGAATTTTGGTCTCCTGCGACTTTTTTGACGACATTTTTATTCTATTTTTTTTTTTTACAAATTTATACTTTTTTTTTTCTTCCGCTTGTTGTCATTGGTGACTCGGCCGAGTAACTGACCAACCCCTCACCCATGTATGTTTTGCACATGCCAGGTTTTTAACCTGTGGTATCTTGACCGAGAGTCATGGATTTTACCGCTCTGGGTGGAGGTATTTATCCCTTGAAGTGACTTATAGAGTTTACAGACCACGAGGGTGACTGACCACAGGTATTTGATTAAACACAATGGCCGTAAATCCTATTTGCGTAGAGTCGATTAGCTCATAACATACCGGTTTTATAACCATCCGTTCGATACTGTTGGTGCCATTTTTAACCCCTCAGGGCTCAACCATATTTTGTCAGAGGGTCAAAATATTTCCGCTCTGTAATAATCATCATCATCATTATCATCATCATTACATCATTACATAGTATAAAATGAAGTCGCTCAAAATGTATGTGCGCGCTAATCTTTTAAACTACGCAATGAATTTTCATACGGTTTTCACCAATAAATAGAGTGATTAAAGAGGAATGTTTATATGTATAATACATGCAAATTATATTAGAGAAAAGCCGAGAAATTCAAAGAAAACATATTTTTGTGCGATTTAAAACGGCTGGCGGGCCACTACAGTCACCTTTGAAATTCATTCTACGGAAGAAATTGGAAAATAGATGTCCTAGAGTAAGTAGGTATTTGATTTTCCCTTTTCATATCCAGTGTTGCATTGCAAGCATTGTATAATTAGTGGCGATCGCTAACTATATTATTATATAAATAAAAAAAATAATAATAGTATAGTTGATTCAAGAGGAAGGTTTATATCTATAGTACATGCTTATTATAGTAGAGAAAAGCCGAGAAATTCAAATATTCAATTCGGGCAGCGGGCAGCTGGCAAGCGGGTGGTGTGGATTTTAAAAGGTTGGGTAATGGCGTTGTTTTTCGTTAACCACAGCAACGTGTGGCCGGGTCTGCTAGTATCGAAATAAATGGAATATTACTTAACATATCCGAAAACTGAAAACTGTTTTTGTAAGGTGATAAAATAATCTTTAGATATAGTTTTATAAATTGAAATAAAAATATAAAAAAAAATTGCATTCAAACATAAAAAAGTTAAAAAAAATGGCTAAAATTACTGATAACGAAAAAAATGCATCATTATTTTATTAGACAAATGTATTATAAAAATTAGTGTCATCTTATTTTTTGTCGTTCCATGTAAAAATAATTAATAAAAAAATCCCAAAGCTTCACAATTTTTTTACAAATGTGCTATCCAAAATTTTGATTTCATAAAGGTTTAACATGTTGAGTGTTTTGTATATAACTTTTTATTTGAGTGCAATGAATGATGTTTCCTCTTTCCAACACCGTTTAAATCATATTTCTCACCATCATAGTAAAGAAGACAAAACTATTTCTACGAGACCTATATGGGTTGTAACGAAAAGTAAACTAATTAGCTTGAGGGGTTAACAATGTTCGTTTGGCAGTAGACCGAATATTTGTTAAAAATGGTATCAAGCGTAACGAACGAATGGTTATAAAACCGTCCCTTATACACAAACAGCCTTTCTAAAACACCTCCTGAAAATTTTATTCAATTGATAAACGACCGCGGATATGAAAACATTGCTAATTAAAAAAAAAGTTCATGGTAAAATATATATACACTGCTTACACAGCCAGACAGAGTAGTTTATCTGCTGTGTACACCTGTTTTGTTAATCATTCCTGAACGAATTTTGGAATTTTATCAACATATTTTAAATGGCTTGTACATTTCTTATTTTTGAAGATATCGTAAAATCATATAGGTACCTTTATGGAAACTTGATGAAATTACCTTTTAGATTTTTGTATCTGAAATGTACGTTCGTGTTTAAAAATTGCAGTATTTTAAGCTTCAACATGAAAAAAGTTGAAAAAACAGCTTACCGTAAACATATTTTATTAAATGGTCGAAAAATTTCTGAAAATTCAAAATTTAAAAAAAACATTCCTATTGTAGGGGCGTGTAAATAGCCCCTGACACGAGGGAATACTACCCTACGTAAATTAAGGAAAGTTGAACTCTTCCCTATGTGACACAAAACAGTCTACACAGCAATTCCAAAATCCTAAGTGAAAACAAAACAATACTCACTCAGAGAATGCAGCTCTTGCACGACGTCAAGCACAAAACGACACTAGTTTTCATTCAAAATATTGATTTCGCCAAGGTGGTAAGTGCACAATCTCAACATGTGTTTAGCACGGGAAGGAAGTTTAAAAAACAATGAATATAAATTTGCATATTAATAATACGTGCCAAAAATCTTGTACAACAATAATTCAATTATTGGGTGAATTATTTGATAATGACTGACTAGGAGTGACATCTCTTGGCTTTCACTAACACTCACGTCGGAAGTAATTGCCTGCTTCACAGAAGTAAGAAAATGCACGAATATACTGAATTTCAATGTCACATAGGTAAATTCAATATAATACAAAAACCATAGATGGCGCCCTCATGGTCCCATAGCATAAATTATTAATTTAAAAGAACTTAATGCCCAAATGGATTTAAATATATTTATGGCGTGTATCCACCTATTATTTTATGAATTTGGAATGAAACCGTCACTTTACTTTTTATCTCGTTCATACAATTAAAAGTTATAAAAAAATATAATAATAATTCCGAAAGAATAACTGAAAAAATCTAACATCTTGGATTCATTTTAACGCAATGAAAACGTTGATTTATCGAATTTATATTTATTTACACACGCACGAGGCTTTTACATAATTAAATAATATTACTTTCGTGGAAGTTTTGTTAAATTCTGAAAAAAAAATAACATTTCAGAAATAAGCGAAAACCTATCGTTAACAAAACTAAATTATCAACAAAACATTATTTAAAGGACTATAACTGAAAGTAAAAAAAAACACCAACATTGGTAATTATGTTGAATTATACTAATATCATAGTGAATTGATCATTTAAACCGAAATTATGTTAAAAAATTAAAAATAACTGCGAGCACAATTCAACGTATCAAAAATTAAGCTTTACCGCGAAGCTGTAAAACAAGATGACCGCGGCGCCTGCTCAGATCTAGGGAGATTCAATGTGACCAACATAAAAATCATAAAAAACGTGATATTGTTATTAGTAAAGATGCAAAATGCCGTTCAACGGGCAAGCAACAGATCTGCCGTTTAACGATCGTTAAGGGGTTTTGTTATTAGTATTATAATGTTAGGTATTAACATTAAAAGATTTATTATTTGAGATAACATTTATTTGGAATACTTGTTGACATCTTGAACAGAGAGTACAAAGTGGGTGATCCCATTTCCGGATCTCCCATAGACAATATTGTATCATAGAGATCTTAACATAACATCTCCCTTTTTTTATAAAAAAAAAAAATAAATATTTTTTATTTTTTAATTAACATAATAAATTTGAATTTTCATCTAATGTCTTTAAATATTTTTCGACATTTTTACTTACTACTAAATTATGACATTTTTAACAAAAATTATAATGAAAACTTAAATACATATTTAATGTTTTTTAACAAACTAAAAACAGTCTTCTTCATTAGACAATGCATATACATTTGCAATAAATTATATAAACAAAACAAAACATATTTTTTCTTAAGACTATTCTTTTATATAAACACATTTAAAACATATAATATGTTTGTATTTTATGTAAATATCTTTAATTAGTTTTACATGTATCTGTCAGGAATCTTCACAACTGTTCCTAATCTAGTAATGACTTGACTTGAGGTAGATGGAACCGCAAAATCTAAACTTGGAAAATACATTTGACTAGTATTCTGACTTTTATTTATTACTTCTGATGATTGACTGTCTTGTTGACTTTTTTCTTGACTATTATAATTATTATTTTCATTTGACTTATCATATCTTAAATGAATTCTATTTCTTCTATATTTATTTCCATTTGAAGTTTCAATTATGTATGACCTTGGACTTTTATTCCACAACTCCTTTACTATTGCTGGCTCCCAATGACTTTCTGGTTTTCTTTTAAAAACTACTTTATCCCCAATATTTAATGGTTTTAAATTCTGACTACCTCTATCGGCATATTTTTTCATTTTATTTTGACGATTTTCTGTTTCTTTTTTATATTCTTTAAATTTGACTACTTTTGGTTTTAACTGACTTTTAGTAGACGGTAAGTTACAACGAAGTTGTCTTGACATTAATAATTGTGACGGAGAAGGTAAATTCTCTTTTGGCGTTGTACGATAATGTAATAATGACAAATATGGATCGGTTTTATCTTCTTGACATTTTCTTAAAATATTTTTTACGATTTTGACGGCACTTTCGTCTTGTCCGTTTGACTGAGAATGATACGGACTTGTTGTTATATGATAAATATCCCATTCATACGTAAATGATTTAAATGCAACTGAATTGAATGGTGGACCTCTATCACTGACTAATTCTAATGGTATTCCATGTCGACTGCAAATTGATTTTAAATTTTTTACTACTACATCTGCTGTGTAATGCTTATTCATATTTGCAATTTCTATAAACTTTGAGTAATAATCAACTACTACTAAATAATAAGTATTATTAAATGTTAAAATATCTACACCAATACGTTCCCAAGGGTAGTTTGATATTGGGTGTGATATAAGTGACTCGGGTTGATTAGAAGGTTTAAATTTTAGACATGTTTGACATTGTTCAATCATATTTTTAATATCTGAATTCATATTTGACCAATATAGAAAATCTCTAACCAATTTCTTTGTTTTTATAATCCCTTGATGCCCTTCATGCATTTTCTTTAATATTTCTGGTATCATAACTGTAGGAATTATTAAAGAATGACCTTTAAAAACTAAATCGTTACAAACATTTATTTCTGATTGTATATTCCAATATTGTTTAACTAAAGAATTAACTTTATTTTTGGATGTCGGCCAACCTTCAATGTAGTAATTTATTAGAATTTGTAAAGCTGTGTCCTCCCTAGTTGCTTTTTTAATTTCTTCTAATTTTTGTGGTGTTACTGCCATGTTATTAACTATAGTGTTAACATGTAAATTAATATCGCTTTCAAAAGTTAATGTTTCTGTGTTTGGCAATGCCGACCTTGATAATGTATCTGCAATGTACAAATTTTTTCCCGGAATATATTCTACAATGAGATCATATTTTTGTAAATCTAGCATCATTCTTTGCAATCTGGCTGGTATGTCATATAACGATTTTTGAAATAAAGTAATTAAGGGTTTATGATCAGTTTGCACATATACGGTTTGACCATATAAATATTGATTAAATTTATAACAACCACAAACTATAGCGTATAATTCTTTTTCAATTTGTGCATATCTAGTCTGTGCTGGTGTGAGTGTTTTTGAAGAATATGCTATTGGTCTTTTGTCTTGCATAATGACCATACCTACTGCTGATTTTGATGAGTCAACAGATAATGTAATCGGTTTATTTTTATCGTAATGTGTCAAAATTGGTTCTGAACTAATTGTATTTTTTAATTCATTGAACGACTTTTCGTAATTTTCATCCCACAAAAATTCTACGTTTTTCTTTAATAATTGTCTTAATACATTAGTTTTTTCTGACATATTTTTGATGAATGGACTTAAATAGTTAATCATTCCTAAAAATCTTTGTAATTCTTTTTTATCTTTAGGTGACTTCATTTCCCTAATAGCACTTATTTGTGAATAATCAGCTTTTATTCCTTCATCACAAAATATATGACCTAGAAATTTAATTTCTTTGACGTTAAATTTACATTTGCTCATGTTAAATTTTAAATTATTTTCCCGTGCCTTATCTAACACTTGTTTTAAAGATTTATCGTGACTCTCTTGATCTTTTCCAAAAACTAAAATATCATCAATAAATATTGTTACTCCTTCAATATTTTCAAATAATTCTTTCATTACTCTAGTAAATATTTCTGAAGAATTTTTAATACCAAAAGGTAAACGTTTGAAACAATATCTCCCGAATGGGCTATTGAATGTACATAATTCTGCACTTTCTTTATCTAACGGAATTGACCAATATCCTGATGTTGCGTCAAGATGAGAAAAAATTTTTGCTCCATGAACTCTATATCTAATTTCCTCAAATGTTGGTAATGGATAGTGTGACCTTTGTAATGCCTTATTTAAATTTTTGGGATCTAAACATAACCTCAATTTACCATCACGCTTCTCTACGATGACTAACGAACTCACCCATTTTGTAGGTTTTGTAATTTTTTCTATAACGTTTTGTTTTACCATTCCATCTAGTTCCTCTTTTAGTCGGTCCATTAGTTTGAAAGAAACTCTACGTTGAGCATCTATTGTTGGAATTACGTTCGGATCCACTGACAGATGACATGTGTACGGTATGCATCCAAGACCCTGAAACACTGCCTTAATAAATTTTCAGTATTTTTACAGTTCACAAAAGAATTTTGATAAATTTTTTGAATTAAATTCATTTTTTCACACATCTTTAAACCAATTGTAGCGACACATCATTATTATCATCGCCATCAAAAGAACATACGAGAAACATCTAATATTCGCGCCCATCGGCAAACCTACTTGCCTAGGTACCTTCGTACCTATACTGGCCGCGATGTACTTTCTCGCCGGCCGTGCCAGCCCGACGATAATAATATCGCCCCGCCTAGAAAGGTCTCGAGACAGCACCGTACAATATCTGTACGGCGCCGAATATTCTCGAAGTGGCTCGTATTACCTACCGCGAGGTAGTTACTCTACCGCGGCTATATAAGCAGCCGATCGCTCGCCCGCTGCAGTTCAGTCCAGTTCAGTCTCACACTTACAGTCGGCCAACATCTCAGCATGTAACGATCTCTGCTTGGCATCGCTACGCTCCAGGGCAGCTTCCTCGAGGTCCATCACCACGTCTCAGCTACAAGGCCCATCGTGTCTTCAGCTCCTGAGAACAGCTACATCCCGCGACTTATAAGGATTGACGCACCTTCAGCCAAGGGATCAGCTCACCACTTCATGGCACCCCGAAGCCCCACCGTGCTTCGCTGCCATGGAAACACGCTCCGCCTCGCCAGGACTACCTGCTGGTGGCTCAGCACACCGAGCCACTCACCGTTCATCTCCGCGATTTAAAGCGTCGAGCAACGGCCTGGAAGATAGGTCATCTCCACCGCCATGGTGTCGAGCAACTCGCTGACCTTCACCACACCATCTCCACCTCCGTACGCCTGCAGCATCATCTACGGCACTCCGCATTACATCTTGTTACCGACCACCGACCATCTGCTACGTAGCCCAATAAATGACTGACTCACCACTTCGACATGCCGTCTTTCATTTCTCTCTACCGATCCGGCCCGCTCCCTCAACTGGAGGCCCCGACGAGATCACGTCGCGCTCCCTCAACTGGTGACCCCGACGTGATATGGATACGCAGCATACAGCATCCTGACAAGAGTGTTACCACGACGCACCGGTAACACCGCAAAACGAGGGAATCGGTAGAGACGCATCAGCACGGACGCTCCGACCAGCCAGCACCAACTCGGCTCTCCTGCGACTCCTGGCATCATCATCTTTCAACCCTGTACTCCGTACACTGGGAAGGGGGTGTGTAGCGACACATCATTATTATCATCGCCATCAAAAGAACATACGAGAAACATCTAATATTCGCGCCCATCGGCAAACCTACTTGCCTAGGTACCTTCGTACCTATACTGGCCGCGATGTACTTTCTCGCCGGCCGTGCCAGCCCGACGATAATAATATCGCCCCGCCTAGAAAGGTCTCGAGACAGCACCGTACAATATCTGTACGGCGCCGAATATTCTCGAAGTGGCTCGTATTACCTACCGCGAGGTAGTTACTCTACCGCGGCTATATAAGCAGCCGATCGCTCGCCCGCTGCAGTTCAGTCCAGTTCAGTCTCACACTTACAGTCGGCCAACATCTCAGCATGTAACGATCTCTGCTTGGCATCGCTACGCTCCAGGGCAGCTTCCTCGAGGTCCATCACCACGTCTCAGCTACAAGGCCCATCGTGTCTTCAGCTCCTGAGAACAGCTACATCCCGCGACTTATAAGGATTGACGCACCTTCAGCCAAGGGATCAGCTAACCACTTCATGGCACCCCGAAGCCCCACCGTGCTTCGCTGCCATGGAAACACGCTCCGCCTCGCCAGGACTACCTGCTGGTGGCTCAGCACACCGAGCCACTCACCGTTCATCTCCGCGATTTAAAGCGTCGAGCAACGGCCTGGAAGATAGGTCATCTCCACCGCCATGGTGTCGAGCAACTCGCTGACCTTCACCACACCATCTCCACCTCCGTACGCCTGCAGCATCATCTACGGCACTCCGCATTACATCTTGTTACCGACCACCGACCATCTGCTACGTAGCCCAATAAACGACTGGCTCACACATCGACTGCACGCTTTTCATTTCTCTCTACCGATACGGACCGCTCCCTCACAATTATTGTTTGACATTTAAATTTACATACTATAAATGTTATTATTTGACTTCTGTTTTCATTGTAATAACATTTTAAATTACATTCTCCAATTATAGGTACATTGAATCCTCCAAATGCTGTCACTTTAGCATTTGTGTTTCTTAGTAATGACTTAGGTATTTTTAATTTATTAAAATTTTCTAACGAAATCATATTTGCCATCGCTCCTGTGTCGATTATGGCATTTATTTTACAATTATTAATTGTTATTTCAATTATCCAATTTGTATTATGCAAATTATTAACATTTTGGATATTAATATGACTTATAAATAATTCCTCATTCACATTGTTAGACTCTGACTTGATTTTAAAATCATTGACTGGAATATTTAAATTAGACATGTAACAATCATAACTTTGTTTGTTTACATTTGAATTGTTATGACAGACTTTCTGAGTACTTTTATTTAAAATTAGTTGACCATTCTTATGTACTGAATTATTTTGACAATATTTATCTGAGTTTAAATCTAAATTGATTGTACCAATATTAAAATCTAAATCACTATTATTATTAGAAAATAACATTCCTACATTATGTTTAGAATTAATATTTTTACTGTAGCACATTTTAGAAAAATGACCAAAAGAATGACATTTGTGGCACTTAACTCTCATTGCCGGACATCTGGTGCGATGAATCTCTCCGCATCGTTTACATGATTGATTTTTTGAATGACTTCTCTGTGAGAATTGAAATGACCTTTCCTTCCCGACTGGATTATGACTTGTGTACTGGTTTGACTGACTTCCAAATCGATTCCTTGATGGACTTCTTTGGTTTCTTGACGTATTCCTCAATGTATCCCGACGACTGTGAATATTATGTATTTCACTAGTAGAATGAAATTCTTCTTGAAGTTCTGTTACAGCTTCATTTGACAACAACATATTTTGAGCAATATTGAATGCTTTGTCAGTGTCAATATCGGACTGTTGTAATAGATTTTCTCGAATTCTGAAGTGTTTTTTGTGCATATTTATGATAAAAATATCTTTTAAAATATCGTCTTTTATATTTCCAAATTCGCATGACGCAATGTATTTACGAAGTGACAATAAAAAATCTTGAAAATTTTCATCTTCTTTTTGTTTTCTTGTGAAAAATTTATACCTTTCCATCGTTTTATGTTTTTTCGGCATAAAATAATCTTCAAACTTCTTAATAACCACGGTGTATTTTGCTGTCTTGTTATCAATATCGGTCCATGTGTTGAAAATTTCAATAGCATTCTCGCCCATTGAAAATAAAAGTAGAGCAACTTTTTTGGAATCTGTAGCGGTATCTTGATCGCATGCTTGCAAAAATAATTCAAATTTTAAGATCCACTTCGACCAGTTGTGTGAAAGATTACCATCGAAACTCATTGGCGCACAGGCGTTTACACTCGCCATTTTTATTTTAATTTTAATCACTTAGAATCTTTTCAATCCTTTATAATTTCACGTAACGTATTATTTTATAATACACTTTACACTTGAGACTTTGATGTTTTTTAACTTCTGACACCATATTATAATGTTAGGTATTAACATTAAAAGATTTATTATTTGAGATAACATTTATTTGGAATACTTGTTGACATCTTGAACAGAGTGTACAAAGTGGGTGATCCCATTTCCGGATCTCCCATAGACAATATTGTATCATAGAGATCTTAACATAACAATTAGTAAGACAATTATAGATAGTAAACATATTATAGATATAATTCGCCTGTACCCCAAAACAGTTCTCACAGATTCATCGTCGTGCAAATACAAAGGTGTGTCTATTTTCTAAAATAATGGAATATTAAAAAAAAAATCATAGTGTACGATGCACCACACGCTGAAAGAGGTGAAACACTCAGATAATTAAAGTAGACAAGAGTGGGGAGACCACGAAGCCCTTTTTTATCAATGTGAAGGATGATTTTTTCCATCTTTTTGTGGTCGAATTCCAGTGTACTTTTTCCTATATATTTGGTCATCTAATTAATATATGTATTTTCTTCTTCGGAGTCGCTAGATATAGTTTTCTTTGTCTGTTCATTTTGTAGTGGTTTACAAAAATATACATATTTCTTTGTAATAATTTTTTTTTGGATTTTGTAGGATTTGACCCTTGGTTCGCTGAATATCTGGCCGATAAGATTCGTCACTATGCCACTAGATTAAAGGAGCCTTTCGTGGGATCGTGAATTTATCGTATTATATTGGAAACAAGTACCCGTGAAATAAATAAATATTTTATTGCCATCTATAGATGTTTGTGTTTGTCTCTTTTTAGTGTCGCTCGCTTTCGTTTCATCGAGTTTCAAATCACAACGGTGCTCTGTGGAATTCACACGCGGTAGAAGTGAAACCTTCAGACAACTAAAGTGGACAAGAGGCTACGAAGCACTGCACAAAGAGGAGACCGATTATTCTATCTCATTCTCTCGCAGGATAAATCCTGTAGATGTATGTGGTTGTCTCTTTTTAGTGTCGCTTTTTCGTTTCAGCGAGGTATAAATCACAACGGTTCTAAAGAAGTTTTCACTTCACAAACACATGATCGCTATTGGAGAATTGACTCCCTGGTACAACAGAAGTGGTGTGATCATAGGGGGAGTACTGTTCGTGCACAACTGTACAGTATTAGGCTGGGCGCATACATCAGATTTTGCTTTCCGAATGTCTGATCAGACAATCGGATTGGATAAACATCGCCCACATCCGATTCGAGAACCGGATAGGTAATAACCGTGGCCGGAGCGGATTGGACGGCCGGCGCGGAAGGGCGTGGTCTATTTTTATTACCGATCTGGTTTTCAAATCGGATGCGTAAGATCATTTAATATCGGATGATAAGAATTTTAATATCGGATCGAATGTGGCTTTCATAAGAAATGTATGGCGCGAAGGCCTTCCGGTTGTCTGTTCAGACAATCGAATGATGTATGCGCCCAGCCTAATTCAGGTAGAGGGTATAAAGCTATAAAAGGCGTTTGTAAAACACTTGTGTGTTTTCTAGATCGATCTAATACCAACTGTGATGCAATATTCACTTTAAACTTTTAAAAAAAGCTTATTAGGGATGTTATTACTTTATAAGTTTTAGATCTTTGCCAGTTTGTCCATTTGAATTGTCCGTCGTGGGTGCTGTGATTCATATGAACAAGAGTCAGAACCATAAAAAAGTATGTACGAGACGATGAATGAATATAAAAGAGGCAAGGAGTGTGTCTCAAGACAATTTTATTACCTAGGTGAGAATTTTATTACTTACTAGCTGGTTCCCTGACATGACATATTCAAAGAAATAATTTGTTTTTCCTTGCATGTCTTTTCCCGTGGGTCCACGTTCTCCCCCCCCCCCCGCACTTCCTATGGCCATTAAGTTTTCTGAAATTATTATTAAATTTTATGCGCAATTTTCATAAGAAAGTTTTTTTCAGTAAGAACCTTCTACAAAGTATTAGAAAACTTTTAAAAAAAGATGAATGAAATAGGTAAAGTCATTCTGAAGTTATGGCGTGACCAAGGGAAACAGGGATACATTTTTTATATAACGAGTATAGGTTTCGTTTAGATTTATTAGTATTATCTTTTTTTTTAAAATGAAATATTACGTTGATGGGTGTACCTAATCTTCAAAAGATATTAGAAAAGTTAATCAAATAAAATTCATTACGAAATTCGGATTTCTTATTTGACGGGTCGTCGGTTCTAATATAATGCGGTAAATTCGCGGCTAGCCGCGAGCCTCCCATGGCGCAGCGGGTAAGGGCTCGACAAGTCTCAGCGGCCAGAGAGACAGACATCAGGCGAACGGAGGTTCAAATCCTACAAAATCCATTTTTTTTAAAATATTTATTTTTGTGAAATCAATATCCATTCTTCAAACCACTTTAAAATAAACAGGCAAAAGAAAAGAAAGCGACATCTAACGACTTTCTTGCTTCACTTCTACCGCGTGTGAATTGCACACTCTGATTTTTATTATTTTTTGGCTTGTACTTTAGTTATGTATAATATACTTTATGGGAATTTTGGGACTAATCTCCCCGCAATCCGGAATATAATAAATTATAATTACAATTACATATATAAAACTTTACGTTTTCCAGTCTGGGACTGATTCAGCATAAAAACATAAATGCAGCAAGTCATCCATTCATTTAAATGGTGTCAATAATCATAAAATGAAAAGGATTGCCAACATGTTATCCATAGAAAATACGTACCTATGCTCTAGATTTATAAGCCTTAAATTAATATCAGTTACGTAATGATAGTCAACATAAGTTAAACTTCTGAACAACTTACGTGAGCATTAATTACATAATAAGTTGAACTAATATGGCGCGGTATATCAGTTGATTTTAAGCCGCCGCCGCTACCCGAAATACTACCGATTTCTTACTTATCTCTCTTAAACATTTGAAGTTTTTAAGCTCTATTTGTTATAAGATAAAATCTAGACATGTTCCACGCCGAAACGCGAATTATATGAATTTCGCAAAGTATGCTCCGAAAATTATTATAAACACGTTCATTTTACTTATTTTAGAAGTTATATGTACGAAAAAATTCACAGTGTTTCTTTAAATGCTCTTTTGGATGTTCCCCACGAGATTTTGCTATATTTCAAACGAGTCGTATTTTATTAAACATTTCCACAATTTTCGCTTCAATTTTACAGTTTTAAATATTAGCGAGCTCTCTCCAACATTCGTAATTACATTCTCTCCATCTTCTTATTTTTGAGCGGGGATACTGCGCCTTAAGCTCGGCTTGGAACATAATCCGTATACAGGCCGCAAGCCTGTATATCACCAGTACTACGCGGATTGTCTATGATTTTAATACTGGAACGTTCTTCTAAAATATTTTTGTCGGGTTGATTTTTGATAAAGTTGCCCACTTACCATTTTTTTCATGATTTTAGAGGAAACTTTAGCATTTTTGTGAATTAATTGTAATTATTAAAAAATAATCTTGTCGTACCTATTGAACTCATATAAATCATATAATTAACAGTAATTTAGAATACAATTCCACTATTTGGTCTCCATATAAAGCACATAAAAAAATTGAGAAAGTTCAACATAAATTTTTAAGGTTCATTAATTTCAAACACTCCATACCCATTGAACAAATTAATTATGTTAACTTAATGAAAATACTTAATTTAAGTGACCTATCGTGTAGAAGAACCAAGAGCGATTTGGTTCTTTTATTCCAATTGTTTAATGGATCACTTGACGCACCTGACTTAACAAAACTAATAACATTCCGAGTACCAAATCGTGACACGAGACTTCCAGAGCTGTTCTTTGTTTATCCGTCTAAAACTAACTATTTTATTAACTCCCCAATCCAAAGACTACATATACATAGGCTTGGAAATAAATTCAGTTCCGTTGATATTTTCATTTATTCCTTGCAAAATTTATATCGGAAATTTCAAAAATTCTGATTTAAATTTTACTATTGTTCTTCTAACATTGTTTTTTTGTTATTTCTTTTTAATTCTGCTTCCTTTTTATTAGTGTAAAGGAAAAGAAATTATAATTGGTATTTTATTGTTTCTATTTCTATTATTACTATGTTACACGATTGATGTAAATGCTCCAAGGGCGTAAATAAATAAATAAATAATGAAACATAAAATACAACAAAGTTTTTTTGGTAGAAATTTTAATTTATGGACTTCAATTTTTTAATTCATTCGTTTGTAATTATAACTTTCGCAAATCAAAATTAAGTCTCGACAATTTTTAATTTTATATATCATCGTATTTATCTACATATATAAAAATCTAAATATGTTTTCTTGAGAATATATGAGTACATGAGTGAGTATAAGGGTGAGTATATATATGAGTGAGTATATGAGTGAGTAAATGAAATGTCAATTTATTGCTGTTTATCTATATACATAAAAATCTAAATATGTTTTCTTGGGGATATATGAGTATATGAGTGAATACAGGAGATGTCTATGTATTGCTATATTAAGCATAGGAAATGTTTGAAACTTTCAAAATACCTTCTTTACACCCCCGCGAAGGTTTCTGGATTATTTCAACCACATGAAAAAACATCTGAAAAGTTTTTTTAAAAACTCTTGTGAATGATTCAAAAATGTCAAAATTTGAGAATGGCATTTTACAAAACAATGTTCAATTTTGTTCAATCAAAATACAATTTTCAAACTCTTCAAATTAACGAATTTATTTGAAGTACTTGCCCTAAGCTTTGAATTGAATCAAGAAATATAGATATTTTATATGTTCGGTTACAAATTTGATTGATTGTTCTTACAGTGTACAAAAATGAATATTTTTAATATATGAAAAATGAAAATTTGAATAAAAGAATTGTAATAGGTGGCACGCGAGCTGTTTCAAAGCTGTTGTGGGGGTTGGCGGGATGGAGGAGCGGGAGAGTGGATCTGGAAGCCGCGGAAGGAGGAAGGGGAACGCGGGAGGGAAAGGAAATGTAGGGAGAAACAATTTATTTCTTTGAATATGGCATTACCACGCATGCCGGGAACCAGCTTGTATATTAATAAAGCTAACTACTTTTTTTTAAATAGTTTTTTTAACTCTCATACAATGTATGTATTTTATATTTTAAAATGCAAATAAATAATATATCACCTAACCGTATTAGATATTCGCTATCAGGTTTCGTTGGATATTTTGTCCTGAAATTAAAAAAAAATAAGTTTTGTATGAATGGGCTGCGCAGGTGTTACGTTTATAGGTTCGACTCTGTACACAGCCTTACCGAGAGATTGAATCGAGTGTCTCGCCCTCGACAAGCAGTAATTATTATTATTGCATTTTGCGGCGTTTTAGCCTGAGGGGATTATTTTATTCCACACATGCGGTGTGTTAACGATGCCTAAGTAATAAGGCATTGACTGCACTTATATAATACACCCTATTATCATTTTATAATGGCAAAGCCAAACCTAATTATTATACTTGGTTTAAACAAACTTCACCAGGATGTGACTTGCATAATAAATGTGAATGGGACCATATGGAATATTTCAGTTATGAGTACTCGAAAGCTGTTGAAATACTTTATATCAATCAGATCCACTTGTCAGTTTTTTTTTACTGAATAATTAATTTCATCAGAAAAACTCTCTTTTTATTACTTTTGAAGGTTATTCCCATCAATGTATTACATCATTGTAGAAGATAACAATAATTATCTAAACGAAAATATGAACGAGAACAAAACACAGAAAAATAGAAAAAGGTAATGGTCGCAACTGGGACACGAGGTGGCAATGGCGGAATTGGTAAGCGCGCACGTCCCGGTTAGACGAGAGGTTCTGGGTTCGAGTCCTAGTAGCGACCATTACCTTTTTCTGTTTTACGGTGTCTTGTTCTATTCCATATTTTCGTTTAGATTATTATTTTATTCTTCGATGATACATTACGTTGATGGGAATAACCTATAACAGTTATAAAAACAGAGGTTTTCTTATAAAAAAAATGAATATTAATTTAGACTTTTATAAAATAGTCAATAGTTCCATATAAATAAAATCGGATATATTTATTCGTGACTCGATCCAGGTTACAAACCAATTCTTAAAATGATTATTTCCAGTAAAAAGGGTAGTTGTCCGTAGTATGGTAAAAAATAAGTTGAAGATAATATTGTTCATTCTAAAATTTGAAATATGAGATTGAAAAATATGACGGTTTGACAGAAGATGGCAATGGAGGAATTGGTAAACGCGCACGTCCCGGTTAGAGGGGAGGTTCTGGGTTCGAGTCCCAGTTGCGACCATTATTCTTTTCTATTTTTTTCTGTGTCTTGTTCTCGTTCATATTTTTGTTTAGATTATTATTGTTATGTTCTTCTTCAATGAAATAATAAAATTCACCTATCTAGCAGTTTTTTCTTTGCCTTGTGACGCACTCCTCACTTTGTATCGTCTTGTGCAATTTCTGGGCCATGCCCGATCTCTTACATCCACTTGTACCCGAATTATTCTCCTTACACTCTAATCTCCATCAGTCCTGTTCTTTATACTCGTATGTCCAAACCATCTAATAATGGTCCTGTTTGAGATATAATTTATATGAGCGCATTCGGTGGTAAGGTCACTCATGGCCAAGGCACGTGCCCCCCCCAGAAAGTATTTTTTTGTACTGTGGAGATTCCATCACAGTACAGAAAACTGTCTCTATCAAACATTTTTTTGCCCGTCCCGCCCCTTGTGCTCCCCCCAGAAAAAAATCCTGGATCCGCCCTTGCTCATGGCTTTACATCACATGCATCCCCCGACAAAATACCCCGACAAAATATCCTAAAAATATTAAAGTTTTTGACAAAAGATTTTTATTTCTTTTAACTGTATGAGTAAAACCTCAAATAGTAATATTTAATTAAATGAAGAAAATATTAGCGAAACTCAATCGAAAATATGGAAACAGAAAAATCAGAAAAATTGGATGAAATTAAAAAATATTGACATGTCTAAGATTTCCCTTTCGCATAATTTTATTGATTGGGAGTCAGTTGAAATCACAATTTGGGGGGCGGTAGAAGACCCAGAGAAAATTAGGGTGTGTTGAGATGGCACAGTGAGGGCGTGGGCATGTAAAAAAAAAGACAAAAAAACGCTCATCAAGTACTAATAAAGCAAAAATAACCTAACCTAACCTAACCTAACCCAACCTAACAAAAAAAGAATTCAGCGTAGTGGATATACATTTTGTCTTGGGGTATTATGTCTTGGGATATTTTGTCAGGAATATTTTGTCGGAGGATGAAAACGCGCGGTACCTACCTTGTTCATCGTCTCCCAGTTCCACGCCTCACTATTGTACATCAGGGTTAGTACCGAAACTTATGTTACATAAAAGTATTTGTAACAAGGTATGTGCTTGTGCACCCTCTTATATACACTTTATTTATGGTTTCGGTGTGTGGCACCTCTAGTGCTTACCCGTTGACATTTGGGCGTTGGTAATATTGCGAGCCCTATAATATTTTTTAATGCAACAGTTGCAGATCCTGGACAGATTCAAAATGAGCATATTTGAAAAGAAAGTACGCCATTCTTTGTGCAGCAGCCGAGAGCTCAGGGCGGTCCTCTCCGCTGCAATGCGACGGATCCTTTTTGAAGACCGCTACGATCGTGACTGTAAATTTTGCACGTCATACTCGCCATCTTGAGAGCTGACTGGAAGTCGTCCTGGAGGAATGATGGGCATCGAGAATCATCCGCTTTTGCAGTTTCTGGAGGGTCCATTTGGCTGGGAGCCATTTCTCTGGAGTCCTGCCCATCTCACAATGTGAGATTCGTTTCACAAAAGAAGATTTCATCATGCGTCATTTCAACTTACCAAAGTTACCATTACCATTGCTCCGATTTTTTTGGTTTTCTATATCTTTATCTTCACTGCCTTTATATTTCCTTAGATTTTAGATCCATGCAGAGTTGAAAATATTTTGTTTTTACTTCGATAAATTCCTAGTGGTTTAAAATCTTTATATGTACTTCATGTATTTCTGCTTTTTCTCCCATTTCAGACTTCGATGTGCCGAATTGAGAGCGAAGGTCCAGACGACTCCTTCGCTCAAAACAAATTGATACATTTCTGTTACTACTAACCAAATTAAAAACATGGTATATAATATATTCTGCTACTTGTAACCATCTGTTATTCTTCACTAAGTATTATGTTCTCTTATTTTTAGATTGTCTTTTTTTTTGCAATTTTTTTTTCTGTTTAAGCGATTCAGCAATAAGCTCCGACCCTTGTGGCTGAAACTGAACTGTAAATGTTCTGTAATGTCAACTTCCCCATTTTGGGGGTGAGTTAGACCTCGCTCCTGCATACACTGGCGTAAAACATATATTTTTTCGGAATGGAATCCTCACAACTCATCTTCGCCTCCCCCAGCGACATGTGTAGGCCTGAGGTTTGGCTGGGCGAACTCGGCGTCCTTCCGCCCTGCCTCCGGCAACTCGACGCTTCCATCCTTAGGGATTCGATTCCGCGACCTTTGATGTGCGAGTCAAGAGCCTTACTGGACTACGCACTACGCCGGCCGTCCGACTTCCCTATACGACCTTTCATTAGCGACTACAACGTTCAATTCTCCTTTTAGCTGAATTCCATACACTTTCTATAAATGCCTTCCCAGCTTTTGAAAATGTAATAGATATGCTTACACATTCAAAAACTCGCTCGCTGGTTTAAATAAAATTCATTATCCACTATACACAACAAAACACTTGCAAGCATCAAGTTCGGTGAATCATTAAGAGCCATTAACCATCCCCGAAAATTTAAATTTCGTCGAACGACGATCTAGCGATCGTATCGTTGTACCGTTGTAACTGTACAGGGCGGTTCCGATGAGAAAGATTAATTATTCTCCAAACCAGCATTTTAACAAAATAACTCAATATCGATTTTATTCCATTCAAAAATTGATTCGATGAATACTTATATTCAAAAATGCTTAAACTCGTGATGATAAAACCATTTAAATTACGTACTTTTTGTAATAGGCCACTTGCGTCACATTTTTTAATTTTTTTTCCGGTTTATTCAAATATTCTAAGACATTCTGTATTTTTTTTAATCGTATATTTGAAACCCTGGGGATTTTTTGAAAATTTCAGTCCGAAAAATCAGACCATTTTTCAAAAACCGGAAAGACGGGACATAATTTTATAGGTGTGAAAAAACAACAATTACATAGCCGAAAATCATTTTAAAAAAAGAACGTTTTCCACACGAATGGCACAGGAGAATAACGAGGCATACCAAAAATATTAAACGAATTCAAAACGCGCAAAATAAAACCAAAACATCGTGGAACATAATAAAAGAGAACTCAAATAATTCTAATTCTAAAAGTAAACCAAAAATCTGTCTTAAAATCAATGATACCCTGGTATCAGAACCAAAAAACATTGCAAATGAATTTAACATTTTCTTTGCACCACCGCCAACACCACAAAACACATCTCTACATCCACAATCTGCCAAAACAGTCGAAAACAAACAGTCGCGATCATTCTTCATAACGCCTGTAAACAGGGAGGAAATTATTAAAATCATCGTAAAACTGAAAAATAAAAGCAGTGTTGGCACTGACAAAATCCCTATAAAAATTATAAAAGCATGTGCAGAAGCGTTAAGTTACCCGTTGGAAATATTAATTAACAAATCTTTCGAATCAGAAACCTTCCCAGAACAATTAAAACAATCTATTATTGTACCTTTGTATAAGAAGGGTTCTAAACAGGAAATCTCAAACTACAGACCGATATCCTTATTACCAAACTTTTCAAAAATATTTGAAAGAGCCATGTACAATCGCATTTATAACTTTCTCGAAAACTTTGAGATAATATGTCCACAAAAATTTGGATTCCGTAAAGGCCGTTCAACAACACAGGCAGTATTCAATTTTTTGAACAAAATTCTAGAAAATATTAATGTTAGTAAAAAAACCGTAGGTATCTTTCTCGACCTCTCAAAAGCATTCGACAATGTTGATCATGGGCTTCTTCTAATTAAACTTGAACATGTAGGTATTAGAGGATTAGCATTAAAATGGTTTGAATCGTACTTAAAAAATCGTCAGCAGAAAGTTCAAATTTCAAATATCGATGAAAAAAGGGTCCAGTACATGGTAGAATCCAAATGGAGAAAAATAAACAAGGGTGTGCCACAAGGAAGCATTCTTGGGCCTCTCCTCTTCCTTATCTATATAAACGAACTTCCAATAATTGCTGGCACAGAATGTTCAATGTTCGCTGATGACACAGCTTTGTTGTTTGAATGTAATGGAGACGTTGACGAATTTAACAAACAAGTTAACGAGACTTGCCAATTAATAGCAAACTGGCTGTTATCGCAACATCTATCACTCAACACAAACAAAACCCAAATTTTAAAATTTTGTCCAGTGCAAGCTACACCAATAAATATAAATGTAAACATTAATAATAATATTATCGAACCTTCCCAAACCTGTTCACTACTGGGAATAGAATTAGATGTAAACATAAACTGGAAAGAACATGTCTCAAAAATTGTAGCAAAAATCAGTAGTTTTTCTTATGTTCTGGGTACCTTGAGAAAAATATTGAACACCGAATCAGTAATAGCCGCATACTATGGTTATGTATATTCAATAATAAAATACGGTATTATTTTTTGGGGAAACTCGGTAAACGCCAAAGATGTCTTCATCATACAAAAGAGATGCATAAGAAAAATTACAAACTCTGGTTGTTTAGATTCATGTAGACCTATGTTTAAAAATCTGAAAATTCTGACAGTCACAGACATATACATAATGGAGTTATGCATGTTAGTGCGATCATCTACAGAAAATTTCCCACTAAAAAACTCAACACATAAATACGCTACAAGGCTCACAGAAAACTTACTAATACCAAAAGCAAACAAAACAATATTCCAAAAAGGACCATACTACATGGCCATTAAAGTATATAACAACCTTCCACATAACATCAAACAAATACAAGATACACACAAATTCAAATCGTCACTAAACACTTTCCTTGTTAATAAATGTCACTACACGTTGAGTGAATACCTCACGTAAATGAAACGCCTATTTTTATTGGTATATATATTTGTATTTTTTTTTAAATTTTTTCATTGGTATATTGTTATTTTATCTGTATAAACATTGTAATTATAATAAAACAAAGAATATTGTATAAACATTGTAATTAAATAAATGTGGTTAGCTGGAAGAAATGGGGTCTACCCATAAGCTACACCTTTTGTAATTTTCATTTTACAATAAATATTTTTTGATTTTGATTTTTGATTTTGATTTTGATTACATCTCATAAATATTTTTTTCCTAGATCCATCTTATTGATCATAAATCATTATAATGTTACAACGTCTATATTACTAAATCCAATGTAATATACTTGTACTTGTAAATTAACGAATTAATGTAAATTAATTAATTTAACGAACTCCCTAAAGAAATACAATCCGAAAGGAATTATGAAATTTTTAAACAAAAACTTAAAAAACATTTTACCATTAACTAGCTTTAGATATGTATTACGATGTGCCAACTTATATTTTCCACTGTGAACAAAAATGCCAACTAATATTTTTTCTATGTATAACAACTGTCAAGTATGTATAGTACTGTCAATCTGATAATGCTCCCTCCCTAAACACGAGAATTTCTCAATTAGGGAGGTATTGTTACCACCAATATTATATATATTTGTTTTTTGTATATTATATGTATTGGTTTAATAAAAAAAAAAAAAAAAAAAAAATTATAATAATAATAAGAATATTATAAAATTTGATTTTGTTAAAATCAGCACTATAACCATTATACCTCTAAAACACGTACCGACATCTAAAATGTACGGGGTTCTCTTCATAACATCTGTCAAAAATTCAAACCAAATGATAAGTTCACAGAGAACAAACAATAAATCTAGTGAACGAATTAAAAGATTCGCCTGAAATCAAAGTGATTTTTTTATTTTTATTATTGAGTTATTTTATACTACATGAATATAAACTAATAAGCACAATGTACATAACATTTCATTTGATAAATTTAAATATTTTTACAGTAAGCATAACATTTATTTTTAAATATATTCATTCTTCATACTTTCAGGCATTTCATCATACATCTTTAGTCGTCTGTACATTAGGCAGTTCTGTGATTTTGATTTCTTCATTTGTGGCAATCGAACTCTGTTTATATTTCTTGTTTCGTAATTATCAATGTCTCTATTAAAAACAATTTCATCCTTAAAGTATTTTGGCATTTGGTTTTTCATAATTTTATGCACAAAAATTAACACATTAAATAGTAGTCTCTTTTTTGCCATATAAAAAAAATAAATCGGTGTGGAATTTTACAAAATTAATAGGAACTTTTTCGGAGACGGGACATTTTCATGTAGTGACGACACGAGCCCAAATAATGGATTTATTTATTTAAAAATAAACAAATGTACATTCTAAAAATTTTTACTAACATTACATTCGTAATCTTAGTAAAAAGGTCTATTCACATGATTTTTTCCAAGTCGTTATGAAATCCATGCAAGTGGCCTATTATTTTTTGATCATAAGTATTTGTAATTTTTCAATAATGTCTAAGCAAAATGAGAATGGATACGTTTTAAGATTTTCACGGCCAAAAGTTTTTCGTTATTTGTTTTTGGGGTGTTGTACCATGTTGCGCTACCTCCTTCTTTAGCCAACGTTTCGGACAGCGTTGCAGTGTCCATCATCAGGGCAGATCTGGTAGATGTGTCATCATCAGGGCAGATCCATCATGTGTGACACATCTACCGGATCTGCCCTGATGATGGACACTGCAACGCTGTCCGTAACGCTGGCTAAAGAAGGAGGTAGTGCAACACGGCATAACATCCCAAAAACTAATAACGAAAAAAATGACATTTTTATTTATTTTAATATGTTAGTTTGTAAGACCGTAAATAAATAACCAAACTGAAGTATTTTCGTCACAAAACACGGGTGCCGATCGATTTTATTTGAACTAAAAATAAAATTCTGAAAAGTAACTCTCTCAAATAATTTATTGATTTATACTCCGAAATGATGACGTCAACGAGTGCTGTAAACTGTTTGAAAATATATTAACTAATTATATAAATGATTCAAAAAAAATTATTCATAAAGGAAACTCAGCAAAATTTCGTCAAATCAAACCATGGATAACACATGGACTTGTTGTGTCTATTAGACATAAATAATGGCTCTATAAAGAAACTAAAAAAAAACCATTAGACATAAATTTAAGTAATCATTTTAAAGAATACAAAAATAAATTAGCTTCTCTTATAAAAAACACTAAAGAAAAATATTATAAAAATAAACTTGATGACTCTGGACACGACAGTAAGCGAGTTTGGTCAATAATAAATGAAATCTTAGAAAATAAACAGAAAACAAAAAATAATACCATAAAGAGTATAATGCAAAATAATAATATAATAAATTGTCTTGAGGAACCTGAAAAAGGAGCAAATGCATTCAATGATTTCTTCGCAAACGTAGGAAAGAATCTAGCTGAAAAAATTTCCGCAAAAGAAAATAAAATAAAATTTGAAAAAACTCCGAACGCAGAAAATAAACTAGAACTTTTCGAACCAACCAATCCCTCTGAAATTACACAAACTATATCAAAAATGCGGAGCGGTTCTGCTTCGGGATTTGACGGCCTTTCCGTAAAAATACTAAAAAACATTAAAAATTTTATTTCTACACCAATCTCTCATATAATCAATAATAGCTTCAAGACAGGAGTTTTCCCGAACACGTATAAAAAAGCAATAATCACGCCAGTATTTAAATCCGGTAGTCCGGAGGACGTTTCTAATTATAGACCCATTTCACTATTATCTAATATATCGAAAATTTTTGAAAAAATTGCTAAAAAAAGATTAACTGTATTCATTAAAAAAAATTCAACAATCAATAAAAATCAATTTGGATTCACAGAGGGAAAAAGCACACAAGACGCTATCGCTAAAATTTCATCTAGTATTCAGAGTAACCTGGACAAATCAAATAAATGTTTAGGAATTTTTATCGACTTAAAGAAAGCATTTGACAGCATTTCCCATGAAAAACTTGCTATTAAATTAAAAGAAAACGGCATTGACCGCATAGCCCTCAAATGGATAGTAAGCTACCTAACAGAGAGACCTCAAGTAGTAAAATTAAATCAATCATTTAGTTCATCTCTCACAAGTAAATTTGGCATCCCTCAAGGTACCGTCCTCGGACCATTATTATTTCTAATATATGTGAACGACATTTTCCAACAGGAAATTAAAGGTGAATTAATCTCTTATGCTGATGACACTGTATTGTTAATAAAAGGTCAAACATGGGAAATAGTCAATAAATTGGCAAATGAAGATATTAATATCTTAAAATCGTGGTTTGATAATAACTTACTCACACTTAATGCTAAAAAAACAACATATGTCTTATTTTCCTTACAGAAAATACCTGCTCATACAGTGAATATTGTAATCCACCACGAAAAATGTGATCATGTACTCTGTAAACAACATAATCCTATTTGTACCGTCATTAACTCTTCTTCTGAAATTAAATATCTAGGTGTAATCATTGATCAAAACCTGAAGTGGAATAGTCACATTTCAGAGTTAGTGAAGAGAATAAGGAAATGTATATATATATTTGTTAGGTTAAGAAATATTTTAAATGTAAAAATTATTAAAAACGTGTACTATGCTCTTGTTCATTCTTTACTTATCTACGGAATTATAGGGTGGGGAGGATCTTACGAAAACCATCTAAACTCAGTAAAAGTTTCACAAAGAATCATCATTAAAGTAATATTAAAAAAAAAGTCTACCTTCTCAACAGAATCACTTTTCAAATTGTTTCCAGTACCAAATGTCGATGACATATTCAAACAAGCTTCTATTATAAAAATGTGTAAAGAAAAAAATAACAAAGAATATCAAGAGTTTTACAAACTAATGAGAAATGGAAACCAATTTATTACACCTAATTTTAAAACAACTCAAATGCAACATCATTATATTTTCCAAGCCATAAAAAACTATAATAACCTCCCTTATGAATTACGCAGTATCACCACCGAATCAGAACAAATCAATAAAATTAAACAATTTTTCAAAAAAAAATTACAGTAAAAAGTAAATATTTTATGTTATATTTTATATTATATTTTATATTTCATATTATAACTTAAAACCTAAGTAAGAATCGTGGCTCCCTTATCAGGCACAAGAGCTCCTCTTTTCTGATAAGGTATACATGACTAAATACGACCTTTAATATAAAATTTTGTAAAATATGTATATATATATGTAACTCATATTTTTTATATTACAATAAAAAAAAAAAAAAAAAAAAAAAATTTTACTGCATGATTATATGATTTGAAATGTATGTTGTATAATACAAAATTTTGTTTGAAAATTTAACAAATCAGCAAACGACCTACGGTGAAACCTTATTGTACTAAAAATAAACATTTTTTCTCAAAACTTAAAACATAGCTTTACTAGATAAAAGAACAGTCTTTCGAAATCAATTTACAATTTTTGTGGAAAACAGTCAATACGTATAAAATTTGATTTAAACCTTAGGGCGATTCCGCTATAGACGATTCTCTGCATTAATTTTTAAATCGCAGTATTTGTTACTTTTTTTGATATCAGTGCAAAGAAGAAAGTCAATATTTATTGATAAAAAAGAATTTTGGATATTGAATTCATATTGAAATTTTTGGCGCGCTTGGAAACATTATCATTCGAAGAATCGATATATAAACTGCAAAATTACACCGTGCAACACTGGCGCGAAACAGCTGTTACCGACAGTTTGAGGTTGTATTTTACCGCTAAACGTGTAGTGACAATATTAATTTATATTTATGTATCGAAAGATGTAATTAATTTTTGTTATTTTTTTAAGCATCATTGACTACAAGAAGTCACTGTTAGCTTGTTGCACCCGAGATGCAAAAAGATATAAAAGTTTGTGTTGTTCACAGAAATAAACTGAACTTGTAAAGAAAAGAAGAAATCAAAGGTAAACTTAAAGCAATCGTTTTTAAGAGTATAATGTTAGCTGAATTGAAATAAAAGTTGACTCAAATTGGTTGCACCCGCGATGTGATGTCAGATCGCGGGTGCAACTCTTTGACAACTACCTTATTGTGGCGTTTATCGTATATTTTATTGTCTTGAATAATAATATGCATGCTATGTATGATTGGTAATTTGTATGTAATAAGGATGTTTACATTATATTCCCCTTTTTTACAGAAACATGGGTTAAAATGATAAAAGAACGAAGGAAAGAGACCGCTTCATGGAAATATAAAGAAAATAGGTGAAAATTTACATATTTCCGGTTTTGTCTGGTTATTCCCTCTTAAGGAGGGTTGTTTCTAAGAAATTGACAATTCATCAAATCATTCATCAATTCATCAAAAGATAATATTCAAGTTCTGTGAAAATTCATTTCATGTTCTGTTACTACCCATATACTTATTTTGAAACAACCGGCCTATGATGATACAATAACAGATTTTGAATTTTGTTTAATTGTAAGAATTCTGTCAAACTAGCCGATGGGATATGAACTTTACTACAGGCATGTTGTTTTCCAGAATTATTAAAAAAATTCTGTGAAACAACGGGCCCTTGAATATTACTTAAAGTTAATATTAACTTAAGGTTAATATTCAAGTGCTGTGAAAGTTCAGTTATTATTTCAGTTATGTGAAACAATTAGCCCATAACGGTATAATAACAAAACTTGAATGACACTTTGAAACTTTCACAGAACTTGAAATTTAACTTTCAAATTTTGTGAAACAACTGACCCTAAATGTCCTCTAACCTTCGATATTCCAATTATTGATAAATTTTACAACGATGTCCTGAATAATTGAATGGCCCTAGGCTTATCAAGGGCCACTTTAAAGCCCTTGCTTTTCACCTTCCAAATACTTAGTAGTCAGACAGCGATCATTCAGGGCTAAGCCTAGACGAATAAGGTCTTGGCCATGCCATTGTATGCCTTGGCAAGGTGTAATATTGACTTTAAATCAAAAAGGCAAACGTGGTCTTGACTCGGCTCTGTAAAGGTAAAAGGATAACAACTGTTGAGTGTCGTAGACATACTAAGGTATTAGTGCAACATGATGGGTATCTCGAAGTGTAGAGTTGAGGTCAACAGGTCAACGGTTGCAGCGGTTTCATGACAGCTGTTTCTGATCAATATTTGTGATTTATTGTTGCAATCACGATCTGTTGTTGATCTGCCTTACATTGACCTTAATTAGTCATGTTTGTCAGTTCGTTGAACAGATTTGCGGTGAAATCGCGATGGTCCCATCCAAGGGCGGATCTAGGATTTTTTTTTGGGGTGGGGCACAAAAAATCAACAATAATTACTGTTAGGATTTTTTCTGGGGGGGGGGGGGGGGGGGGCACAAGGGGCAGACGCGCAAAAAAAAATCAACAATTACTGTTGCACAATATCTATGAGAACCAAAGTGAGGACGAATGTCTACAGCTCAAACGGCTGACTAATATCTATGAGAACCAAAGTGTAGACGAATATCTACAGCGCTGGCAGAGGTTGGATTTGCAATTATGTATAGCATATTGGAATAACGTAATATTGCGTATGCAGTTTAAAAAACTTAATTTATGTATGTATGTATGTAAAAACCCCTAATATCGGACTATTGGACACATTTAGCTGATTATTAAGGATTTAGGTTTTTGTTTTAACAGCTTTCTTTATTTCGAGTGCTTCTAAATTATTTAGTCTGTTACCATGACCATTTCTATATCAGTTAGGTTAGGTTAGGTTAAGTTAGGTTAGGTAAGGTTGTGGTGCCGTGTATTTCGAAATAAATAAATAAATGAATATCTTTGTATTATGACCTCCATGTTTGTTCAATAAATTATTGTCCTCGTAAACAGCAAAATACGTAACATTATGCAAAAACTTCATGTACGCACTTTAAACGTTTATTTAATTAGTAATTACGTAATTGAAGCTCTTGCTCAGCTGCACTCTGCAGATATTAGTCCAACCTACGCTCCATAGATATTAGTCACCACCGGAACCGTCATAGATATTCGACCGAAATTAGCTCTGTAGATATTAGTCCTCACTCTGAAGTTCATAGATATTGGTCCAACATATGAGCTGTAGATATTGGTTCGACAGGTAGAGATATTAGTATCAGGCTGTTATTAGTATCGATATAGATATTAGTATCGTCCGACAGGCTGTAGATATTAGTATCTGGAGTCGATCGTATGCAAGTAGTAGGCGATCGTCCGCGGGGAGTAAGTACCTACAGCTTGACATTTTAAATTTTGCAGTCGGTGGTGTGGCAAACGTACTGAGTTCGTGAACGATTTGGTGATTCTAGTAATAAAACAGCATTCTATTGACCGGATTGACAATGTTTTGGTAATAGTTTTGAATGTCAGTAGTTCGAGTCAAGTAAGATTCCCGGATCTCTAATGGAGTCTACTCATTTTAGGATTGTATCACGGATCACATTACATTTGCTTGTATTTAATTCCACGGCATTATCTTTACACCATTGAGATGACATGACGTAAGTATGAACCTAGTAGGAGATTTTCAAAAATTTATCAGGATGCTCGTTATCTGGGAATGTTGCTATCTTAAAAAAAAATACACCACCGCCAAGAAGCTAACCGGTGGAAGCCTAATCGCGGTTTCTACATTATACACAGTATCGAGGGTCGAAAAGTTTTTCGTCTCTGATACCTTTGGTGAGGCATGATTCTCTAAGGGCGATTATATCGCAATCCTTTGAAAAGGTATTTTGAAGGATCGCCGTTGTTTTGGTTCGAAGACCTAATTAAATTTATTTCGAATTCTGTTGCCGTTACATCGGGAGTTCCTAATGGCAGCTTGTTGGAACCATTATTATTTAACTTCTATATCAATGATGTTGGTAACTGTGAACTTGGTAACATGAAAAGACATGATGTATATCTTGTAATGTGCTTATGAAAAACGTAACTAATTCATATTTCGCAAAACCAGAGGAGTGAGCGGGACCCCCGAACTCCTGACATTACCGTTTGTCTAATCCACTTCGGTTTAATGTTTATTATGATCGAGATTATAGGAGTGAATGGAACTCTAATCATCGACATGCCGGGGGACTTCAACGTAAATCATCATCAATTCGGAGAAGGAGGTCCCGATCTACAACCTCGTGCCACCCACGCTTTCCCGAATAGTTCCTGACATCGGGCTATTATGCCATCGAATTGGAGCAGCTCCTTATAACAAAAGGTATGGGATGACCCCTTATCACCACCATTACTCCTGAGCGAAGCACCGTAGAGATTACTCCCTAATACCGCTTAAAGCAGATAAGATTATTTCATCATCATTCATGAGCGAAGCATGGTAGAGATTACTTCCATTATCACACTATAAACCGGAACCTGGTTTCAAACGATATGAGATGACATCATCACCAACACCTTTATAGTTTGGCGGCGTATTGTTTGAGATTACCCCCGTTATCGCGCTATAAACCGGAAACACACATCAAATCCTTTCTCCGACAGGAGGCAAATCATTTTAATATTTCACTCATGGCTACTTTAATTTCTTCTGGAGGAGTTGGAATTGGAATTTGACATAGCGGCCTTTAGGCCTCACCAAGTCAATTGTAGCAGTACATGTTTTGTCTCATGTTAATCCGAAAATACCTATTCGCATAACTTACAAACTAACAAACCGTAGTGAAATAATAATCACTAGAAAATTTGCAATTTTTCTCCTTGGTTGTGGCGTATCGATACCTCGCTGCGCCCAAGATGTCGTAAGGTTTGTCCCTCTTGTAGTAAAACGCTAATTATGTTCAGATTCTAGGAGAGGGGTGAGATATTGCTTAACAAACATTAGGTCAGACACTAGGGGAGGAAGTTGAACGAAGAGTAGATATTTAGTTATTCTCAAGTTATTCAAATTCAGTCATTGTCATTTGAAGATTTGCAAATTGTAATACGCCATATCTAAAAGGACCAGGGTTTACCTCAAATAAATTATTAATTAAATTGGATTAACTACATCAAACCCTTAAAAAAATCGCACAACGTTATGGGGTTCATTCATCATCATCACATCATATTATTGGCTCTACAACCCCTGGTGGGTCTTGGCATACTCAAGAGTCTTCCTCCGCTCATTTCGGTTTTGTGCCAGCTCTCTCCAGTTTAGAAGCTCCAAGATAGATATGTCTTTGACGACATTGTCGCTCCATCTTGGTCTTCCCAGGCTCCTTCGCCCTATTGGTCTTGAGTTTAGCAGGGACTTTGGTGCTTGATGCAGCCACCGAAGTCTTCCCAGTTTTATAAATTTTGCAACGTTTAGCTCCTTAAGAGGGCATTACCAGAGAAAACCAGAAATATGTCATTTTCAAATCAGATTTTAGATGTATTGACTCTTTTCCACAAAAAATTATAAATGGATTTTGAAAGATTGTTCTTTTATCTAGCATTCGCATGTTATAAATTTTGAGAATTTTTGTTTAATTTTTAGTATAATTTGATTATTCCATAGGTCGTTGGCAGATTCGTTAAATTTTCAAAAAAGATTTTGTATTATACCACACCCATTTCAAATAATATAATCATGCAGTAAAATAAATCAATACATTATCTAGCAAACGCATGTTTTAGAATTTTAACTTTAGTTTCAATAAAATCATTAAAAAATATGTTCGTACATGTGTTTCTTGATGAAAATTGGTCCATTTGTGTATTTATTTGCGCACTTACAAACTAATATATTTAAGATTTTTTTAACATTTTTATTAAATTTAGACATTATTGAAAAATGATAAATACTTATAATCAAAAAATAACTACAAAAAGTATATTATTTTAATAGTTTTGACATCACGCCTTTCAGCATTTTTGGATGAAGGTATAAATTAAAGCTAATTTGAATTGAAATTATTTCGATATTGAGTTATGATTTTAAAAAGCTGGTACGGAGAATAATTAATCTTTCTCATTGTAACCGCCCTGCACGATCGTAAGAACAACTTTCGACGAAATGTGGATTTTCTATAACCGGTCCGAAGATGCGCCTCAAAATTTTCCTTTCAAAATCGTCCAGTGCTCGCTCATTCCTCTAAGTTAGTACCCAAGTCTCTGCGTACGTAAGTACTGGTCTGATAAGTGTTTTGTACACTAATATCTTCGTGTTTCTGGACAGCAGTCTTCATTTTAATTGGTTTTGTAGGCGGAAATAACAGCGATTTGCGTTCACTATGCGCTTCTGGACCTCCTCTGTGGTATTATTGTCGTTTGTTATCAGAGAGCCCAGGTATGTGAATCTTGGTACCGATATGGGGTTCATTACAATTGGTTAATTGCACAGCATCTCATCACGTGTGCCTAAAAATATTACGTAGTGGAGATGTGAAGACGCGTCACAAAAGATGAGGAGAGGGCGCCGAGAGTCCGGACTAAATGGTTTGAGATCCAGGACGACGATAGCGAATTACGATGACATAGATTGTAGAGATGAAAAGAAAAAAAAATCATTAGGAGGGGGGGGGATTTATTAGACCTCAAATTGTAATATATTAATGAAATGAGCGCAATATTAGCGAACTTAATCAATTAATAACTCAGCTACGCTTCACACTTCATACGTATGTCTAGTAATGTTACAATGTCGTGTAAACAAGCTAAGGGTCCGATTGGAAATGAAGACGACGAATACTGGAAAATTAGCGAAACTCAATCGAAAATCTGAAAACAGAAAAATCAAAAAAGATATGGTCACATATGTCTTCATTTAACCGTTGGAGCGACAACGTATTTTAAAACTTTTTTCTCCGATTGCTCGAGATTTTTGGTGATCATTTTGAATATTTATAAAATAGGATTTATAAAAAAAAAAATTATAAAATCGAAAACTTTAATTCCTAACTGCGCGAATCCTGCGTGATACTGACTTTGAAATTGCCGTAAGTGATACTTTTTCCGTCAACATTGGATATTTTCGACTTCTACACTTTGTTCTTGGTCTACTTGAAGCAATTAATAAATTAAAAACCTCATTTTACTAACCTTTCAGAAAATATAGATAAATCTTCGCCATTTTCATTCTCACAAAAAGCCATGTGCAGCTGGTTAAATTGTCAATAAAAAAACACATAAATTTGTTTCAGACCACTTTTATTTTAAACACTCTACCGGTTTCAGAAGCACCCTTCCTTCGTCAGGAGTGTTTAAAATAAAAGTGGTCTGCAAACAAATTTATTTGTTTTTTATTGTAAATTATGGCGAGCCACAAAGTTAAGCTTTTTACAAATAATATGGTTAAATTGTCATTTGCTGGGTTAAAAGTTTAACCAAATAATTGAAATTTACATATATAGGTATCTTTTTTATGAATCCCTCTAACCGAAAAACTATAGTTCAATTGAACACGTCAAGTGATTAGATCGATAATTGCAAAAATAGACACAATAATCGGATGAAATTTGATATTCACATTCCACTCACGTCAAATATTTCAAAATTCACTAATTTTTCAATTTAAGCGACTTGAAAACATGTTAAATACAGGGTTTTCCAATAAGATGTGTTATTTTGATATTCAAAGAAAAATGCCATTTTTTAATATAAATGATCGGATGTTTATTTCATTATAAAGAGGAAAGTATGCCGTTAGTAGTAGAAAATAACATCAGGCAAATGACCACCACGACCACGCTTACAGGACCATATCCTTTTCATGAAATTTTCCATAACCAAATCGCAAAGTGGCTGCCCTATGTCCTCGATAGCCTCATGAATTCCATCTTTGAGGTCTTGAATCGACGCTGGGTTGTTGGCGTAGACCTTCTCTTTCACGTGGCCCCAAAGGAAGAAGTCGCAAGGTGTTAAATCACAAGATCTCGGTGGCCAATTGTGATCACTTCTTCGAGAGATAACACGGTCCGGAAACTTTTCCCGTAAAAAATCAATGGTTTCGTTGCTTGTGTGGCACGTAGCACCATCTTGTTGAAAGTAAACGTTGTCCAGATCAATACCATCCAATTCCGGCCATAAAAAATCATTAATCATCTCTTAATAGCGCAATCTATTCACCGTAACTGTTGCTCCAGCCTCATTTTCATAGTGAATTTTATTAATTTCAATGCGTTGTTGATGCATGTACCGTTCCATTTTTATTAATGGCGTAGTTTCTACTAGTCAAATGTCAAAAAATGACAGCTTCAAAAGTGACATTCAAAATAACACCTCTTATTGGAAAACCCTATAGATGGATAATTGAATAATTGTATATAAACACGTAATAAAAATCAATTAAAACAATCACTTTTCTTCATGGGCACTGATGCTTCTGTCATCCCCGAGGTAGACGTCCGTGAGTTCCCGGAGAACAGACTAAGCCAATTTCAAAAATTAAACGCTCTAATTCAATCTTTCTGGTTTAGATGGAAACGAGATTACCTTGCTGAGCTGCAAAATGGACCAAATGGCAGGCCAGCAACCAAAGAGCCATAAAAAAAGGACGATTTGGTAATCTTGATGGAGGACAATCTGCGACCCGCATTATGGAAGATGGCGCCCATATTAACAACTCATCCAGGACCGGATTGAATAGTGACGATGGTTACCCTCAAGACGTCACAAGACTCACAAGGCAATTTTGTGAGACCCATCACAAAAATATGTTTGATGCCAATAGAATCAAACTTGGATCCAAATTTCCCGACCCGGCAAACCACAGACCTTCCCAAGGTCACAACCTAACTACAATCAGGGCTGAACCGATGCAACCAAAAAACATCAATAACTATAGAGCATCGGTATCAATGTGGTTGACACTCCAATATCCAGCCTGAAGCCACTGGGGCTTCAAGGCAACAAACACAAGTTGATCATCCTCGCTGCAGAACTAATGGTACTATCTGCCCACCAGGGCACGGCCGCCTCTTAATATATGATGATCAACCCCAAATGATGATCTACACCAAATGGTGATCTACTCCCAAATGATGATCTAACCCCAATTGATGATGTATAACCCTAATTTATGATGAACACCGCTGGACTAGATAGCAGAGTGGACAATCTACCCAGTGAAGCATTTATACTGTTCTTGTCAGTGCAATAATTAACGAACTAGTCGATGATGAACATATAATCAGTCAACAGCGAAGTAATGATTACTTACTTGTTACTATTATTATAAGCAATAATTATCAGCCTGAAACACTCATCCACATTGAAAAATCTTCCGAGACTAAAGATACATGACGCCAACGGGACTTGAACCCGTGCCCTTCTGATTGCCGGTCAGCTGCTCTCCCAATTGAGCTATGGCGGCTTATCTTATACCCGCCAAATGATTCAATATATACTAGTATTTCATTCAACAATTACTGCTTATTATATTTTTTCCACCTCATCTGTATCTTTTCTCGGAAGATTTTTCAATGTGGATGAGTGTTTCAGGCTGATAATTATTGCTTATAATAATTGTTACCCTTTGTGCTATGCATAAAAATCTTGTCTTAAACGTTAGTTTAACAATTAAAAATATTAATTACTTGTTACTATTTGTGAATGGTGTTGGTTAGAATATTATTTATCATTATTTGATTTAAAACTCTCCATAGAGACAATGAGATATTATTAATTTATTAATTTTATGAACGTTACTATTTTTAATGAATTTTTTGCATGATTGTTATGTTTTTTGAGAAATTTTAGGTTTATTAAAATTATTGGTTAGATTCTCAGACCCTTCAAGTTTAGATATTTGAGACATTTTGTAAATTCTTAGTCTATTGAGTTGTTGTATTGTTTGTAAAATTATGATATATTGTAGTTTGTTTTAATTTTAAAAACCGTGATGTTTTTTCTCATCCCGCCGGGGGCAGCATGTTTAAAAAGCGATAGTTAATGACCTCTAGCGTAACATTTCGAAGCTAGTTATTAATGCAGATTCCTACTTGCAACGGCCTATGATTCCTAAGTTCCTATTCCTATTCCTTGTTGTAGTGATAGTTGATAAAACAGATTTCTGTATATCATAGTTTGACAAATGTTTCATTGTTTATATTTGTTAGTATTGTTTTTTGGTTATAAATAATGTGTTCTGTTGAATAAAAATAAATCCCAAAATAATAGTTATACACGGAACAGACGATTTCTCAGAATTTTTCAGCATATAGCATGCACCTCAAATATAAAGCTTCATTTCGTACACGATGAATCTGCAACTTGTTATTTAATTTATCGTTATATTCCGAACACAAAACTGGTTTGAATTAAATAATCAGTACGAGGTGAATTAAAACTACACACAGAACAGGAAAGTTGTTTTTATTTGATTCTGGCAGCACACGCATAGTCTGCAACCAGAATTTTATCACTGCACTTCGAATAAGAGAATGTTTATCTTCAAAATGTGTCAGCAGATGAATCCACAACTGGAATTTTCCATTCTGAAAACCAAACTGGTTTTAAATTGAGCGTGAATCTGTTAGCGCGTCCCCAGTTTTAATTAGTATTACTCTTACTATATTAATTTATTAATACTACTTAGTATTAATTTAAATGGAAGAGTCGGCGCTTGAAAATATGCGGTTGATATTTCCAAATAAGGGGGCGGTGAATTTTTCCGGCGGCTGAAACCCACTCTACGCCACTAGGTAGATCTCACTGGGTTTCGTAAGTGAACGGTCGATCTTGGGTCTAATCAAGTTGGTCACCCCTGTGCTAGAGGATTCATAGAGAGGTACCAAGGAAGGATGATCATCATTCTAGGAGGGGAGGAATGTGAGTGTCGACACTCCCACCATTCAGGGGACGAGAGATGGGGAGAGACGCGGTGCGGCCCGCCACACCGTGACAGTCTGTGTCAATAAACCCAAGTGATTACCAAACCAATTTTATTTGTAATAGTACCCTACTGGATTACATTTAATATTATAAAAGTTGGAAACAATTCCCATAAAATTGTTAATTAAACGCCGGCTTTTAAAAATTAACTGTTATTACCTATTTATTTTACCACATTAATTTAATCGTAGGTAACAATATTGATTAAATATTTATGAGAAATGAAAACTTTGATTAACACTTAAGATTAAGATTTAAACTTAAGATTTCCATTAAAAAAATCAATTACGTTTTCGGTTTTTATAGATATTTTTTTAGTTTTCAAAGACGAAATAACTTCTCGGGAAGTGTTACATCGACCATTGTTCATAGTAACTGTGGGCACAATTTTCGTTTTATGCAAAATATTATCAAAATAATCCGACGGTAAAATTGAGGTCAGCTATAAAATGTTTTCTGCTGGCAAATTAGTCAGTTAAACAGCCGCTTAAATCCTGCAAGTAGAACAAGTTCGATCATCAAATATAATCAGTTGAACAGTCGCTTATGGCCAGCTAGTAGAACAAGATCGATCATCGAGTATTGTCAGTCGAACAGTCGCTTATGGTCAGCTAATAAAAACAAGATCGATCATCGAATATTGTCAGTTGAACAATCGCTTATGGTCAGCTAGTAGAATAAGATCGATCATCGAGTATTGTCAGTTAAACAGTCGCTTATGGTCAGCTGGTAGAACAAGATCGATCATCGAATATTGTCAGTTGAACAGCCGCTTATGGTCGGCAAGCAGAATAAGATACATCATCAAATATAGTCAGCTGAACAGCCGCTTATGATCAGCTAATAGAACAAGATTGATTATCAAATAACAATGTCATCCTAACCTAACTTCACCAAGTATTAAGCCATTATTTTTGCACTCCCTGACAAACACATGCCCAATTAATTTTATTTTCTTTCTAAGCAAATATTTAAATGGCAAACCTTTAAATTGTTCTTTATTCAGAAGCTGCCAAATAGGCAAGCCTTAAAAAATAAAATATCATTATTGAGGTGTTGCATTTCTCAATTGGTAACAGTTATATCATCGTAGATTAAACTTGATAAATAATCTTGTAACAAGAAAATAGGCCTCACTTTTAAACATTGATAAGAGCTTAAATTTACTCGGAATATTATGGAATAAATATAAAAAACGTATGACACTAATTTCTAAAATGAAACATTGGCTTATATTGCCAATATTCTTAATAACTTCATCAATAATCGTCAAACCGGTAAATATTATTTTTTTACATAATTAAAAAAAAAAAATATATTTAAATGAAACAATTTAACTTTGTTTGAACAACTTTTATATTTAAGTAAATCCACCGGTTTCAGAACGACCGTTCCTTCTTCAGGGCAAATGTATACTGATTTGACATTTTTGAAATATGGATGGGAACAATGTATTATTATGGTAGGGGTGGAGTCGTTGTTAGGTATTAATGAAGAGTAGGTGGGTTGGGGAACATATCCATTATTCGGCTAAAAGACATTATTTTTTGTTTGTTATTAGGTTCATTATTTTTAAGGTATTTTTTTATTATTTCCAAGGCTTCTAAGTTATTTAAACGTTTTCCTTTGTGAAGAATATTAATCCCCGTATTTTTTTTCATTTTCAAGACTTCAAAGTTATTTAACGTTTTCCTTTATGATTAATGAGGAGCAAGCATCATATATTATATTTTAAGTTGTGCATTGCCTGCCTCACTAGGCGAACCTGTATTGAGGCAGAATTTTTAGTGAATTGTTTCTCGCATTTTGTCCATGGTTTACTTTAATAATAATAATATTAAACTATAGAACATATTATATCGGGATGTTCTATATTAGCGCCTTCGGAGTATACATTTAGGCACAATCAGGTTTTAAAAATAATTCACCAAAGTTTGGTAATTAAACATAACTTGATTGACTGCCGTAATATAGTACCATATTATGAATATGAACCAAATTCATTTTTAGAAAATGAATTTTATAAAATATATTATGATAAAACTATACTAACAGACAGAACAATTAGTCATAATAGACCTGATATAGTTTTACATGACAAAATTAAAAAAATAACTTATATCATTGATGTAGCTATTCCAAATTCCTGTAATATTCAAAAAACTATTTCTGAAAAAATAAGAAAATACACAGATTTAGGAAATGAGATTAAAAGAATTTGGCATTCTCGGACTATAAAAATATTGCCATTTGTTATTTCGGCCACTGGCATAATACCTAGGAATCTGATTAAAAATTTAAGCATATTAGATTTGTCAAAGAATTTGTATATAAAAATGCAAAAATCAGTCATTTTAAATACATGTAGGATTACAAAGGATTTTTTAAATATTTATATTGAGGGATCGGTAGGATTTATAGGTTCAATTAGAAATGCCACAGAGCCGAACCCTCTGATATGAAAATATCTGGAGTCGGTGAATTATATTCCCATTTGGTCTCTAGTAGGTTGACATGTTGTTCTTGTATTGTTTTGTATTTATAATACTTATATAGTGCAATTGCATAGCGTGGGTTGACTAGATGATCATTTGGAGAAGTGTGTGAAAGGGTTTAGTTTTTCCTTCTTTTTTTCCTTTTTTTTTGTGGAAAATTTAACCCGGACATTTAAATCTGGTGCAGGGGAAGTGCAATGCAATACATTCCATAATGTAAAATAACAAAAAAGATAAATAATAAGTTATGGTAAAAATTAAATAACAACACATAAATTAAATAAAATAAACGAAAAAGCATGAAAAATGAAACTAAGAAAAAAAAATTATGTATGTATCAAACACTAAAATGAATGTAAATAGCCGTTTACGGAGGGTATTTCATCGCCTCCCGTCTCCAAAGGGTCATCAGGGGAGATTCCATCCAGGCAGTCATGGCGGTGATGATCGCATTCTTCGAATGGATCATGTAATTAATGTAATTTATGTACAATATAGGTTCCTATACATTAGGCATGGGCCTACTTCTTTTAACAACGTGTTTTATTTGATTTAATATTACTTTATTAAGTTTAATAATTTAGTCCGGCCCTTGACTCAGAGACAGAATGATAATTTGGCCCCAGGGCTAGGAAAGGTTGTCCATGCGTGATGTACAGGAACTCAGGAACCTAAACTAACTAACTAACCATCACGCCGTTTCCCCGCAGGGGTAGGCAGAGAGGAAGGACCGCCAAACATCCCGGTCTTGGCACACATTCCTTGCCTCGTTTACATTCATACAACGTCTCATACATTCTCTTCTATTATTCTGACTCTTGACATGGCCCGACTCAAGTATCTGATTCACTTGGTCGTGCCATGTCTTTCTTGGGCGTCCTCGACTTCTATATTACACATAAATTACATTTAAATAAACCAACATAACAACTACGTAATGAACGACATAATATTAATATTATATACTGATTTAAAATTTTGCGTGAAGATTGGCCTAGTACTTTTTTCGTTATATGTTTTTGGGGTGTTGTGCCGTGTTGCGCTACCTCCTTCTTTAGCCAACGTTTCGGACATCGTTGCAGTGTCCATCATCAGGGCAGATCCGGCAGATCCGGTAGATGTGTAATTTTAGTCGTGAAGTGTGTGCTTATTTACTTCGAAGCGATACCGTGTCGCCAGCAGCACTGACTTTCACCAGTACAAAATACTCGTGACAAGCAGTGGCGTCATCGCCGCGGAACGGAATAGAAAGTTCATTAAAACGTGGTATTTATGCTAGCCAGGGGAAAGTCCGTTTGCGAGATGCCGACGGAAGTGGCTCCATCTCTTAATGAAATCTAAAATTAAAAAACCACAATGGTAAGAATTTAAGAAAAAATAAAATAAAATAAAAATTACAATTGTTAACTTTCACCAGTACAAAATAATCGTGACAAGCAGTGGCGTCGTCGCCGCGGAACGGAATAGAAAGTTCATTAAAACGTGGTATTTATGCTAGTCAGGGGCAAGTCCGTTGCGAGATGCCGACCGAAGTGGTGACCGAAGTACTTAATTACTTAACTATCAATATTGGCGTTGGTACTGCCTAAGGATAATCGCATAGAATTTTCGAGATTTCATCTGTAATCTTCGTTCGAATTTTTGATTTGGTGTGTTTCGTCCTCGAAAAAAAAACTGTTCACACGTAGGTATATGTGCTGCCATAAAGGTAAATGATTTTTCTTGCAAATGCGTGTAAATTTGTTTATTTTTCTTCCACCAAATAAAATTATAAAATCCGTCTTGGCAATGTTGTTAAAGTGATGTTCAGCACTACATCCCCCGGAAGCTCAATAAGTTCCATATGTAAATTTGCTGGCACATTATTTACATCAGCATCCATCGGACGAGCCGAATCACTGGGAGGGAAATCATGCAACGACAGCCGCTTGTAACCTACTGTACCTACTACTAGTTGTAGGTGTAGGTGTCGTCCAAGAAGTGGTGATCACGAACTAGTATAGTGGGCCAGTGCAAGCACCTATTTCATCTCCATTACGAGTATTGAATTTCTCCATGAAACTGTTAATTTCTTTCTCTATACTTCATCGAGATGAATCCTGGGCCGGATCCGGCGTATACAGCAATATTTTATTTTAGTTTAAATTATTGCTTGAATGTACACAATACAAAAACAGCAAGGTTATTAATACAAGTATGGATATATTACGTCCTTAAAATATATATTTTTTGTTAATTTTATAATTTTCTTTTACAGTGCCTTGATGTTATCACGAGAGGTGACAAAATAAGTTTATTTTTGTTTTAACAAGTACATCTCATTCATTTTTTAGGCTGATTGTGATGAATTGACGAAGGATTTCTTGTTCCAAGAAGAGATTCTGAGAAACAAAATTGGATCAAACGACATGGATCAATTAGATACCAACTCAACAATATTAAGAAATACAGCCGATTCGAAAACAGAATCGTTGCCTAATCAAAGATTTTCAAAATCTTTTTCACGACATCTTTTCAACAAAACGCGTGATGGTATCATGAGAACACTGAAGTCCATAGATGAGTCTAAAAATAAATTGATGCCTAAAATTGTCACATTAAAAGACGATTTTTTAAAAAAACTCAACCAAACTTTCACAAACCTCGAAGAGGATGTGAAAGCAGCAGTAGAAAGTGTAACAGATACATCTGGGAACGTCGTTAAGTTTTGCGTTTTGGTACGTAGGTAGTTTTTACACTGGGTACTGTGACATATTCAGTGTTTTTAGACTTTTTAGGTTCACGTTTCCATAACGTGATCTTCTTAAATAAATCTCACAAGATTTTTTTTCACACACAGGAAAAAAAATCTGCCTTTTACAGCTTGCTGGGAGAGAGCATCAATAAAACAAATTATTGTGGTAGTGCCAATATTCAAGAAAGTTTGAAGGCTATTGATGAAGCGGTAAATTTATCCCCTGAAGCTAATACCCTGGTAGAAGATCTCTCCAAACAGGAAGCTGAATGTAACATCGAATCTAATGATTCTAAATTTTCCAAATGTCTGATGAAAGTACTCAAACAGACAAAGAAATCTGTGAATCTTGTTCTTAAGAAAATTAAGATTGCGGTTTGTTTATGGTTTTAATTTTTTTTCCATCCATTCACTTTTCTATTTATGGCACTATGGAACGGTTTTTCTCAAAAATATATATTTCACGGGATAATAACTAGGTTACTCTGGAATCAGTTTTTTAAAGAAATTGAATTATAAGGTGGTAATCATTATGATAAATCGATTATCGTATATTTATACTGATTCTGATTAGTATTGTTAAATCATGGATTAGTTCTTTGGGACCCATAATATTTTATTTTAGAATCATTAAATGGTTATTTATTTTCTAATGTATTTATTTACAAAAATGTAATGACTTACCTAGTAGTTACAAACATAAATGCATCGAAAGCAACTTAAGTAATTCCACAAATTTTAGTGCTACTATTAACCAAGTCTAGTTGCCTAATTGAAATATGGAAATCACCTGGGTAACTCTAGAGATACCTTTTTATGGAATTAAACGACCACATTTTGAAGATAAAAATAATAATATTTGGATGATTTGTAGAGCGCCGTTTTTGTGAAAAATCACCTCAAGGGCGCTATAAAATTCATTAAGAATTCTTAGGTTCTATCTAATTTTACTATTTATTGATAGATAAAGACACATGCTTACCTGGCACCCTGGCAGGTCACTTCCGATAAACACATTTTAATTAGAAAGTTTATGCTTGGAGAAGATACGGCTTTGGGCGCGGAGGGCAAAGCATGATTTTACATTTGCTACCCCCATCACTATTAGTATTACATTTATTAAAAGATTAGTGGCAAAAGTAGATACCTACAAAACACATATTCATATAACTCGGTGATCCAATGCGTTGCGACTATTCTGTTTGAAGCATTTATAGATGAGGAAATACAGTTATGTTTTTAGTGTGTACCTCAAGCTGATTTAAGAGTTACCTAGTGGTAGTAATTACCCCACGATTTATAATGTACATATATGTTTAAAACATTTTACTCATTCGGCGTTGCAAGCTATCGAAAAAAGATCTTTAATAGACTTTATTTTATAATTTAAAACGCATATATAAAAAACAGACATTTCGTAGTAGGTATTGACCATTCATTTATCTAAATTAGTCAGTTCGGTGGGGTATTTTGAAAAATCAGGAATATTTATACCAAAAACCATGTAAAACTTTAGGTTCATATCTCCACTATTTTTTTTAAATAGTCCCCTTTACGATAGATGCACTTGGTGAGCCGTGGCACTTGGTCTTTGATTCCTTTGTCGTAGATCTCCGCCGCCAAAAATGTTTTTCACCTCTTCTTAATCGTCCTCGTCGGCCTCCAAAATTTTTCTTGCCAAGTGTTGCCTTTTTTATTCCGGGGTTAGTTAGTGAATTCATCACTAACAATTCATCCCAAAAAGCCTCGTCCTTGTTGAAAAGACCCAAAAGTTTTCCATGCGATTTAGCTCGGAGTTTTTTCGTCAGCATTTTGGGCACCCTTCGTCACACACTTTTCGAACGCCAATTTTTTCCTTAAAATCGTTTGTATCTTAAATTTACTGACACCTATATACAGGGTGTTAAGGCACGTACTTGACTTACTTTAACCAGTGATTCCTGACATTATTTGAAGTAAAAAATGTTCATAAAATTTTGGTCTCCTTGACTTTTTTTACATTTTTTTTTCTTCTAATTCAAACAAAAACAAATTCTTCTGCATGTCGTCACTGGTCATTCATCCGAGTAACCGACCAACCCCTCACCCGCTTCCAACTGTTCATCACCTACCATTTTTATGTTTTTGAAGAAAAAATAAATAAATAAAATCACATAAAATGTCACCGGTTACCAAAATTTCAGCTACATTTTTTACTCCAAATAACATCAGAAATCTCGTTAATAAGTCAAGTCCCTTGACACCCTGATTTAATGCACCGACACAAATAATTATGCTATATTTTTATTTTTAATACTCCAAATTATAATATTTTTATTAAATGCGGGCAATTTTAGCGAAACTCAATTGAAAATCTGAAAACAGAAAAATCAGAAAAAGATACGGTAACACCTAGAATACGAACCCAGGACTTACGCCGCATCGCCGGGGCGCAGCTCCACCAACCTATCCGATTCGGTCATGTTTAACTTTATCATAATTCGACTTCTTTCAAATGGGGGGGAGGTCAGATGGGCACATATAGGCCCTGTGGACCTCATCAATCCCGCCGGGGGATAAATGGAGCGGGCATTCGTTAACCACATGTTCGGTGGTCTGCACCGCACCGCATTCACACATCGCCGACTCTTTAAGGCCCGATCTATGCATCATATGAGCACAACGGCTATGGGAGTACTTATCCTATTGATGGCAGTTCAGAGTTTGTGAGGCAATGAGAACCCAGGCTGTCCCTCAGTGGGGTCTTGAATGAGACGGTGTGTTTTTGACGTTGGCCGATTGCCAATCTTCCAAGCTTCCACCTATCTTCTGGGGTGAGAGGTGTTCGAAGGAGTCTCTCTCCTTCCGTCCAGAAGGGTTTTCGAGACTTCAAGCGGCATTCCGGGAGAGAAACGACAACATCATGCAAACGTATTGCGCTTTTTTACAGCGCCTTCTTGTATTCCCTCAGTGTTGCAATCTCTCGCCTGATATTTGGCGGGGTTATGTTTGTAAGTACGGGGAGCTAAGGAAGAGGAGTCGATTTTATGGTTCCGCTGATGGTTCGTATTGTGGCATTAAGCTGAACGTCGACCATGGAAAACCACTTCGACTAAGAACTACCAAATTATCTTCATTTTCTTAAGACATATTTTTATTGGCTATCTTTATGTATGTATGATTACAGAATTCAAACCCGAACTAAATGCTGTCTAGATAGTGTCTTGAATATTTTTTTTTCATTTTTATTTTTAATAAGCAACATCTATTTTTATTTTTAACTTAATGATTAAAACCTCCAATTAACGAAACTCAATAAAAAAACCGAAAAATCAGAAAAAGATACTGTCACATGTAGGACATAAACCCAGGACCAGCGCTTTGCCGTGGTGGAACTCTACCAACCGAGCTAAAGAAACCCTACTAACTGAGCTAATCCGATTCGGTCATATCTTCGACTAAGAACTTACCAACATTATTTTCAATATGTGACCGTATCTTTTTCTGATTTTCTGTTTTCAGATTTTCGATTGAGTCTCGTTAATATTGTCTACATTTCATTTAAAAAAAATTATAATAGGTACATCAGTTTGATATAATAATGGCGAAAAGGGATAGGTATAACTTATTAGGGGAAGGAGAAGTAAGGGAGTGGACTAAGTCCTGTTTCAGTGCAATTAGTGTAGAAATAAATGGTTGATTCATTGTCTCTCATTCATTGTTTTAAATATTAATCTCTGTTGTTTCCCATTTACAGATTGAGAAAGCAGTTAAAAGCTCTAATAGCGTTAAGTCCAAATTGAATGATTGTCAACCAAAAATTAAATCCGAGGTTTCAAAAATTATAAAACAAATTATACAATGTCCCAAGAATTCAGATGTATTATTGGGAAGAAAATTTCATAGCGATCAGATCACAGAGGAACCTACGCCGGAGTATGATGAATATGGAGAATACGAAGAGATCACAGAATCCGATGAAAAAGATGATAATTAATTTTAAAAAGAAAAATATTAAAAGTACTCACAGCTAATTATCATTACTAGGTCTATGGTGTTATTCCAATAAAGCAGTTAAAAAATAACGCCTTTGATTTAAACAAATATTTATTATTAATAAAGACTGTTTAATTTTGTATTCTCATAGATTATTTTCACAGATTAATTTTCATGATGACTTAGAGATTAGTTCGAAGCTGGGTTTCTGCTAAGTACTGAACTAAAAGCTTTCAGAGTTTTTACTCCACAAAGGGCAAAGCTGTCTATTGCTTTTAACACAGCCCAAAAGCAGTAACTTGTAAATTTGTTCATTTGAAAGTACATTGTCGCTATACATACACAGGGTGTTAAGGGAAGTACTTGACTTTAACAAGTGATTCCTGAAAATATTTTGAGTAAAAAATGTAAATGATATTTTGGTATCTTGTGACTTTTCAGTGACGGTTTTTTTAAAAAAAAAAAAAACGGCCCAACCTCTTACCCTGCCCCAATTGTCCAACACCTACTATTTTTTCATGTTTTACTAGAAAAAAAAACATCAAAAATGTCACCGGAGACAAAATTATTACATTTTTTACTGCAAATAATGTCAGGAATCACTGGCTAAAGTAAGTCAAATGGTTCTCTTAAGTCCCTGTAAATTAGAGGGTAATTGAACAACTCAGAATCACGTAACTTAAATACCTTTGAAAAATCGTCAAAAGTGATGAAAAAAACGAGTGTGCATAAAGACCCGACCGTTCGCCTCGCCCGATCACACTTTTCGTAACGCTCTCTTCACGCATTCACCAGCTTACTCCCCAAGTCAAGCATGCGTAAAGAAGTTTTACTTCAAAAATAAAGAGTTTAAGTTAGATTAGGTTATGGGCTATTTTTGATCCTTTTGTTCTTAACTTTTAATGATTAGGTTATGAGCTAATTTTGATTATTTTTTTCTTAACTTTTAATGACTTTCAAAGGGGTGTTGAAGTTGCATGATTCTGAGTGGTCGTTGAACCATATTAGAGGCACTGTTGAAAACCAACCGCACTTCGTTAGAAATCCTGAATTTAAAGCGGAGTAGTGACCCATTTATCAATAGAATTAATGTTATAAAAATAAATAAAATATATAATTTTCCAAAATATCAATCGATAAATAATTTTTTTCATAATTATTATATTCTTATAAATATTTCGCTGACGTATGTGTCTTTCGAAATGTAAAACTGTTATGAACAAGAAGTTGACCATCTGGAACATGAAGTATCCTCCCTTTTATCAAAAATTAAACTAATTCAAGATGATTCCAACAAAAGGGTATAAAATATCGACGTTAAAGGGATACCGCAAGACAACAATGAAAATATTCCAAAAATTTTATCCGAGATAGCAAACAAAATTGGTATTCACAACTTTAATATTAATGAATTGTAGTTCGCCACCAGAGTCGTGCAAAATATCCAGTTCGTTCCAAACTGAAAAAACCCATAATTATAAAATTCGTGTCAACGACCATCTGACTAGCTCTATTCAAAACCTCCTTTCTCAGGATTGCGAAGGAAATGGGATACAAATTCACTTGACTTAAAAATAGCAGGATATTTGTGAGAAAGTAATCCTATTTCGCCATCCACACTAATTGCAAAGGAAGAGGACCTAAAGAAAATTGCCTGAGTCGATCTGCAACCTCGCATCGTAAACTAGATTTCTCATTCACTCATGTATCTCTCCACACATTTCCCCTCTCCCATTATCCACTCGTATTATACTTACCCTCCCTCTCCCATTTTACCTTCTCCCATAAACATTCTAATTCATTTCTAAATCAGTCAACACTTTTCAAGAACCAACTTGAAATAACAACAAGAGCTGTTTCGGTTTAACAGTTTGGAAATGGTATTGTAAACCGAAACAGCTGTACAAAAATACTTACTAAAATACTTGCAGAACTTGATAATAATATTATCAATTTTAATTTTAATCACTTCGGTAGTTCCTCATGGCAGCTTGTTGGGACCATTATTATTTAACATCTATATCTACGATGTTGGTAACTGTGAACTTGGTAACATGAAAATCTTTTCACCAATAAACTCATTCGAGGAGTGTCAGAAGCTGCAAGACGATTTGCAAAATTTGAACACGTATTGTAAATTGTAACGCCCATTGTTTGGAAATTAATATATCTAAGTGCTTCGTCTTAAATTAAACAGATGTTAACCCTTCAGATATCTCCAGTTGATATTACGCCAACTCCTGGAATAAATATGGATCAACGAAGTAAAGCCATCACCATGTAATGGTCCGCCACTCTTGGCTTTTGACACCAATTGTGATGAACCCTACCTAGCTGATTTACTTTTCTAAGCTTCTACCTCGTAGTTCAAATCTCGTAGCTCCTGTCTCGTAGCCACGCTCATAATTCTACCCTTATGTCCTACTGATCACTCCACTAGGTATGATGGCCTGACTAAACCCTCCTTCCAGTTTGTTTCTACCTCAGGCTCGTGATTTCTAAACCCCTATACCTTATAATCTAGCTAAACCTACCCTTTCTTCTTAAATCCCTGCGATTTTCTCACAGTAATCAAGATTTAAGATTTTTGTTCACATTATTTCTATAATCTTCGTTGTGTAATTTTTTGTTTTAGATTTTACATCTGTTTGCATACTTAATATGCACACATTTTTTTTTTTTTTTAAATTTATTTTTTTAAAAGAAAGACAAACATTCCCGGGTTACGGATAACCCAACAATGTTTGAAAATCTCCTACTACCACCACAGAAAGCCGAAAATGTTGCTTGTGTTGTGATGGAGGACTTAGCCAGCCGAGGAATCGAACACGCGACGCTCGGGTGGGACCCAAGCGCTATGCCCACTCAACCATCGACCAGTCAAATGTAGAGAAGATAATGTATTACGTGTGGTAACCCATAGGTTCTTTTAGAGAAAGGGTTAGAATTTTCCGATTTATTAATTATTATTAATTTAGTATCTTTTACCGAGTTTGATAAACTAACCCCGCCTTTAACTTTGTGTCTATTTGATTTCCGTAGGAATTTAGTGTGTTTATTTAATTCTTCCTATCACCGCTGATACATCGATAACATAAACAACAGTTAATAAATTACATCATTTCAAGAAAGCAAACCTTATCTTACCGGTGTAGGATGGTCGTATTCGAGGGTCCAGTTTTCTCAATTGGAGTTCTTGTCTGCAGCTTCTCCTAACATAATGTTTTGTCTTCATAGTTAGTATTCATAGTTAGTATTCACAAAATTTGTTGAAAGAGCAGGAATGGATGGATATGGGGAGGGGATAATTTTTGCTGAAAAGTCGGCTCCTCCGCTAACCAAGTGAAAACCGATGAACAACAATTTCAAACCGGATTCTCCCAAGTACGTTTGCTAAGCTTATCCTTAAGTCCGAGTTTTACTCTCTTCGACGAGCGTCTCTTGTTACGAAAGGGGCTTTTCACGCCAGATGGGGGAATACCAAGTCTTCATGCCGTTTTTCTGTCTTACTCCGACTTCCGACGCCTCCGGGTTGAATTTAACTCTACTGAGTCTAGAAGGGGTATTTCATGTCTTCCCTTATCATGTCTCTATCCGTTAAATGTGGCGTAAGCTTGTGACGGGCAGATCCTTCCTCCCACGTGACTGACCCAGCGTTACACTCCACCTCTGACTAGCTGACATAAAACGCACCTCGTGAGCCTTATGTTTGCTTTCAGGTTCGACAAGACTCACGGTATGCAAATAACCTGTGGCTTTAATGCCGCGTCAGCGTACTGTCCGCATACGTCCTTCCTCTTCCCCGCATGCCCCACCTCGACAATACCGCCACAAGATCAAAGCCCTCCGTTCGAGAAAGGTTGACACTTATATTTCCAGATGGCTCATACCCACATACAGGAGCCTTGAAGCTTACGTTCGAGAAAAGTTAGGATTCAGGACTGTATGAGTATTTGAACACCAGTGTTTTTTAAATGAGGTCACTAGCTCCTCGTGTGTTAGGTATTTAGGATTTTTTTTTGGGTATTTATGGGTTTTTGGATACCTACTTGCTATAAGAAAGATTTAAAATGAGATAAATCAAGTTGTCATTGAATCAATGACCTCCTGAATAATTGTGATGAGCTCTCTTTGAGTTTGGAGCTGGTCGAGGTACTTTACTTTGCGAAAATTTTGCATGCTAAAACAATGCTACCTATTGGCGATCGCTCTTGTACAGATAAGTCGTTTAGAATTGAGTGAATTTAGCGTCAATGTCGTCTTCACATTTTGACCGCAGATTTCATCGCAAGCTATAATTGATAAACTTGTCCCTGACGTTAAGTTTTGTTTTGTTTATTCGTTAATGAATTTAGGTGACTGGGTCAATGGATGGCCTTGAACTCAAATCGAAATTTTTGGTACACTATCGAAGGTCATATAATCATACCCTAATCGTGCTAGTGAAAAGAAGCGATAGGTATTTATCTTGTAAATACGCTAAGATACCAAAATTGATTAAGTGATGCGTTTCTATCTAATTATGTGTTAAGCATTTGTTTGGCAACATTTCATTCTGTATGGGAGGTGTGACATGCGAATGCTAATAAATTGGTTAGTTATTTAATTACCCTTACTTGGCGTCACGTTCATCAGTGTCAGGATATCCACAGGAACCTGTAAAAGCTTAAATATTGTAAGGACTCACCAAGCTCTAATATCTTAATTTCAGCTCCACCGGGTTACTATCGTCGGCAAGAAACTTATTAGAGCATCCAGACTACCTGTGTAACTTATCGCACTTTTATTTCGATTTCCCACTTTTGATGATTTAACCCTACAAGATCCGGAATTCATCTCCTTCCTTTCTCCTTTGAATAGATCTCTGATGTAAAAAATCCTCACGTTTTCCTTTAATACCTGCCGTTATTATTGAAGAAGAACGATTCTATCTAATTAACCCCGACAATCTAAAGAAGAGAATCGATTCTTAATAATCGTTCGCTCGAATATTATTTTATTATTTGATATACACGGTGTCCGAAAACTCGTAGTACAAGCGGAAAACTGGTGAACCTGCATCACATAGAGAGCCCAAATAAACATACAGATTTTCAATTTAAGCATTTTTACATTTAAAATTAAAAAAAAAAAAAAAAAAAAAAATTTCGGCTATATGAGGGTTAAAGTTTTTTTCCGATACACGGAAATCTCGTGCTTTTAGAGGGAAGATGCTCTCTAAAACTCTCTCGCTAGGTACTTTACTTAGTACTGGATCAATTCGCACAACGAACAAGCCGAGTGATAAAAATTATTAGCATAGGTGTGTTCTAACTTACATTATGTTGTAACGTTCCTTAATCCAAAAACACTAGGTAGGTACATCACAAAAAACATAAACATGTCATTGGTACATCACAAAAAACGCATTAACATGCGTTGGTATAACTTCCATTAATCCACAATATTCTAAATATGAAAATAACACAAAAGTTTGTTAAAAACCGGCGAAATTAATTACTGTTATTCACTTTTAATGTTTGAAAACACAAAGGGATGTCAAGATTGTCAACGTCGACTCAACGAAATCAAGACACACATACTAAACTGCGTAAAAACATGAACAAATATTTCTCCCGCATTCGGGTGTTCCCGTGTTCACTTGGGTGGTCAGTCGAATCGTGTTCCCCATGCAGTAGTGTTCAATTTGCGGTGAACACTGGGAATATTATTTTTAATTTATTTAACATTCCAAATTTGCAGTTTTGAACTCACTTACGACATTTATGACTGAGTATTGTTTTATTTTCTTAATTCACTTATTTTTTTATTAGTTTATTAACTTTTTTTTTCACTTTTAATCAAAACAATAACTTTCAACAATAATATGAAATTTGAAACCAACTTTCTAGTTTAAATACGGTACGACTTAATTTTGTCCTATAACTTATCACTTAGAATTAATCGGCCTTTGTAGTCCTAGGTTAAATTTACGTCTTATTTGCATTTTTGTTAAGTTACTCACGAGTGCATTTACATACAAAAATAATGCTCATGTTGTTCGGGAGTTTAACTTAGGGGGCATTAATTACGTGACCTCAAAATGGGGGGGGAGTCCAGCCAAATCTCACCAAATCTTGAACAGTTTTTCAGCGTATTGTCGCGATCATATTTACCTCAACAGGGGGGGGGGGGGCGTAATGGGATAGCATGGGGCGGGATGGGATAGCCTGGAACCCCATATACACCACTGATCTCACATGATTGTTGCAGTTAATTAGTTAATTATTGCGGACATCAAACAAAAAGAGGTATACCTACCAAGGGTATGAGGGATTGGTAGGAATCTGAGAGTCAGTGTATCCAGGAGTGACGGACGCATGAATTCATTCCTCCCATGGCGGTGGAATATAATTAATAGTCCAGTCAGCCTATTTCGTAGAACACCAGTTGAATCACCATCGACTACTACCATTTAGACAAGTGTTTAACCAAAAATTCCCGCCCCTACCCCTCTTTGCTTCCCCCCCTGTGCCCCCACAAACATGAAGAGTGTAAGGGTTTCATAAATCGCGTCTATCTCGATTAGTAAACAACATATCGAGTTGAAATTTTTTTATTCTCTTTATTGTAACATTGTCTACAATTAATGTCCAGTTAACTTTCGTCATAACTTTTACCGTTTGTTTGTAATTCGTATGAAAAGGTAAAAATTTGTATATTTTTTGGTATGTAATTTTACATTTTGTCACAGAACTTTTCAGGCCGACATTTTATGAAGAAATATTTCCTACAAAGATTGTAGTCCTTTCTATGAGCTGTAAAATTGTATATTTGAATGTGTACTTTATGGCTAGAAAACGCCAGATATCAACCGTGAATGCTTGATTCACCATCTCTGCGTCGCTCCGTGGCAGCCGATTCATTACCGCACTACTCATGTATGATGTTTAACTCATTAATTGTATTTTTTGTCAATTGTTTTAAATTTTGGTTTTACCAAAGAAGTGAAATTATGCTTACTGGTATCAGTTCAAGTTTCAGCAACTAAAAATGCCATAGTATTTCAGTTTAAAATCTATTGCTTTATTTATTGAATGGAAGTATAAACTAGCTCCATTATGAATAACCCTCACTAACACGGGTATTTCACGTTCACGATTTCCACATAGCTTTAGTGCACTAAAACAAACGAAATAATGACAAGACTAGAAGAAGTGTGTGAAGATTTGGTTAAAACTAGTAGAAATTCAAAACTGTGGCTACAAGAGTTTAAATTGGTGAATTTGGTTCTAGACTTTATTCTGGCGGAGAGAATCGGCGATTGAAATTTGCACATTAATACAGTCAAGCAAATGATACCGTATTTGCATGCTGCTGGTAATTTGCTCTACGCCAAATTCGCACAAATACACTTAAAACAAATGTTGAGCGTACAAACAAAGATGTCAAATGAAGACTTCGAAAGGTTCGTCAATAATTTCCGATATTTAAAAAAGGAGACAAAAATGAGATGAGCAATTACAGACCGATCTGCCTTTTATCAACTATTGTAGGAGCTAAAACTTTTGTAGGAAATATTTTTTCATAAAATGTCGGCGTAAAAAGTTCTGTGACAAAAAGTAAAATTACATGCCAAAAAAATTTACCCTTTCATACGAATTATAAACAAACGGTAAAAGTTACGACGGAAGTTAACTGGACATTAATTGTAAACAATGTTACAGCAAAGAGAATATAAAAAATTGCAATCCAATATGTTGTTTAGTAATCGAGATGGACGTGATTTACGAAACCCTAACACTTTTCATGTTTAGGGGGCACAGGGGGGGAAGCAAGGGGGGATAGGGGCGGGGACTTTTGGCTAAGCACTTACCTGAATTATTGTAGTCGATGGGGAAAAAATTAGCTTTTATACTTTTTTTCCATCTAATTATTACATTATAAAAAAAATGATAATAATGTGTTGTTCACATTCGTTTCGAATACTACTATATAAATAACAGTGGCAGAAGCTTAGAGGAACCATACTCAACCAGCGGCCCGCGGGCCGCATGCAGCCCGGCAAGCTTTTGTGTGCGGCCCTAAACACTTTATTATCAGGAACTTGATTTAAAAAAAATTATCATTCTAAATTCCGTATATCTTGAGATTCGTTTCGACTTTGACGCACAGATAGATAGTGACACCCGAAAAGGTTTATCATTATGGTTCACATAATCTGGTATAAGAGTGAGATACGTTTTTAAGATTTTCATGGCCAAAAATATTTTCGTTATTTGTTTTTGGGGTATTATACTGTATTGCGCTACCTCCCTCTTTAGCCAACGTTTCAGTTTTCGACAGCGTTGCAGTATCCATCATCAGGGCAGATGTGTAAGAGTGTTGCTATTGCAAACGATGGATTTATTCCATAAACAAATATTTGACATACAAGTACGTACGCAATTTACAAATAAAAAAGTGCCACTTCTAGAAACCACCGCATCAATACATAAAAACTGGTTAATGTCACTGGTTTGTCAGTTACCTACTTGAAAATTTTAACAGCGGACCATGCGTCGTATAAAGTATTGTTCTGTTATTTAAATACACTAATAGCTGGGGTGTCTTCAAAATGCTTCGAGTGCTTCAAGACAAATTGCAAGAAGAATATTTCTCTGTCGGCCTGCGTAACTTTACAAACATGTATGTGGCCCGAAGAGAAAAAAGGTTGAGTATCGATGGCTAAGCCTAGAGTGGAGAGCGGCCATCTTTATTTGTGTCTACTAGGACCATAGGGTATAACTATCCAAGTCTAAAATTTAAAGAAAATTAGTTTAGTTTTTGATGCAAACTTGAAGCTTGAAGTAAATTATCATGTAATTTTGATAGAAAGCAGTCACTTTGTAGTTTGACAAATTTTTATAATACCGGCCGGTATTATAAAAATTAAATAAATCGTGGTTAAAAAACAAAGTTATTGTTTTATTTCATTACATTATCATGTTTATCAGTGGCAGAAAGATGGAAGTCCTATCATGAAGAACATATGGACGCAAGTACCATGATGCAACAACTATCTTTCCCTCAGGGCCTATGTCATCTTTGGGGATGCTGTATGGAGGGTTTTTTAAGGAAAGGAAGGAGAGGAGAGTTCTGGGAAGGAAAAGGGTTTAAGGAGTGGGTAGGAATGTGGGGTTCAGTGTGTCTTGGTCATCCGCCTCAAAGACCTAGACAAACCTCACCCCATGAACCCGGGCACCCCTGCTAAATCACCAAACGTAGCAAACCTTTGGGGTGACCTATGGCAGAGGTGTTGGTTATCCAATAAAGGTTCCCGGGGCGGCGGTACCCATTCCCGCCTCCCAAATTGAAGTTTGACTCAAGTCAGCGTTTTTTTTTAAACAATTATTTTTAAGGCTTTAAATTTCGTTTCATTTAATCGTTTTTAAAACAAAACTAATTGATTTAATAATTACTTTTTTGTTATCTATCAGCATGGATATCCGAAGAAGTTATAAATAAGATATGAGACCAGAGTTACAGAAATAGTTTTTTGGCTCTACTGAACATTTACCTTTTTGGACTTGTATCCGTATGCTTCTTGGGTACAGGATTGGGTCAACGTGGGTCAAGGCCACACAACACTGTTTGCTGTCCGCGGTCATTTGACAAGCGTTGCATCTCTTTCTAGCGAAACCACAAACAAACGAGACACCGCTAGAACCCATTTCGTCGTGATTGCATCAGCATGCAGTCTCGCGCGAAAATATGAATCAGCTGTTTAACCGTGAAATGAGCGAACATTTTATTTTTACACTGAATTAAATTATGGGAAATTTCAAAATAATGCTTTTAATCCGAATTTCTTTGTTTGTTTTTCTTTTAAAGTGTGTTTATTAGTTAGGTATTATGATCGTAGGTAATAATTTACAAGAATTTGACCAAAAAAAAAATCAACTTCTGACACGATTTACTCGAAAAAGAAAGCTCAAATCAAAAAAAGTTATACCACAAAATCGACTCCAAATGTGATGTAGATTCCCCAGTTTCCCGCTTGTACTAAGAGTTTCCGGACACCTTGTATATCTATACCTGTTTACTCTTTAATAAATTAATTTATTAATTTGAATTTTCTTTAAATTTGTATTATTCCACTTTATAAAAATATTTAAGTTTTATTTATTTTTTCTCTCAATTTAAATTATATATTTTTTTTCCCATAACAACTAAAGATTTTCTTTAAGTTTGAATTATTCCAATTAAGGACAAAGTTAAAGTTTTATTTATTTTTCCAATTTAAATTAGAATCCTTTTATAACGAATAACTAAATATTATTCGTCACTCAAATTACAACAGAACTGAAAGAACCACTTCCACTTTATTTTATAACACTTTCGTTTAGCAGCAAATTAATCACTTGGATTATTCATTTAAACTTCGGCTAAGTATTTTCCAGATTTCGGATCAATTATTATTATTGCGTTGTCACCTAACGATAATTAATATCTCGTAATAAAATTTCCAACTTTCGACTTAAACGTAAATTTTTATTTAATAAAACTTATTAGACTGTAATTTTCTTTATATAACCTCGGACTAAATAACTTTATTTTAACCTTCATAGAACAAATTTAAATCAATTCAAACACTCTATTAAACTCCTTCCGCATTGAATTTTTAATTAATTAATTAATTATTAGATTTTATTGAATCGGAGACTATTGCAAACACTGATTTTTAGATTTATTATAAGATCATACACTCCGTTAAATTGCACGATTAATCCTATGCGAACACTCCACTCTCTATTTTATCACTGATTTTTTATATATAGTATAAACTGACACTATTTTTCCACTGTATTTTTAAAGTATAAAACTGACGCTATTTTTCCACTGTATTTTTAAAGTGTAAAACTGACGCTATTTTTCCACTGTATTTTCAAAGTATGAACTGATTCTAAACTCTATTAATTAATCACCAGGGTAATTCTCACGACATGCGCGACGTTTTAAGCAACCTTGCCAGTTGTCGAAGGACTCCCGGAATCATCCCAACACGCTAATTTATACCCATCACAGCTCCAAAAGGGCATAATCGTATTTTCCTTGACGAGGAATTATAATCTGTAATCACTCGAATTTTTTTGAAATCCCCATCTCGTTATGCTTTGTTCCTACATAAGATCTTTCGATTTTTCCTCTTCCTAACTCTGGGTTCATCCCACAACTTTGTCTCGCTTCCCTAAGGTTTATAGTCCCGGACTTAGTAAGCTGCCATCCAGTTTGCCCATTTTCCACTTGTCTTCTGTCTTCATAATATATTTTATAAACATGGTTTTAATCTTGTTTTTTTTTTTCTCAATTTGAATCATGCCCATAAGTGATCTGCTAAAACTGTATTTTAATTGGCATAAATATTTGGGGAAACGTAGATTCTTCAGTCTACTAGTTTTAAACGCTAATTTTCCTCTATGAATTCCCACGAAAATTCTTTCTTTTCCCCTAGTCTACGTAAGCAATTATGTCTCAGAACCGTATTTTCATTATTTATGTGGCATATTTAACTTTTCGCTTTTCCCACCTCAATTTCCTTCAAGTAACGGTGTTTTAGCAACTATTCTTAATGATTTTCCCTTCGTTGTTCATAAGGAATCATATCCTGGTTCCGTATCTACTCTACTTATAACGTTCTGAGTTTTTCCCATTTCCTTATCTGAGTTTTTCGGTTATGTCGGGTTTTCGTTCTCCCCCCCTCCCTAACTCATGATCCCTTATTGAAATTTGACGTTTGCCTTTTATGTCGTGATTCCATCCCCCGCTAAAACCCATTTTTCCTTTTTTTGATATATTATTTATGGTGTTTTCCTGCCCACTAACCATTCCTATACTGGAATATCTGTCAAGTTAACTACTTCGATCAGATTCCGCCCAATTTTCTATCTCTCTCTTGCTCAAAATCCCATAAACTATAAGCTCTGACGTGTGTATACATTAAAATTTCTACATACCTGGCGATAAATCCATTTTAATGTGTTTATAATTAAGTTTTACGAAAATTCTATAATCTAAATACCACGTAAGAGCAATGTTAATTTTTATGACCCTTTTTAATAGCTAATGGTGTTAATCTAAACAATTTCCATGTTCGAATATTCCTTGTTTATATCAACAATATACATGTGGGGTCGACAACCGTTGAAATGTCTCATTCTTCCTCGCAGTCTCGTGTAACTTTATGTTATGATCCCTATTTTAATTACGTAAAATGACTCATTTTTATGAATTAAATCTATCGCAATGTTTGCAGTATTTCCACCCCCCCCAGGTATGCTATTCCAATTTCCTTCCAAGCACCTGCTACTGCACCAAACCTTTGTTTCGTCCTCTTGTTTAATCCTTAAACTCTAAATTTTTTGAAATTTTCCTTCCCAATTCGCTTTCCTAATCTCTCCGTTCCGTCTAGAATTGATAACAATAATTTTCCATTGTGTTATGTATATTCATTTTCCTTTCGTACGTTTTTCCTCGAATTTTGCCTCTCGGCCGTCATATGTAGTTATTCTATAATTGAGAATCCTCCCGCAAGCTTGCCCCCTCGTCCCCGCGTTTTCCACTCAATATATTACTGATAAAATTTTTTATCGTTATCCAAGTGTGTTTTTCCGCAACTAAAAACGCCCTAATGCATTCGAAAACTAAGGTTCCCGACCTCTTGGATGTACTCGTTTTTAATAACATTACTCGGGTTCGTTGTACTAAAGTCCTTGAAGAATTCGATATTTATCTCTTAGTTCATTCAACCCTGATCTCTGTGGGAACGTCAAAACCATTAATTACTTCACTAATCACTTGGGTCAAAGTCCAATCTTTTGTGTCCATAATGGGCACGACCCCCTTCTTGCTGATAGGCTGAGTTGATTTTTAATTGCTTTTCCTGCTATTTAATTGGTTGTCTCAACTCTCGCGCTTAAAATCGGCCCTAAGCCTGGGGTTCCCGTTAAATATCGATCTCATCACCATCTGTGTGTAATGTAAGGCAACTATAAAACACCAACCAACTTAACAATACCTCTATTTTCGAGCAAGTTTTGAATTTGACCATACAGATGTCGTAGTGCTGCGCTTTTCATCTAAAAAAAAATTTCCTCGTAGGCTTTCTCGCAGATTGGAGGTTACCATTCATCACAACCGTCGGGGAAAACGGCAGTAATTACTTCGTCTCAACATAAAAATGAATAACTCAACTCAACTCTTTTTTCTCAAAACAAGAAAAGACCACCTAAGCTCAATGTAAATCATCCCACAAAAAAACACACACACACACACGAGAACCCCTTCAGCCGAGCAAGCACAATGAGAAAGATATTTGCTTGTGTTTATACGAGCTTGTGGAATATGGTACAAGTCATCAGGTTCAAGCCGCCAGCCTGCATGCACTACGTATAAGCAACGGACTCACTCACGAAGGCTGTAGGGGAAGGCGGGGTAATTACGAATTTCTAAGGCAGTTTGGGAAATAAATCCAACGATAAAAGATTTTATTTTATTTATTAGCGTTATAAACAGTCTGTACAAAATTCATAAATGACAGTGATAAAAATAAGTATGTCATAGACCAATAAAATAACGACAAATTAATTTAAATTTAGAACCATAATGCAAAAATACACAATACCTACATTTCAATTTACATTGAAATTTTGATGGATATCAATAATATATTTCAGGAAGTGATTTTATTTGAATTCGAACTGCTAAAAGTAGGAGAGAAAATGTGGTGACTGGTGATACTAAGAATAAAAAGAGAAATACAGAAATCAATGAAATACTAAGTTATTAGTTAAACATGTGGCATTCAATAGTGTTATTTTTTATGCATGCTGTGAATTTATCAAGGTTTGTATTAAACACATCGATATTTGGGCATAATCTGTTAAATGTGCTACAGCTTCTTCTTACAAATACATTTTCAAGATAATTTGTCTTGCTCTTAGGGACATAAAAGGTGTCTGGAGATCGAATAACTCTTAATGGACATCTGAAGTGAATATTTTGTAGTAAGTACGGGCTATCAATGAAGTTATGAATAATCTTATAGAGCATTAATAGGTCTCTGATATCTCGGCGTTGATCAAGAGATTTAAGGTTTACGGGGACATAGTTTTCATCATTTCGCACGCGATAAGAGACATATTTCATAAACTTTTTCTGAACTCTTTCTATATTTGCTTTATATGTAGAACAATGAGGGTTCCACACTGTAGAAGCATACTCCAGGTGGCTTCTAACATAGGATATGTAGAGAGTCTTAAATGTGGATTTTTGAAAGCTGAACTTACTCTAAGAATAAATCCCAACATTTTCAAAGCCTTCGACGTGATATGCTCGACGTGAGATTGAAAAAGAAGCTTACTATCTCTTATTACATTTACTCTGTTTAAAATATTGTTCTTAATAATGTAGGGATATAATATTGCGTGTTTCTTTCGAGAAAAAGATATAACACTACATTTATCTGCATTCAAAATAAGGCAATTTTCTAGACAATATACATTAACCAGAGAGTCAAGGTCATTCTGGAGCTCTAGACAATCTATCTTAGACTTAATGATTTTGACAATCTTTTTGTCATCTGCATATAGGTACAGTTGAGAGTTACGGATTGTTTTGTTAACGTCATTCAAAAAAATATTGAATAAGAGGGGGCCAAGATGAGATCCTTGGGGAACTCCTGAGGTTACGGGGACGAAACTAGAGCAGAATCCTTGTACAGTTACAGCTTGCGTACGATTGTCGAGATAAGAGGCTAACCAACGAAGGAGGTCACCATGTATACCCATTGCTTCGAGTTTCTCAATTAAGATGCTGTGTGGGATTTTATCAAAGGCTTTGGAATAGTCTGTGTAGACTACATCGACTTGATATCCGTTATCCATAGCAACAAGGACTGTGTGAACAAACTCACATAGATTAGTTTCTGTTGATTTTTTGGTGACAAAACCGTGTTGATTCGAAATTATGTCGTATGCAAGGAAAAATGATATCAAAAACTATTTTTTCAAAAAGTTTACCCATAACATTTAACTTAGAGATTGGTCTGTAATTTTCAATATTATGCTTGTCTCCTTTTTTGAATATAGGCACAATGTATGAACTTTTCCATTCCTGCGGAAAAATTCCAGAAGATAATGAAGCTTTGAATATTAGGCTTAGCGGATAACATAGAACACTAGCGCAATTCTTTAAGAATACAGGGTGTATACCATCAGGCCCACTGCCTTTGTTAGGGTCTAATGATTTAAGATATTTACAAACTAATTCAGTGTTTATATTAACATTATTAAGATTGAGAACTGAGGTGTTTGGATTATATATTCGAGTTGTAGATGAGGTGCACGGGGCGGGGGATATAAGATACATTTAATAAGTACTTCTGAAAGGAACATTAATATGCTTTAGATTATTATAATCAACAGTATTAATTTATCTTTATATAATCAACTTTTTTTACAAAAACAAAACCTTTAGTATTCGTGTTTAACCGACACTGGTCGGGTAATCACGGACACCTGGTGGGGCAATTGCGATCATTCGGCATTGACCCAAACTAGCCTAAGAATGAGACAGATTAGTCACAATTTAACTTAAATTTTAGATCAGTGTGTGCGCCAAAGATCACAACGGTAGCCAAAGGAAGACGATTGCCCATCTGTGCGCAGTTTTTACAAACATAGCACTCGATCCAATCGTCACCAAGGGCTGACTCCGTATTTTTCATTACAAAAAATGCAATAATAATTTATATATTTTTTTCATTCTCTTTTGTGCCTTTCTTTTCTTCACATTGTCATTGTCAGAACAAAAATCCCTAATATTTTAAACATTTATTACAGCTCTTTTATAACTTTACCACCTTTAGTCAGTCTCTTTTATATTTTGTCAGTCTGTTTTCATTATTTTTAATGTGTTTCTTATTATTTGTTTTTGGTCAGCTTCTTTCTTTTGTTTGGCAATTTTTTTATTAGGTATACTTTGCTTCTTTTATACTATGTGGGGTAATGCAGAACGTTCGAGATTGACCCACTCAGTTCGTTTGCCAATACCCTTGAAAGTAAAACAGCAAAAAATGATTTATAACTTTAGGTTATGTTCATCTCGGCCGCATCTGATAATCGTGATACAATCTTAAACTACTAAATATCTATGCCTGTAAATGATGCACTAAAAGTAATTGATAAGTTACACTGAATTTCATTAATGGAAAAATTGAAACGAATAGAACGAAATATTGTAATTATTCATACCTTGAACGTAGTGTATGTCTGTAGCGCTCTACTGTCCGCCTGGCACTAGTGATGGCATGATTACTAAGATGGCGATGAGCAAAATGTTGCCATCTCTTTCTTTCATAGAGAAATTGCTGCGTTCGGGATTACCCAGCGTTCGTGATTACCCTGCCTTCCCCTACAGGTTGGGAACCCGAGGAGTTTTTTTTTTACATGAGCTCCACACAGGAGGCCCTGAGGAAAATAATTTCTCTCAGGGCCTATGTCATCTTTGGGGATGCTGAGTGGAGGGTTTTTTAAGGAAAGGAAGGAGAGGAGAGTTCTGGGAAGGAAAAGGGTTTAAGGGGTGGGTAGGAATCTGGGGTTCAGTATGTCCTGGTCATCCGCCTCCAAGACCTAGACAAACCTCACCCCATGAACCCGGGCACCCCTGCTAAATCACCAAACGTAGCGAACTACTTGGGGTGACCTATGGCAGAGATGTTAGTTATCCATTAAAGGTTCCCGGGGCGGCGGTACCCATTCCCGCCTCCCAAATTGAGTTGCATAAATTATAATACAACCATTGCTAGTTTTTCCGCAATATCGTATACGACGTATACGGTATACGGGTCTACCCACCCCACGAGGCAAAATCGGAAATATTAGAGGTTTTGTTTTTTTTTCATACATTTTTGACTAGAATTATCTGACATGTTTCTATTGTTTTTTGTTACTTTGTAAATTCTTTAACAAACATAATTATTATAAACCGAATTTATATGAACGTGTACGGTTTCGGACAGGTCTCCCCTACCTACTTATTTTACCATTGTAATTTAGTCATTACAAACAATATTGATTAAATCTTAATGAGAAACGAAAACTTTAATTAAAAACTTAACACTTCTTGATTTTCATTAACAAATATCAATCATGGTTTCGGTTTTTATAGATATTTTGATAGTTTTCAAAGATGAAATAACTTCACGGGAAGTGTTACATCGACCATTGTCATAACTGTAGATACAATTTTCGTTTAATGCGAAATGTTCAAATTCATTATTTTAAGGCGGTAATAGTTAAAATCTATCGGTTATCAATTATATTGTTACCGTAATACAGAGGTCAGCTATGAAATGTTTTCTCGTGACAAATACTCTTTTTTTAATTAAATTAAATTTCATATTGTTATAGTTAAGTCCTGCAAGTATTTTAGTTTTTATTTTTGTGACAGCATTTTCGGCATATGCCATTTTCAAACTCGGAGAGAGTATATAAACTCGGATTTTGAAATTCAAGAGTTTGACAAGCGGTCACAAAAATAAAAACTAAAATAATTGCAGAACTTAATAATAACATTATTAAATTTAATTTAAATTAAATTAATTCTAAGGATTAAACACAAAAACCATGAACAAATGCAGTCGGTTGAACAGCCGCTTACGGTCAACTGGTAGAACAAGATTGATCATCAAATAACTATGTCAACCTAATCTTACCTCACCAAGTATTGAGCCATATATTTTTTCACTGCCGACAAACACAGGCAAATCATTTACAATTTTTTTTTCTTGCTAACCAAATACTTAAATAGCAAATCCTTAAATTACTTTTTAGGTAGGCAAAGCTTAAAAAGATACAATATCACTCAAAGCATTAAATGTTTATCGCGTGTCTTAACTTCCAAAATAAGACAACCTGAGAAGTGTTGGGTGTCTTCCGGTAAGTTTAAGGTTCGATTGGTTACTAGTATGATTATTTGGTTACCGTGAATATGTACGATGTAAAATTGTACTGGACAGACGTCCTTACTAGACTAGGTATTAAATAGTTCTGGCCAGGGCCGGATCTACGAAATCTGGCGCCCTGTGCAGTAGGTATCGATGGCGCCCCCCCCCTACATTTTTATTTTGATTAAAAATTCGTTCACCCCATTTTTTTTATTTAATTTTTTTATTACACTATTTTATCAAATAAAATCAAGACATATAAAGGGTGTAACTTTTCCAAGTGACCTGGTGGTAGCTCTCACACTCGTTTTTTTTTAAAGAGAGAATCGCCAGGAGCCCTATACTCTCTGAATCTATTGGGTAAACATAAAATTATGGTGCTATTTTAATTGTTTTAGGAAAAACTCTTTTTGCAAGTTATGCTTTAAAATAATACAACGAATTGTTTGTTTGTGCCCGTACCATGATTTAGATTATAGGTTACGAGACAATGTGGATGGTTTCACTGAACTAGGTCCATTAGACATTCTACTGCGTTTATGTATATACCCAACGCGAATATTAATAGAAAAATCAAATACAAATACGTTCTCATGGCAACGTACAACACAAGAATAGCATCTACAGCTTCTGACTAATAAGAATATAACCTCAAATTTGTACCTTGCATTTCCCCTGTGTTGAGCGAACAAACAACAAATTGAGCGAACAAACACCATACACATACTAAACACTGACGTATGGTATCAACGGCTTACGAAAGACGCTTACACTGACACCGTAAAATAACAAATCCAACAAATCTAATAGATATTGATTTTACATTTAACGAACTTTAAATAATATGTCAAATCGATGATCTGCAATTTCTGCAATGATCAAACTGTCAATAATAATAATAATAATAATTGGATAATTTATAAAGCGCCGTTTTTGTGAAAAATCACCTCAAGGGCGCTGTACAATTTATTAGGAATGCTTAATTTCTAACTGATTTTACTATTTACAAATGGATACAGAAATATACTTACCTGGCAGGTCACTTCCGGTAAACACACTTTAATTATAAGTTTATGCTTGGAGAAGATACGGCCTTGCACGCGGAGGACATTACAGTTAACACACTGGACATTGCGTGATTTTACATTATTTGCTACCCTCATCGCTGTTAGTACCTATTACATTTGTGAATAGAAAAGTAGAGGTATTTATTTTAAAATACTGGAGAATTTAGGACTATTGGAGATTAGTGGCAAAAGTATAGTTGGTATTTATTTTAAAATACTGAGGAATTTCGGAATCTTTAGGGCTGGAGAATGTTCATGAAATGACCTTCACAAACGCTTATATATATTTTTTTTTTTTTCCATGTTTTTATAGGTTAGTTATTTACGGTGTCGCGGGCATTGAAAGTGAAGGTGAAAGTCAACACGTAACACGTTGCAACCTGCAAATCCTGCAAACCGTGCGATGTTTTTGTTAATGGAATTTACTAAAGATTTCATCATAAAATGGTCTTTAACTACCTTCTCCTTGATAAGTCTCAATCGTACAAAACAAAACAATAGCGAGCGTACGCTAACTAAAATTGTCAGCATTTTGAAAGGCGGTCGGTTTGTTTGTTCTCTTGAACAAAAATACCGCGCTGTGATTGGTTATTGAATTTGGATCGCACCCATTCGTCGTAAAAGACGGTAAAAGATATATGGAAAAATAGATCTTACGTTTAAACTAAATATATGGAATTTGTAAAAAAATCTGTAACTGACTATAAATTCGTAAGCCGTAAACCAACCTGATGCGTACGCATTCTGTTTCTTTGGAAAGTGTTGCTAGAGCGTAATAATTATTTCGTATTATGGGTAATTTTGAAACGATTCAGGGAATTTTATAACAAAATTTTAATACAATATTTATTTTCTCACGGCGCCTCTTCGGAGTTGGCGCCAGGTTTTTGCACGTTTTTGAACGTATGGCAGATCCGGCGCTGGTTCTGGCGTTCTGGCGGACTGACAGCGGAAGCCGGCCCTATCTTATTGGAGCCTTCAGCAATCATCGTAACCATTAATTCCTAAGACACGAACGGCGATAAATGGTACTCTTCTCATAATACGAACTCAGTTCCCATCTGTTAGGATATGACAAAAGTTTGTACTTCAAACTAAACTATCGACATCTATTGAAAGAAGCTGAAACTAAACTACAGGGATAATCAATACACTATGTACCTACAGTGTTTACATATTGAAATTTATTGTGGTGTTGCTTTCTCAGTTGGAAACAGTTATAGCATCTTAGAGTAAACTCGATAAATAATCTCGTAACATATTTTTTGGTCCCTCACTTTTAAACCTTGTTTCGAGCTTTGAAATTTACTAGGGTCATTTTGGTGTAAACATAAAAATCACCGACATGCAAAGTGTGGTTCAGATCGCTTAACAAATAATTTAATGTTGAAATCGACGACATCAATCTAATTAATTTTGGGAAGTTCGATTTTATCCCTTCCGCGAAATTTGTGTTTTGACGGGTGCAATTTGAAATCAATAAATGAGGGTTTGTGGGAAGTGCTTGTGTTTTAAGAGTACCTTAATTGGATGGTGCAACATGGCGAATTTGGTAAGTTTGTTAAAATTACTAACATATTTAGAACGGGCCTTGCGAAAAAATAAGCAGTCAAGTTTAATTCTAATCTTCGGAGAAGGTACCTACCTAAAAATTATGGTTAAAATATTTTGTGAAATATGGGGGTAAGGTTAATCTACACATTCCTCACATAAAATTAAGACGAAAGAATGAAATTCAGAAGACGAGTTCATATACCCCATTAGATTTCCAGAGTACGTTGTTTTAATTTGAATCATACATTTTTTGAACGAAATAGGCCTCCATTAAATAATTGTGAAAGCAGTAAGTCGATAGAGAAGTTGCTTAGTTCTCTACCAGGACATGCGTGTTTTTGTCGAGCGTTGAGGAACAAAAAACCCTCACACGCTTCAGCGTTGACCGACGACAAAGTGTGTAATTAAGTGTGACGGGTGTAATTATTTTTGAGACGAGACCAACATAATATAATGATTTGGAATACAATAAACAGTAGGATTTGCAAACACGAAATGCACATTAGGACCTCAATAATGACACTAAGAGAGTAATATGGTGCTTTACGAGTGCTTCGTTGGATAGCCATTAAATAGGAAACTGGTTCAGTGAATTACTAAACCGGGTTGTTTCGCATATAGTGGGTTACATTATACCTCGATCGATTCCCCCAATACCATTTTAAATCTACCTTGGAGACTAAACGTGGTTATTAGGCCCATAGATAATATAACAGTTTGGAAAAGGTACACGTACAATTATATAATAAAATCAGAATCTCACATCCTCTTACTCCAAACTTTAGGAATCACTAGAAAACTGTTATGTAAATACCTACGTAAACTATGGTTTGACGTCGTTTAAGTTCACACTTAGGTTTGGAAGTGATCATAGTACCTTACGTTTACGTGTATTTCATGGATTTATTATTTATTTATTCATTTATTATATTTTGCAGAAACAAACAGTACATAATTACATAGTGGAAAATAGTTCCAAAGTTATAGAATTTAACACGATAATTGGTACCTATGACATGTTTTTTAATTTTTTTTTATTATGCATACTATTTAGCTAAATCCTTTCATATTGTCGGTTTAACGAACCCATCTGTATAGTTCAGTCACTTAAGCTAAAAATAGGGTATATCCGCTAAATAAAACGGAATAAGCTGAAAATTTCTGTAAACCTTTATTTTTATTTTCTGCATGTTGTATCAAAAGTCTCATAAGGTAACGTGTGAGCGTCTTTGGATATTCAAGGTCAAAGGTCACTAAAATCAGTTTTTTGGAAATATCTCGCTTCTTTTGCCTCGATTTGTATTTGCATTTAACAAAAAAGTTGTAGAGTATAAAATTCTCTACAAATTTTGTGTGAAATATTTTTTTATACGCTTAACCGTTTTTAAGATTGAGCGCGAATAGTGCGGAGCGCTCAGCCTTACATTCCACGGCGCAAGGTCAATGGCGAATTCCAGTTCATAGGACGGTTTTTTAACTTAATTATTCATTAAATATTAGTTAATTAACTATTTAATATATTTTATTTATAAGTATTACTTATAAATCAAAGAATCATTTAATACTACTTGCCTTTTTCATATAAATAATAAAGTAATTAAGTGATTTTTTTAAATATATCTCATTAAAGATAATTTTTTTTTTTTATAAAAATTCCTTTATTATTTATTTTACATTTTTTAAATTAAGTCCCGTTAAACTGATTGATATCTTTTGTCAACGGATTCTTTTGACATTAACTTTTTTTAAAAAATTGAGACAGGTACATAAAATATACACATTATTACATTTTGTATATACAAAAAAAAAAAAAAAAACATATATTTTGGAAAAAAAAATGTTAATAAATTTTTATATAAGAAATACAGAACAGAGAATGAAAGAAATAAAAAGAAAATAATAATGCATTAGAATAGATGAAATTGCTGCAAACCAATCCCAGGATTGAAACCAGAGAGAGAGAATAATGCAAAAAACATTAAACGAAAAGTAGAACAATAGAGATTAGTACAAAAAAGTTCTTTTACTTAACCATTTTTTTAGCGCACATTTCCTTCTGAAACTCAATTCACAGCTTTTAATTGCGTTGGGTAACATGTTGTAAATTATTGGAACAAGGTATTCTAGAGTTCTTTGACCGTATTTATTTAGGTATCTGGGAATTACAAGTCCATCGTTTGCAGTTAGTCTTGTATTATGAACATGAACTACTAGTTTATTGTATTCAGATTGAGATGTATGCTGACTCGCAATTTTAAGCCACAATATAGCACGAACAGATAATAAATTTACAGAGTTGTATAGTAACGATTTTGGTATATTATGTCTTTGTTCGTATTCAGTTTTTTTTTTAATAATAATTTTACCAAAGAATATTGTACGTTTTGCACTGAAAGAAGATTTTTTTTTTGTTGAATGTCCCCATGTGGTTATTCCATATCTTATTAGGGATTCCGCCAATGACAGATATACTAATCTAATTGCACTTTAGTAGGAAAGAAATTAAGAAAACATTTTTTAATAATATTTTTATTTAGCAATCATATATAATTAAATTTATACAATCTAAGCTGAAGTTTGGAGCGAATTTTTTTTTTACTTTAGTTATTAGTAAGCCAGTATGGAAGTTAGTTTTCTTCTTCTTCATCGCCTTCTTCTTACGATCACTCAACAATTTAAGAGTCATTATCGTCATCCTCCTCGTTATGAATGACATCCATCTCCAAACCTTCAAAAACTTCACGGTCCTATGCGAAATCTTGGTCGGGATCATGTTGATACGCTGAAGCGTTGAGACATTCATGTCCATTACATTGGCCACCAAGCTAACGAATATTGCAACCCTGATTTTCAGCATCCACAGCGAGAACCAATTCGTTCAGTTACAGAACACATAGTACTACGCAGTTCATCTGGTGCAGGTGGTTATAATATTTTTATCGGTTCCAGGGCTTCATTTTGTAGCACCCAACCCCATCCCAGGGGTTCTAAACCATTGCCTAACCAAGTTTAAATTTGGTAGTAGACACGACTGATATGTTGGTGAACTGCTGCACTCGTTGGTGGAAGAGTTGAAAACTGCACAGGTTTATTTAATTTTATTGACTTAATGAACTTTATGTAGCAAAGATGATCGATACTGTTCTCAGATTATGGAGCATTATATACTGGTAAAAAAATGTGTATCTATTTTCGAATAATATTAGGTCCTTACATATGAAATTGGCGTTTTGCCGTACTGGCAACTTTGATCTCAAATATCTTCTCTTTGGTTAGGAATTCCAAATTCAAATTTATACAGCTATTTACTCATGTATTTGTGTTTCGAAAATTATAATTCATTTTTTTTTTTCTTAATTATTTTTTTTCTTTGCGTCACTAAGTTTACAAAATGAAAAACTTGAAATATCGCGTTATTTACGAGTACCACCTCCACCGTGCCACCAGTGCTGTAGAAACGGCTAGAAGGATTAATGATGTGTATGGCGACGGTGCCGCAAAAGAAAACACAGTGCGTTTTTAGTTCCAAAATTTTCGTTTTGGAAATTTCGACCTGCAGAACGCCCCGTGGACGGCCGGAGACCAAGTTGATAATGAAGAATTGAAGGCTATTGTGGAAGCGGATCCATCGCAAACCACGTCCGAGTTAGCTGCAGGTTGCGGTGTTAGTGATAAAACTGTTTAATCCACTTGAAGCAAATTGGGAAGATGAAAAAGCTTGAAAGGTGGGTACCTCACGAATTGAGTGAAGCAAATCAACAAACGCGCGTTAGAACATTAGACCACACACTGCACAACAGACGGCTACCAATTGTAGGAGCTTCAATTGGAATGTCTAAGACATCCACCGTACTCTCCGGACCTTTGCCGCAATAATTAGCATTTTTTTCGAAATTTGGATAACTTCTTGCAATGGAAAAAATTCAACTCCGATAGGGCAGTCCAAACCGCCTTCAAAGATTTTATTGATTCCCGTCCGTATGGTTTTTTTAGTAAAGGGATCGATGAACTACCCATGATATGGTAAAAGTGCATATATAGCAATGGTACATACTTTGATTAAATAAATATATTATATTTAAAAAAAATGGCTTTATGTTCCTTCCATACAAAACGCCAATTTCATATATATATATATATATCTATATTTTTTTTACATTAACTCCACACAGGAGGCTCTGAGGAAAATAACTTCCCTCAGGGTCTATGTCATCGTTGATGATGCTTTGTGGAGGGCCTTTTTGAGGAAAGGAAGGAGTGAACAAGGGTCTTGAAGAGACCCATGTTGTAGGAGGGAGAAAACATAGAGGCCGGAAAATCGTTCCACAGCCGAGCCGTTGAACTCAAGAACGAGTCATAGAAATGATAAATGTGATGTTATAAATTGGTATTCAGCAGAAGGACTTCAAAGTAAAACATCTGGTTTCAAGGCGGAATTCCTTTTGGTTTTATTCACAAGCACATGTTACAATAATTTGTCCCGACCCGACAAAACACTGAATTTGGTCACTTTGACCACTTGCTAGATAATGCTAGCTGTTTACAGGAGATCCACGAATTAAGAGAGATTTAAACTAGAAACGCAGGCTATTTATAATAATATTTTCTAATACTATCAACATAAACAAAAATACGCTTGTGTCAGTTATTGTACGATATAAAACAGAAATCTACTTTATCGTTTAACATTTAATTTTAGTTTCGCCTTACGTCGCTAATCTATAAAATGCTACCAACCAACAACAATAAGCTACAAAAATACGCCGCTAGATGGCAGTAGCCTTCACTTTTTAACATACTGCCTGGCGGGGAAAAAAAAAAACAATAAGTTTTTTTTTAAATTAAAAATCAAACTACAAATTCCTAAATCTTCACACAATATACTAAAAATTTTACAAGATGTGTAACTATCTACATTTAACGGGTCCGGGAACCAAACTAACAATTAAAATAAACCTAAAAATTTATATATTTCAAAAAAATCATGCAAAAAATTAAATAATAAAATAAAATCACAACATTAATAACAATTTTTTTTTTGAATTGACAAATCAATAATGTCTCATTGTCTCTATGGAGAATTTTCACTTCAATTATATTTTTTAACCAACACCAATTCACAAATAGCAATAAATTGTTTGTTCGCTGTTGACTGATTATCAGTTCATATTAACTTTCACTGGCATGGCACTTGCCAAAAAACAGAATGAACACTTCACCGGGTAGACTACTCGGCCATCTTGTCCAGGGTGGTCATCGTTTTAGAAAAGTACATCAGCATGTACTTCTGCATGTCATCATGTGGGTAGATCATCATAAATTAAGGGGCGGCCGTGCCCTGGTAAGCAGATAGTACCATTAGATCTGCAGCGAGGATGATCATCTCGCGGTTGTTGACTTGAAGCCCCAGTGGCTTCAGGCTGGATACAGTGGTGTCAACAACACCAATACCGATGCTCCATAATTATTGATGTGGTTTGGTTGCATCGGTTCAGCCCTAATTGCAGTTAGGCTGTGACCTTGGGAAGGTCAGTGGTTTGCCGGGTCGGGAAATTTGGATCCAAGTTTGATTCTATTGGCGTCAAACATATTTTTGTGATGGGTCTCACAAAAGTGCCTTGTGCTGTTTTGAGGGTAACTACCCTCACTACTCCATCCGGGCCTGGATGAGTAGTTAATATGCGCGCCATCTTCCATAATGCAGGAGGCAGATTGTCTTCCATAAGGATTACCAGATCGTCCTTCTTTATGGCCTTTTGGTTGTTGTCCTGCCATTTGGTCCGTTTTTGCAGCTCATCAAGGTAATCTCGTTTCCATCTGAACCAGAAATTTTGAATTAGAGCGTTTAATTTTTGATATTTGCATAGTCTGTTCTCCGGGAGCTCGCGGACATCCAACTCGGGAATAACCGAAGCATCCCTGCCCATGAGGAAATGGTTGGGGGTTAGAGGGAGAAGGTCGTCTACGTCATCAGACAGGGAAGTTAAGGGACGGGAGTTCAAACAAGCCTCTATCTGACAAAGCAAAGTATATAATAATTCAAACTGCAATGGGTTATTTTTAGTAATTCGATATAAATGAAACTTGGTGGACTTGACGGCGGCTTCCCACAGCCCCCCGTGGTTCAGCGCCCTAGGCGGTATAAAACTCCAAGATATTCCCTTATCAGCTAAAAACCTATGGATTTTGTCATTGTTCAGACTTAGACTGTAGAGTTTAGAAGCTCCTCTGAAAGTGGTTGCATCGTCAGAAAATATTTTTTCCTGTTGACCCCTACGGGCAATGAACCTCTTTAAACAATTTAAAAAAGCATCGCTTGACAAATCTGTTACGAGTTCCAAATGAACCGCTTTGGTAGAAAAACAAACAAATATGCAAAGATACGATTTAAGGAGCGGATATTTTCTCAGCGCTCCAGCCTTCGTGTCTATCCGTCCGGCATAGTCGACGTCCATGACAGAGAACGGTCGACTGGGAGTGATTCTCTCAACTGGAAGGTTTCCCAGGATCTGCCGGCAAACCTGAAGTCGGTATCTAAAACATACAACACACTTATGTAGGATACGCTTAACAGTGTTTCTCCCAAATATCGGCCAATATAATTAAGTAGCTAATTTTAATCTTCCACTTGCACAAATTAAAACTTCCATTAAACAGAGATTGAGAGCTTTCAATCTACTGCCGTACGTTTTATCCTTAGGGTTACGACAATTATTTATAAATCTTAACGCTTGAGCGATTACTCTTTTCAATTTGGTTAGCGATAAGAATTTTTTGAAAATATCCCATTCTTGAGCATCAGCTACTAGTAGCACATTTTTACTCTTTATTTCCGGGGGATCCAAACATGACGTCTTGGATACTGGCCAAGTGCTGACATCTTCCGTCAACCAGCCTGGCCCCTTCCACCATATTGAAGCGTTGGCTAACCTTTCAGCTGTGGTACCTCGGGACAGTATATCCGCTGCATTTACTGACGATGATACGTGCCGCCACTGCGTTATATCAAAGGTGGAAGCTATGCGAAATAATAATTGACGCTTACTCTTAGTTTTACCTGACGGCTTTGTAATTTCATATGACAGGTAATCTAATTCATTATTCCAAATTAATTCAAGTATTTTTTCATTCTTGGAATTGTCAGTGATCATTTTTTCACAATTGCCCTGTTTGGCAATTTCACCTTGGCTCCGCCCAGATGACAATTCCAAAATATTTGATCTCCACTTCCTCAGGGTCATCCCTGCGGATAGCAAGATATCACTTATTTGTTTCTTTAACTTGAAACAAACTTCCAAGTCATCCCCTCCAGTCAATAGATCGTCCATATAAAAATCATTTTCTATGACTTGACTTGCTACTGGGAAATTAACTTGATTATCCATACCGATTTGTAGAAGACATCTCGTTGCTAGGAAGGAGGAAGGTCCCAGCCCACAGGTAACGGTCTTCAATTTGTAATGTCGGAGTTCCTCTTCTTGTGATTCGCGCCATGCAATCTTCTGAAGGCTGCGATCCTCTGCGCATACGTTGATTTGACGGTACATTTTTTCGATGTCCGCAGTCATGACGTATCGATGTATTCTGAAACGTAATAAATGGCTGTATAAGTCCTTTTGAATGACAGCTCCCACCATCAGAGCATCGTTCAGTGATATTCCGGTCGACGTCTTTGCCGAACCATCAAAAACTACACGCACCTTCGTCGTGGTGCTAGCTTCTTTAATGACCGCGTGATGCGGCAAAAAATAGGATTGCTCATCCCCTCTCCATTTATCACATAACTCCATATGACCTAGTTGTTCATATTCCTGCATAAATTGTACATATGCAATTTCAATTAAGGATTTATTAAAAATTTCTTCTCTAAATTCTTAAATCTTTTTTCCGCTGTGTTTAACGAGTCATCAAGTTGACTCACACACGGGCGGCGCGGCAGACTTACAACGTATCTACCATCGCTCTCTCTAGAGTGCGTGGCGACGAAATCCGCTTCACACGCCTTCTCCTCGTGATTTTGAAATCTCGCAGGATTCACCTCCTCCATTTTCCAAAATTTTTCTATTTGATTAGATAATGTGTTTATTGATAAACTACAAAATTGCGGTACTGGCCTTTTTTTCTGATGAATGTTGATCGGGTCCGATATAACCCAGCCTAATTCAGTCCTCTGAAGAGTAGGTCCGGTATCCAATCTCAGCCGATCATCTTGTAGTATATCCCAAAAGCTCTCAGCGCCTAACAGGATATCAATAGGCGCCGCTACGTTGAAATTTGGGTCCGCCATTTGTAATCCCGGCGGCAGCTTAAAATCTTTTCTGGCCACTGTTGCTTGGGGTAGGTTTGTGGTTATTTCCTGCAATATTAGATAAGTGACATTTTGTTTATAATTTGTCCTCAGAGATTTCATTTTTATCGCAATACGTTTCTTTATATGGGTAACATTGTTGCGTATACCTAACACAGGTTTGTTTATATTTTCACATCTTAAATTTAATTTTCTTGCGAACTTTTCGCACATAAAATTGGCTTGAGCTCCAGAGTCAATTAGGACCCTTGCCTCATGCACTTTATTATTGTGATCTACCACCCCAATGATAGCAGTCGACAATAAAATTGTTTTTTCAGACTTCGCTAAGGCTAAATGGTTTGATACTGAAACTCGTTCAGCATCCATTTGGCAGTCACCTCCGGGGTGATCTTCACCTTTATTCATGGAGTCATCGCTCGGATGCATCTCCCTGTGCAATAACGTATTGTGGCTCTCGCTATCACAATGCTTGCATTTTAAATTAATTTTGCAATATGGGGCCGTATGTCCTAACCTCAAACATTTGAAGCAGGCACGGTACCTCCTTATTGCGTTGGCTCTTTCTCCTGAATTTAATTTAAAATTTTTTTTACAAAAATATATTTTATGCCCTTTGTCATTACAACAAATACAATTATTGAGGGTAGCAGCTAAAAATACCGATTCCTTTTTAGGATTATTGTTGCTACCATTCGCTTTCGGGTGGGTAGGAATTTTTTTCGAATCTGAATTTAACATTAATTCCAAAACTTGCGCACGCGACGTCAAACATTTAAGAAATTCCTGTAATGTAGGTAGCTCATCCTGCAATGGGGTTTGTTCCCAATGCTTTCTAGAACTTGCATCCAATTTATTAGAAATTACGTATATAATTAAAGCATCCCATTGTTCGATTTTCAAGCCTAAATTTTGCAACGCTTTGAGATTTACATTTGTTTCATCAATCAGATAACGGCATGGCTACTGGATCCTCATGTTTCATCTCTTTAAGTTGAAACAGAGCTTGGATGTGTCTTTGTACGGTAGTTCGCAAATTTGCAAACCTCTGCTGCAACAATTCAAAAGCCGATATATAATTCAGGTCTGACACCTAATTGCTATTTTATTTTTCTGCTATTTTAATTTCGTTAACTGATAATGCGTTTAATGAATCCGCAAATCTCGTGAGTTTACCTTTCAACACTCCTCGTTTGTTAATCAACGATTTTAAATTATCCATTTATAATACGTATTTGACAATAATTCAACACAAAAAATGCTAAAAATGTTCCTTCAAAAATAATTTCTGTGCAATAATCGCGTAGAAAAGAGTAATAACCAATTCAAGCTATAAACAATGACAGAATCTTACAATATTCATCTTTTAAAACAATTAACCTAAAATTATTCGCATGACTTGCATTTACACCGCGGGTAGTTAGTTTTTTTGTTTTTAAATAAGTACATCGACACACAAAAAATAGCACTTGTTTGAACAGGATTCACGGAATTAGAAGGAATAATGGCAGGGATACTTATATTTGATGTCGTTCCTTGTTCTTCATGTTTTCATCCTTCTGGCTTTTTGGATAGCTCGCTGGTTCATTTTATTATTTCCTTTGATGCCTTCATCCGTTCGTAAGGTATCTGCGGCTGGAAGGACCTTGCTTTCATCCGCTCGTAAGGACCATGTTATAAATTGGTATTCAGCAGAAGGACTTCAAAGTAAAACATCATTCACATTATTCACAAGCACATGTTACAATAATTTATCCCGACCCGACAAAACACTGAATTTGGTCACTTTGACCACTTGCTAGATAATGCTAGCTGTTTACAGGAGATCCACGAATTAAGAGAGATTTAAACTAGAAACGCAGGCTATTTATAATAATATTTTCTAATACTATCAACATAAACAAAAATACGCTTGTGTCAGTTATTGTACGATATAAAACAGAAATCTACTTTATCGTTTAACATTTAATTTTAGTTTCGCTTTACCAACCAACAACAATAAGCTACAAAAATACGCCACTAGATGGCAGTAGCCTTCACTTTTTAACAGGATCAATGACGCTATTTCCTCGGAGCATCTTCCATTGTAATACCGGTAGAACAAGGACAGCATTCCCACCTGACGCCTGTGCTCTAAATATTGCAGTCCGTCTGTTAAGATGGGAGAATCTATCAAACGGACCGCCCGTTTCTGCACAGAGTCAAGGGTATTTTTTTTAGGTATTTTGGAGCTCCAGACCAGAGGTGGCTGCCAAATTCAACCGTGGGGCGCACTTGCGATTTGTACAGGGTTAGCAGCTGTGTACTATTAAAGTATCTGAGGGCCCTATATAGTACGCCCAGTTTCTGAGAGGCTAACTTTTAACTCTGGTTTCGATGGTGCCCCCGTACCTGAGCTGGTCACTTAGAGTTACACCAAGCATATCGATGAAGGTCCTGTTCGGAAGATTGCTTCCGTTGAAGGAGACTAGATTTTCATTTCGATCCCTTTTAGACGTTATCAAACATGATTGGGTCTTTGAAACATTAAATTCGACGAGGTTATTCTTACCCCAAGAGAAAACACGCTCGAGGTAACCGTCCATTCTTTGCTTCAAAGCCCTCCGAGCTATTGGAGTTTGTGTGCCCTTTGGGGTCTTGGCAAACAAAAAGCTATCGTGGACTGTACTATCATCCGCGTAACAATGAATCGGTGCACATGACAAGAGGTCATTGATGTGCAACAGAAACAAAGTCGGTGACAGAACCGATCCCTGTGGGACGCCAGCATTTATCGAATGCAAGGAAGAGGTGAAACCGCCTGAATCGACCTCTCCCTCGAAAAGTCGGCAATCCACGTACACAAGGATGCGGGAAGTCCGTAAGAAGACAGTTTGTTGACAAGCCCTCGGTGCCAAACCTGTTCTTGGAAATATCCAGTGCAACCGTAAGGACCTAATATTTGCACAGGACAGTTTTCTTGTTGAAATATTTGAGCCAGTCTATCCAAATCGGGTATCCAAAACGTTTTGAAGACAGATTTTTTTCCTTTCCTAAAAAGAGCAGAAATCGAGTCACAGCCACTAAACGCATATAAGAATAAAATGTTTTCTTTACAACGGGGATATTTATCAAAAATTTTAGTGAGGTATATTTAAAGCAATTAACAAATCAATATCTTTTGCTATTATGACGGCAGTCCTTTGATGTTCTGGTTCTGATCACTTGGTACATACTCCTTAGGGATATCTTTAAGCTCTGACAATGAATTTCGAATTTTCATGATATTCTATGTAGATAAAAATCTTTTTCATTGATTATGTGACTTGACCGTCTTGGCGAGGCTTTCTTATTAGAGCTGGTACTGGCTTTAAAAATTACTAGCAAATGACGTGGTATTTTTCTTCAGCAGGTATCAAGTCATGATCACAGGAAACATGATATTTTACTAATTTTCCTAAAGAATCGCTTTGTTCTTCTGCTCTTTTCATAACATTGTCTTTGAATTCGAGACTGCTTACTTTACTAATCGTGCGTTTGACTTTCACCTCTGCTACATCATTAGCTGCATCGCCACGAAATAAGCATAATTCTTTAAATTCATTTCTTTTATTGCGAGGTACGCTTGATGATGTTAAAGGTTCATTCTCTTCGAGGCGTTGTTTCGATGCTCTGATTGAATTTTTACTAATGTACTTTTTTCGACACTCGGTATGAACATTCGTAGAAGTTAAAGTGTTATAATTAACCGGTTTCGGAACGACCATTCTGTTTCGGTTTTAAACAAACATACAAGTGGTTCAAACAAATTAACATTGTTTCATTTGTTATAATTAAAATATTTTAAAAATAATTCAGTTAATTACTTTGGTAATTATGTATAAAAGGTAAGTAATGTCAATTGACTATTTGATTTATAGGTAATATCTACAAAATATATTAATATATTATATAGTTAATTAACTAATATTTAACGAAAAATTAAGTTAAAAAACCGTACTACGAACTGGGATTCACCATTGACCTTGCCCCATAGGATGTACGGCTTAGCGCTCCGGACTCTTCGCGCACAATCTTAAAAACGGTTAAGCGTATAAAAAATTATTTTGTAAAAAATTTTATACTCTACAACTTTTATATTGAATGCAAATAATTTACGAATCGAGGAAGCGAGATATTTCCAAAAAACTGATTTCCGTGACCTTTGACCTTGAATATCCAAAGACGCTTACACGTTACCGTATGAGACTTTTGTAGAATACCAATGTAGAATACCAAAATAAAGGTTTACACAAATATTCAGCTTATTCCGTTTCATTTAGGAGTGAAATCCTCATTTGACTGGACTAGTAGGCATTCAAATTTCACGCGCGACGCGCGGTGAGTTTCGTGTTGGTCATACGTAAGCCAAGGATTCGTGTAGCCATACGTAGTCACCTCGCGCACGTAAGTGACGTATGGAATTGCTTTGGCGATTAATCGGCGGTTTTCTGTTGGATCCCGGAATAAACTTTAGAACTTCCCCAAAAATTGAACTAGGGATCATCAAGCATCAGGGAATGTACTTTGGATGAAAGTGTAGCAGGAAATGGAAAGGGAGGAGGCCAGGTGCCATTCATTCTTGGACCCAGCACCCTGGAAGCCGAGTTTGACATTCCTTCTTTACGCTGATATTTGAGATGAGTTTAGGGTATCACCCTTCGTTGGGCGAATGCTCATGGCATTAATCTGGAGTACCGTCTCCCGCCACTCTTGTTTTCGTCATGCGAGGAGAGATATTTTCATTTAAATCAAATACATGATGACCATCGTGATTGCAGATGGATGACTGACTGACGTATGATTCTGTAATGTGCTTGTGAAAAACGTAAGCCATTATTTCTACTGGTTCGAGCTGGTATGCTGAGCGGAGGCCGGGACTGTTGGAGAAATGCGTGACTGCAGAGGCGATGATCGGTGACGTCTGAATCTGTACCTATTTTAACTAATTCATATTTCGCAAAACCAGAGGAGTGAGCGGGACCACCGTACTCCTGACATTGCCGTTTGTCTAATCCACTTCGGTTTAATGTTTACGCTCGAGATTATAGGAGTGAATGGAACTCTAATCATCAGCATGCTGGAGGACTTCAACGTAAATCATAATCAATTCGGAGAAGGGTGTCCCGATCTACAACCTCGTGCCACCCACGCTTTCCCGAATAGTTCCTGACATCGGGCTATTATGCTATCGAACCGGAGCAGCTCCTCGTACCAAAAGGTATGTGATGACCCCTTATCGCTAGCGAAGCACAATAGAGATTACTCCCTAATACCGTGTTACATCAGGTCAGAGGATTTTTCAAATTGCCGCCTAAAATTTGTCAATATCAAACAACAGAGCTTGTGAGCGTCGGGCCGAGCTCCTGCGCATCTTTCCCGCGCAGCGATGCTCTCGGTTGACACGCTCGGTGGAGCTCCCGGACCCGCTGCCGTTTGTGTTGGTTTCTCGCAGTTTTTTTTAAAGCAAATATGCTAAAACGAGTAACGAGTAACAAGTAACCCTACATTTCACGATGGGAGTATAAACGCCAGCTCGGTGCCGCGGTGCACCTTAAAACACTGATGGGCGTCGCTCACAAGGGCCGATGTCGCCCTAGGCAAATGAACGGACGCCCCAACAAGCAGTAAGCCACATTCTTTACCCCATTTTGTGCTGTTATTAACTTGATAATAATAATGTTTTGAAGATCTGATAGGGCCCAGAGAGAATTTAGGCCATTCAGCTAGGATATCTTGTTTATGTTCCATTGTGCCCCACTGTTTGATAACGTTGTGAATGTTTGTTTAATGAATAAATTCAAGTTCTATGTAAACGCACACACTCTTTTTATTTGTTACTGTCTGAGACATTCGACTCTGATTGGTTGGTTGGAAATGAGGCTGCGGCCCAGAGAACGAGGACTCATCCCGGCAGACGAGCTAGCCGCAAGGGAACCCGACCTTCTCCCAGTAGGTATATTATTGGGCCCCCTTTCACTTTGACCTAACCAATCATTTGTACACCCTAGCACCTTTTAGCGCCTTCACTCTAGCGCTTAACGTGGGGCATTCACACCGGCGCCTTCACAACTGACGCCTTTAACGTGGGACCCTTTCAGCCAGCATCCTCTCAGCAGCTAAATGTCTCGGTCAATTTCTAGAAGGAGTGTGATTTTTTCCAGTTATTTTTTTCCTGTTCCGCCCATTCTAACTAAACATATGTTCCATCATGGGAGCCGTGCCACAAACATTGTTGCCAACTGTCGGTTCATTTAGTTTTATTGCAGTGAAACCTAGTGAAACATGTTTTTTTGCCTTATCGCAAAGGCTTAGTTGCGCAGGACTTGATTTTGGGGTCGCTTGCACAGCCCGCCATCTTGAATGTTGCGCAGAGCTATAATTTCTAGTCCGCCACAAAAATAATACTGTTTTGCGCAGCTTCTGCAGGCAACGTTGAATAATAATAATAATAATAAGTTATTTATTTCAGCCGAATTGAATGAGGCAAGGGAACTTTGTTTTTAATTGTTAATTAAATGCGGGCTTTTAAAAATTAACTTTAATTACCTATTTATTTTACCACATTAATTTAATCGTAGGTAACAATATTGATTAAATATTAATGAGAAATGAAAACTTTGATTAAAAAACTTAACACTTAAGATTAAGATTAAAACTTAAGATTTCCATTAAAAAAATCAATTACGTTTTCGGTTTTTATAAATATTTTTTTAGTTTTCAAAGATGAAATAACTTCTCGGGAAGTGTTACATCGATCATTGTTTACAGTACCTATTGGCACAATTTTCGTTTTATGCAAAATATTATCAAAATAATCCGACGGTAAAATTGAGGTCAGCTATAAAATGTTTTCTGCTGGCAAATTAGTCAGTTAAACAGCCGCTTAAATCCTGCAAGTAGAACAAGTTCGATCATCAAATATAATCAGTTGAACAATCGCTTATGGTCAGCTAGTAGAACAAGATTGATCATCAAATATAATCAGTTGAACAATCGCTTATGGTCAGCTAGTAGAACAAGATCGATCATTGAATATTGTCAGTTGAACAGCCGCTTATGGTCAGCTAGTAGAACAAGATCGATTATCGAGTATTGTCAGTCGAACAGTCGCTTATGGTCAGCTAATAAAAACAAGATCGATCATCGAATATTGTCAGTTGAACAATCGCTTACGGTCAGCTAGTATAATAAGATCGATCATCGAGTATTGTCAGTTAAACAGTCGCTTATGGTCAGCTGGTAGAACAAGATCGATCATCGAATATTGTCAGTTGAACAGTGTGATGAACTCGCCGTGATAGTAATAATACGTGGATAATTTGTATGGAGCCATTTTGTAAGAGCGCTGAAATAATTTCTGAAACACAAGTATCTACGGGGCTGATTTATGGGTCCACACAGGTGACCCCAGCAAAAGCCACAAAAAAATAGACGAAAGGAATGTAACATTTCTTACAAAACAGTGCCACATGTGAGGGTCGAGTCCATTAGGTACGTCACTGGGTTCTGTTTTAGAAAGTGTTCTAGCTTTTCAAGTACATGATAATTAATTACTATTTTGAAGTTCTGAAACTGCGACAAAAACTAAAAAACATGGAACAACGTCAGAATTCTTCGAAAATGGTGATTAAATTTGACAATTTCGGTCATTAAGTTAAATATATCGCTATGAGATTTAACGATTTTTGAAGGATTTTTAGAGAAGAAGGTAATAAATATATTTAAGCTTTGAAGGCATGGACCAAACACTTGGGATCAAATGAAGATACAGGGGGACGAAAAGAAGAGGGGTTTTGAAAGACAGTGAGGGTAATTTCGGTCTCGAAGACGGACGTGTTTCAGAGTCGCAGTTATACAGGGAATAATAACAGTAGTTCGGGCGTGTAAACGGAAAATAATTCATTTATTGACAAAATTTAAAGGGATAATTAAATTTTAAATAAAGACAGTCAGGGTAGATTCGATCTCGGGGACGGACGGATTTTGGGAGTGAGAAAAAGATCGCGGAGGGGAACGGTCAGGCAAATATACATATACAGGGAATAATTAAAGTATCACGGGAGCGGACGGTTTCAATTGGTTAGACAGTTTGCGGGGTGCGTGAAAATCTCGGGTGTACACGGATGATAACAGCAGTTAGGGCGCATAAATAAAGAAAATAATTTTGAAACTGAAGAAATAATTTAATTAACTCCGGGAAGTTCGCTATTTTGTGAAAATATTCAGGCGTAAATTCAGAATACAGTTGTTTTCAATTCAGTTAAAAATTGCACGAGGAGTTTGTGTCTTGCGAAAGTGCATGTGGATTTTATAAAATCGGGTTGTGCAGCATGTAAAATTTGGTAAGCTTGTTTAAAATTATTTTATTACATAATATTACATTACATATTTAGTACGGGCCTTGCGAAAAAACAAACAAAAGCCTAGTCTAATTCTAGTTTCGGAAGGAGTACCTACCCAAGGTCATGGTGAGATACTTTAAAGTTGGGTTAGGGTCATAAATCTTTGAGACTTTCTTTCTTTTGAGTACAAAACACTTAAATCAATACTGACAGTGATAATAATTTTAATGCGGTTTTGGAATGTATGGAATTCTTCGAACAATAGCTAATAACTAATTTTGTGTAACTAGACATTTTTAGGCGGGTTCCCTGTCTAGCGTTTGGGGGTGCGGAATGGTCAACGATTATATAAAGGACATTCTTTCAGTAGCATTATAACAATGGAACTGAAGGGATTTAATTGTTCTGAGCCGCCGAGCCGCCGAGCTTTAGCCGTCTAAACAAAGGGTTTTAAAGAAGTAACACTAAAACATAAACATCAAAGTGCAATTCACATACGGTAGAGGTGAAACCTTCAGTAAACTGAACTTCGGGAGAATGACGAATTTAAGACTAATTATCAGGAATATACATATACATTATCAGGAATACGTTAATTGTGGAGTTTATTCATTATAATATCATTACCAAGTGCTAAAATTAGTTCAATTTTATTCTACGAAGCACCACACAAAGAGGAGACCGATTAAATTATCTCGTTCTCTAGCAGGATAAATCTTATAGATGTGTTTAGTGTCGCTCGGTTCCGTTTCATCTAGTTTCAAATCACAATGGTGCTAAAGAAGTTTTCATTAAAAAAAACAGCTGTCAGAATTTTAGAAACCAAAAATTTACAGTGGTGCAGTTTACAAGCGGTAGAAGTGAATCCTTCCGAAAACCATAGGAGACAGGAGTGGGGAGGCTACGAAGCACTTCACAAAGAGGAGACCGATTAAATTATCTCGTTCTCTAGCAGGATAAATCTTATAGATGTGTTTAGTGTCGCTTGGTTCCGTTTCATCTAGTTTCAAATCACAACGGTGTTAAAGAAGTTTTCATTAAAAAAAAACAGCTGTCAGCATTGTAGAAACAAAAGATTTACAGTTGTGCAGTTTACACGCGGTAGAAGTGAAACCTTCCAGAAAACCAAAGCAGACAAGAGTGGAGAGGCTGCGAACCACCTTACAACGAGGAGACCGATTATAGAATCTCATTCTCTCGCAGGATAGATCCTGTAGATGAGTTTAGTGTCGCCCGTTTCCGTTTCATCTGGTTTCAAATCACAACGGTGTTAAGAAGTTTTCATTTAAAAGACAGCTGTCAGCACTTTAGAAACAAAAAATTACAGTTGTGCAGTTTACACGCGGTAGAAGTGAAATCTTCAGAAAACCAAAGGAGACAAGAATGGGGAGGCTACGAAGCACCTCACAAAGAGGAAACCGACTAAAGTACCTCATTTTCCGGCAGAATAAATCCTATAGATGTACGTGTTTTCTCTCCTTTTTGCGTGGCTATTTTACGTTTTATCGAGTTTCAAATAACAACGGTGCTAAAGAAGTTTTCAAATCAATAACCATAATAGTGCCGCCGAGGTGCAATGATTGTAAGGGGAGAGGGTCTTTTGGGGATGTTTTGTTAATTTTAACGGACAAGAGGTAGTTATGTATCTTACGATTGTGTTGCGAGACATTACATTGGAAAGACTATGTTGGGGGTTTAGTTGGATATAATAAATTACATTACATTAGGAATACCTATTCTCAAATATACTTTATAATTTACTCAGTAATTAAAGATATTTGTTAGGCAAGGTCTGTACGTAGGTACTAGGTATATCGGTTTGGAAAGAGGATGCATTGCATGTTTACTAACAAATTTTATACAATAGAATTCCCATTCCCAAAAATAAAACCCCACACCTTTTACCTCAAACTTCAGGAATCTCAAGAAAACTGTTAGGTAGAGGCCTACATAAGCTAGCTTTTGACTTCGTTGAAACGCACACTTAGAAGTGAGCATAGTACTTTTCGTTAGGTATATTTTATACAAAAATTACAGTTTAGCTTAAACCTCTAGTATTTGCGGTTGAACGAAACCGTCCGTAGGTATTCAAATTTCACACGCGACACTCTTCCTTCAAATTTAACCGAATGAGTTACGGCGCTGAAGCTGGTGATTGCTGGAGTAATTTTTGAGTTAAGCTTCCCTATTCCATGAATGTAGGTTACATTTGCAGTTATGATCGGGGGCGAAGTGAACGATTTGCTGGTGGGCTACACTATTTCGTAATGAACGAAAAGAAGTGACGAAACTCGCGTTGGCTTCACTACCGTTTGGTTACGCTCGTGGGAGTTACCTTGTCAGCGGAACGAAGAGAACATGACATACAGAGTTGTTTTAGCAATCGATCGGCGGCTCTTTGTCGGAAACCGGATAATTTTTCATAATCTTCCCCAAAATTAGAATAAGGGCATCATCCAGCATCAGGTTGGGAATGTACTTTGGACGAAAGCGTAGCAGGGGAAATGAAAGGGATGGAAGTCGGATTCACGACCCGGTGCCATTCATTCCTGGACCCAGCACCCTGGAAGCCGAGCTTGACATTCCTTCTTCGAGCTGATATTTTAATTTTTTTTATTTTTATTTTTATTTGTTTGTTTACGCCTTGATGGCTTTTACATATAAAATAAATTGTACAGGAGCATTATAACAAGTATGCAGTATCATAAGTATATGGTACATAAAATGATAAACAGAGCTAGAAAGATATAAGTAGGCTTAACATAAGTAGGTATTAATATTCAAGTAATTGTTTACAAAGGAGTTCAACCAGCGGATTCGTATTTGGGCTCACGCTACATTATATTCAATAATTATTGTCACAATATCACACAAAATGTGATTCCAAATATACTTGAAGCATACCGGTATTGCAGTGGTGTAAAACATTTTTAACGATTAATATAAAAGTAGATAATTTTCTTGTAATTAATTATTATTATTATTTTTTTTTTTAATTATTATTTTTTTGCTATCATAAATGTACGTACAGTTTGGCAAGAAAGTGAAGAAAATAAATGATGGCGCTGCGATCGTTTTCTAGTTTTAAATGGCAACACCAAGATGGCTCATAAGACAAAGAACGTATGTTTTAACGTATGAGATGAGCTTGGGATATCACCTATCGTAGGGCGGATGCCGGTGACGCTAAATGGGGGACCGTCCCCGTCACGCCTGCTTCCGTCATGCGAGGGGAGGTATTTTCATTCAAATCAAATACTGATGTCCACCGCGGCTGAAGGCAGATGCATGTTTATAACGTGCCTAGGAAAACAAAAGAAGTGACGAAACTCGCGTTGGCTTCACTACTCTTTGGTTACGCTCGTGGGAGTTACCTTGTCAGCGGAACGAAGAGAACATGACATACAGAGTTGTTTTAGCAATCGATCGGCGGCTCCTTGTCGGAAACCGGATAAATTTTCATAATCTTCCCCAAAATTAGAATAAGGGTATCATCCAGCATCAGGTTGGGAATGTACTTTGGACGAAAGCGTAGCAGGGGAAATGAAAGGGATGGAAGTCGGATTCACGACCCGGTGCCATTCATTCCTGGACCCAGCACCCTGGAAGCCGAGCTTGACATTCCTTCTTCGAGCTGATATTTGAGATGAGCTTGGGATGTCACCTATCGTAGGGCGGATGCCCGTGACGCTAAATGGGGGACCGTCCCCGTCACGCCTGCTTCCGTCATGCGAGGGGAGGTATTTTCATTCAAATCAAATACCGATGTTCACCGCGGCTGAAGGCAGACGCATGTTTATAACGTGCCTAGGAAAACGTAAGCATCATTTCTACTGGTTCGAGGCGGTGTGCTGGATGGAGAATGGGACTGTTGAGGAGCTGTGTGACTGCAGAGGCAAGGGTCGATGACATCAAAATCCACCTTTACTAAATTGTTCGAACCAGCGATTCATTGTTCGTAGAGTTTCGTGTTCTTGATGTAAGACAATTATACATGAGGAAAATCATATTACATACTCAAAAACAGAGGCACCACTACGCTTCTGTAAACCACTGTCATAATACAAGACATGCAAAAAAAAAACCCAATAGTTCCGCCCACCACTTCCTCATCTTTAGCACAGAGACAATTCTCATACTTAGGCCCTAAATTGCTCAATCTCATACCTGATGCATGGAAGTCAAAGAGTACTAATATTCTGCGTATGCAGGTAAATAATTGCCTTCTGGTCTTGGGGAGAGCTGAATGCGAGAATATGCTAAACAACAGTAATTGAATTGTAATTTTTGTTTTTCTTTGTTTTTCTTTACATTTTAATTTATATTGGTATTATATTTTAGCATTAAAGTAACTGTATTTTTACATAAAGTAAGTTTGAAAATTGCTCAATTCTTCGTGATATTTTTCCTTAAAGGAAAAGTTCCTTCTTTACTTTCAGTTTTTTATTTTTCATTTTCTTGTTTTATCTATTAACATTTCTTTAGTTTATTATGTCAACTAAACAATATTAAAAAATGTCGTGGTATAACTGAAAGTATACTAGTTTATGAATATATATTTGTATTATTTTACCAACAGAATTTCTTCTTTCATTTTCATTTTCAAATTCATTTTTCTTGTTTTATCTATTAATATTTCTTTAGTTTATTATGTCAGCTAAACAATTGAAAAAATGTCGTGGTAAAACTGAAAGTATTCTAGAATATGAATATACATATGTATTATTTTACCAACAGAATAGTCAACACTATAACTTACTATAATTTACATGTAAAAACATTATCATATTGGAATGTCCTAAAACGGGCATATGCCTAGTTGGACATTTTAAGTTCATTATATTGTATTATGTAATATTTACAAACAAACAATAAATAAATAAATAAATAAAAAATAAATTCAAACTTCGCGAGATCAGAGGGGGGAGCGGCTCCACCAACCTCCTGACATTGCCGTTTGTCTAATCCACTTCGGTTTAATGTTCATGTTCGATGCTATAGGAGTGAATGGGACTCTAGTCATTGACTTGCTGAAAGACTTCTACATCATCATCATCAATTCAGCTTTGAAGATGTCACGATCTAAAACCTCGTGCCACCCATGCAATCCTGAATACTTCCGGACATCGGCTACCACACCATAAATCGAAGCAGATCCTCACATCAAGCGAAATGAGATGGCATTTCATCAAGCAACATTAGCAGTATCACCATTATAATTTAGCGGCGTATTAGTTGAGAACACTCCCACTATCACCCTACAAATCAGAAACACACATCAAACCCTTTCTCGACAGAAAGCAAAACATGTCGATTTTACATTCGTCGCTTGCGACCATCAAAATATTCTCTGGAGGTGATGGAATTGGAGGCTGACCGGGCGGTTTAATTGAACCTCACCAAGTCAGTTGCGGAAATGGAGGAGTCCAATTGTAGCAAGACATATTTTGTTTCATGTCAATCCCTAATAATCTCCCAAAAATACCTACTCAAACTCAAAACTAACTAACAAACTTCACTTACAACTGTGAATGTAGAATTTGTGCATCCCGGACCTGTTTTGATTGAATTTTGATTGTAAATCCATAATTAGAATACAAATGTCAAATTATTTTATATGTTAGCATCCCAAGAATAGCAGAGGATTCGCAGCGTTACACTAAAGGTAGGATCTTCCCAATTCACTGTATAAAGGTATATTTATGTACTAGGTACTAGGGAAGATGACGCGGGTTAATTCAGAAGAAATAATCATCAACAAACAAGTATAGAACAGACGTTAGTAGGGAGGAAGTTGCACGAACGGTAGTATTAGTTATTTTCAAGTTAGCTAGGGTCAGTCATTGTAAATCGGGCCGTAGTGAATTGTAACATGCCATTCCTAAAAGAACAAAGGGTTTACCACAAACAAATTATTTATTAAATTGGATTAACCATATCAAACCTTTAAAACAAAAAAATGACACAACGTTAAGGGGTTAATTACAAGTTGATTAATTGAGAGCATCTCGCCACGTATACCTAAAAAGTTTTACGTAAAGGGGTGTCGAGGCGCTGCCAAAGGAACGAAGGGGAGAGAAATGTGAGCGACGGAACTGCAAGGCTACGAATACGAATACGAATGCGAGGCTACGAACTCTACGTACAGAAGTAGTTAAGAAGGTATATTCTTAAAACTTTTAATTATTAGGGGGGGGGGGGGATAAGAGTCCAATACTTTTACAATAGCCGCTTATGGTCGGCAAGCAGAATAAGATACATCATCAAATATAATCAGCTGAACAGCTGCTTATGATCAGCTAATAGAACAAGATTGATTATCAAATAATAATGTCAACCTAACCTAACTTCACCAAGTATTAAGCCATATATTTTTGCACTCCCTGACAAACATATGCCCAATTAATTTTATTTTCTTGCTAAGCAAATATTTAAATGGCAAACCTTTAAATTGTTCTTTATTCAGAAGTTGCCAAATAGGCAAGCCTTAAAAAATAAAATATCATTATTGAGTTGTTGCTTTCTCAATTGGTAACAGTTATATCATCATAGATTAAACTTGATAAATAATCTTGTAACAAGAAAATAGGCCTCACTTTTAAACATTGTTTCGAGCTTAAATTTACTCGGAATATTTTGAAATAAATATAAAAAACGTTGAAACTAATTTCTAAAATGAAACATTGGCTTATATTACCAATATTCTTAATAACTTCATCAATAATCGTCAAACCGGTAAATATAATTTTTTTAACATAATTGAAAAAAATATATATTTGTTTATTTCATTACATTTTGAGTATATTTTCCCTTTATAATTTTTATTTTCTACCTTTTCTTTTACGCAGTAATAATAATAACTTATTTATGACAAAAACATTCAACAACACAGCTAACAACATATAACATTGTTATAAGAATAATGTTCCGATAATTGATGTCATTAGAGCAGTATCAAATAGGAGACAAAATTAATATGTATTTAAGAACGGTTATACAGAGGAAACATCATATATGCTATATTTTAAGTTGTGCATTGCCTGCCTCACTAGGCGAACCGGTGTTGAGGCAGAATTTTTAGAAAATTGTTTCTCGCATTTTGTCTATGGTTTACTAATGTAATTTATGTATAATATAGGTTCCTAAACATCAGGCATGGGCGCATGGGCAACCTTTCCTAGGCCTGGGGTCAAATTATCATTCTGTCTCCGAGTCAAGGGCCGGACCAAATGATTAAACTTAATAAAGTAATATTAAATTAAATAAAACTATTTGCTATATTTTACGTAATGAACGACATAATATTAATATTACATACTGATTACAAAATTTTGTGTGAAGATTGGCCTAGTACTTAATTACTTAACTATCAAAATTGGCGTTGGTAATGCTTAAGGATAATCGCATAGAATTTTCGAGATTTTCATCTGTTATCTTCGTTCGAATTTTTGATTTGATGTGTTTCATCCTCGAAAAAAACTGATCACACGCAAATGCGCGTAAATTTGTATATTTTTCTTCCAACAAATAAAATAATAAAAATCCGTCTTGGCAAAGTTGTTAAATAATGATGTTTAGCACTAAATCCCCCTGAAGCTCAATAAGTTCTTTTTTTTTATTTTTTTTTTTTGTAAATTTGCTGGCACATTGTTTACATCAGCATCCATCGGACGAGCCGAATCACTGGGAGGGACATCACGCACCGACATCCGCTTGTAACCTACTTTACTTACTACTAGCTATAGGTGTAGGTCTCGTCGTAAGTGGTGATCACGAACTGGTACAGTGGGCCACCTTCATTACGAGTGTTTAATCTCTCCCTGAAACTATTAATTTCTTTCTCTATACTTCACCGAGATGAATCAGGGCCGGACAAAATAGCTCGGCGGGCAGGATCCAGCCCGTGGGCCGGCGGTTGCCCATGTGTGCGTATACAGCAATACATTATTTTTGTTTACATTATTGCTTGCATATACACAATACAAAAACAGCAAGGCTTTTACTATATAACTATTAATACAAGTATAAATATATTACGCCATTAAAATATAATTTTTTTTATTAATTTTATAATTTTCTTTTACAGTGCCTTGATGTTATCACGAGAGGTGACAAAATAAGTTTATTTTTGTTTTAACAAGTGCATCTCTCATTTTGCAGGCTGATTGTGATGAATTGACGAAGGATTTCTTGTTCCAAGAAGAGCTTCTGAAAAACAAAACTGGATCACACGAGATGGATCAATTAGATACCAACTTAACAATATTAAGAAACACAGCCGATTCGGAAACAGAATCGTTGCCTAATCAAAGAATTACAAAATCTGTTACACGATTACTTTTCTACAATATGCGTGATGGTATCATGAGCATACTGAAGTCTGTAGATCAGTATACAAATATATTGTTGCCTAAATTTGTCACATTAAGAGACTATTTTTTACAAAAGCTCGATGAAACTTTCAAAAACGTTGAAAAGGGTGTGAAAGCAGCAGTTGAAAGTACTTCTGGGAACGTCGTTGAGTGCATTTTGGTACGTAGATAATTTTTACACTGGGTGCTGACACATTCAGTGTTTACCGTGACATAATTATATTTTATAAACCTTTTAATAGCGCACTTTTTAACTCTCTCTTCTAGTCCAGTGTCGAGGGTACCGGACTTAGCCCCTTCATCACAAAATATTACTTTTTTTTTTGTCACAATTCATTTAGCTGATATTACGCAAAGGCTTGTGAGGTGTACATTTATAGCTTTAAATAAAATACTGAAAGTGTTATAAATTAAAATGACTGTTAGAATATGCTTAATTAAAATGACTGTTAGTCAGATCGTAATACTCAACGTAAATAAATCTCACAAGATTTTTTTTCACACACAGGAAAAAAAATCAGCCTTTTTTAGCTTGCTGGGAGAGAGCATCACTAAAACAAAGTTTTGTGTTACTGGCATTATTGACGAAAGTTTGATGGCTATTGATGAAGCTGTAAATTTATCCCCTGAAGCTAAAGAACTGTTAGAAGATCTCTCCAAACAGGAAGCTATATGTGACATCGAATCTGATGATTCTAAATTTTCCAAATGTCTGATGGAAGTACTAAGACGGACAAAGCTATCTGTGAATTTTGTTCTTCTGAGAATTAAGATTATGGTTTGTTTATGATTTTAATTTTTTCCATGCATTCACTTTTCTGTTTATGGCACTATGGCACGGCTTTTCTCAAAAATATATTTTTCATGGGATAATAACCAGGTAACTCTGGAATCAGTTTCTTTGGGGAAATTGAATTATAAGGTGGTAATCAAAATGATAAATCGATTATTGTGTATTTATACTGATTTGTATTGTTAAATCATGGATTAGTTCTTTGGGACCCATAATATTTTATTTTAGAATCTTTAAACGGATATTCATTTTTTAATGTATTTGTTTACAAAAATGAAATGACTTATCTAGTAGTTACATACATACATGCATCGAAAGCATCTTAAGCAATTCCACAAATCTTAGTGCTACTATTAACCACGTCTGGTTGCCTTATTGAAATATGGAAAACACCTGGAAAACTCTAGAGTTACCTTTTTATGGAATTAAACGATCTCGTTTTTGAAGATAAAAAATAATAATATTTGGATAATTTGTAGAGCGCCGTTTTTGTGAAAATCACCTCAAGGGCGCCGTACAATTTATTAAGAATTCTTAGGTTCTATCTGATTTTACTATTTATAGATAGACACAGACCCATGCTTACCTGGCAGGTCACTTCCGATAAACACACTTTAATTAGAAAGTTTATGCTTGGAGAAGATACGGCTTTGGGCGCGGAGGACATAGCATGATTTTACATTTGCTACCCCCATCACTATTAGTATTACATTTATTAAAAGATTTGTGGCAAAAGTAGATACCTTCAACAAAAATATTCACATAACTCGGTGATTCCAATGCGTTGCGATTATTCTGTTTGTAGCATTTATAGGTGAGGAAATAGAGTTATGTTTTTAGTGTGTACCTCAAGCTGATTTAAGAGTTACCTAGATGTGGTAATTACCCCACGATTTATAATGTACATGTATTTTTAAAACATTTTACACATTCGGCGTTGAAAGCTATCGAAAATTAATGTTTAATAGACTGAATTTTATATTTTAAAACGCATATAAAAAAACAGACATTTCGTAGTAGATATTAGGTCCTTACATAATATGAAATTGGGGTTTTGTATGGGAGGAACATAAAGTCGATTTTTTTTTAATATAACATATTTATTTAATCAAAGTATGTACCATTGCTATCTATGCACTTTTGCCAACTCATAGGTAGTTCATCGATCCCTTTACTAAAAAAACCATTCGGACGGGAATCAATAAAATATTTGAAGGCGGTTTGGACTGCCCCATCGGAGTTGAATTTTTTCACTTGCAAGAAGTTATCCAAATTTCCAAAAAAATAGTAATCTAAAAAATGGTAATCTTTTGGGGCAAGGTCCGGAGAGTACGGTGTATGTCTTAGACATTCCAATTGAAGCTCCTCCAATTTGGTAGTCGTCTGTTGTGCAGTGTGTGGTCTAGCGTTCTAACGCGCGTTTGTTGATTTGCTTCACTCAATTCGTGAGGTACCCATCTTTCAAGCTTTTTCACCTTCCCAATTTGCTTCAAGTGGATTAAAACAGTTTTATCACTAACACCGCAGCCTGCAGCTAACTCGGACGTGATTTGCGATGGATCCGCTTCCACAATAGCCTTCAATTCTTCATTATCAACTTGGTCTCCGGCCGTCCACGGGGCGTTCTGCAGGTCGAAATTTCCAGCGGCACCGTCGCCATACTCATCATTAATCCTTCGAGCCGTTTCTGCAGCACTGGTGCCACGGTGGAACTCGTACTCGTAAATAACGCGATATTTCAAGTTTTCCATTTTGTAAACTAAGTGACGCAAGGAAAAAAAACAAATAAGGAAAAAATAAATAAATTATAATTTGCGAAACACAAAGAAGATATTTGAGATCAAAGTTGCCAATACGGCAAAACACCAATTTCATACGTAAGGACCTAATATTTTCTATTCATTTATATAAATTAGTCAGTTCGGTGGGGTATTTGGTAAAATCAGGAATATTTAATTTTACCAAAAACCATGTAAAATTTTAGGTTCATATCTCCAATATTTTTTTAAATAGTCACCGTACGATAGATGCACTTGGTGAGCCGTGGCACTTGATCTTTGATACCCTTGTCGTAGAACTCCGCCGCCAAAAATGTTTTTACCTCTTCTTAATCGTCCTCTTTTGTTTCTTGCCAAGTGTTGCCTTTTTTATTCCGGGGTCAGTTAGTGAAATATTCATCCCAAGAAGCCTCGTCCTTGTTGAAAAGACCCAAAAGTTTTCCATGCGATTTAGCTCGGAGTTTTTTTTTGGGCACCCTTAGTCACACACTTTTCGAACGCCAATTTTTTCCTTAAAATCGTTTGCATCTTAAATTTACTGACACCTATATACAGGGTGTTAATGCACGTACTTGACTTACTTTAACCAGTGATTCCTGACATTATTTGAAGTAAAAAATGTAAATAAAATTTTGGTCTCCGGTGACTTTTTTAATGACTTTTTTTACAATTTTTTTTCTTAAAATTCAAATTCTTCCGCATGTCGTCACTGGTCACTCATCCGAGTAACCGACCAACCCCTCACCCGCTTTGAACTGTTTATCACCTACCTTTTTTATGGTTTTGAAGAAAAATATAAAAATTAAAACATAAAAATTGTCACCGGCTACCAAAATTTCAGGTATTTCAGTATCAGGAATCCGGAGTAATGCACTGACACAATAATAATGATATATTTTTATTTTTAAAACTCCAAATTATAATATTTTAATTAAATGAAGGCAATATTAGCGAAACTCAATTGAAAATCTGAAAACAAAAAAATTAGAAAAAGATACGGACATCTAGAATACGAACCCAGGACCTACGCCGCTTTGAGGGGGCGCCCGGGCGCAGCTCTACCAACCTATCCGATTCGCTCATATTTAACTTTTATCATACTTCGACTTCTTTCGTATGGTGGGGGGTCGGAGGGGGACATATAGGTCCGCGAGCCAGTCTAGGGCCTCAGGCGTTGTCCTGTGGACCTCATCAATCCCGCCGGGGATTAAATGGAGCGGGCATTCGTTGACCACATGTTCGGTGGTTTGCACCGCACCGCATTCACACATCGCCGACTCTTTAAGGCCCCATCTATGCATGATGTGAGCACAACGGCTATGGGAGTACCTTATCCTATTGATGGCAGTCCAGAGTTTGCGAGGCAACGAGAACCCAGGCTGTCTCTCAGTGGGGTCTTGAATGAGACGGGTGTTTTTGACGTTCTAAGCTAATCTAATCTTCCAAGCTTCCAACTATCTTCTGGGGTGAGAGGTGCTCGAAGGAGTCTCTCTCCTTCCGTCCAGAAGGATTTTCGAGACTTCAAGCGGCATGCCGGGTGAGAAACGACATCATCGTGCAAAGATATCGCGCTTTTTTGCAGCGCCTCCTTGTATTCCCTCAGTGTTGCAATCTCTCGCCTGATATTTGGCGGGGTTTTGTTTGTAAGTACGGGGAGCCAAGGAAGAGGAGTGGATTTGAAGTTTTTTTTTTTTTTTTTTAATTCTTTTATTTTTTTATTATTAAGTTAAAAGAAATATAATATTTCGCTTTCTTAACTTAAGTACAGAGCATATATTGTATAGTAGTACAGGTATAGTAGTAATATTTTTAATTTTATTCCAACGTCTTAAGTTTAAATAGTTTATTTTAAAGGTTTTAATATTCTTTCCGCTTTAAGGTTATCTGGAAGGAGATTATATATGTGAACTCCCTCGTGGCCAATACTTTTCTTGCCACTTTCAGTCTTGACAGTATTTGTATACAATTTTTTTGTGTCGTCTAGTATAATGTTCGTGTACTTGTGATGTTTTTATAAATGTTGTGTTTGTGTGTATAAGCCCATTTTGTCCTTTGTAGATTAAAATACATATGTTATATTCGTTCAATGTTCTTATTTTCAAAAGATTAATTTCCTGGTATATTTTTTTTGTGGGAGTGTCTGGGTTATAGTTGAAGAGTTTTTTTAATAACTTTGTTCTGTATTATTTGTAAGTCATTTAAGTACGTAATGTATGCGTTAAAAGAAAGGTCTTATGAAAGGTTCCACTGATGGTTCGCATTGTGGCATTAAGCTGAACGTCGACCATGGATGACCACTTCGACTAAGAACTACCAAATTATCTTCATTTTCTTAAGACATATTTTTATTGGCTATCTTTATATATGATTACAAGAATCAAACCCGAACTAATTGCTACCTTGATAGGGTCTTGAATATTTTTTTTCGATTTTTATTTTTAATACGCAACATCTATTAAAGTTTTCTAAGATGAATATTTTTAACTTAATGAGTAAAACCTCCAATTGTAATATTTTAATTAAATGAAGCTCAATGAAAAAATCTGAAAACCGAAAAATCAGAAAAAAATACGGTCACATCGAGGACATGAACCCAGGACCAGCGCTTTGCCGGGGCGGAACTCTACCAACTGAGCTAATGTAACTCTACTAACTGAGCTAATCCGATTCGGTCATATCTTCGACTAAGAACTTACCAACATTATTTTCAATATGTGACTGTATCTTTTTCTGATTTTTCTGTTTTCAGATTTTCGATTGAGTTTGGCTAATATTGTCTTCATTAAATTTAAAAAATATATAATACCACATCAGTTTGATATAATAATTGTGAAAAGGGCTATTACTTATCAGGGGACGGAGAAGTAAGGGAGTGGACTAAGTCCGATTTCAGTGCAATTAGCGTAGAAATAAATGGTTGATTCAATTAATCTCTGTTGTTTCCCATTTACATGTTCAGCAAGCATATAGGAACTTTAATGAAGTGAAGTCCACAATGAATGATTGTCAATCAAAAATTAAAACTGAATGGTCAAAAATTATAAAACACATTAGACAATGTACCAAGAATTCAGATGGTAAATTTAATGGCAATTGGATCACAGAGGAACCTTCGCCGGAGTATGAAGAATATGAGGAATATGAAGAGAGCATAGAATCCGATGAAGTATTTCATGGCGATTGGATCACAGAGGAACCTACGCCGGAGTATAAAGAATATGAGGAATATGAAGAGACGAGAATCCGATGAAAAAGATGATAAGAAATTTTAAAATGAAAATGTTAAAAGTACTCTATCTACTTATTGTTACATGGTCTAGGTTAAAAAAATAAAGAAGTTAAAAATAACACCTTCGTTTTAATTGTTTTAAACAAATATCGAATAGTTTTAATAGGCTAGCGTCTGCGTGGTTGAATTTCAGAACAAAATGTAAAATTGACCACCATAACACGGGCACGTGCCTAGCATGGTGTTCGAAAAATCCACAAATCGCAATGAATAAAGAAAAAAAGATTACTTTTGATGACTTTTCAAAGGGTTGTTTAAGTTACGGGATTCTGGTTGTCGTACAACTTAAGTTTGATCTTTTTTTCCAAATCTCTACCCGAGATCCAAACCTTTACAAGATGAATAGGCAGAAGACATCTCAAAAAAAAAGCGACATCTAGCGATTCGGAAGAGGACTCCAACAATCCTAATAAGACGACCAAAGGTGTAGGAAAAGGAGCACTTGAATTAGACGACAAAATTATGGAAAAAATTATCCTGCACATTGATAAAAACATGGATAATATAAAAAAAGAAATTATCACTAAAATGGAAAAAATCACCTCAGAAACTCAAAAAAGCATCGAATTTATAAGCAACCAGTATGATGAACTAATAAAAAATATTGACCAAACTCTCTTACAAAACTAAAATAGAAGGTGAAATTGAAAACTTCAAAAAAGAACAACTAGGCAAAAATATTATTATCAAACATCTTGAAATTAAAGTATCTGAATTAGAATCAAAATTCCGATCTAACTATTTGGAGATAGCAGGTATTAAACAATCAAGTGGCGAAGAGGCGACTGAAATAGTCAAAAGAGTGGCTGCAGCGGTTGGTTTGGAGATCAAAAATGGAGATATAACCGATGTCAAAAGAATTCCAGACAGACGTATTGATGCCCCCCCCCCCAAACTGCTGGTTCACTTCAACAACAAAACCGCAAGAGATAACCTCATCGCTTTAAGAAAAAACATCAACTACGCTGCCATAAAAGGACTCGCCCAAGACAAGATTTACATTGGAGAAGAACTTACCGCGTATCATAAAGAACTTCTATGGCAAACGAAAAAATTTGCCAAAGAAAATAATTATACCTACATATGTCTAGTACAAGGATGGTAAAATCATGATGAGGCGCCTCATAAACGAAAAAATTATTTATATAAAACACGTAGATGATTTTAAAAAATAACTTAAAATATTGGGAAATTATCCTCTTACAGTATACTCTCACAATCTACACATCATACAAAAATGGATTCCTTTTCTACCAAAATAAAGTCTAACAAATCAGACCAATCAATCTACCACCAAAATATTAGATCGATAAACAAAAACTTTGACCATTTTCTCATCGAACTCGAACTTACTAAAACCAAATATGACCTAATTATCTTGACAGAATGTTGGCTAACACCTTACTATACTCCCAAAAACATCCCCAATTATACCCACCATCACACCTCGAATCACTACAGACAAAACGACGGCGTAGTAGTATATACATTAAACAACACTCCCAACACATATAACGTCAAAGAAATCACCATTACGAACTCCAACTGTCTTCAAATAACATATAGCATTAACACATGTATTATTGCACTTTACCGCTCACCTTCCAAACCTAGCATCTCCCCCTTCTTGCGAGACTTAAACTGTTAAAACATCAAACCAATACACTTCAGAAATCCACATGTCATCAATTACAGATCACTATGCCACCTCCTTCACAATGAGTTCCAAACACAACGTACAAAGCAAAACATCAACTGAAATAACAAAGAAAATAATTAACTATGACCACCTCAACAAAACGATTAGTTCTATATCCTGGGACAGACTCTATAAGATAGCTAACCTAACCCTTGTTCAAAACACCAAAACCACCACAAAAACCATTCCTAGAGCTGTCAAACCTCTCAAACCACGGATTAATCACACTATCATCAACTGCATTCGGAAACGCAATTCCATACATAAAAAATGTGCCACGAATCCATATGATATTACACTTCATAATTTCTACAAAAGATACCGAAATATTTGCACACAAGTCATTAGGAAAGCCAAAAATCTATACTACAATAAAAAAATATCCGAATGCAACAACGATCCTAAAAAAATATGGAAAGTCCTCAAGGAAGCTACCAATTCAAATAAAGCCACCGACGCCTTAAACTCTCTCAATATCAATGATATCACCGTAGACTTTACATCGAACCCCAACTCAATTGTCAATCATATAAACAGTTATTTTGCAAATATAGGTCCAGAACTAGCAACAAAAATCCAATCAAGCAACCATATGCTGGGTCCTAGCGTTCACCCTTCCAATGATGAATTCCCAACCCGATTTGTTCTCAAAACGGTTACAGAGAAAGAAGTTTCTACGGTAATAAACTCTTTAAAAAACTCTTCATCCACCGGCATTGATGAAATACCCAACAGTGTTCTTAAAAAAATGGCCCCGGTTATAATACAACCATTAACTCATCTGCTGAATATTAGCATTCGCCAAGGATTATTTCCCGCCATTCTAAAACAAGGTCTTATTATCCCTATTTTCAAAACAGGCTCCAAACTTGATATTAGTAATTATCGTCCTATTACGTTACTTAATTCCCTGTCTAAAGTATTTGAAAAGATCGTTAATAATAGTCTTATTGAATATCTGGAAACCAACAACCTACTATCGCCGCGGCAATTTGGCTTCAGAAACCATAAAAGTACAAACGATGCCGTAGCCACCATCACTAACCACATCTCTGGCCATCTTCATAAGGGCTCGAAATGTCTATCGGTATTTCTCGACCTGTGTAAAACGTTTGATACAATATCACACATCACATTAGAACGCAAATTGTTCAACATAGGAATTAGGAACAATGAATTAAGCCTCCTTTCCAGTTTTCTATCTGGCAGATCCCAAAGCGTTAAACTCAGAGCTACAAAGAGTCAGAATTTACCTATTAGTTACGGTGTCCCACAAGGCAGTGTTATAGGTCCAACGCTCTTCCTAATATACATTAACGAGTTGTGTAACCTAGATATCGATGCCACTATTGTCAGTTTCGCCGACGACACTGTACTACTATTTCAAGCAAAAGATTGGCCTACCGTATATTCTAAAGCGGAGGTAGGAATTCAAAAGGTTAAATATTGGCTTGACTCGAACACATTAACTCTTAACATACAGAAAACAAAATACTTACTGTCTAGTCTTGCCAATATCACAAAACTAAACCTACAATTAATTAAATTAAAAATACATCGAATGTAATAACTCATCTCTGAACCGGAATTGCAACTGCCCATGCCTAGAACAAGTAGCAACTAACAAATATTTAGGATTAACCTTTGATACACATCTAAATTGGAAGCAACATATACTTAACACTACAAACAAAATCCGCAAATCTATTTACTTTTTCAAACAAACGCGCAATTTCCTTAACCTACAACTTTTAAAAACAGTGTATTACTCACTGTGCCAATCTCACATTGAATACGGAATTTTAGCTTGGGGTAACACTTATTCTAATGCCCTCGACCCCATCATTAAAGCACAAAAACTAATAATAAAAATAATTCTTAAACTCTCTCACTACCAGCACTGATACGATCTTCAATACTTTCAACGTTATGGACATTAAACAGCTCTACGCAAAATCCATCTTACTTTATTTACATAAAAACAACAAAATCCTATACAAACCAACACAAATGATACACAATACTCGAGCCAAAAATAAAGAACTTCTCCAAACTCCCTTTTCTAAAACCACCTTTGGACAAAAACACTTTAAATACATAGCTTGCAAACTACACAATACACTTCCAGCCACGATTAGACAAACGGAATCAATGACCAAATACAAACAAGATATAAAGAAATGGATTATAAGCATTGGACGCCACACTACTGCTAACATCTGTAAAATAGAGTACAAATAGACAGAATTGCCATCTCACGTATGTCCTTACCCTTATTAAAGAACTTAAAATAGTAAAATCCTATATGTATAATATAACTCCCTATATAGATTCGAAAGGATTTACCACTTTATTCATCTCTTCCTTCACCTATATAATGCTCTCTTTATGATATTAACCCTCAATCTTAATCATCTTTCTGTTTGAATTGTATAAATCAGTATGTATCTTACCTTAAATATTCTTATGTTGTAATTAAATATTCTTATGTATGATACTCATTTATGTACCTCTACGCCTGTCTCAACACAGGTATACCCTAGTGAGACAGGCATCGAATAATGTAATGTAAACATACCTTTTATAGATAAAAAAAAAAAAAAATCTCTGTGCAACGTTTACCCGAACTTGCATGGATATAGCATGCATCGCACTTTTCACTACGGCTACGAATTGTATAGGAGAAAGGAGTTTTTCCTGTTTAATGCGAGTGTTACCTAAGGTCTTCGTTGTCCTTAGAAAAGCTTAACTCTTTGGTTCTTCTATACATAGAAGCAGACTTAATAAATACTATAATCTATGAAGATATTATAGATGATTTTGTCAAATAAATTGATAAATAATCCCTTAAAAAATTGCAATTCTTGATTCATGTTACACTTTGCCGTCATGATTAATTCGTTCGTTTATTTCATTTTTGAATAACCACTTAACCTATATTTGAATATTTATTTTGAAAATTTTTTGCCACTTTATAAAAGCCCACAAGATTATGATATGTGGCAACTACTAAGAAGAAGGAAGGGGCGGCGCAAACGAAGTGGCCTATACTTATGAAAAGTATAAATACGGCCCTGGAACTTCTACTACACAGCCCTGGTATATTTCCTTTCTAGAACTTTCTCTCAGTTCTTTCCTTAAAAATACCCTCCACATAGCAACCCCAAAGATGACGTCGGTCCGGAGTAAATCCTGTATCGATCGACCGTGCTCGATACCCAGGATTCTACAACGATATTTTATTTATATGGAAGATAAATAAAAAAATATTAATCTACAATAAGCATTACGTACATACATACACTTATATCAGTCATTGTCATTACCCATTACGTATTATAACCTATCTACCATTTAGTCTTCTACAGTTTATCGACACTGCCAAATCAGAAGTACGTGCGACAAAAATTCCAAAAAAGAAACCTTATTTGCCAAGTTTTGGCACGCGGTAAGAAACTGCAATATTATCTTTTTACGATGCAAACCTCGTGGTAGTCACATTGGGTTCATATTACGTGCAGTTCAAGGAACGAAATGTCCCAAAATCGTTTACTAATAACTATATTACGAGTGAAGTAGTAGAATTAGTATGGGATTCACGATTCCCGTCTCAGTTCTTACAGTCCGTTTGATTATGTGGAAAGTAATGAGGAATTTTAAAAAAATAGGTTGCAGTAAATTTCTTGAGGGTGGAATAGTGCTGTGAGTTGGTAAACTAACAGTTGATCCCCCGACAGTTGGCCACCTAAAATGATATTTGTGATAAAACTGTAATTTTTTGTCATTTTTTAATGAATTTCAAACCTAAAGTCGTCATCAAAAACACCTTTAATAATGAGTTAGTATGAACATGGGTCTCTTCAAGACCCATGTTCATGTTCATTCCTTCCTCTCCTGATAAAAACCCTCCACACATCCTCTCAGATGACAGAGGCCCTGAGGGAAATTATTTCCCTTGTGTGGAGTTAATGTAAAAAAGTTTTAGTATGGATATCAAACGAATTTATCTACAGTATCGATTTTTTGTATTTATACGCTGTTATATACGGCAAATAGATAAGCAGTTTTATCCTTGATGCATTTGAATGAAAATATGTTTTATTTTTTCTTTATTCGGCATTTTTTATTTTCATTATTCTTCATTTGGGGGCTTACATTAATTACGTGAGCTCAAAAGGGGGGGGGGGGGTGTCCAGCAAAAATTCATGTTACTTAAAAAGAATATACTCGTACGAAGTGACCCAAATTTATCTCAACAAGGGGGGGAAGGGGTCTAGATTGAAAGAAAAACTGCTCACGTGATTAATGTATGCCCCCGTGTCTTAGTTATATTTTGTGTAAATAGGTATACCGTTTTTTCCCTAAACCGACTGCATATTATGTATAAGTATGCCGGAGGGCAACTGCCAGCGGATCAACTGTCATGGAACCCTGTAAATACTGTATAAAAAGCAGATTTATTCTGGTCCCAGCGAGAGATCATACGCGACGTCATCGTTCAAGTATCTTCTGTCTTTTTCGTTTTAAAACAAGAAGCGTGAGAAAGAAGAGGGCGAGCTCCCACTGGGACTAGATTGGGTAGATTGTTATAAGATCTGAATGAATGAAAGTAATAATTTCTAAATAACCGTGAAATTTGGGATTGTTGGCGTACCTAAAAGTCTATTTCTGATCGCCGAATGGTTGAAATTGCATTACGGAGAAAACATTTACGTATATTAGTACAATAAAAAATAACTAGCAGTTAAAAACCCGCTCCGCAGGTTTTACCAGTGATGGCTAGTCACCGCGACAAAGTAACCGGGACGGACGATGACGTCATATACAGTCGCTTGATACTCCTGAGTATTACCGTCAATCTTTCGAAATCCGGGAGATACTCCAGGTTCACAAATTCATAGAATTTATACCAAGGAAGGACACGCACCTATGCGTCTTGCCGACGAAAGTGGCGACATCTTGTGACGATTTCTTGAATTAGAAACCGAATTACAACGGTATATATGTCTGAAAATCCACGTACATAGGTGTTATTTGTGGCGCGGCATGTGAGGCGTTGCGTCGGACATGCATTCGAAACTGGGTTCTGAAATTCAACCACGCAGACGCTACGGTATTAATAACGTTCAATGCAGTATTGCAAAATCAATGCCTAGCGTTTAAGTAATCGTTCAATTTGGTGTTCGTACTAAAGACTAAAGAACCTTCGACTTGAGAAGGTCGATAATGGTCCAATGTGGAAATTGACCAATTCAAACGGAATAAATCAACGAATGGGTTTACACAACCACGAATGAATTAAACAATTATTGGTTTTGAGTTCCTTCATTTAGTTTTTTTTTTTAAATTTTGGTTCTACACTGGAGGTCCTGGGGAAAATAGTTTCTCTCAGTGCATAAGTCCTCTTTAAGGATGATGTGTGAGGGATTTTTGTCAGGTAAGGAATTCGATGAAGATCTCGGAAGGTAAAAGGTATGAGGGGTGTATAGGAATCTGGAGGCCAGTATATCCAGGAGTGACGGATGTTGAATTCTTTCCCCCATTGCGGTGCAAGGCGATGGACCGAGAGAGACCTGCTGGAGAGGTCAAAAGATCTCCCTCAACCGGCCTCTCCCAAAAGGCATTGGTGGGCAGATGCCAACAAAACTTTATTTTGTATTTTTAAATCCCAACTGATTCCTAATCTCTGGAGGCAGTTAGGATGAAGAGAGTAAGGAGTGGGTAGTCATGTGGGTAAGTGGGAGGTTGGAAAGTACCCGGTAATTCAGATCTGGTCACCAACTACTGCAATCAAAGCCATTCCAAGAAACAACGTTTCGATTCGTAATGGTGTAGTCTTTCACCAGTGCAAAATTTAGTTTAAAATAGAAGGCAGTTTTGGAGAATCTAATTTATTATCTATAATAGGCAATAAAACATGTAACACAGGGTTAAATTTGACAATCAATGGTGAAAAAATTGGAAAAGTAAATGAAGTCAAATACATGGGTGTAATACTCGACTCAAAACTGACTTTCACAGCAAACTTTGAATATGTGCTAAAAAAGGTATCAAAAAAGGTAAATTTTCTTAGAAGACTAAGACGTAAATTAAATAGAAACACTACGGAGCTCATTTATAAAACTATCGTTGCTCCACATTTGGACTACTGCTCTACAATGTTATATTTGGCCAATCAAGGAAGTTTGAACAAACTAGAAGTTATACAAAACAAAGCTATGAGATGTATACTGGGAAAAGGCAAATACGCAAGGATTAATCAAATGAGAGAGGAGCTAAATTGGATTCCAATAAAAAAGAGACTATTATTTAACGTGTTAATTTTTGTGCATAAAATTATGAAAAACCAAATGCCTAAATACTTTAAGGATGAAATTGTTTTTAATAGAGACATTTATAATTACGAAACAAGAAATATAAACAGAGTTCGATTGCCACAAATGAAGAAATCAAAATCACAGAACAGCCTAATGTACAGAGGACTAAAGATGTATGATGAAATGCCTGAAAGTATGAAGAATGAAGAAAGAATGAACGTATTTAAAAAGAAATGTTATGCTTACTGTAAAAATATTTAAATTTATCAAATGAAATGTTACATTGTGCTTATTAGTTTATATTCATGTAGTATAAACTAACTCAATAATTAATAAAAAATAAATAAAAAAATTCACTTTTCAAAAATGTTCAACATTTATTACCAAAAATAAATGCTCTTTTTCATTCATTGTTAAGACGATTTTAAAACCTCAAACATCAAATTTTTAACCTCATAATTTTTGCACAATTTTTTTCGTAATTTAATCAAATCAGTGGATGAAAACTGATAATTTATTTCGCATTGATAATTTCCCACGATACTAATGATAGTGTTCTGTAACTATAATTTACAAAAAACAATGCTGTCTCTCCAATAATGATACCAATCCTTCTCTCAACCTCTAAATGACAAGGTTTTTAAAAAGTTTTTGCACACCAACCAGATTTTTTTAAAGAATTTAACATACGGTGTCTTTACATATACACGAAAACAACTATTACATATTGCACATAATGATTATTATCGTATCATTGGCCGCACTAACACACTCTCTCTTACACACATCATCAAACCTCACACATGACGTTTACCTATGATGACTGCAAAGTAGCTTTTTTGAACCAGCAACTAGGTCAAGTGCAACCGCATCGTATGCGTATACGCGTCACCAATACTTACATTTTTTAAACACACCCACACAATGATACAATTCATGTTCACTAATACAAATACGTGTAACTTATACTTATTCAATGAAGCAATTCAATTTAATAATACGAACCCACACCAATTTGCCAATTCATGTATGGTGTTTTTAAAAATCGTTGAACCAAATTATCAAACGATGCGTTCGCGTAACAGATACAAATCGTGTTTGAAAACATTTCTACTAGGCTGAGTCAGATCTACTTGGATATTGCACAGTTTTTTTTTGCGTAGGTAGGTTTTGTTAACGTTCATAATATTTTATTGAGTTAGGGTAAGTCCCTTTTTTCATTGCATATGAGAGTCAAGAATGAAAATAATTAACTACTAGAATTGACAAAAAACACAATTCGATCAATGAGAAATCGATCAAGCAATTTTAGGAGTAGGTACGAATAAGTTCGTGCAGATAACAAATAAGAATGAGCACCGAGGACGATATCAGCAGCGGAAATGTAAGCGGACAATAAATCCAAAAATTAGTTTATTTTTCTCCATTTTGTTTCTTTTTTATATGTGTCATCGAAATATTTCTATGAAATAGTGTATCCTATTTTAAGGGGATTTTTTCTGCAAAATTTTAAATACATTAATCACCGTATTAAATAAATTATAAAAAATGTTAAGTATTCTTAAAGATCTATTCAATGTAATCAATATGACACTGTCATAGGTTCCGGAAAGTTCAAAAAGGTTCGATGAAGCTGTAGAAAGTTCTGAAAAGAGAGGAGGAGTGTCTCGCTGTGTCTAGAAGGTCCCGGAAAATTCTAGAAGGTTTCATAAAACTGTAGGAAGTTCTAGAAGGTTCGATAGGGCTGTACAAAGTTCTGGAAGGAGTGGCGGAATATGTCGGTGAGTCCAGAAGGTTCCGGAAACTTCTAGAAGGTTCGATAAAGTAGTATAAAATTCTGGAAGTAGTAGCGGAGTACGTAGGTGAGTCTAGAAGGTTCCCGAAAGTTCTATAAGATTCGATAAAGCTGTAGAAAATTCTGGAAGGAGTGGAGGAGTATATCAGCGAGTCTAGAAGGTTCCGGAAAGTTCTATAAGGATCGATAAAGCTATACAAGGTTCTGGAAGGAGTGGAGGAGTATGCCGTTGAGTCTAGAAGGTTCCGGAAAGGTCTAAAAGGTTCGATAAAGCTGTAGAAAGTTCTGGAAGGAGTGGCGGAGTATGTCGGTGAGTCTAGAAGTTTCCGAAAAGTTCTAGAAGGCTTGATTCCGCTTCAGAAAGTTCTGGAAGGAGCGATGGAGTATGTCGGTGAGTCTAGAAGGTTTTAGACAGATCTGGAAGATTCCCTGTATGCTCTAGGATGTTATGGAAGGAGAAAGTTCTCAGAAGCTTTCAGAAATGAGTGGCGGAGAGTGTCGGTGAGTCTGGAAGGCTCTGAAAAGTTCTAGATGTTTGGATAATCTTAATCTTCAATATACATTATAAAAAAAGTGTACAATGTGCATGCCGATAAAACTCGAAGACAAGTCCCGGGACGATAACAGGAGTTATATTATGTGGTAGCCCTCCCCATCTATGAAGAAAGTTCCTGTTTTTACCTGAAGGGCGTGCTGACTTGTGACTTGTGAAGTACTGTCTTTCAGAGCACCGGGCCAATTGAGGCTCCTTTCTCTTTCATCTGAGTTTCGTAAGGTTGTAGAATGTAGATTTTAGTGTTTGTTAAATTTTTACTTGCAATGGACATGGCTGCAATATGGGGGAGGATTATTTCGGAGGAGTTTTTTGAAATGGGATTTCTTCTTTACTGCAGAGCGAGGGAACAATTGGGTGGTTACCACTATTTGGACGGGGTGAGGGGCAAGGGGGCTTTTGGGGGATTTTAGTGGGGTAGTGGTAGGTCGGGGGTTGGTATGTTGGGGGGTTGGGATTCCGTTGATCTGGACGAGGGTGTTTTGGGGAAATGGGGGGAATAGTTTGGTTGATGGAGAAGAGATTAGGGGGGGGGGTTGGGGGAACCGAAGGGTTGGGGGGTGGTCGGCAGACGAGGGGTGATGGGGTAGTTGGTTAGGAGAGCTGTGGGGTGGCGAACGGTTTGAGGGGCGAAGGGGGCGCTGGCGGATAGGGGGGCGACGGGGGCGCTGTCGGTAGGGGGTGCGTTGGGAGGGCGATCGGTGTTGAGGGCGGTGAGGGGGAGATTAGTGCGGGGGGCAGCGATGGGGCGATCAGTTTGGGGGGAGGTGGAGGGGAGTTTGGTACGTGGGGCAGCGAGGGGGGGGGTCAGTTTGGGGGGTGGGGGGGGGGGGAATTTTGGTACGGGGGGCGGCGAGGGGGAGATCGGTAAGGGGGGCGGTGAGGGGGCGATCGGTTTGAGCGGCGGTGGGGGGGTTAACGGTTGAGTGGGTAAGTTGAGGGCGGTCGGGTTGGGGGGCAACAAGGGGGAGAACTGTTTGGGGGGCAACTGGGGGGACAACTGGGGGGAGAACTGTTTGGGGGGTGGTGAGGGGGGGGGGGGGTTGGTTGGGGTGGTGAAGCAAGAAAAAGGTAGGAAAGCCTTTGAGGGACAGAGGGCGCAGAAGGAGGGGTCAGAAATGTGGAGACGGGCGTTGTGTTTTCGTAGTATCAGATGGAAGATGCGTATTTTATCATCTAGGGATATGGTGCTGGAGTCAGGGTGGTCATGGAGGAAGTTGAAAATTTCGAGGGAGAGGCTATGATATTCTTCTTCGTCTGAGGTTGGGCTGGGTGAGGGGGAGAGGGGGGAAGCCATGGTTGAAGGGCAAGAATTACGACTTGGAGAGATCTGTACGCCGCGTAAACACAGACTTACGTGGAGGAGTGGCACGCTGGGGCTGGTCTGTGGTGTGATGCTGGACTGGCACTTGTGGTTATCACGAACTAGGCGAACTGAGGTGAAGCACTACAAACGTAGGCGGTGGAGAATGACATTTTTGTCAATTTAGTTAGGGAGTGGAGTCTGACGCGGAGCACAAACAACCAAAATGTACGACGTCAAATATCAGGTGAAGGGCGTGCTTTTAAAGATATAAGGGCTGGAAGTTTCGCCCCCTTCAAATTTCTAGAACAGTTCAAAACATTCCACAGTGTTCTTGAGCATTCCACCATATTCCAGAACATCCCGGAACATTCTGGAATGTTGTGGAATGTTCGGGAATAGGATGGAACGTTCAGGAACATACCGGAACATCCCCGATCATTGTGGAACATTCCAGAACACTCCTGAATGTTGTGGAATGATCTGGAACATTTAAAGTCTTTTTGTATGGGGCTGCCCATACAGGGTATATAAAGCAAGATCCGTTGTGGATTCGAACGTCAATTCAATCTCTCATCAACTCCCTGAGCGAGGCCGGAAACCCCAGAAGTATTTGAGAGCATTCTATTACGTTCCAGAACATCAAATCAAGGAAATCGGGAACATCAATGTGAAACATTCCAGAATACTCTCGAATGTTGTCCTGAGCGAAGCCGGGTAACTCAGCTAGTAATATAATAAAAATTCATAATTATTTAGGTCTACAAAAACAAGGGATATGATTTTTTGAAAAATCAGAATGTGTAATTCACATGTGGTAGAAGTGAAACTAGAAAGTCGCTAGATGTCGCTTTCTTTAGCGCAGCCTCCAGTATCAGATACGCTTCGGCTAACTGTCAATATAGACATACTTTTGAATTTCGTTCATTATGCAAAATTACTGGCTTATTGGCAAGAACGGAAGTGAACTATATAAGTAAAAAAAAGTCGTAGACGTATCAATTGAATCCGTTCAGGCCAATGACTTTACATCGGTTCGGGCTTGGAGTCCCCGACTACCAGATGCCTTCGTCCGTCATCGTATCCATTCGTACATTAGACACGAACGACGATAGATGATACTCTTCTAAAATAGTACTTAACTGACATTTGCTACCACAAAATTTCGTTTAACTCACAATACTAATGACATCTATCGAAGGATGTTGAAAACACTTGACTAACCTTTACCCCATTTTTGGAAATAACTAAAAATACGGCTGAAAGGGACCAATGAAAAAACCCTAATGGAGACACTAAAAACGACGTAAAAGAAATGAACTGTATTTAAATAACATTAGTCCGCCTCGGCACAGGACCCCCTAATGGGGAGGACTAAGAAATACCTACAATATTTATACTTAAATTCACTATAATATTTTGTACCTACAATTATTTTGTATAGTCACTAAAATAAAATAAAAAATAATTAAACTTATGAAGGTAATATACAAGCATTGCAGACAAAAATAATAAATCTAAACGAAAATAAGAGAAATAACAAGACACAGAAAAATAAAGGTCGCAAATGGGAATCGAACCCAAGATCTCTCTTCTTACGCCATCAAGCGCCTCAACCAACTTGGCCATTGAGACCTCTTATTTTTAAATCATTCAAAAACAACAATAATTATCTTCGATTAATTATTTTTCTTTAAAATAGTTTTTTCCCTCTATGTACAAATATCAAATTCTGATCACTGATGGTATAAAGATTCCCAGTTTTCGATTTCGTTGTATCAATTCTTGGTGAGTTGAACATTTTGTGATCAAAGCTAGTAACTTTTACAAATTAAAATTTATTTTGCCTCATTGTACTCTTAAACTCATATATTTTTCTATGGTCGAATCCATCCTTAGATATGGTATTCGAACTTGGGGACATGCAAGCACTACTTACATTAAATATATTGAAAATTTACAAACTGCCATAATAAAAAAAAATGTCACAACAAATATTTACAAACAGAGATATAACTTAAAACTACTGTATGGCACAGAGAGCCTACTTACAATAAAAGGTCTACACTGGTTCACTACTATTATGGATAATATGGGAGGAAGCCCTTACAAACACCTACTTGTACACAAACATACCACAAGATTTAGAGAAGGAAAGGGCCTAAAAACTCCTCGAATATTAAATAAATATGGAAGCCGTACTCTTGAATATCTAATACCAGTGATTTTCAATGAAATAAATAAAAACATAAAATTTGAAAAAAATGAGAGACTAAGTCCTAAAAAATGATAAAACTATGGATAATGAACGAAAACTCCATGTATCTTTGAATATCTTAATATAGCTGCCTACATATCTTGTTATTAGGCAGGTATATTGAAATATCTTATATATTAATAGTTGTAAGTTAAATTATCTAATATTACTATGTGATCTATTCTAATGTTTCCTTAAAACTATAAATGTATTTACAAATATTTTCTTAGATATTATATTAAGAACGTTTAAATTGTTAGAACCTGCAGACAAGCTGCCATATGACAGCTTTGTGGGTCTACTCAAATTTTTGTACAAAATATATTCTGTAATTTAATAAATAAAAAAAATAAAAATAAAAAAATAAAAAATGTAATAGAGGTGTTCCGAAATTCTAACCAATATTCATTCAAAGTTTATTCACACGATATCATAGCCACCAAAGCGTGAAGTTAGTTTCGTAAGTTCCACAGGATGAGCATTAATTTTCTCCATGAACTTTATAAAATATTCCGCGAGTCATTGGTATTTGTTGTCCATGTTTTGATGGCTATCAATAAAATATAATATGTTTAGAGAATCGATGGTAATTTATTGATTTATTACGACGGTGATATGCCATTGTGTATAATGTTGGATTATACTGGTGAATTAACATGCACATAATACGTCATGGTTATTACCTTGTAAGGACTTACCTACAGCAGACAGAAGACAGGTTTGGTAAATGCAGTTAATTTTACACGCGTCATTGATATAGGGTACAACAGATTGGCCTTTGTAGCATTTAAATGGCCCTGTCTGGTGGGTTAAGTTCTTCAAGACTTTTGGTGTCTAGCATTATATAAAGGACACCAACAAAAACAATGTCTCCAGCTTTATGGCTTCTTTGGGGCTCTAACCCAACCAAAACCGGTAGACCTCTTTAGGTTACATTCCATGTGGTTACGCTATAATTTTCCGGTGATATTTCATTAGTCTCCTTTATGATCAAACCGATCATAAAGGAGACTAGACTTTTTCAGAATGGTAAACTTATTCTAGGATAACATTGAAGAAGAATATAACACTAATGATCTAAATGAAAATAAAAAAAACAAGACACTCAACTGGGACTCGAACACAGAACCTACCGTCTTACCAGCACAAATTCCTTTTTTTCGGCTACTGAGACCTCTTATTTAAACGTAATTTTTGTCAATCTCATTTCAAATTTCAGAATTAACAATATTTGCAGATATCTTTAAACAACCCGGTAAGACGAGAGCTTCTGGATTCGAGTCCCAGTTACTAATGTTATCTTATTATTTTTCTGCGTCTTGTTCTCTTTCATATTTTTGTTAAGATTATTGGTATTATCTTCTTCTGCGATGTATTAGTAATCGACAAATTTGTCAAAAAAGGTTTTCATTGGAAACGTTTGCAAGGAATCAGTTGCTTTAATTGCCAGTACTGTGGGTAATATTTGCAAATGACCATTCTAGGTACGTATTTTATTACCTTATGAGATGGATTCCATATGATAAAAAATATTTAAAGTCTGATAGAGATAGATCTTAGAGTTTATGGAGTTATCCGACATCTGGCTCCGAAATGATCTGGCTCTAATAGAGATAGATCTTAGAGTTCATGGAGTTATCCGAAAGATGTCGGTAGTATATTGGATCACCCCTCCATAGTGACTATGAACCATGAGGTTTCGAGAAGCAGATAAAGTTTTAGATTAGAGCGACTTTCAAGAATCATACAATGTGTCGGACAGCGTTGCAGTGTCCAACATCAGGGCATATGTTAAGGCCAATAAGCTTAAGAAGGAGGAAACGCAGCATAATATCCTAAAAATAAATAATGATAATGATTTCTACCGAGTTCATGAAATATTATTGTTGACAACAATTTTATAAAATTTAAAAAAATATTATCGTAGATTTGGCATTAATGGCAGATTTTCACATATTTTTGTTACATATTTATATTTTCTGTATTTTGTTAACTCTTATGCATTTTTGATATTATTTTCATACTTCATATTTTTCAAAAAAATATGAAATTTCAAAATTTCAAAAATATGAAAAATACAAATTTCATATTTTTCAAAAAAATATGTAATTATAACACTGTGTGTAAAAGTACACAGGGTGTTCAAATAGAAATAAAAATCATTGTAGGATGATCTAGAAAACTTTACTTCATTGGTACATTCACAATTCTTGCCCCTCCTATCTCTAGAAGAACTCTCATGAATATTAATAAAGAAAATAGTGACTAAAAACAGTCGAAGGTCCCCTTCGGTTTGCGCTTTTGTATTTGTTTCCAATGTACTGCTGTCGTTATAGTACGAGTATCTGGGTCAACCACTCTTTAGACGTCACCGAAAATGTAACATATTAGACACTAATAGATTGGTATCTTTTCACGATCATATACATCTTACTAATTCTATAATAAATCTATGTAAAATCAGAATTAACTGATTTGTAAAAGCAATAAATTAAGATGCAGAAACTGCAGATTTTTATCACGCCATACTTTATTTAAAACCAGATTTTTCTGGTTTTGAAGATACCACTTTAAAATTTACGGGATTTTTACAACGTTCAAAGAATCTTACATATTTGTTTATTTTGCAAAAACAGTAGGTTAAAAAAGTAAATAGAGATCTAAATTGCAAAATTGATAAAATAATGCCAAAAATCTATTTAAAATATATGCAAGTAATATGAATAACCACTGGAGCGACAGCCCAATTGAAAACTTTTTCTCCGATTGCTCGACATTGTTCGGTTGAATATTTTCCGCCCACATAAAAAAAATCATTCCTCTGATTTCTACATACCCAATTATTATCACATAATTGAAGGATCTATAAAAAAATATTATAAAATCGTTAACTTCTACCTAATTACTTACAAATAAGGGAAAATTTGCCAAAATTGGCAGCAAAGCAATCCAAGGTATTTTAAATAGGGAATAACCAGACAAAACCGGATATATGTCATTTTTATATCAAATTTTAGACGTCTTGACTCCATTCCACAAAAAAATATAAATTGATTTCGAAAGACTGTTCTTTTATGTAGAAAAGCTATCTGTTTTAAATTATGGCAAAATATGTTTACTTTTAGAACAATAAGGTTTTACCGTAGGTCGGTGGCAGATTTGTTAAATTTTCAAACAAAATTTTGTATCATACAACACACATTCAAATCATATAATCATACAGTAAAATAAATAAATAAATTATCTGGGAAAGCTATGTTTCAGAATTTAAATTTAATTTAAATAAAATTATTTTAAAAAGATCCGCCCGGGTGTTTTGTGATGAATATACTTCACTTTTGTCTATTTATTTACGGTCCTACAAACTAATATATTTAGGATTTTTTTGTATTCTTATTTTGCTTAGACATTATTGAAAAATTATAAATACTTATGATCAAAAAATAATTACAAAAAGTACATAAATTTAATAGTTTTAACATCACGCCTTTCAGCATTTTTGAAAGTAGATATAAAATAAGCAAATTTAGAATGAAATAAAATCGATATTGAGTTATTTTTTAAAAAAAGCTGGTACGGAGAATTATTAATCTTTCTCATTGGAACCGCCCTGTACGATTGTAAAAACAGCTTTCGATGAAATATGAATTATCGGCCGTTGGCTGGTTAATGGCCCTTAAGTTGATATTTCTGCCGAATTCTGCAAAATTATCAAAACATTACATACTGCCGCCCCGGGAATTATTTGTTGGATAACGAACACCTCTGTCATACCTTTCCCCAAGTGGTTCGCTACGTTTGGTCTGGCACGCCGGATCGTGAGGGACTGTTTGAGGGAGACCATTTAACCCCTACTGCAGGATTCTCTTTGAACATCGCCTTGCATCGCAGTGGGAGGAATGGATTCACACAACCCTAAGATTCTTACCTACCCCTCATACCATTTTCCTTCCCAGAACTTCCTATCCTTCCTTTCCTAAAAATACCCTCTACAAAACATCCCAAATATGACATAGGCCCTCAAAGTATCAATGTTTTTTTCTTAGATGTGTTATAAAACCACTAATGTGTACATATATACGTGTGTTATCTTTACTTTGTTATATAAAAGTCCAATTGAATGACTGTAACGAAACAGTTACATAAAGTTTCGCAATACATTAACGAGGACTGTCACTAGTTTCTGCGGTTTTATGCAATTCTAAAAACGTCGCGCGAATACCAACTCTTTTCGATTTCACGCAAATTTCCAAATACCATCACTGCTGTTGTTGCTATTGGTATTCCTCAAGTTCGTTGCTCTCTCGCTCGTCTGACGGGACTGTTAATTTTCGCAATTACATTAATTAAAAGATTACCCAATACTGCCGGAATTACCTACGCTAAATTGACAATATAACAACTGAACAATATTCGCTTTTCATTGTTGTCTTTAAAATTTGGTAATCTTTTTGAAGTGAAACTTCTTTACGCGCGCTTGTCTTAGGGAGTAAGCTGGTGAATGCGTGACGAGAGCGTTATGAAAAGTGTCATCGGGCGAGGCGAACGGAAGTTGAGAGGGAGTTATAAGTTGTGAAGTTTTACTTCAATCGTGTGGTCTAAAGCACACTCGTTTTTTTTATGACGCGACCAGATTTGGATTTATAAATGGTGGGATTTGTTTTACAATAGTTGCACACAGGAAAAAATCCCTCAGGACCTACGACATCTTTGGGGATGCTGCGTGGAGGATCTTTTCTAGGAAACGAAAAAAAAAGGTGTGAGGTAAAGGTATGAGGGGTAAGCAGGAATCTGGGGGTCAGTGTGTTTAGGATTGACGAACTGTGAATAAACCCCTGCCACTGCCAAACAAGGCTATGGGTCGAGAGAGTCCGGCTGGAGAGCTCAAAAGGCTCCCTTAATCAGACTCTCGCGATCCGGTCTGCCACGCCGTAGGTGGGCAAACGGATTCGCCACAAAGACCATGACAAACCTCACCCCATGAATCCGAACTCCCCTGCTAATAAGATTCCAAAGTCTGTCATAGGTCACCCTTGATATTAGCGTAGTGGTAGAGTATTAATACAAAAAAATAAGCTATTTAAAAAAAAGGATACAATTTTTTTAATTGGCTATTAGCACTAATTTATAAAACTGGGAAGACTTCGGTGGCTGGGTCATGTAGAGAGAATGAGCGAGCATCAATCACAGTTCCTGCTGAACTCAATACCAATGGGGCGAAGGAGCTTGCTAAGACCAAAATTAAGATGGAGCGACAACATCCTCAAAGATATATCTACCTTGGAGCTTCTAAACTGAAGAGAGCTGGCACAAAACTGAGATGAGTGGAGGAAGACTCTTGAGGAGGCCAAGACCCACCAGGGGTTGTAGAGATAAGAGTGGTGATGATGATTAACACTTTTTCTAAATTATTAATTTTCTAAGTTATCTGCATAATTGTAAACCCACTTTATTTATATCAAAATAATGATTTGTTTCCAAAATGTAGTTTGACAAATTCAGAATAATAATGATTATTTAAACACCTAAGATCTAATATTACAAAGTGCTCTGATTTCATATATAAATGACACCATATAGTGAATTTGCGAATATTGCAGAAGTCATAAATAATTAATTAAAAATAAGTACAATCCAGTTTTTATCCTTGTAATTCAATAAAAGGTTGTGTCAAACTTCGACCAACGCCAAATTACTAATACTTCCGAATATAAATATTTATTATGGTAAATACACAATACTACCGCTGTACAGAAACACGCTATTAAATTCGCTCCTGCTTAAAATTAAAAAGTAAACAATCAAAACGTACTTGACAAAAAAATAGTGCTTTCTTGCATACAGAATTGCACTAGTAGTGCAGTGGAGAAGTTTTAAGCTGTTTTAGAACGTCAGTTTTAACCTAAATCTGATTTTTATAATCCGAGTTGCTGTCAAAACAATAGATAATTATCATTATCTCCGATCACTCAGTCCGAACTCTGTTTGTGTGTGTCGTGTGTGTGTACGTGACAGCTGACTCCGCCTTACACAGCGCAGGGCCGCTAAACCTTTTTCAAACCACGCATCTCGAAGCAGTAAAATGGACACCTGTGATACATATTCCTTTATCACTGCGGCAAACAACATTATTAACTCTTTACATACTACTATAATGGATCCAAGCAACAAGTTCACTAAAGAACAGATGGGGAAATTATCACCAAAGCTTTCGGAATTACTGGGCAATATAAGCCTTGTTGCAGCTAAAACGGGCTTTTTGGAAGGTGAACTGAAGACATACCAACGCATCTCAGAAAACCAGCCGCTCCAGCCTCCGCCCCAGTCCATGTCAAATGGGACACAAATAACCCAAATGTGCGAAGCAGCCGACGAGTTGGAAGAAAGAAAGGTGAGAGCCAAAAATTTAATTATCACAAATGTGCCCGAAAGTGTCATGGTGAATCAAATGGACCGAATTAAACAGGATAAAGTGGAAGTTTTAAAAATTATCAACAAAATCGATACCACGCTCGTTGAAAACTCTGTCAACGTCTTCCGCATTGGCGCAGTAAAACCAAACAAAATAAGACCAATAAAAGTCATCCTTAATGATCCGTTGATTGTATTAAACATATTGCGTAGAAAAAATATTGCTCTAACACACACCGATTGCAAAATCTATTCCGACCAAACCCCTCTACAAAGGCAATACCTAAATGATCTTAGACAAACTCTGGCAAACCGTACCCTGGAAGGCGAAGTCGGACTTACCATAAAATTTATAAATAATAAGCCAACAATAGTAAATGTCTCAAAAAACCAAAATCCACCACTGGATATGGCCTAACTAACCGAAAATGCCGGACCAAATGCCCTGATGAAATCAAAATCTATTACCAAAATACACGAGGACTTCGTACAAAACTACATGACCTTAAAGTAACGGTACCTTTACACGGACACGATATATTTATCCTTACCGAAACATGGCTCGTTCCAGAAATAAAATCTCCAGAACTTGGTTTCACAAACCACAAGGTATTTCGGCGTGACAGAAATCCAAAATCTAGTACCAAATCCAGAGGAGGCGGAGTATTGATTGCAACCAAGGAAAATATATCAGCGAAAAAACTAACCACGCAAAATACCTCATTGGAGCAATTATTTGTACAAATTGTTACTCCTATGGAAAAAATCATCATTGGAACTGTATACATACCGCCAAACTCCGATATCCAAACTTACAAGAAACACTGTGAAGACATTGAATTTCTTCTGTCAAAAAACCCTACATCGAAAATAATTATCGTCGGTGATTATAATCTTCCCAATTTAAACTGGACATCTAGTGAAAATGGTTATATTACTAACGAGAGTTCTAACGACCCAGCACGTGAAGTGATAGATATGATTAACTATTTAAATTTGCATCAACACAATTTTGTAACCAAAATATGTAATCGTCTACTAGATCTTGCTCTTTCAAACTGTTCTAAACTATGTGTTGAAATGTCAAACGATCAGCTCGTGCAGGTGGATAATTATCATCCCCCCTTACACATTGTCGTAAATATGTACACAAACAAACCATCACTGAAACAAACAACGCTCAACTTCAAAAACGCCGATTACGACTCTATTAACTACCAACTCACTAATACAGATTGGAATTTCTTGAACAAAAATAGTGATATCGAACAAAATCTAGAAAAACTTTATGAAACATTTTCCGAAAATATAAAATCTCATGTCCCCTCATATATACCTAAACACAGAACATATCCAATTTGGTTCTCCACAGACCTTATACTCTTACTGAAACAAAAAAAACAACTACACAAAATTTTTAAACTCACTCACCAAATCAACGACTACTCAAACTTCTCAGAAACAAGAAAAAAATGTAAAACACTATCTAAACTATGCTATAAAGCACACATCACCTCCATTGAGAAAACTGCGCTAGGAACAAAAAATCTTTGGAATTTTGTTAAAAAATTAAACAATGAAAGTACAGACTACCCCCCCACAATGCATTATGATGGAAAAATAGCCAATAGCACCCATGATATTGTTAATTTGTTTGCGGATCATTTCCAAAGTGTATATGAAAGCGAAATATCTGATAACAACGTACCGTCGTACATATACCCAAGCACAATACATTTACAGAACTACCTCATTACACGGGAATCATGCTTAAATAAAATAATTTCCCATGACCCCAACAAATCTGCAGGCCCAGATAACATCCCACCAATATTTCTCAAACAATGCGCATCTGCAATATCAGGTCCACTCACCACACTATTTAACCACTTACTTTCTTCAGGACATTTTCCAACCCGTTGGAAATCTAGTTATATTACTCCGATTTTCAAAAAAGGTGATGACACAGACATTAAAAACTACCGTCCAATCTGCATACAATCAGCGCTCCCGAAAATCTTTGAATCCCTTGTTCTCAATTTAATTTATCCGTCAATATTAAAAGTTATAGATAAAAACCAACACGGATTCGTTTCTGGTAGGTCAACTGCTACTAACCTGTTACTTTACCATAACTATATTACAGAATCTTTTACAAAAAAAAAACAAGTTGACAGTATTTACACAGATTTTTCCAAAGCTTTCGACAAAGTATCACATAAATTATTACTTAGAAAACTTTATGCAATAGGACTGAGAGGCAAGTTGTTGGATTGGTTCTCAAGTTACTTGTCTAACAGAATCTTATTTGTCAAAATTAAACACTCTAAATCTAAGTTATTTTATGCAACTAGTGGTCTACCGCAAGGGAGTCATCTCGGACCCATCCTTTTCCTTATATTCATAAATGATATCATAAGTTGTTTCGACGATGTAGAAGTTCTGCTTTTTGCCGATGACATCAAATTATATAAACAAATATCTAATATAAGAGACTGCCTTATCCTACAGTCAAACATTGACAAATTACCCAATTGGTGTGTTGCAAACAACTTATTCCTCAATATCGATAAATGTAAGACACTAACATTTTGTAGAACAAAGACCCCGTTATCTTTTAAATACACAATAAATAACAAAATCTTAGAAAAAGTCAAAGAAATCAGGGATCTTGGAGTTATATTTGACACCCAATTAAATTTTATAAACCACATACAAGAAATAACCAACAAAGGCATGAAGACACTAGGATTTATAATCAGAACCATCAAAGACTTTGATTCACTAGAAGCTATTAAAATTGTATATTTGTCACTAGTACGCAGCTTGCTGGAATACAATTCCATCGTTTGGTCCCCATATTATCAAATTCATATAAAAAATATTGAACGAGTGCAGCACAAATTTTTACGATTTATTAACTTCAAGTTACATATACCTATTCAACACATTAACTATACATTCTTACTAAATACACTTAAATTGCATTCCCTAGAAAACAGAAGAAAAATAATTGACCTAACTTTTTTGTTTAAAATTATTCACTCCGAATTAAACTGTTGTGAACTCCTGCATCTCATTGACTTTAAGGTACCAACCCGAGCGACAAGGCAAAACATAGTATTCGGCAACAATAATTCTGGAACCAACAACTACCTCACACATGCACCTATTCCACGATTTCATACACTAGCAAACAAATTCACCTCAAGTATCGATATATTTAATTTAAAGTTACCATTATTTAAGAAACACTTGAACGATATTTTTATGTAGTATAACTTAATCACATAGCACAATGCATATATTTATGTATTTATCTACAATATAAAAACCTGTGGCCGTTTTCTTTTCTTTTATATGTAAATACTGTGCCATCTGATTTGAGTTGTCTAAAACTGTTTTTATGTAAATTTTGTAAATACACAATGTATACTATTTTATGTCATCTGCAACTTTAAAAACTTTCTCTTGTGTTGCAATGCATTATTTTTACTAAAATGTATCTTTATACCATCCATTCATGTGATGTTTACTTTTCAAGTTCATCTTTTTTATTGTTCAACTTTGTCTCTGTATTATAAACTTATTTGTAAAAGCCCATTGATATATTAATAAATAAATAAATAATAAATAAATAAAATAAATAAATAAAATACGTACAATCAGATTATGTAAAATAAATTGTAAACAATGGAAGAAATTATCAATTCAAATCAAAGTATCAATAAAAGATACAAAGTCTTTCAAAATGGCCTTTGCTTTTTGTGGTTGAAGCATTTGACTTTGTATTAGGAGGTTGCGAGTTCTATACCGAACTCATGAATATTAACGATTCTCTTTCTATGTAACTAGTGTTCATACATTAGCAAGAACTAATATTTTTCGTTCTCTTCGATCAATCCTTGACATAAAAACCCTAAGAAGTGTTTATTTTGCTCTATTCCAATCAATAGCAACATATGTCATTATAGGATGGGGAGGTTGTGCAGCATCCATTCTCTACCCTCTAGTAACCGATCAACTTTTGCCAAGGATCATCTTCAAATGTTCTCTTTCTCATCCACCAGAGCTATTTTTTAAAGAAATTCAAAGTCCTAGACATTCGCCAACTGTATTTTAAGATAGTTCTTAAGGGCCCGCAACCCGGATTTGTACCGATTTATTACATATTTCCCTTAAACACGGTAAGTTTTAAAGCTTTTAAAAAATATATGTTATTCTTGAAGATAATATCTAGACTTTGCCAGCGCCGAAACGCAAATTATATAAAATTCCCTCGATAGAAAAAATCGCAAAGTATGCTCCAAAAATTATTATTAACACGTTTGTTTCAGTTATTTTATAAGTTATATGTATGAAAAAATTCACAGTATTTCTTTAAATGCTGTTTAAGATAATGCCCGCGAGATTTTTGCTCTATTTTAAACGAGTCGTGTTATATTAAACATTTTCGCAATTTTCGCATCGTTTTTGTTGCTGTAAATGTTAGCGCTCTCCTCCAACATTCGTCATTTCGTATCTCTCCATCTTCTTCTTTTCGGGCCCGGTTGCAGAGACTTAAACTTATCTGAAAAAAATGGTTTGATAACTTCTTCACAAAAAGATATACGCTCCCCAACGCATAGACAATGCATAATTCCCACAACGAAAACCACCTTTTCACCGAGACAATACTCACACTCACAAAATACTCAACGCGCTAAATAACGACATCAAAAGATCAAAACTACTACTCTCTTTGCAGCCGGTATCCAAAAATGGATATCTAAAAAGGAAGAAATTTCTATTTTTTATATTTTTTTTTATTGAAAATTTTTGATCCAATACATATATATATATATACATAAAATAATGAAAAGTATATAAGAAAAACACATAAATTTATTTTAGACCACTTTTATTTTATACACTCCCGGTTTCGGAAGCACCCTTCCTTTGTCAGTAGAATATTATAAGGGAACGTACCCATACTACGTGACCAACTTTTTGCAATTTTTAACCCCCCCCCCCCCCCCCCCCCGGTGACCAAAAACCTAAGCCCGGTCTAAAACAAATTTATGTGTTTTTTATTGTAAATTATGGCGAGCCAAAAAGTTAATGCTTTTTACAAATATGTTGTTATGATGGGCCCTAACATGTCCCGGGCCAGCTCACAGCAGAGACAAAAGTACCCTCTATTCCAGGGGCAGGTCGCACGAATGCTTCGGAACTCTCTCTCTCCCCCACGGTCGTCCGGGAAATACACTCTAGGAAATGCTCCTGCCGAGGCAGAATAACAACAGGATTGAGTTAAATAGATTCATGTATTGCAAATTCAAAACACAGTTTCATAGGTTATTACAGTACAATTCAATACAAGAAATGCATATTACACAAACCTAGCTATCGTGTTTATACCTCGTGATCTCTGAAACGAAACTCCCTGAGTGATGGCTTTTCGCGAGGGTTTACAGTCTATCGTTAAAGGACACAAACAGAAGAGGGAATATTTGTACAGCTTACATGATGTTCGGGGATCCACGCCTTCCGGGTTCAGCAGGGGCACTTCCGAGTCTAGGACAGGACCCGAAGTTCACACAGGCATGGCAGAATACCAGCGCTAAAACCCGTATGTACTTCAATTAACATCGCAGATGTAATTGCGTTCAAATTGGTCGACAGAAATTAGCCGCGAACTCGGTGTTCGATCCGGGGAGCGTAACGTGTTCCCGAGGCCGCTTGCAATTCTCGACTCGCGGGACGCGTTGGTGCGCGCGGGAGTGCAGAGAGGAGAGGAGGTAGGAAGCAGGAAACAGGGGGGAGCGGGGTGTTGCTGTCCGCGGTGGTGCTCCCATGGACTCGAATTCTGTCGTTTAGGGCGTACCATAACACTTCCCCCCGCGCTTGGAAAAAAAGCGACGTGGCAATGGAGCTGTAGGGAAAAAAATCCTCTTATGCTTCCATCGGGGTTTTTGAGAGATTCGTTGCTTGAGAGATTGCCTAGCTAGAACATACAGTTTATGCTATAGTTTAGGTCACAATGTTTGTAGGGAATGGATGGGGGTACATAGAATGTTTGGAAAAGACAACTTTGGGGAAAGTACATGGTGTAAAACAACATACAAGGTTATGCAATTGAAAATAACAATACACATGGTTATGCAATTGAAAAAATGACAATACACATGGTTATGCAATTGAAAAAATGACAATACACATGGTTATGCAATTGAAAGAATGACAATACATTTGTACAAGAGAAGAGAAAAGGTGTGATTCTAAGGTTTCATTGGTCTGGGAGCTAAGTTTGCGAAGCGTGGATTTGTTTGGTTTCGGAGAATTTCGAAGAAAAGGACGTGGTTTCACAGATTCTAAGGATTACATTATCACTGCAATCAGACCCATTTGAGATAACACTCAAGAGTACACTTAGGCCTTAGAAAACACCTGGTTTGGTCGAAGACGTTGAAGTTCACGAAGTGGAGACTGTGGTTGCTGTGCCGCGACTATGGTTACAGAGGCCATTGAAGAGAAGAATCCAGTATCTGCAGACATGCCAGTACGAATCCTAAGTGTTATTATGGTAAACACGGATCGTATATAATGGTTATTGAAGCATAATGTAGCTCAAGATAACTTGTATTGGTACGCATTCAGCGAATACTGGTGGGTCAAGGTAATGATGGTTTACACATGACGATATATGCGTCACTGCATGACAGAGCAAGAGACGGCAAGGTTGGCATTGATAGCAAGAGTAAGAACATACCTAGGAGCTAGCGTGCCCAAAAGGTAGTTTAGAGTGTCATAATGTATGGTGGGACAACTCAGCTTGCTGTGGCACGACAAGACAACATACATATGAGCGGTATGGTCTGTGCTTTCAGGAACAAATACGTAGAAAATGGCAGCAGGAGGGACCTTGTAACCACAGCGCGTGCTGTCAGGAAGTGAAGCTCAGCTTGGCTGTTGGTGATGACATCCGCCTGGGCTTCTTTTTAAATCCGGGAGAAATTATTATTAGAGCAAAATTCTTGAAGTTTACCTGCCTAGGGACCAATGAAGAAAAGGTTTGGAGAGAAACAAAATGTGTCCAGAAAATGAAATAAATGAAATTTTAACCACCGACTCAGAGAGTGACGAAGAGAGGTTCCTAACTAAATTGTGATTACATGAACATTTTCCTTTTCCAGGATGACTTGGCGCTTGCCGAGTGACAATATGTCTTGGTTAAAAAATAACCGGCCCTCTATGGCCTATGTTAACATAAGATGGTAACATTTTCGTAGAATTTCAAAGAACAAGACAAAGAATCGTGAACTAGTCACGGCAAAGGGAAACCAATTCATGAATAAAGGTTGTCAAAAAGGAGACAGACGTTACGCCAAGTGCATATCGTACATATCCAACATTCATGAATGTGTTTCGTAGAATTGAGAAAGAGAAAAAAGGTGAGACATATGCAGAGATTGAGGGGGAAAACCTGTAGATAACCGGACAGTTACCTATTCGAACTCCAAGTGAGGGCGAAATATGGTCAACGACAGATTTTTCACTTCATAACATAATTTGAGAACATGGGGGAATGGGGGGAGGAGGGGAGAAGGGAGACGAGTTACGAAATTTGCTAGAGACTGGACTAATTTCCAATTCAAGCTCTATGTGAAAATGAAACATAATCAACCAGCAGATTTCCTGACTCTTTACATTTATCAGAAAAGGGTGAGGAGAAATTTGAATACACATTATAACAAAGAGGCTAATCTTTCGCGTGTATTGGGCGAAAGATTAGGGGTCATTTTAAAACTTCTACATGATTGTGAGAAAAGACAGACCCTTGCTCCAATTTCACAAACCTGGGGGTTTTCTTATTCGTTCTCCAGACAACGAGTTAGGTGGTTTTGTGCTCAATCGATTAACTCCCACAGCACTATGCCCCATAATTGACAGTGAAGCTGAAAACTAGTCCTTTTGGGATAGTAGATATTCCTGGGCTTCTTTCCTTTTGCAAAGAAGTAAAAAACAGGAAGTCCACGGGCATCGGCGTTGAATGACAACAAAGGGTTGTGGACTACATTTCGTAGATCGCACACAAAAGGTTTGATATTATTTCGTTCGCACGACTCATGGTAAGTGTTTTAACGTCTCCACGTATAGTGTACAAAATATGTAAGTACACACAAGATATAACTCAATTATAGACAGAAGTCAAAGAGCTTATACAATGCATCTTAAAGAAGATGGCAAAGCCGATATTATGTCGTTCACACGAATCACGGTAAGTGTTTTAACGTCTCCACGTGTAGTGTACAGAGTTTATACACAATTATACATAAAAGCGGTGCTCACGGCAAATAAATGACGCACGACCAGAACAGGTTATACAAAAGGGTGGTACTCATGGCAAATATGTCACACGACCAAAATAGAATGTACAAAACGGTACTCATGACAAATATGTCACACGACCAAAATAGAATGTACAAAACGGTACTCATGACAAATATGTCACACGACCAAAATAGAATGTACGAAACGGTACTCATGACAAATATGTCACACGACCAAAATAGAATGTACAAAACGGTACTCATGACAAATATGTCACACGACCAAAATAGAATGTACGAAACGGTACTCATGACAAATATGTCACACGACCAAAATAGAATGTACAAAACGGTACTCATGACAAATATGTCACACGACCAACTCAATAACATTTAGCTATGAGCAAAAGTGATTATGACGAACTTCTCGTATTGTGGCAGGTATTTTAAGGATCCCTCCTATAATGTAACAGGGTTGCGTTTAAATACAACACAATAAACGTTAACAATGCTTGTTTTAACACAGTATATGAAGATTTGTTAGATTAACTAACTCCGTAGCCCAGGAGCGTACGATAGAATAACAAGGAGGTAAACAATTTAATGTCACTTCGTATGTTATAAAGGCGGGGTGGTGACAGAGTACATTTCTGTTTACACCATGTGACAAACAAAGACAGACCTATATGGTTTTACATACTGTCTATTGTAGCAACTTCGGTGGGGACAAACAAAAGGGACCAATTGTGGTTTTACATACCCTTTGTGCAGTTACAACATACCAGGTTATGTGCAATTTAGGTTGCAAATACTTGGTTAAATGGCGAAACAAGAGTTGAATGCCTATGTTTGCAAAACGATGATCAAACAAAACATTGATGATTTACGTTAAACTGCGGTTATTTATGTACGGAAAACAGGGCTGCCGTTAGGTTTTATTAACCTTTTCCGTCAGGGTTGAGGCATGTAATATAAGACATACATGTTGTGAAGAGGGACAAATCGAGGACTTCTTATAACAACAAAAGACCGAGTATTTGGTTTTACGTGCTTTAGTTGAAACGGGCCCAAGAAGATTTGTATAAGGGTGGAAAGACCAATTTAAAGGCTTTTCCTTTATTTATATACATATGATTTCAAAATGGACGTGTCAAAATCCAATTTGTTAGCAAAGAGCTCGGGTAGGACGCCATCAATTTTTTAACATTTGAGAAAAATTGAAAACTACTGTACACAAGGAATGTGATTATGTGAGTAACCACTTATTTTTACCATGATGAGTAAAATATGGAGCATGTTAAGATGGTTTACTAGTCCTGGGTCGTGATTTAACGCTTTGGAGTTTACCAAATCCGACTTTAGAACGACGCTCCAGTACTTACAGAACATAAAAGAAAAAATTTTGAAGAGATTCCTTCCGATATGATGAAAAAACAACAAACAAAAATGGTGAAAATTACAATATTGCATTACATAGCAAAGCGTGCCATGGCATGAACGTTGCGTAGTGTGAGGGGTTGAGAGGCAATGATTTGGGTTCATGACTTCCCAAACACTGTGACTCGAGGGGTGTCTCTGCTCTAAAGTGATCAATTTTGGAACAGGTGAGAAAAAAGAAAAAAAACAAAAAACGTGTGGAACAAAAATTACGGTGGTTGCCAATTCATAAACATGAACGGGGCAAACTACGCCGTGGAGTGTACATAAATTTACAAAAATGATTTTTTAACAATATTCGTTTCATCAACGAAAGGGTGGACATGTAATTGACACTTTACACGCCAGTCATTGTAAGACTTGATGTGCTTACCAAAGGGTTGTGGTGATACACACTGGATCATTTTGAGTTTGCTGAGATAGTGGGGGCAGTTTTACTTGACTCCTCACTTCCAGTCTTTGCAATATCCTTAATATGGTAATTACCAATGTGCTTTCCAGAGGAGTCAGACAAAGAGTACACTAGATCTGATATCTTTCTTAGAACTTTGGCCTTCACGAAACGTGGTGCCAGCTTGGCAGAGAAATACATGGCTCCTTGGGAAAGTGTGTTGTTCTTTCTCCAAACTATGTCTCCAGTATTGAAGGTGACATGTTTCCTACGTAGGTTGTATCTGTCCGCGCTCTTTTGATGAGCCAGGAGTAAAGCATCAGTGACTTCACTGTAGATGGCCGACAGTTCTTCCAGACGATGGGCATAGTCCGCGGTAGGGTTGCTTGTGGCGGCAATTGACGTAGGAAAGTTTGTGTCCCTATGTAGAGAACCGTGAACAACTTGTTCCATACCGTGTTTTAAGAAGAAAGGTGTGTAACCAGTGGCCAGGTTAACCGTGTTGTTCATAGCAGCCTGAATTTTATCTAGGTTTTTACACCAAGTACGTTGATCTTTATCAACTAGAATAGCTAGAGCTGTGTTGATTGTCTGGTTATAACGTTCGACAGTGTTATTCTGTGGAGTATACAAGGTGTTATAGTAAATGTCCTTGATTCCGTATTTGGCAAGAAAATCTTTGAATTCTTGGGCAATAAATTGTTTTCCGTTATCAACTATTATGGTTCTGGGTGTTCCGTAAGGTATAAAAATGTGTTTTTCCAGGAGTTTGATGATGGCGGACGCGTTGGCTCTTTTTAAAGGGAAGATCCAACAGAATTTAGTGAAAACATCCACTACACTAAGTATGTGCATGTGTCCGGCATAACTTCGAGGAAAGGGTCCGACGAGGTCCGTTGACAATGATTGTAGGGGTCTGTCGGCACGTTTGGGATTACCCATTAGGCCGGCAGGTGCTGCCGTGCTATGTTTATAAGCTTTACAAGTTTCACATTTAGAGATGTAATTGCGAATTTGCTTAAAGAGACCAGGCCAATAATACTTCAAGGCGATTTTTTTATACGTCTTGAAATTTCCTGGGTGTATGGAGTCGGGAGCACTATGATTGTCAATGATTATTTGTTCTCTACCTTCGAGGGGAACGACAAGTTTCCACGAGTAATCTTCGAGGATGGATAGTGGTGCCTTGCAATTACGGTATAGTTGTCCTTCTTTTATGATAAAATTAGGAAACTTTTGTTGGTTATTTTTGCAACCTTCGAAGATTTTCAAGTACCATTCATCTTTTGTAGATGGAGGGGGGGCAATTGTGTCAACATTTAATGAAGCTAGTTCAATTCTTGAAAGGGCGTCGGGAACAATATTGTCCGCGCCTTTACGGTGAACAACATCAAAATTGTATTGAGACAAACGGGAGGACCAGCGAGCGAGCCTACCGGAGGGATTACTTAAAGAGATCAACCATTTCAAACTACTATGGTCTGTGACTACAGTAAATTTGCTACCGTCTATGTAACCGCGGAAATGGTGAACAGAATCCAATACAGCCAATAATTCTTTCTCGGTAATTCCGTAGTTTTTCTCGTGTTTGTTTAGTGTACGGGAAAAATACGCTACAGGGTGTTCGCCATCTGGGAATTCTTGAGTAAGGACTCCACCGATTCCTACATTGGAGGCATCCGTGTGGAGGGTAAAAGAGAGTGCAAAATCCGGGCAATTCAGAACGGGAGCTTTTTGAAGGGCATTTTTTAAAGTTGTGAACGCTTCTTCAGTTTCGACAGACTATCGAAAATTGCTGACACCTTTACGAATGCCGGTAATTTTATTTAAGGGGGCTGCAATAGTGGAAAAGTCTTTGATGAATCTCCTGTAGTAACCTGCAAGTCCAAGGAAACCTTTGACTTCCTTCGCGTTTTTGGGTCGGGGAAAATTTGCCATGGCTTCCACCTTAGCGGGGTCTGTTCTTAGACCTTTTTCGTCGACAATGAATCCCAAATAACGTAGACGGGACTTACAGAATTCAGACTTCTTCAAGTTGATGGTTAAACCAGCGAACTTGAGTTGTTGGAAAACTTTTTCCAGCATTAATAGGTGTTTTTCAAAGGTATCGCTGACGATGATGAGGTCGTCAAGGTAACAAAACAGGCTATTATCGACTTCAGGACCGAAAAGTTTGTCCATCAGTCTTTGTAACTCGGCGGGGCTGTTTTTTAGACCAAAGGGTAATCTTTTAAAATGGAACATTCCCCTACCAGGTACAACGAAAGCAGTTTTTTCGCACGATTCTGCGTCCAAGGGTATTTGCCAAAACGCTTTGCTGAGATCGACAGAAGAGATGAACTTGGCGTTACGCAGCTTGTCTAAGGTTGCGTGAACGTGAGGTAAGGGATACGCATCAGCTTCCGTGCAAGAGTTTAAACGTCTACTGTCGAGACAGAAACGTGCAGAGCCGTCTTTTTTAGAAACCAAAAGAGTTGGGTTGGTCCATGCACTTCTGCTGGGAACCACCACACCCATTTTTAACATTTCGTCAAGTTCGTTTTCTAAAAGTTTAAGTTTTTGGGGGGCTAAGTTGTAATAACGTTGCTTGATGGGTGGGCCATTGGTTTTGATATGGTGTTCCACCAAATTTGTCAAACCTAGTCCACATTTTTCGAAGGATATTGATTCGAATTTATTGACCATTTCCTTTAGTTGGAGAGCCTGGTCCGTGCTTAAATTTTCGTGAGGTATTATTGTGCGGATCTCACTAATTTGAGCGGCAGTGGAGGTTTCGCCAAGAGTATTAAATACTTGGGGAGCAACATTGAATGCCTTCCAGAAGTCAACGCCAAGGATGAAATTCTGGGATATAGAGGGCACTATTAGAAAATTGATTGTAACTATTTTATTGTTACAATTAATTGGCAGGGCAAGGGCACCGATGACCGGCTGAGAAACATTATCTGCAGTCGTCAGGTGTGTCGATTGGGGCGAAATTCTAAAATCACTGTTAACAAAAGGCAAGTGAGCATTGTTGCCAAGACAGCTGATAGATGCCCCACTATCGAGTAATCCGGAAAAGGTCACATTGTTAACAGAGAAAGAAGCATAGGGTCTCCCATCTTTAGCTTGTTTGCAACAAACCGAAGAAACATTTAAGGTCTGGTTAAAATACTTAATGTGTGCTAACCAATCAGTCCATTCTTTAGACCTTGGTTCAGAATGGGTGCCTGAGAGGTTATTATTTAGTTTTTTGGCCTCTTCATGTAGAAATTTGGTGGGGGCTTGGAGAAATCCACCTGAGGTCTGACATCGCTTGGGTTTTGTAACCTTTCCATGTTGTGCCTTGATTTCTTGAAAATATTGCGCAGTTCGTCGCGTGGAGGAGAGCGGTCCCTAGAGTGATGCCTCTTGAAAGTTCGGGGTTCCTTGGATTCCAGAAACCTCGCTTGCTTGAAACAAGTAGTGGCCAGATGGCCTACTTTTTTGCAAAAAGAGCACACTTTTTTGTTGTCGAATTCTGGTTTTAAACCAGACGAACGGCTTGGCACAACTACATTATTTGACACATTCTTTATGTTCTTCCTACCCTGGTATGATTCCAGAAGGAGACAGACCTCGTTTAACTGGGCCAGGGATGCAATTTTCTGCGAGGTGATGATGTTCTCGTATTTGCTTAAAAGGCCATCAGTTATGACTGGTAATAGTTCAGCTTCCGAAACGGGATGTAAAAGCTTGATGTTAATGGATTCAGCCCTTTCTATGAATGTTGCTACAGGTTCATTTACCAGCTGTTTAATAGATAGTAAAGATAATTTGATCCTGTGCTGGGCTTCTGTTTTTCCGAAGCTCGAGATTAGGGCAGATCTGAGTTTATTCCAATCTTTGCATTTAGTTTTTTGAATGCGGTGCCAGGGTATCAATTCTGGGGAGATGAGTTCTATGAAGTTTTTTCGTAGAATCTCGAATGGGATATTTTTGATTGTAGCCGTTTCTTCGATACGGTCGATGAAATCCAGCACATCGGAGACGCCATTATATTTGACTTTCCAAGAGGATAAATCGTAAGTTTTATCTTGTGTCAAGGTGGGTGCGATGTCCTGTTTTACCATTACTTGCGGCATAGGTTCTTTGTTAGGAACAAGATTATCCAAAACTTGCGTAGCCGAGCGTGAATTATTTTCGCTTGAGGGGGCGAGGTTTATTCTCTTAATGTACTTTTTGTTAAATAGAAGTGCATAAGCCTTTAATGTAGATTTAGATTTGCTTGATGGCGAGAGTCCTCTATCCCTTAAAGCAGTTTGTAAGTGAGTTTTGGATAAGTTGTGCACGTTGGGAATGATACCCAAATTGGATGATGCCATAGCTTGATTGTTTTCCATTGTGAGTTTCCCGGGTGGTGAAAAAAATTTTGCCAGGGGTTTCCTTTAGCAAACGCAAAATTAATTTTGTGAGGCACTTTTCACTTGGTAACCACTGGTTGGCACTTCTAAAATAGTTATAGAAAACTGTATTTCATACTACAATTTGGTATAAATGACACCAGAATCTTTGTCAAAGGAAGGCATACGAAAAAAAATTTTGCGTGGAAAGACCTTAGTAGTAAAGGTTTCTGTGTTTCACTGACCACTTTTGAGAAAACTGTGAAATTCACAAGTATTTATTTATTTTCAAAAAAAATTGCCAGGACTGACCTTTAGAAAACGGCTTTTTTATTTTTTTCACTTCACTTTGCACTGAGAAAGGCACTAAAATTCACAAAAGGCACTCTTCTGTCAAATAAGAACAAACTTCCGGATGAAAATAACTGAATATGGGATTCGTTACGACAACCACATTAAAATTATTTTATTTATTCATGGAATCAATCATTTGTTTTATTATTATTTCACTTTTCTTTATGTAAGGAAAAAAAACACAATTCACTTTACACTTATGCTGAAAAAAAACGGTACCTGTAATGTAGAATGGGAAAAAAAAGTCATTATTTTGTCCATTTGGTGAAATATAAGTTGCACTAATTTGACAGACACAAGTGGGCCAATTGGTATATTGTGCAGAAACAACAAAAAAAACGTAAGTCCGAAATTTTTGATTCAGGAATTCGCAAAATAACTGGGGTTCCAGAATCAAATTTATAATAATAATTTCCGTTGCTATCCGGTTCAGTCATAAAAGGGCGATTTGATTATAAACGCTGCATAGCAACAGTTAATTATTTCTTTCCGACGGGTTTTTTCCGTTGGAATTTTGGCGCGAGACAAAGCACTTGCGCGCGCAATCCAGAGAATAGGTATTTACCGCGTGAACATTTGCCGTTGAGATTGGCGCGAAATTGACCGTAGCTTGGTGAACAAAAGGGTCACGCCTGCGCAGTCAAGTTCGCGGTTAAAAGTATTGGCGCTTTCTAGTAGCTTCCAAAATGGCCGTGTTTTCAATTGCGGCGTGATTCATGGTTACAATCAGATCTGTGTTATGGATCCAATTTACACATAGGTTTCTGTGGTTTTTTCACAGAATTCACTGTACACTGGGTGTAGAATAACAAGGTATAATTAATGTTCACAAAACAATTCCTGTACAGGGAGGATTTCGACGAGTTGCACTCCGCGAAGCGATCGTGATAGAGAGAAAAAAAATTCCGAGGCCCCACGCTATGGCGACAGTTGTTATGATGGGCCCTAACATGTCCCAGGCCAGCTCACAGCAGAGACAAAAGTACCCTCTATTCCAGGGGCAGGTCGCACGAATGCTTCGGAACTCTCTCTCTCCCCCACGGTCGTCCGGGAAATACACTCTAGGAAATGCTCCTGCCGAGGCAGAATAACAACAGGATTGAGTTAAATAGATTCATGTATTGCAAATTCAAAACACAGTTTCATAGGTTATTACAGTACAATTCAATACAAGAAATGCATATTACACAAACCTAGCTATCGTGTTTATACCTCGTGATCTCTGAAACGAAACTCCCTGAGTGATGGCTTTTCGTGAGGGTTTACAGTCTATCGTTAAAGGACACAAACAGAAGAGGGAATATTTGTACAGCTTACATGATGTTCGGGGATCCACGCCTTCCGGGTTCAGCAGGGGCACTTCCGAGTCTAGGACAGGACCCGAAGTTCACACAGGCATGGCAGAATACCAGCGCTAAAACCCGTATGTACTTCAATTAACATCGCAGATGTAATTGCGTTCAAATTGGTCGACAGAAATTAGCCGCGAACTCGGTGTTCGATCCGGGGAGCGTAACGTGTTCCCGAGGCCGCTTGCAATTCTCGACTCGCGGGACGCGTTGGTGCGCGCGGGAGTGCAGAGAGGAGAGGAGGTAGGAAGCAGGAAACAGGGGGGAGCGGGGTGTTGCTGTCCGCGGTGGTGCTCCCATGGACTCGAATTCTGTCGTTTAGGGCGTACCATAACAATGTGTATAAAAAAGCTTAATACAATAAATGTATGAACAAAAAATCCCGCAAATATTGATTTTTATTTCTATGGTTAAAGTGAGGATTTTAGGTAAATATCAATTAACAAATTTAAGTGTATACATGTTAAGTATAATAAAGAGTAACTGAATAATTGCAATTGAAAACTACAACATAATAACAGTCTTTTTTTTTTTTTTTTTTACAGTGAATACCGCACAAGAATCTCAACTGCTCCCGTCTGGAGCCAGTGAGACTATGGCATCCCCAATTGGGGTATGTTGTGAGGCTGAAGCTAGTGGGGAGGGGAAGGAGGTGGGGAAGAGGAAGGTTGGGAAGTACCTGGCTATTCAGATCTGGTCACTAAACACGGCTAAAGCCATTTTCAAGCAACGTTTCAATTCTGAATGGTGGTCTTACACCAGGGCGATACTAATAGTATCCTCCACTCTGGAACATGCCGCAAATATACTATATATTATTTTAAATGAATTAATTGTGAAATAACACAAATTAATCAAATAAAATTTATTTGCGCATGCCGGGTTCGAACCCGCGACCTCCGGAATGTGAGTCAAGAGTCTTAGCCACTGGACTACGGAGGTCTGCATTGTTATTATCGCATTTGTGAAAGTTTTATAATAATGAATGTTACAAGTGCAATTAAAAGACAAAAAAAAACATAATTAATAAATAAACACAGCAAATAATATAATATATCTACTCTAAAAGCTGTCTAATTATAGATATAATTAATGGCTTTGTAAAATTTATCGGAAAAAAATATCAGTGTTTCAGTGTTCTTTAGCCAATTTTTGGTATATTTAGAGACACATGGACCCACTTTAAAGTTTTAAAGGGACACATGTACTCGTATCTTACCACCAGTAAAAGTTTTTGTTTTTTTTAAACAACATTTATAAATGCAGAAGGATTAAGTATTTTTTATATCCTTTACTTCAAATTGGTTGATACCACTGATATGTTTCGTGTACTAGCACATGCAAATGTTTCGTGGGTAGAACTAGTATTTATTGAGAACATTATTGTGACAATAATTATTCACTCGAGTGTTATTAGCCAGAGTTTAAACACATTTATACAAAAATTTCTGAAAAATGACGTATCTATCTACCTATTATATCAACGTAACTCGCACATATAAAATATCATCTTTTTCTTATTTGCTTACTAGTGGTAATTTTTAAATTGAATGCTTGTTTTATACGTTTATATGCTATACTTCTTATTTTATTAATTTTACATTCAATAATTTTTACATAATTAAATGTTCTTTTAGAGTTTTTTTGTATACAATTTTACGTCTATATTTCAAATTTGACATACTTACTTGAAACTCGATGATACACACATAATCTAATGGCATCACGCGCACGTTGTTCTATCGATTATTCGTTTGATTTTAAAACGCCCAGTTGGTTTTTGAACACATTCTAAGTTGATTTATGGACGTATCCTAAGTCGATTTTGAACGCGTGCATAGTGTACGTGAAGTCTCTGCCAGGGGAATCCCCGTAGCGTCTAGAACTAGAGAAGCTCAGTCGAATAGGCCTGGGACAAATTCACAACAATTTTAGCGCAAGAAATAAATAATAACACTACTCTAAAACAAGTAAAACTTACACATAAAGCTAAAAAAATTAAACTATGGATAACACAGGGAATATTAAACTGTATTCGTAAACGAGACAGAATTCACAAACAAATTAAACATACGCCGTATGACATACAACAACTTAATTACTGCAAAAGATATAGAAACATATGCACAAAAATTATTAGAGTAGCTAAGGAGTTGTATTTTAGAGAAAAACTCTAAAAAAAGAAAACAATAACCCAAAGGAAATATGGAAAATATTGAAAGAAGTTACATACACACAAAAATTCAAACAAGAAAATACAATCGAACATCTAAACATTAACTCAAAAAAAGTAGACGCCAATACAAATAAAGAAACTATAGCAAATCATGTAAATAACTTCTTCGCAAGTATAGGAAAAGTCTTAGCGAACCGTAAAATTCTCAACACAAACACAATAACACAAACAAACAGTTCAAACATCAAGACACAACACAGATTTGCAATAAAAACAACTTCGGAAGAGGAAATTGACAAAATAATAAACACATTAAAAAATCGTATTGCTCCTGGATTAGATGAGATAACGACGGATTGCATTAAGATAATAAAAACCGAAATTTTAAAACCCATAACACACTTTAATCAATCTAAGTATAACACACTCCTGCTTCCCTAGTACTCTTAAAAAAGGACTGGTGATCCCTATTTACAAATCCGGAGACAAAATGCAAATAACTAACTACAGACCTATCACATTGTTAAACTCGCTTTCAAAAATTTTCGAAAGAGTAATAAAAAACCAAATTATAATATACCTGGAAGAAAATAAATTAATTTAATGAATTAATTTTTAACATCTTTCTAAAATAATCTACTATGCTCGGATTTGCGACATCTATGGTCATAATAGATAAAGCATTTCAATAGCTTAATTGTAAAATAAATGGCTGGCCGGAGAAATGTTTTAAATAATTAAAATAAATGTTTTACGAATCGTAGGAAAATGTGATCCAATTTTAGACCGCTATCAATCGCAGGAAAACAAAAGTGGTCCATTTTTCGACCATAATCGCTCCAGTGGGTAAAAAAGCTGAAACAATAAAAATATCTCTCAGAGTTTCGAGTATGTTCAAATTTACAAAAAACCTGTTCAACTTGCTCCCCACCTTTCCAACTATAGATCATTGCATCAATATAAATCTATTTCATGTAGACACAACTACAGTATTAAATGGGCGATTAACACGTCATTATTAATCAAATAGGGTTTGTCATACCTACGTGGGTTTACCTGTCGTAAATGTATGACAGAAGACATCCTTGGAGAAGAAAAACTAGGCTAATTGCTCCATACTAAGAAATGACATGAACATAAAAGGCTGATTACAATAACTCTACACTTCTTTTCCATTATCATTTATAGTTATGTCGAATGGATTGTGATTAATTAATTGTGCCGAATCAAATTATTATAGATCTAAAGTGTTTAAAATCTACTGTACAGTGTACAGTACACAGTGTACAGTCCTCTTCCAAACAAAAGCAAAAAATGCTTTTAACTTCTAATTGAAGAATAGTATAAATCTTAACCTTTCGGATATTTTTGTGCCTCTTAGTACACATTACCAGCCCCGGTTCTACGACTTTTTCAAACCGGGGCAAGAAACTTGATAGTGGCGCCCTTTCTCATTAGGTGAGTGATCGTCGGAAGCGACGAAGGCTTGACTTCCGACCGTTCGGCCTAAGGGTGCGTCTCCATAGAAGCGGAGCTAAGCTGAGACGTGCAAAAATTGACCAATGATATTGCTCAAATCACACATCTCTGTAATTTGAGCAATATCATTGGTCAATTTTTGTAAGTCTCAGCTCAGCTCCGCGCAGCTCCGCTTCTATGGAAACGCAGCCTTATTTTTTTTATTTGATGCAATATATTTACATTATAAAAAACAATTCAATGATGTTGGCCTCACTGGGTGGTTTACCCGTGCTGAGGCCTCCATTTCATATACAAAATTATACACATAAATTATACACAAAATTATACAATACATATAAATAATATTGGTGAAAAAACGGAATAAAGTAAATTAAAAAACATATGATTAAGATAAATTAAACTTAAAAAGTAGAGATTTAAAATTAATGTAAATTTGAAAATAAATAATATTATATGTATAAGGTTAAAAACGATATTTTTAATAAGTATTGTGTGTTTGTGTTTTAAGTTGGTTTTGTGTGTTACTTAAATTTTTTTTATTTTATTTTATGATATTTTGGTAGTATTGCCTATTTTGGTCTTTAATCCATTTTGTAATTTTGTGTCGAAATTTATTTTTGTTTTCCTCAATTTTATTTTCAAGTGTTAGACTGTTGAATGCTTTTATAGCGTGATATTGGTAGTGTCTTTGTCCAAAGCTTGTATTTACCGTCGGAGTTCTTAAGTTTTCTTTGTATGCTTGTCTAACTGGTCTGTTTGTGATATTTTGTGTTTGTTGAAGGTTGTTTTTTTGGTCAAAAATGTAATTTAGTAGCGATTTAACGTATAATTGTCGTATGTCTAGTACGTCACAACGGTTGAATATTTGGTCTGTATCAGTAAGTCTATGTTTTTTAAGTATTACCTTTAAGATCGTTTTCTGCGCAATTTCCAAGTGTTCGATAGCTGAGTTTGTTGCTCCTCCCTAAGTAATTATTCCATATTCTATTATAGACTGACATAGAGCAAAATATATTGTTTTCATTTATTGTGTTTTGTATATGTTTCTTATGTTTAGGAAAATGTGTATCGTTTTGAGGAGTTTATTGTGACTTGTTTGATGTGATCTGTCCATCTAAGGTTATGGTCAATTATGATTCCTAGATACTTTATTTGTTCTTTTTTTTCTAGAGGAGGGCAAACGCAGATGTTGGTGTTTAAACATTCGTGTATTTTTATGGTGTTTGTGTTATTTTTTGGCTGTCCTGTGCTATTTATACTGTACGTTGTGAATTTTGTTTTCGATATGTTTAAAGTAAGCGTGTTTGAGTCTAGCCATGATTTCACTCGCGTGATTCCTAAATTCGCTATGTTGTATGCATTTTTCCAATCCTTAGATTTAAAGAGTAAAACTGTGTCGTCTGCATAACTAACTAATTCACCGTCTATTTTCGTGCTGCAAAGTTCATTAATGTAAATAGTGAAAAGAACGGGCCCTAGTATGCTTCCTTGTGGAACTCCATATGTAATTGGTAGTGGCTTGCTAATATGGGTGTTAATTTTTACTTGCTGTGTTCTGTTACTCATATAACTTTTTAATAGTTGGAGTTCCTTGCCTTTGATACCAATGAAATTCTAATTTTTTGAAAAGCGTTTGGTGGCAGATTGAATCGAAAGCTTTAGCTAAATCTAGGTATATCGCTATGCATTTATACCCTTGATCTAAATTGCTATGTATATAGTCTATTGTACACGCCAAAGCTTCTTTTGTGCCCATTTTTTGTCTAAAACCATATTGTTTTTCCGAGATTAATTTATTTTCTTCCAGGTATATTATAATATGGTTTTTTATTACTCTTTCGAAAATTTTTGAAAGCGAGTTTAACAATGTGATAGGTCTGTAGTTAGTTATTTGCATTTTGTCTCCGGATTTGTAAATAGGGATCACCAGTCCTTTTTTAAGAGTACTAGGGAAGCAGGAGTGTATTATACTTAGATTGATTAAGTGTGTTATGGGTTTTGAAATTTCGGTTTTTATTATCTTAATGCAATCCGTCGTTATCTCATCTAATCCAGGAGCAATACGGTTTTTTAATGTGTTTATTATTTTGTCAATTTCCTCTTCCGAAGTTATTTTTATTGCAAATCTGTGTTGTGTCGGTTTTGTATTGATGTTTGAACTGTTTGTTTGTGTTATTGTGTTTGTGTTGAGAATTTTACGGTTCGCTAAGACTTTTCCTATACTTGCGAAGAAGTTATTTACATGATTTGCTATAGTTTCTTTATTTGTATTGGCGTCTACTTTTTTTGAGTTAATGTTTAGATGTTCGATTGTATTTTCTTGTTTGAATTTTTGTGTGTATGTAACTTCTTTCAATATTTTCCATATTTCCTTTGGGTCATTGTTTACTTTTTTTTAAAGTTTTTCTCTAAAATACAACTCCTTAGCTACTCTAATAATTTTTGTGCATATGTTTCTATATCTTTTGCAGTAATTAAGTTGTTGTATGTCATACGGCGTATGTTTAATTTGTTTGTGAATTCTGTCTCGTTTACGAATACAGTTTAATATTCCCTGTGTTATCCATAGTTTAATTTTTTTAGCTTTATGTGTAAGTTTTACTTGTTTTAGAGTAGTGTTATTATTTATTTCTTGCGCTAAAATTGTTGTGAATTTGTCCCAGGCCTATTCGACTGAGCTTCCCTAGTTCTAGACGCTACGGGGATTCCCCTGGCAGAAACTTCACGTACACTATGCACGCGTTCAAAATCGACTTAGGATACGTCCATAAATCAACTTAGAATGAGTTCAAAAACCAACTGGGCGTTTTAAAATCAAACGAATAATCGATAGAACAACGTGCGCGTGATGCCATTAGATTATGTGTGTATCATCGAGTTTCAAGTAGGTATGTCAAATTTGAAATATAGACGTAAAATTATATACAAAAAAACTCTAAATGTTCTGGAAATTTCGACCTGCAGAACAAGCCCCGTGGACGGCCGGAGACCAAAGTTGATAATGAAGAATTGAAGGTTATTGTGGAAGCGGATCCATCGCAAACCACGTCCGAGTTAGCTGTAGGCTGCGGTGTTAGTGATAAAACTTTTTTAATCCACTTGAATCAAATCGGGAAGGTGAAAAAGCTGAAAGGTGGGTACCTCACGAATTGAGTGAACCAAATCAACAAAAACGCGTTACAACGCTAGACCACACACTGCACAAAAGACGGCAACCGAATTAGAGGAGCTTCAATTGGAATGCCTAAGACATCCACCGTACTCTCCGGAACTTGCCCCAACAGATTACCATTTTTTTCGAAATTTGGATAACTTCTTGCAAGGGAAAAAATTCAGGGCAGTCCAAACCGCCTTCAAAGATTTTATTGATTCCCGTCCGAAAGGATTTTTTAGTAAAGGGATCGATGAACTACCTATGAGATGGTAAAAGTGCATAGATAGCAATGGTACATACTTTGATTAAATAAATATATTATATTAAAAAAAAATCGACTTTATGTTCCTCCCATACAAAACGCCAATTTCATATGTAAGGACCTAATATATTAGAAACTAGCTGGTCCCCGGCATGCGTTGCGATGCCATTTAATAAAGAAATTGATTCTCCCTGCGTGTCCTTTCCCATTCGTTTCCCGTTCCCCTTCCGCCTCCCCTTCCGCTTCCCCTTCCTCTCCGCGTCTCCTTCCCCTCTCTCGTTCCCACTCGGATTCCTCCACCTTCACTCTCCCCCTCTTTCCACATCCCGCGACCCCTCCTTCCCCCTTCCCCCTTCCCCCTTCCCCCTTCCCCCTTCCCCCTTCCCCCTTCCCCCTTCCCCCTTCCCCCTTCCCCCTTCCCCCTTCCCCCTTCCCCCTTCCCCCTTCCCCCTTCCCCCTTCCCCCTTCCCCCTTCCCCCCTTCCCCCTTCCCCCTTCCCCCTTCCCCCTTCCCCCTTCCCCCTTCCCCCTTCCCCCTTCCCCCTTCCCCCTTCCCCCTTCCCCCTTCCCCCTTCCCCCTTCCCCCTTCCCCCTTCCCCCTTCCCCCTTCCCCCTTCCCCCTTCCCCCTTCCCCCTTCCCCCTTCCCCCTTCCCCCTTCCCCCTTCCCCCTTCCCCCTTCCCCCTTCCCCCTTCCCCCTTCCCCCTTCCCCCTTCCCCCTTCCCCCTTCCCCCTTCCCCCTTCCCCCTTCCCCCTTCCCCCTTCAACCTTCCCCCTTCCCCTCTCGCATTCCATTCATTCCCGGTACATTCTGTTTTCAAACAGCTCGCATGCCATCTACTATATTTTTTAAACAAATTTCATGATTATACAAACCATATCCTGACAATAACAAACACCCAAAAAGTCAGTCGTTCGGAAGTTATGCGCGTACATACATTTCGGCGATTCATTTTTATTAATATATATATAATATAATATATAATATAATATATAATATATATAAATATAAATATATAGCTGGTACCTGGCAAGCGTTTCTATGCCATTCAAAGAAATAAATTGATTCTCCCTGCATGTCCTTTCACGTGTATCCCCGTTCCCTTCCACCTTCCCCGCCTTCCCCCTCCCTTTCGTCTTCCCTCTCCGCAAACCCCACCATCCCCCTGCCTTTCCTCCCTGGCGCTAAAATATATGAAATACGCACATTTTCATTTATACAAATTTCATAACGCCAGAGCTTAAAATTATATACAGCCTATGTTACTCGCTGATAATGTAGCTTTCTATTGGTGAAAGAATTTTTCAAATCGGTTCAGTAGTTTCGGAGCCTTTTCAATGCAAACAAACAAACAAACAAAAAAATCTTACCTCTTTATATAGTGTCTTAGATTAGATAACTGTATATTCCCAAGAACTTCTATTTAGGTCTGTCCATTCTATCCCACTTCTTCTAATTATAATATCCAGTGATTTTTCCTACGCTTTATAGTATACAAAACATAATTTATTCCCTAATTCCAAAATTAAAAAAAAAACATTTGGGCAATTCAATTATATGAGTAAAATTATTTAGAGCAAAAATACTTAATTCATAATGAAATAGTAAATAAGAATCTAGTTATTGTTTTGTAAAGTGCGGGGGTTTCATATTGATAGGCAAGATCTAATTTTTATCCTCCTTATACTTGCGTCTTTGGACTCTTGACCCAACCCGAGTATTTTTTGTTTCTCTTGATCGTAACAAAAATAAGTGTTAGCTCCAGTTTCCGCTTCTGCATATTATATGTACATATTACTTCTTTCTTTCGTTTCTTTCTTTTCTCTCTTTCTTTGCTTTTTTTTTTTTTTTTGGTTAATATTTTAAATTCAAAATTATTTCTTTTCTTTATTTTCTTTTCTCTTATTTCCTTCTTTTTCTTTTTTCCTTCATTTCCTTTTTTTTTCTTTGTAGCTTTTATTTCTCTATACTGCACACTTACTATGTTTTATATTTTATGTTGCTTATTATTATTTCTGTTATTTCTCCACCTAGTAACAATAAAACCTCGTTGTGCGCATGCTGTGAACATTCATAATTGGAGTGTTAATACCTGTTCAGATCAATATTTCAAACATAAATTTTCAATTTGGGAGGCGGGAACCTTTATTGGATAACCAAAACCTCTGCCACAGGTCACCCCAAGTGGTTCGCTACGTTTGATGATTTAGCAGGGGTGCCCGGGTTCAAGGAGTGAGGTTTGTCTAGGTCTTGGAGGCGAATGACCAGGACACACTGAACCACAATTTCCTGCCCACCCTTTTCCTTCCCAAAACTCTCCTCTCCTTTCTTTCTTTAAAAAACACTCCACATAGCGTCCCCAAAGGTGACATAGGCCCTGAGGGAAATTATTTTCTTCACGGCCTCCTGTGTGGAGCTCACGTAAAAAAAACATAAATAAATAACTTTGAAAAAAACCGTGAAAAATAAAACTTGTAAGACAAAAGCAATAAGTAATTGAATTGCTATCGCTTATGATAGCACGTCAAGGCCATGACATACTTCCTACCAGACAGATACTGACAGCCTAGACTGACTGGTACTGGATAGCCGACTTCCTGATCGGGAAAACATTCTTCCGGTCTTGACATTGAAGCAACTTATCTAAAATTGATTGAAAATATATAACACATGCTTCCTATTTGCGTTTATTACTAGCGCAGACCCGTGGAAAATCACGTCGTATTACAATTGTAGGATTTGTGAATCTGAAAGTATTTAAAAAAAAACCCATCTCCCCCCCCCCATTATCCAGCCTTATAACTTATAACATACTCCAATTGGGGGTTCAATAATTTTTTTATTGATTCTATAACGTTATTTGATACTCTGGGCCTCGCTGGGTGTTTGCACGTGAAGAGGCCCACACTTTACGATTTAATAAAATTCATTTAAAAGATATATTAATGAAATAAAATTAAATACAGTGTTGAAAATATAAGGAAAATATTAATGAATATTAGTAAAATATTAAAATAGAAAATATGGTAAGGTATGGTTATAATATATTATGAAGTGTGTATGGTATTATAATATATGGATACGCGCCATAAATATATTTGGATCCATTTGGGCATTAATTTCTTTAAATTAATAATTTATGCTATGAGACCATGAGGGCGCCATCTATGGTTTTTGTATTGTATTGAATTTACCTATGTGACTTGAAATTCAGTATATTCATGCATTTCCTTACCTCTGTGAAGCAGGCAATTACTTCCGACGGGAGTGTTAGTGAAAAGCCAACAGATGTCACTCCTAGTCAGTCATTATCAAATAATTCACCCAATAATTGAATTATTGTTGTACCTGAGATTTGGCACGTATTATTAATAGGCAGATTTATTTTTCTTTGTTGAAACTTCCTTGCTGTGCGAAACATCTGTTGAGATTATGCAATACCGCCTTAGCAGAAATTGATATTTTTAATCAAAAGAAGTGTCTTTTGTGTTGGACATCGTGCAAGAGCTGCATTCTCTGAGTGAGTATTGTTTTGTTTTCACTTTGGATTTTGGAATTGCTGGGTCAACTGTTTTGTGTCACATAGGGAAGAGTTCAATTTTCCTTGATTTACATAGGGCAGTTATTCCCTCGTGTCAGGGGCTATTTACACGCCCCTACATATTTAATGGTCCTTCAGTAGCCTGGATTATTCATTTATACATACATTCAATTCGAGATTATAGCTGATATTACATGGATGTTTGAATTTACGTATTTTTTTTGGTAAATTTGAAGTACCTCTCATTTTTTGAGAACTATAGCTGGTCTTGTTTTTTGCTTTTGGATGAACATATTTGGATGTTCGCAGAATTGTCGTAATTTTGGATAATTAATTGAAACATTATTATTATTAATTAATTGTTAACATTGTTCGCAGAATTGTCGTAATTTTGGATAATTATTCGCAACATTATTATTAATTAAATATTAACATTGTAACATTATTGTAAAATTTTGTGGTAATCTTTTCGCATATATAAAAAATGCCAAGAATTACGGAGGAAGGTGAGGGTGAGGCTCAAGACAGATCGCTTATTCTTTTAACCGCAAAAAAGGAAAATCTTTTTTTTCGTATGAACGATCTGTATAATGCAACAAAGAATATATCTAATTTTGAGTCAAAAAATAACGAAGTGTTTATGGCTCAGTCAGAGATGATTGATCAAATGCGAAGTCAATTTGAAAATATTATAGATAGCATCAATGATCGTCAGTTAACTTTAAATCCAGAATTTAAACCAGATTTTCAAGCTTTAAATGCTTTTGATGATCTTTTTTTGATTTTAAAACGAACTAGATCGAATATGAAAACTTCTGTAAGATAATCACTGACGTCACAAAATAAGTCGCGGGAGCCGTGTATGATTAATCTTCCTGCAATAGATCTTCCAACCTTCGATGGTAAGAATGAAGGCTGGACGAAATTTTTTGAGTCATTTAAAGCCAATATCCATAATAATAGACAGCTAACTGACTCGCAGCGTGTGCAGTACTTAGTCGGAAAACTCACACACGGGGCGTTGAACGTAACCGCAGGCATTGTGCCTTCGGGTGATACATATCAGATCATTTGGGAGAGTTTAGTTAAAAAATATCAAGATAAACGTACACTAGGAACACATTATTTAAATAATATTCTCGATGCGAAAAACTGCACGAATACATCTGCCAGTTTCAATTCTTTCATTGAAAGATATTCTTCGTCAGTGTCGGCATTAAAGCAGTTAGGTATTGAAGATTTAACTGATTTTATTTTGTTTCACTGCGCGGTAAGAAAAATTGATTCACAGATGGCTCAGAACTTTGAGCTGACAGTTCGTAATAAAGAAATTCCTTCTTATAATGAGTTAGTTTCGTTTGTACAAGATCAAGTAAAAATTTTAGAACGAACGAGTAACTCGCATGGTGTCGTAAATAAAACGCATCCCATTTCGTCCTCCCGATCAAATAATACTAAATCGTTCGTCGCGAGTAATGCGAATATTCCGCGCTTTCCAGCTCCGCCGAAAAGATGTATTCTGTGTAACAAAACTGATCATTTAGTCAACGTTTGCACAAAGTTTAAACGTATGAGATCCCCCCAGGCTCGATTTGAATTTATAAAATCGAAAAATGCCTGTGTAAATTGCCTTAGTGGTTCACGTACAATCAATTCATGCAAATCGGGGTTAGTTTGTGATTTGTGCAATAAACGTCATCATACATTCTTACATTTCGGCAGTGTGAATAATATGAAAACCAATACTCATGTACATACGTCGCAAGTACCTACCAGTGAAGAACCGTCAGTCCCCCCTCCAGTGTCATCCAGCATCAATGGAACTGGCATTGGTGATAAGCAAGTGGAGGGGACTGCGAATGTCAATCCTTCGTGTTCGCTTTCTGCCAAAGTAACACCGAACTCTTCTATTTTACTTTCGACCGCACAAGTATACGCGAAGCTTAAAAACGGAAATAAAGTTATTGTTCGGTGCCTAATTGATAATGGCTCTCAAAATAATTTGATTACGGTCGATTGTTGTAAGACGCTGAATTTACCAATAATTCCTTTGAGTAATTCGTTAGTCAAAGGAATTGGATCAACGTCTCGACCATTTTTCGGTTACGTGTATTTGGACATTGAGTCTCGCGTATACTCAGAGAATAAATATAATATACATGCGCTTGTCGTTGACAGTATCACCGACCAATTACCTAATCACTATATAGCCAAGGGTGACATGAGGTACTTAAGTCTGCGAGAGGTATGCAGACTTAACGTGGAATATTCCTGGATGCGTGGATGTCGTCATCGGTGCACAACTGTTCCCATATATTTATTTAGGGAACAGGGTTGAATCGGGTACTAGTGCACCCCCCGCGTTATCGACCGCTTTCGGTTTCGTGTTGATGGGTGATTACCCCAATAATGTGCTCAACACAAACACATCATTTTCGGCACTCGCACTGAATGATTTAGTGCAAAAATTTTGGCTGTTAGAAGAGATACCTAATATAAAATTTCTAAGTCCGGAGGAGACAGAATGTGAGAATCTCTTTACTTCATCAATTTCTCGCACTGATGATGGTAGATATTCTGCTGCTTTACCTTTCTGTAAAGATCCAAGACAATTGGGTAATTCTCGTACTGCTGCCCGACGCCGATTTTTGGCATTGGAGCGAAAATTTAAACATTCCCCTGCTTTGCAGGAGAATTATAACAAGGTTATCAGTGAATATATTGAAAATAATTACCTATCAGAAGTCTCAGAGTCTGATATCACAGAAGATGGATATTACATCCCAAATCATGCTGTCACTCGTCCAGACAAATCAATGCCTCGTATTGTGCTCGATGCTAGTGCTAAAACACACACAGGGCTGTCACTGAATGACATTATTCATACTGGTCCCAATTTGCAAGCCGATTTGTTTCTGCTTTTGCTTGACTTTCGTCTTTTTCCCATCGCTATGACTGCGGATATAAAGCAAATGTATTTACAGATTGAAGTTCCTAGCAAGCATCGCAGATACCTGAGGATCTTATTTCGATTCTCAAATAATGGTCTCATACGAACTTTTCATTTCAATCGAGTTCCTTTCGGTTTGACGGCAAGTCCATACTTAGCAATGCGGACGGTTCGCCAGTTGGCCCAGGATATGAGACCACATTACCCGGACGCTGCCAAAGTGGCAGAGTCCAAGCTGTACATGGACGACCTGGTCTATTTTTTTGCAGATGAGCCCAGCGCCATACGTCTTTCTCGAGAATTAATCTCATTGTTTAAGTCCGGTGCCTTTGATTTAGTAAAATGGACTAGTAATTCTCAAGTTGTACTTGAGAACCTCCCGGATTCTCACCGCAGCCCAGTGGACTTCACTGTTGGTTCTAACAATACCTCTAAGGTGTTGGGCCTGTCGTGGGAACCAGCTGATGACAGCTTCTTCTTTACGACATCTTGTGTTCAGGAGAAGTGCACAAAGCGGAGCATACTCTCCATAGTCGCCCGCTTATTTGATGTCCTCGGCTTGGTCGCCCCTGTCATTCTGTACGCTAAATTACTTATCAAAGAGCTATGGCTGTGCAACATTGGTTGGGATGATACACCCCCTGATAGCGTCGGTTTTCGGCGCTTACACAGGAATTTCCTCTAATTTCAATGATGAAAATCCCTCGCCATGTTGGTGTCCTGAAAGACAGTACGGTGCTCGTTGTTCCTTTCTGCGATGCAAGCATGAATGGTTACGGCTGTGTGATTTATTTGCACACCACTGATCTGTTTGGGAAAATTACAGTGAGATTGTTGTGCGCAAAATCAAAGGTTTCTCCCACCAAAGTGACGACCCTCGCTCGTTTGGAGCTCTGTGCCGCAGTATTGATGTCCAAATTAATACGGACGGTTCAAGATAATTATTCTGAGCGTCTTCCTATTGCAGGAACATATGCGTTTTCCGATTCTACCGTTGCGCTCTCTTGGATACATTCTTCACCGCATCGCTGGTCGGTGTTTGTTAGTAATCGCGTAGCTCAGTGCCAAGAAAATTTGTCTCCAGAGAACTTTTACCATGTTGCTGGTAGTGAAAACCCGAGCGACTGCCTTTCTCGTGGCATGCTTCCTTCCCAACTCGTTTCACATGATTTATGGTGGAACGGCCCATCATGGATTCGCAGCCCACCTTTGGAATGGCCATTAAAACCGTTTCACCCTACCAATACTGGTGAAATGCCTGAACACAAAGCTAATGTGCTCATTGCAACATTTCAGGGTGAAAAATCGGTCCTGAGTGAACTGGCTCAGCGTATATCCACTTGGGATAAACTACTAAGGATTGTTGTTTATGTCCTCCGATTCATAAGAAAGATATCACTTTCCTCTGGAACGGTCAATAATCTTATGACTGCTGAAAAGGCTGTGATTCGTGCTGTGCAGAGTATTCATTTTGCAGGAGATATTGCTGCACTCCAGGAAGGCAAATTTCATTCCAAAAGACTTCAGAGTTTATCTCTATTTCTTGATGGAGATAATCTGTTACGTATTGGGGGGCGGCTTTCTAAATCGGATTTACCTTTTGAGGTTAAACATCCGGTTTTACTTCCCAAACTTGACTGTGTTGTCGATCTGATCATCGCTCACTTTCATGTCGTGAACTGTCATACAGGCCCAGGACTTCTTATGTCTATCTTACGTCAACGCTATTGGATATTAGATGCTAGGACTGTTATTAGGGCGATGGTGCGGAAATGCAATTGTTGCTTCCGCTTAAATCCATCGCATCCTACACCGAAGATGGCAGATTTACCGTCATATCGTGTTGCAGAAGCAAAGGCCTTCGTACATACCGGTGTAGATTACGCAGGTCCCCTCCGTATTACGCTGACTCGTCGGAGAGGACAACATTCTCAAAAGGCATATATTTGTCTATTCGTATGCCTTGTGACCAAGGCTATTCATATTGAGTTGGTCTCTGACTTAACTTCAAATGCTTTCCTGGCTGCTTTCAGCCGTTTTATTTCTCGGCGTGGCCCGGTAACATGCTTGTATTCAGATAATGGTACTAATTTTGTGGGTGCGAAGGCACAATTAGATGACCTCTACAAGTTTTTGGTTTAATCTGAATATGAGCCCTCATTAAAGCGCGAACTCGCTAAGCGTCGTATAGAGTGGAAAATGATTCCACCACGCGTGCCTCATTTTGGGGGTATGTGGGAGTCGAACATAAAGAGCATGAAGACACACTTGTACCGTGTGATTGGAACTCAGCTTCTCACCTATGAGGAGTTACAGACTGTCCTAGTTCAAATTGAGTGCATAATGAATTCGCGTCCACTTACAGTTATGTCTTCTGATCCTTATCCAGAAGTCCTTACGCCTGCGCATTTTTTAATGTCGACACCATTGCAGTACTTGCCTGCTTCTGTCCTGGCAGACGGTAAAATCAATTTGACTCAGCGTAAGCAATTATTAGACAGCATGGTTCAGTCCTTCTGGAAGAAGTGGCGTTCAGAGTATCTGCACACCTTGCAAGTCAGGCAGAAGTGGACTACTTCTGATCATCCGATTGATATCGGAACTGTCGTACTAGTGGGACAGGAAGATTCCCCTCCGTTAAATTGGCCTTTAGGCGTGATAACTGAAATCCATCCCGGAATGGATAAAATTGTTCGCGTTGCGACGGTAAAGACACGATTTGGTTCTTTTAAACGTCCGGTTGTCAAATTATATCCCATTCCAACGCAATAATTTTATATTCTATCTATTTTTGTTTATTTTTATTTATTTATTTTTTGTTTTTTAGTCATTGTTTCAATGATCTCTGACCCAGACATGGCATTACTTAATATCCGTTATCTTGGTCAATTGAACTTTATTACATTGTATTTTTTAGTTATTTTTCTTTATTTTGTGAGATTCTGCGAATTTCCAATGCGTGTCATTCCTGAATATTACCGGTGAATACAGTCACTTTATTTCTATTTCATTTCTTGTTTCATTTGTATTTTTATACTCTTTCTTTTGTAAGCTCTACGAACTTCCAAGGCGGGGAATATGGATACGCTCCATAAATATATTTGTATCCATTTTCTTAATCAATTAATAATTTATGCTATGAGACCATGAGGGCGCCATCTATGGTTTTTGTATTGTATTGAATTTACCTATGTGGCTTGAGATCAGTATATTCATGCATTTCCTTACCTCTGTGAATCAGGCAATTGCTTCCGACGGGAGTGTGAGTCAAAACCAACAGATGTCACTCCTGGTCAGTCATTATTAAATGGTTCACCCAGTGAGTGAATTATTGTTGTGCCTAGGATTTGGCACATATTATTGATGGGCAAATTTATTTTTTCATTGTTGAAACTTCCTTGCTGTGCGAAACATCTGTTAAGATTATGCAATACCGCCTTGATATATTTTTAATGAAAAGAAGTGTCTTTTGTGTTGGACATCGCCAATGAGCTGCATTCTCTGAGTGAGTATTGTTTTGTTTCACTTTGGTTGGAATTGCTGGGTCAACTGTTTTTGTGTCACATGGGGAAGAATTCAATTTTCGTTAATTTACATAGGGTAGTAAGTCCCTCGTGTCAGGGGCTATTTACACGCCCCTACAACATGCTTTGGTTATGTAGTTTTGCTTTTGTGCCAGTTTCACTACCTGGATGGTCTGGATACATGCGAAACTGTTACGATGGCAGACAAAACTTTGGACCATCTTATATACTGGCTTTGCCTTTTATAAACATAGATCCAGGAAATCCGACTGCTATTTACTCTGTCCTTAGTTAAGCTTCTAAAGAAAGCAAGTTAGCTGGCCAGCCGTGTATTGTGACATTTGACCAACCACTTTTCCTGTAGCAGTGGACATTGTTGCAAGTTCTTCTACAGAAAGTGAAATATCTGGAGCAATCGTCAGACTAGGCGGATTCCATCTTCTAATGAGTTTCCTTGGTTGCTTAGGAAAGTTTATGGAAGGTAGTGGAATCGAAGAAATGTGGACCTCTGTTTATGGAAAATCAACGATTCCTCACCTTATGTCAGGACATGCTTACGCAAGGACTTATAGAGCTCACATGACGACCCAGGCAGCTTTGATATTACTGCTATTCGAGGAATGTTCATCTATTAAATAAATGATTACAAACGACTTTAAGGATATTCATAACCAAATAATAAACAAACAAACAACTGTTGAAGACGCCATGAGAGATTGTAAAACAAATGAAATAATGACAAGACTAGAAGAAGTGTATGAAGATTTGGTTAAAACTTCAACTAGTAGAACTTCAAAACTGTGGCTACAAGAGTTTCAATTGGTGAATTTGGTTCTAGACTTTATTCTGGCAGAGAGAATCGGCGATTGGAATTTGCACATTAGAACAGTCAAGCAAATGATACCGTATTTCCATGCTGCTGGACATTTTCTCTACGCCAAATCCGCACAAATATACTTACAACAAATGTTGAGTGTACAAACGAAAATGTCAAATGAAGACTTCGAAAGGTTCGTCAATAAAGGTTTCTTTACAGTTCGGCGTACAAATGGATTTTTTACCGGTATCTGGACGGACATGACCATAGAGCAGACATTAATGCGATCATCAAAATCCATAGGTGGACTTACTCATGGACGAGGATTAAGCGAGAGGACGCTAACCAAGTTCATTGCTTGCGTTCCTGGATCCCTACAAATTTGTGAGGCTTTCGAGAAGTTCTCTGGCTGCTTGACTCAGTTTAACGAACAGCACACTGAACTAAGACGCAGTAGAAGAGAAAGGGACTTGCAAGATATTAGTAAATTTCTCGGATGGCTGCGTATCCATAATCCTTTCCGACAGAGCAAAGATTTAATGTCTTTATCCTATGGTCTAGTAGTGACAAGTTCGGGTGAAAACTGCGATGAAGCGTATGATGTAGGAATGAACTGCTTGAAAGACATCGAAGGAAATAATTTTGCAGATGTTAAATTGAAAAGAAAAAATAAAGTTAAAACTATAGGCTCCGTATTAAGTGGCATAAATGTGAGATCTGAAGAAGTGCCAATTAATCCTGATCAGCTGTTTAATAGGGTTATTTGTATGTCTCAAGGAACAAATAATCTCAAACAATACTTCAACTATGAACTCAGCTCCTTTGTCTTTATTTGAAAACAATAAAATGATAAGAAAGGGAACTAAATCAAGTCTTATGAAAATATTTGAAAAGTGGACAGTTAGCAACGAAGTTTTTGAGAATTTGCCCCCAAAAATATATGTAGTAGATGGAGGGTATCTTTTGCATAGTGTTATTTGGCCTGACAAAGTTACATATAGCAGCATCATAGAGAAGTATGTTGACACTGTAATGAAATGGTATGGGAAAGATTGTCATGTTGTGTTCGATGGGTATCCTGACTATCCCACCACAGAAGGGGTCGAACATATGCGGAGAAGTAAAAAACATCTCTAGAAATGAAATTCAACGTTAATATGGAGTGCTCTGTGAAGCAAAATGAATTTTTGGCAAATCCAAAAAACAAAAGCCAGCTCATTGAACAGCTCTCTCAAAAGCTTAATGAAGCAAACATTCTAACCATTGTGGCGGAGGAAGACGCAGATACTGAAGTGGTCGGAAGAGCAATAGATGTTTCCCAGTTTCAAAGTGGGAGGCCAGTAGTTGTTGTCGGACAGGATACTGATCTTTTCGTTCTATTATTAGGGCTACCACAGTGTCAAAATGTGCGACTATTCTTTCACAAACCCTCTGGCACACCATCAACGTATGACATCAGCAAGATTTGTGAAGAGATTGGTGATATGAAGGATGTGATATTATTTTTGGCAAAGGCAAAATTTACGCGTACAAATTGTTATCAAATAATCTCCGCACAAAAGTTTTACAGTTTTATGAAAAACAGGCAAACAAAAATATTCTCAAAGAGGTAGGAGAGGCTTTTGTCTTGAAATTATATGGATGCACAAGGTCTGCAAGTCTGAATGACAGTAGATATTCAATGTACCTTTAAGCTGTTGCAAAAATGTAATGAAAATCCAAATTTAACATGGCATCCCTCCCTCCAAGATCTGGTGCTGCTGAACAACACGCCTATCGAACATACTATCAGATTAAAAAATGGATCGGAGATAAGGAAATCAGCGCTACGGACTGGGGATGTATTTTAACTGACAACATGCTGTACCCAGTGCACTAAAAAAAACCACCGGCACCTGAAGAAGTTATAAACTTAGTTTCCTGCAACTGAAAAAAGGCTTGCAAAAATAATTGTAGCTGCATAATAATCAAGCATCACTTGATTGCACAGAAATGTGGGAGCTGTGGCGGATCATGCAGCAATGTAAGCTTGGTTGAAGTCGAGGAAAATGAAGAACTTCTCATGGAAGTTTAGGATATCATAAAATTAAGATACCGCAATTATTTTGTTCTAAAATAACATCTTTAAAAAATATTACATGAATTTTCAAACCAAAAACTATTTAAAATACCTATTTTCGCTGAATACTTATTATTATTTGAAACAAATTAAAAAAGTGAGGAATTTAAGTTTCACCGAGACTCGATTAGTTTTATTTATAGAAAATGCAATAGTGTACCTTAAAGATAAAAAACACTCTCACTATACAACAATATTTGCATTACAACGCCGCGCCGGCCGGCCCCACCTCGACTGAACCCGCCATGATAACCTCGCTGGATCTCCAACAAAGTAAGTAATTTTTTATATCATTTTAAAGGTAATAATAGGGGCTACAACTTTTGTGGGAAATATTTTTTCATAAAATATCGGCGCAAAAAGTTATGTGACAAAAAGTAAAATTACTTGCCAAAAAATATACAAATTTTTACCTTATCATACGAATTACAAACAAACGGTAAAAGTTACGACGAAAGTTAACTGGACATTAATTGTTGACAATGTTACAACAAAGAGAATAAAAAAATTGCAATCCAATATGTTGTTTAGTAATCGAGATAGAAGCGATTTACGAAACCCTTACACTTTTCATGTTTGGGGGGGCACAGGGGGGGAAGCAAGGGGGGTAGGGGCGGGGACTTTTTGCAAAACCCTTGTCTAAATGGTAGTAGTCGATGGGGAAAAAATTAGCTTTATACTATTTAGTTCCATCTAAAAACACAGGCTGACTGGGCTATTGGTGACGGTGCAAGAAGAACCAAGTCATCTGCGTAATTAATGTTATTTACACACACTCCATTTAAATGGCAACCTATTTTCGTGGCATTAAGTCTTTGAATAAGCTCAAAGGTGTATGGATTGAGCGTAACCGGAGACATGCTTCCTCCTTCCTTAAGCCACTTTTCAAAAAGAATGGGTTGGAAAATTCCCCAAACCATTTCACAATATTTTCTTGTTGCGTGTGCCAAATTGAAAGAATAGCTATTACATCTTCTGAAACTGCTCTTTACCTTAGTTTTTCCTACAGTTTAATATGACATATATATACACGGTCAAACGCTTTGCTTAAATCTAGAAAGCAGGTATGGATTGGCATTTTTCTTAGTTTATAATAACTGATGGTTTCTTTCAGGGAATATATTGCCATTGATGTTGAGAGTGCAGGTTTGAATTCGATGGTTATGCTCTGTTATTAGATGATCTATTACGACAGCAGATAATTTATTTATTTTTTTTATAAAAGAAAAAACCTTTTTTACAAAGTACTATACCTGACCTGCGATGATATCTTCAGACGAAGTGGTTAACCTTTAATTTATAAAAAAACCTAATATTTTACATGTTACGCATACGGATAATCTGAATTCTCAATAAATCAGTTCCAATTTTTAAAATGTTAATTTAAACATTTTTTGTTCAAAATAGGTACTGTAGGCTTGTCTGAATTCTTCAAAGAAACAGACTTCCAATTTAGAAAATAACCCTTAAATTCAAAGCAAATCTGAGTGTTAGAGTTTATTGAACCGGAGTTCCGAGCAGAATGGACGGAGTCGCAACAGAAATGAGTATCTTCTATCTTCTATCTTCTATCTTCTATCTTCTATCTTCTATCTTCTATCTTCTATCTTCTATCTTCTATCTTCTATCTTCTATCTTCTATCTTCTATCTTCTATCTTCTATCTTCTATCTTCTATCTTCTATCTTCTATCTTCTATCTTCTATCTTCTATCTTCTATCTTCTATCTTCTATCTTCTATCTTCTATCTTCTATCTTCTATCTTCTATCTTCTATCTTCTATCTTCTATCTTCTATCTTCTATCTTCTATCTTCTATCTTCTATCTTCTATCTTCTATCTTCTATCTTCTATCTTCTATCTTCTATCTTCTATCTTCTATCTTCTATCTTCTATCTTCTATCTTCTATCTTCTATCTTCTATCTTCTATCTTCTATCTTCTATCTTCTATCTTCTATCTTCTATCTTCTATCTTCTATCTTCTATCTTCTATCTTCTATCTTCTATCTTCTATCTTCTATCTTCTATCTTCTATCTTCTATCTTCTATCTTCTATCTTCTATCTTCTATCTTCTATCTTCTGTCTTCTGTCTTCTGTCTTCTGTCTTCTGTCTTCTGTCTTCTGTCTTCTGTCTTCTGTCTTCTGTCTTCTGTCTTCTGTCTTCTGTCTTCTGTCTTCTGTCTTCTGTCTTCTGTCTTCTGTCTTCTGTCTTCTGTCTTCTGTCTTCTGTCTTCTGTCTTCTGTCTTCTGTCTTCTGTCTTCTATCTTCTGTCTTCTGTCTTCTGTCTTATGTCTTCTGTCTTCTGTCTTCTGTCTTCTGTCTTCTGTCTTCTGCCTTCTGCCTTCTGCCTTCTGCCTTCTGCCTTCTGCCTTCTGCCTTCTGCCTTCTGCCTTCTGCCTTCTGCCTTCTGCCTTCTGCCTTCTGCCTTCTGCCTTCTGCCTTCTGCCTTCTGCCTTCTGCCTTCTGCCTTCTGCCTTCTGCCTTCTGCCTTCTGCCTTCTGCCTTCTGCCTTCTGCCTTCTGCCTTCTGCCTTCTGCCTTCTGCCTTCTGCCTTCTGCCTTCTGCCTTCTGCCTTCTGCCTTCTGCCTTCTGCCTTCTGCCTTCTGCCTTCTGCCTTCTGCCTTCTGCCTTCTGCCTTCTGCGTTCTGCCTTCTGCCTTCTGCCTTCTGCCTTCTGCCTTCTGCCTTCTGCCTTCTGCCTTCTGCCTTCTGCCTTCTGCCTTCTGCCTTCTGCCTTCTGCCTTCTGCCTTCTGCCTTCTGCCTTCTGCCTTCTGCCTTCTGCCTTCTGCCTTCTGCCTTCTGCCTTCTGCCTTCTGCCTTCTGCCTTCTGCCTTCTGCCTTCTGCCTTCTGCCTTCTGCCTTCTGCCTTCTGCCTTCTGCCTTCTGCCTTCTGCCTTCTGCCTTCTGCCTTCTGCCTTCTGCCTTCTGCCTTCTGCCTTCTGCCTTCTGCCTTCTGCCTTCTGCCTTCTGCCTTCTGCCTTCTGCCTTCTGCCTTCTGCCTTCTGCCTTCTGCCTTCTGCCTTCTGCCTTCTGCCTTCTGCCTTCTGCCTTCTGCCTTCTGCCTTCTGCCTTCTGCCTTCTGCCTTCTGTCTTCTGTCTTCTGTCTTCTGTCTTCTGTCTTCTGTCTTCTGTCTTCTGTCTTCTGTCTTCTGTCTTCTGTCTTCTGTCTTCTGTCTTCTGTCTTCTGTCTTCTGTCTTCTGTCTTCTGTCTTCTGTCTTCTGTCTTCTGTCTTCTGTCTTCTGTCTTCTGTCTTCTGTCTTCTGTCTTCTGTCTTCTGTCTTCTGTCTTCTGTCTTCTGTCTTCTGTCTTCTGTCTTCTGTCTTCTGTCTTCTGTCTTCTGTCTTCTGTCTTCTGTCTTCTGTCTTCTGTCTTCTGTCTTCTGTCTTCTGTCTTCTATATAAATAAAAACGAATCGCCGAAATGTATGTACGCGCATAACTTCCGTACGACTGCACCAAATTGGATAATTCCATTTTTTGTGTTCGTTATTGTCTCGTTATGTTGGAAAGGACTCGCAGGGAGAAACAATTTCTTTGTTAAATGGCAACGCATGCCGGGTACCAGCTAGTTTTGAATAATACGAAAATGTGCTATTTGTTAGATAAACAGGGTTTTAAGGGACGTACATGAATTACTACCAGTGATTCCCGGCATTATTTGGAGTAAAAATGTAAAATAAATTTTGGTCTTCGGTGACTTTTTCAATTGCTTTTAAAAAATAAAAATTTTCAAAATCAAACCTTTTTTTCTTCAACATGTCGTCACCGGTCACTCAGCCGACTAACCAACCAACCCAACAATCTGGCCCTAACTGTTCAATACCTTCTCATTATTAAATGTTTTTAGTTTAAATAAATTAGTTAAAAGTTTAGTTTAGTTACCAAAAAAACACATCAAAAATGTCACCGAAGACCAAAATTTCATTTACATTTTTTACTCCAATTAATGTCAGGTATCACTAGTTTAACACTCTTTATCTCCCAGAGTTGACACAAGCGGTTCCATGAAAACTCAGAATCATGCACAATTTCAAAACCCCTTTGAAAAATAATAAGTATTAAAAAAAAATAAAAATTGCCCATAATCACTTAATGACTTTTCAAAGAAGGTGTTAAAGTTGCATGATTCTGAGTTGTCCGGTAACTAACACGAACACATTGCTCACACAGATGCATTGCTTGCATACAACATGTTTTCAACATGCTATTTGATAAGAACATTCCAGTGACAATGAGAAAAAATTCATTTTGAAAAACACATAGTCAACAAACCGTAAAACTTTTCATTTTTCTATAAAATGTAGATAAGACACACTGGTTGATTCGGTAAAATATGAACGGGCGTAAACGAGACGAAATGCAGTTTATCAGTGACGTCTCACAAGAACACCAAACGTGTATAAAAATGCTCCAATACACGCAATCCTATGTTTGTGTTGTCCGCAACAACTCTATTTGCGCGTATATTCCAATATACCCACTAACTTCTTAGAAAAATAGATTGAAATACTTTTGTGCGCAGACAAGATGTTTTACAACTAACTTAAATCAATATAATATTACATCAGACTATTACAGTTGTAGCGGATTAACTGCGAAGAGAAAATCCGGCGCCGAATTTTTTCGTGCCAGCAAATTCCAGTAGCCGCATTCCTCCGTAATGAGATTAGGGGCTTCCTTCTATCCTTACCTGTAGATACTTTCTTTATACTACCTTCATTGGGTAAGTTCGGAAATGCAAAATCTTGAAAATATTCACAAAATTTAATTGACAACATTAGAACCTGAGAAAACTGTCCTCCGTTTAAGACGCCAAGTCTAGCCATTAAAACCGTTGATTTTTAATAAAAAAAAAACCTTTAATAAATTTTCATGTGGTCCGTTAACGATTTTTATGATTTCAGGGAAAAATTTGATTTTGTTTTATGAAATAATAGAAAATTTGAAGCATACTTTTTTGGACGCCATGTTCACGGAACTACGAGATCGAAATCGGAAGCTTTAGATTACTTTTTTATATTAGCTTCACACCTTTTTTTATACTAACTCCACACAGGAAAATAATTTCCCTCAGAATCTATGCCATCTGAGATGCTGAGTGGAGGGTCTTTTTGAGGAGAGGAAGGAATGAACATTGGTCAGGAAGAGACCCATGTTGTAGAAACGAGGAAACAGCCGAGCTGTTGAACACAAGAACGAGTCGAAGAAGCGACCCGTTTTCATGAGACAATGTCAACCGTGTAGATATTATTGTTGGGCTCGCGTTTGGCGTGTTTCCTGACTGGTGCCGAAGGGATCAATGGCGCTAGTTCCTCGGAGCATCTTCCATTGAGTGTAGGACAAGGATAGCATGGGTAGCAAGGATCATGCTTTAATTTGTGTTTATATGATTTGTATATATATATACATGTATTTTTCTTTTTTTCTACCACTTTATGTTTTCTTTAATGTTTTAATCTATGTTTTTACATATATCATAAATTTTAGCGGAAACTTCGCTGGTTAATGCAACTATGTAATATGTTACTTTCTTATTAAAATATGTATAACTGTTTGTTTCCTAAATAAACTAAAATAAAAATAGCATACCCACCCGACGCCTTTGCTCTAAAGATTGCAATCCGTCTGCAATGTCATCTTTGGGGATGCTGTGTGGGGGGTCTTATTAGGGAAAGGAAAGATAGGAAGTTTTAGGAAAAAAAACGGTATGGGGGAGGGAGGGTGGGTCTGAGGGTCAATGTGTCCACGTCTCTTCCCTGCCCCTTCTACTGCGGCGCGTAGGTCGAGGGGAGAGGTTGGAGGGCTAGAGAGGTCAGGTTAGGTCTGCCTCAACCAATCTCTCCCCATCCGGCCCGCCACACAGAAGGTGGACAAACGCGTTGGCCGCCGTACCCTGACAAACCACATCCCATGAACCCGGGCATCCCTGCTAAGTCACCAAATGTAGCGAACCGCTTGGGGTGACCTCTAACAGTAATGTTGGTTATCCAATAAATGGCTGCCCGCCTCCTATATTATTTATTTATTTATTTATTTATTTATTTATTTATTTATTTATTTATTTATTTATTTATTTATTTATTTATTTATTTATTTATTTATTTATTTATTTATTTATTTATTTATTTATTTATTTATTTATTTATTTATTTATTTATTTATTTATTTATTTATTTATTTATTTATTTATTTATTTATTTATTTATTTATTTATTTATTTATTTATTTATTTATTTATTTATTTATTTATTTATTTATTTATTTATTTATTTATTTATTTATTTATTTATTTATTTATTTATTTATTTATTTATTTAGTTATTTATTTATTTATTTATTTATTTATTTATTTATTTATTTATTTATTTATTTATTTATTTATTTATTTATTTATTTATTTATTTATTTATTTATTTATTTATTTATTTATTTATTTATTTATTTATTTATTTATTTATTTATTAACGTATTTTTTATTTTTTTTTCATTTATTTATTAATTTTATTATTTTTTTTTTTTTTTGTATTTTTTTAATTTTATTGTTTTTTTTTTCAGTTTCTCCATAAAACAGTTATACACCATATTATTACGGATAAATTATATATGTATACATATATGAATTTTTTTAATTAGTTCTTTATTATTAAGTATCTAAGAAGGCCTCTCCAAAGATATTCTATTTTACTAGTATCTACCTACTGGGCCAGTATCATTAGTAGATACTATTCTGTGCGCATTAAAAGATTTATAGGTTCTTGAATGACTGTTTATTGTTGTTTCGTACTTAACAAATAGAGTTTAAGAGTACTCACATCCTTACTATTGGGAAGCTATGTTTTGTCTGAGGCTGCCGCGATATAATGAAAAAGCAGACCTGCCTTCGGGTTGTTTCGGCACATCTCGTAAAACGAAACCATGTGACCCGAATGGTCTATAGACAACTAAACTAATCATATATTACAACAAGTATCAATCTTATTCGTGTAGAAATACATTCCAGAGTTTATGGCCTGACATTTTTAAAAGCCCTCAAATTTACTACGCTTTGGTTTCCTTAACCTTTCGAAAGCTGATGACGTATCGATCTATCACAAACATCACAGCAGGATTAAATTTAATCTATTGATAGACCTGACAATGAGCTCATATATATTTATATAGTCATATTTAAGTCGGTTGGGAGGAGCGGATGAGACATAAAAGTCAATATGTGACATTTTGTCACCGTGACACCGGGAGTCGTATAACAGTTTGTCATAGTTGCAAAAGGTCATTACGGAGTTATGTAACTCATGTAATCATTTGGTATCGATCACTTTTTATGGACGTATCTATGACGAGTCTAAGCTGTTATGATGACGAATGGACACATAGAATACCGACGAAATAAATAAATTGTTTCTTCAAATATACCCTGCAAATATACCTTGTGGTATCATAATTGATATAATGAAAACAAATAAAACGGCTCTAATGGTCATAAGACATGGACAAGGACCAAAAAATATTCCTCCAGCTACACTGAACGGTGTGAATCTGCGGTTAACTGAAGGAACTAAATACCTTGGACACGTAATCACCAGCAATCTGATGGACGATGATGACATCGATAGGCAAAGAAGAGCTCTCAGCGTAAAAGCAAACATGATCAGCAGAAGATTCCGCCTTTGCAGTACCGCTGTAAAAAGGACGCTCTTCATTTCCTTCTGCGCAACGCTGTATACGTGCGAACTCTGGGTAAACTACAAGAAGAGTAGTATAGAAAGACTCCGGGTTCAGTACAACAAAGCCTTCCGCATAATGTTTGGTCTCCCCAGATATTGCAGCGCTTCCCAGATGTTCACGGAGGGGCGCGCCCCTCCGTGAAGGGCTGCATAGCCTGGAACTCGCGAGTTCCAGGCTATGCAGCCCTTATTAGATCCAGGGTGGCAGGAATGAGGGAAAGGATATGCAGCTCTGGTAATATCCTAGTCATGGAAGCCCGCCTCAGTCCATCATCCAGCATTGATGCACACTGGAGAAAAATACTGGCTCCTAATTTGCTCACAGAATTCTAAAAGCCAATAACTATTACTATCTTCTTATTTTCTTATATCTTTTATTATATCTTATCACCTTTGTTTCATGCATTTATAATCATATTTACCTGCTTTTCTTTTTTATTTTTTCTCAAATATTTTGTATATTATGTATTATACCCTTATGGAATGTGCGGGATTGCACTATTCTCCCCACATACCGGAATAAACATATATTTATTTATTTACGTCAGCGTAACGGTTACCCAGTAAGGCAGACAAGGCAAATCATAAGAGCCAAATCTGCACCAAATGAAGACAGAATTGAACAAGAGTTAAAGGGCTGCGCTTTCCTACCTTACGTTCACAATGTGACAGACAGAATTGCCAGGCTATTGAAAAAAGAAAGCATCAAGACTGTCTTCGGAACCACGACAAAAATACGAGACTTTTTGAGGCCTGCAAAGACCAAGTTTCCTCTGGAAACAGATGGAGTATATAAACTCAGCTGTTCCGGATGTGATAAGGTCTATGTGGGCCAGACAGAGCGGACGATCTCCAAAAGGATATCGGAACACTTTCGAGCATGTAAACTTGGCCACCCTGACCAATCGGCAATCGCCGAGCATTTAATTGAAACCGGCCATTACTTTGGATTTGTTGCTGAAGTCCTGGGAAGACCGAAAACTCATAGAGCACGCCTGATTACGGAGGCAATTGAAATTTACAAAAATCCTGTAAATATAATTAGAGACGACAGAGCTAAACTCAATAGTTCTTGGTATCCGGTAATTGACGGTTACATCAAGGCTAAACGCAAAAAACATGTTGAAGTATATTGTAGCGCTAGCTCGTAGAGGAGTGGAGCTGGCGACACGGTATCGCTCCTAAGTAGATAAGTACTAACATCACCCCTAACTATTACACATCTGCCCTGATGATGGACACTGCAACGCTGTCCGAAACGTTGGCTACAGAAGGAGGTAGCGCAACACGGCATAATACCCCAAAAACTAATAAAAATAAATTATATAACTTAGTTTAAACCACCATATTATTAACATATCGACATGTTTCAAAAACAATGTTTTCTTCATCGGGACAAGTTGTTAATACAAAAATAAATGAGAAACCAACTGTATAGATAAATAAGAACTAAGACAAAATATTAAAAAGGAGAGGTGATTAATTACTTATAAATCTCATAAAAAATAGTTATTCAAAATTAAATATAAAAATTACTTCAGGATATATAAAATTGCATTTAGATAATAAAAAACTTTTAAAATAAACAAAAAAACAGGAAGTCTACGTAACAAAATAAACAATTATAATTGTAAGTATTAAAAAGAAAATAAATTAAAAAATCATTATAATAAGGTTCAATTAGGAATTCCACAGAGCCGAACCCTCTGATATGAAACTATCTGGAGTCGGTGAATTATTTTCCCATTTGGTCTCTGGTGGTTTGTTGTTCTCGTATTGTTTTGTATTTATAATACTTATATAGTGCAATTGCATAGCGTGGTTTGACTATTCTCTATCCACATTTAGAACAACCCGCGATGGTACAAAATTTGGTTTGTTCTGCGCAAACCACTCCCCCCGCTACGGTCCCTTCACCGGCCCTTGGCTGCCGCCAACCACTTCGTCCAAAATTCAGCATGCCGTTGACCGTCGTCCGCGTTACAAAAAATTAACCCATTCAGACCCAGTGGTAAAATGGGTAATCAGCCGATATGTTCAAATACATTATCACTAATTACAAAGAACAAAAGAGGGCAGCTGTCACAGAGGGTTATATGATAAATGATAAATAATAAGTATATGGTAAATGTCACTGTTAGTGAAGCCAACAAAACTGGGTTCCGATTTCTTCCTTAACATTGCGAATTAAACACGAGCGAATTGGTATGGTCGATGATAAAATAACATGTTAAAGTAAACAATATCTCCTTCAAAATAATTGCCTAAGAACACCCACGTAAGAATGCATCGGAAAAGTTACAACAGAGTATTTGAGTAATTTTATTCGACATATTATTGGTACTAAGCGATAATTTTGGAATGTTTATCATATTATTGTTCATGACCTCGGAGACAACAACGATGATTCACTGGCTTTCAATGTTTCAAGTGAATCATCTTAGGTTTTTTTTAAATGAAAATGATGATATTTTTAAGTTCGGATTAATTCCTCAGCCAATTTGGTAAATCTCATGCCACATAAAGTACAATATGTATTTGGTAATACTACCGCTACCATTATTTAAAAGGTATAAATTGTTGTCATTTTTTGTCAGACAAATAAAATAAAATTTAATAAAATAATTCAATTTATTTAAATAGTGGGATTGAATGTGTTAGCGTTCGTCTAGTAAGCAGTGGGGAGAAGGGGCGGAGACATGCGCGTCCACCGGTTGTTCTTATTTTGGATCGAGAATAGATGATCATTTGGGAAGTGTGTGAAAGGGTTTAGTTTTTCCCGTGGGAAAAATTTAACCCGGACATTTAAATTGGATAATTTGTAGAGCGCCGTTTTTGTGAAAAATCACCCCAAGGGCGCTTTACAGAGATGGCTATTTAAAAAAAAATGTTTGGTCATTTATAATATTTAAATTTAAACACATTGTTTTGGAAACATGTGGATATTGTTAATAATACAGTGGTTTAAACTATGTTATATGTTTTCATTATATAAGTAAATTGTAATTATACATGGTGTAACAGCTACCCGAAGGGTTTTAACCAGCGATTACTTAGCATATTTGTAGTAAAAAATGTAGAAGTAATTTTTCAGTCCAATGTTATTTTTTTTCAACTGAGTAGCTCGGTCACGTGATAAGCACTCCTTCTCGTTCCAACAGCACAGTAAAATACGAACCAGCGTATGTGTCTCGTGATACCGTCGCGACTTGTAGCAGTGTGATCAGCGACGAGTGACTGTATTTTTTAACAAATAAATTAATAAATATGCTCATAAATCGCTGATTAAAATCATTAGAGTACATGCTGTCACACCTATATATCGATGTAATCAATGAAAGAACCGCACTAAAAATATATTTAAATACTAGCTGATCCGGCGAACTTCGTACCGCCTCAGAATCAAAAACTGTTGTCAACTTATTAGCTGAATTGATCTAAATTGTTTCTCCCTGCGTATACCATACCTTGATCTAAATTGTTTCTCCCTGCGTATCCTTTCCCCTCTCGCGTTCCCTCTCCCTCTCCCCACTCCACTTCTCCCCTTCCCCCGTCCCGCTAATCCCCCTTCCTGAGTTCCTTACCCCCCCCCCCTCCCCCCTCCCCCGGTTCACAGTCCAATATTATACCCCTTACAATATTGCTGCAGTTCTTTCAAAATAGGAGAATTCGTTCCATACAAAATGTATGGGGAAAATAATTTTCTTTGGAGTGGAACACCCTTTACTTTTAGGGGTATGAAAAATAGATGTTGGTCGATTCTCAGACCTACCAGATAAGCACACAAAATTTCATCAAAATTGGTCAAGCCGTTTCGGAGGAGTATGGTAACAAACACCGTGACACGAGAATTTTATATATTAGATTTATACATTTTAATATGTATAATACTAGCTGGTTCCCGACATGCGTTGAAATGCCATTTTCAAAGAAATACATTGTTTCTTTCTGAATCACATTTCCCGTGCGTCCCCGTTCCCCTCCCGCGTCCCCTCCCTAGCTAGCTTTATAAATTATAGCCTATATGTTATTCTGATGTATGAGCTATATTATTGTAAGGTTTCATTAAAATCTCTTCTGCAGTTTTTGCGTGAAAGAGTAACAAACACACATACATCCATACAAACAATATAAAAATTAGTCGAAATATTTTCAATTCAATTAAGTTTATTATTTTTAAACGACTTCAAAAAGGAGGAGGTTCTCAATTCGACTGTATTTTTTTTTAATTTTTTTTTATGTTTGTTACCTCAGAACTTTCGACTGGGTGAACCGATATTGATGATTCTTTTTTTATTTGAAAGCTGATGCTTCCCGTGTGGTCCCATTTTAATTTGGTCCAGTTCTGCCAATGGCATCCATGAGAAAACCATATAAGTCTTAAATTTGCATTAAGTATCCGCGCTACAAATGGACGAATAACTCAATATCACGCCAACCGATTTCGATGATTCTTTTTTTATTGGAAAGGATATACTTCAAGGGTAGTTTGATGAGAGTTTGGTTAGGTTCTGATTATGGAATCCATGACACAGTAACGGAACTCTTCAATTCTTAGGAGCAAATTAACGATTCTCGGCCGAATCTCTAAATTTGACCCTAACGTCGTTATGGTCAAATTATGTCTGTCTCATATGATCAACACGTTTAGTAGGTCTACCCATATTCATACAAATTAGTTAGTATACTTCAGATTCACTAAAAATCAAAAAATAAACAAAAAAATTAACAAAACAAAAAAACGACTTAAAAAAATGCACTAAAAAGTAAAAAATTAATTTCGTATTCTTCTACAACTTCATAATCAACTTACTTTTTCTACTCATCAATATGTAGATACGATTGTTATTTTTGGAGTCGGTGTCAGCAAAGGTACCTACCCGGGCGGCGTGTTTACTTGACAGCTCCCCTCACGCCGCAGCCCCGCTCTCGCTTCGTCAAGTCGCACGTGCGATACAAGCACATCAGTATGTATTTACAAACCTACCTTGGCTGATACCGACTCCAAAAATAACAATCATACCTACATATTGATGAGTAGAAAAAGTAAGTTGATTATGAACTTGTAGAAGAATACGAAATTATTTTTTTACTTTTTAGTGCATTTTTTGAAGTTGTTTTTTTGTTTTGTTAAATTTTTTGTTTATTAAAGCATTACAGAATACTTCATTTTAATTAGTTTTTAAATAAAGAGGCAGTTTCGTGGATGCTAAATATGTCGATATCAAAATTGATTCAATATTCAATTGTTCAATCGCAAGATCGCTCTCCCACCAGCATGCAGGCTGGGAAATATACCAATCATTGCTGTCGGTTATGGAGACAACCATTGGAAACATAAAAATGAATGCTCTCCACGATAGCCAAGATTTCAAACCATCCAAGAATCAGTCTGAAGAAATGTGTAGCAATTTGTTCATCATTTCTGACTGAATATTCATTCTGAGGGTGCCCAAATGAAAGTCGGTTGGATAAATGATCGGGAGAGACCGGTTGAGGGAGACCTTTTGATCTCTACAGCCGGACGCTCTCAACCCACCGCCTTGCACAGTAGTGGGAGGAATGGATTCACACTTCAGTCCGTCACTCCTGCATTCACTGACCCTTATATTTTTTTCCTTTCCCAGAACTTCCTCTCCTTCCTTTCCCTAAAATTTGCATCCGAAAAGATTACATAGGCCTGGAGAGGAATAGTTTTCTTAAGGGCCTCCTGTCGGGAGCTAATATAAAAAAAATAGAGTACTTACTGTTACCTTTTAAATCAAAATCACTGCGAACTTATTCATTAATCTGTTGGATTTTAATCGTCATCTTAATCGTAATAAAAAAATAATGCGTCATTAACTTGTATTATTACCTACTCTAATTTTCTAATCGTTTTCTTTTATCTGATCATTAAATCTATCGCTAATCTTACCCTTGATGTGTATTGTTAAATCTTTATAAAATAGCAGCAAAATATTTTATAAAAATATTTTCAATTCACGTTTACAATCACAATACAAAATACCGATACAACTGCGCACTTCTGAAAATTAAAAATAAATGCTTACAACGAGGAATTTGAAGCATTTCGCTGTAAACTTTCCTTTCCGATCTCACCTACAGCTATGTTCTGTACTCCCGATACAAAGATGAAATTATCCGTTCAACACTCTACACAGCTTGACATAGGTAACTTTTTAGGCGGCCAAAAGAGGAATTAAAGACGCCATGTGTTTTTGTTAGTTCATATGAAGGAGATTCTTTCTGATGTGACATTACAATTTAAAATAAAACAATGACATTTTAAACACCACTTTTATTGTTTGTATATATTCTTTATACCGACTGGGTTTCAAGTATATACCTATATATTTATAAAAAAACTGGTGTTTACAAAGTTAATGTTTTATTTTAAACTAGCTGGGTTACCCGGCTTCGCTCAGACGAGCTATTCCGTATTTTTTGTGAGAACGAGATCGATATCGCGCGAGAGCTCCTGTCAGATTTGTGTCATTTTCAATGGCTGTTATTAGCTTTTTCTTCGGGCCGATGTCAGAATTTCAGCTGTGAGCTGTCACGTATGTTAGTTTAGGTCGTTTTAAACACACATCCCTATACTGGTAGGCATGCTTATTTATTCATTTAACGGCGATATAAAATCCCGCAAATCTGACAAGAGATCTCGCCCGAGATCTATTTCGATCGAGATAGATATCGGGCGAGATTTCTTGTCAGATTTGTCATTCGAGAGTGTTTTGGAATGTTCCACAATGATGTTACCGATTCCGTATTTCCGAACATTCCTCGACATACTCCACCACTCCTTTCAGAACTTTCTAGAGCTCTATGGAACCTTCTAGAACTTTCCGGAAGACTGTTCTGGAAATTTTAAGAGAGCGAAACTTCCGGCGTTTATATCTTCAAAAGCACGCACTTTAGGTAAAAACGGTAACCGTCACCCTGGAGGGGGGGATAGAGATCTACCGCACCATATAACTCTTAGAGGGATATATAACTCGGGATAGAGATCTACCGCACCATATACATGTTGTATCTTAACTGCATTAAAAAAACTTAAGGATACCCACGAACTGGCGATGCCTTTGTGGGATTTTTTTGTTATCATACATATATGTATACTATTGTAATATCTTTTTTTTTTGTTAAATTGTATTATTGTTTATCTTTAAGCTAAATATTTAATTTTATAGTTCCTTTTTTTTACTTCTTATCAAAAGAAATGTTTTTTGTAATATTTTTATGTATGTAACAAAAAAATTTATTAATAAAAAAATAAAATAAAAAAAAACTCCCTTGATCGCACCGGGACGCGTTTCTGAGTTTTTGGGAGCCGCACGTTTTGTTTACTTTCTTAAAAATTATTTCTTTTTCGTTTTTATAAAGCGATACAAATGGGAAACCGGTGAATATATATATGGGGCAACACTTTTACCACCTCACTAACAAAGGTATTTTAAATTTTATACGACTGATGTCGTGACCGAAAAACCGTTCATGTATATCTATATACGGTTTTTTATCGGTAAGGGAGTAAATATTTTGACATTGAACTAATAACCCATAAACCGCCTCGATAGCACAGCTTCCCCAAAGATGACATAGGATCTGATGGGTTTTTTTTTACTCATGGCCTCCTGTGTGGAGCTAATGTAACGTGCTGTTACGTACTGAACAATATTTTAAATGAATTAATTATTGTTAAATAACGTAATTTAATACATTTTCACACGCCGGGATTTGAATTCGCGACCTATGGATTCGTAGTCTAGGACCTTATCCCTCGACCGCGAAGGACATAGAAATTCACAATTGTTAAAATCTTGTCACCAAACACCGCCAAAGCAATTTACCTTCGCGAGATCGAGGGAATCAATCAGATAATAACATAGATTTATTAATCGAAAATAATAATAATAAAGACATACAATTTGAAAATGTGTCATATACATTCAAATTTCAGGGGTTTATTTCGCCCTGGAATGCTGCGGTGACCGGACAACCCAGAATCATGCAACTTCAACACCTTCTTTGAAAAGTCCTTAAAAGTGATGAAAAAAAAGGTTACACTAGTAACGTTAGGTTTTTTTTTTTACATGAATACCGCACAAGAATCCCAACTGCTCCCGTCTGGAGCTAGTGGGACTATGGCATCCCCAATTGGGGTATGTTGTGAGGCTGAAGGTAGTGGGGAGGGGAAGGAGATAATGAAGAGGAAGGTGAGGAAGTACCTCGCTATTCAGATCTGGTCACCAAACACGGCTAAAGCCATTTCAAGCAACGTTTCAATTCTGAATGGTGGTCTTACACCAGGGCGATACTGAGAGTATCTTCCACTCTGGAACGTGCAGCAAATATACTATATTATTTTAAATGAATAAATTGTGACATAAGACAAATTAATCAAATAAAATTTATTTGCCACGCCGGGATTCGATCCCGCGACCTTCGGAGTGCCAGTCAAGAGTCTTACCACTGGACTACGCCGGCCGTCATAGGTTAGATTAAGTTCTGTAACTTTTAATGATTTTTTAAAGGGATGTTGAAATTGCATGATTCTGAGTTGTCACGAAACCGAATGCTGTATGGTATCCAACTGAAAAGTTACGTGTGTCTTTCTGTTGAAGCGATCGCTAACCTGGTCACGGCTAACTCAGAAATTATCTCGATCGTGATAATGGTACAATCTTCATAACTGTTAAATAAATGCTTCTATGGCCCCGAAAAATTGCCAAAATTGCACGAATCGTGCCAAATTTAGATTAACCAAACCTTGAAGTTGGATTCTGTACAGAACAGACGAGTTGTTAAATCTTAATTCTTTTCTTGAACTATGATACGGTAAAGCAACAGTTTTAATCTATTTATGTGAAGATAAGTCGCGCCGGCGCGGCGTTTGTTTGATTTTTATAAAATTTACAGTTTTATTGCAAAATTGATGAAATTTTGCACACTTGACCTTCAAAACATGAGAAAGGTCTACACAACATTGCGAAAAAACTCTATGTAAATCCCGGGCAACGTTAAGAATTCAGTTGGTAATACCTATTTATATTAGTGTCCGACCGAAACAGGACTTTCTTCCGAAACCGAATATTCGGTAGCTGTCTCAGTTTCGGCCGAAACCGAAACCGAAACCGAAACTTTTTTAGACATGTTAAAAATGGTTCCATGACAGTTCATCCTGCGACAATTCATCCGGCGACAGTTCATCCTGCGACTGTTCATCCGGCCGACAGTTCATCCTGCCGACAGTTCATCCTGCCGACAGTTCATCCTGCCGACAGTTCATCCCGCCGACAATTCATCCGGCGACAATTCATCCTGCCTGATCATTTAGAAGATTTTTTCTTCAAGTAAGTATGCAAAGAGGATATACGGCCGTACAACCTAACCCAACCTAACCTAACCTAACCTAACCTAACCTAACCTAACCTAACCTAACCTAACCTAACCTAACCTAACCTAACCTAACCTAACCTAACCTAACCTAACCTAACCTTACCTAGCCTAACCTAACCTAACCTAACCTATTTAGTAAAAATATTTTTACAGCGGATTTCCACTCAAGATGCCTTCAGATATAAGTATATCGATTTTGGTTGTACGGCCGTATATCCTCTTTGCACACTTACTTAATAAAATCTTCTAAATGATCAGGCAGGATGAATTGTCGCCGGATGAATTGTCGGCGGGATGAACTGTCGGCAGGATGAACTGTCGGCAGGATGAACTGTCGGCCGGATGAACTGTCGCAGGATGAACTGTAGCCGGATGAATTGTCGCAGGACGAATTGTCGGGTCACCGTTAAAAATCTATTGTGTACTGAAATTTGGCTTATTTTTTACACTTATGCAAACAGTTAACATGTGTTTAATGAAATAATAAAAAAAAACTATTATTTAAGTATTTGAAAAAAAAATTGTTTTTTTGATATTACTAAAAATTAACAAATATGTTAACTACTTCTTGGAACAAAAATTTGTCAACAATCAACACTCATGTACATTATAAAGGAAGGACCTCATTAATTGAATATTTTAATTTAAATTGCGTTTACATTCACAACATTCTTAAGAATAAATTTACCTACCGTTTATTGAGATCTTTTGCGGGGTTTTGGTGCGGCCGAAGGTTCGGTAATAAATCCGCCGAAACCGAAACTGATGCCGAAACTAGATTTTTTTTGCCTAAACTTGCCGAAACCGAACCTTCGGACGGTCACTAATATATGTATATTTTTAAAAGTGCATGGATTTGTAGTCCTAAATATATATAATATCTCTCATTTTTCCATTTTATTATTATTTATCCATTTAAACAAATTTAGAGTAAAAGATTTCTTATTTTAACATACTAAACATTTGGAAAATAGGCATACAAAAAAGTTTTTAGGTTGTTTAAAGATTAATTTAATATAGTTACCATTTTAGAAATTTCATTCAGTAGTTTTATTCCTCTTGTTGTGCTAAAACATCCGATCTGCCGTGTGGTATCTTGAGCCAGTCGTGGTGACATGTGTGAATGTGGATAAGAGAGTGAATGCCTTTATACGTAGCTGATAGCAACAAAGTCAAATTATTTATGACGCAATTATATATATTTTCTTAAAGCAGAACATCTAATGTACGTTTTATGCAACTATAGCTGAAGTCCCCGGCGTTGCCCCAGCTTTACGCAAAGATTTTGGAAGCCTAAAGTAAACAGCGACTTTACTATCGTTTTTCCAGTAAGAGATATTTCGAATTAAAATTGTACATTTGTATAAAAATCGATTCCACGTCGCCCGCCGGCCACAAACACTCATATTAATATAAAAAGATAGATTATGTAGATACTTGTTGTTACTACACTAATCCTAAAATACTTTTTTTGAAAAAGTAAAAAAAATGTGTTTTTAAATGTGAATACGCACAAGAGTCCCAACTACTCCAAATCGTCTGGAACCATGGCATGGCATCACCAATTGGGGTTGTTGTAGGCTGAAGGTAAATGAGATGTGGTGTGGAATTACCTGGCTATTCAGATCAAGTCATTAAAGCCATTAACGTTTCAATTCTGAATGGTGGTTTTACACTAGTATCTTCCACTCTCGAACTTGCCGCAAATACAACTTATTTAATTGTGAAAATAAATTAAATTTACTTGCGCACAGCGGGATTTGAAACCGCGACCTTTGGATCTCTAGTCGAGAGCCTTGCCCCTCTTTTTTACACCACAGCAAAGTTTTATTTGATAGCTATTAAAAATGTTATACGTTGATACGTATAAAGAAAAGTCATCGTAAATTGATTAGTGCTGACTCACACACCAATCAATTTACGGTTAAAATATTGCTTTCCGTAAATATTTTAAAGAAACTAAATCGCGGCCTCACGGTCAAAAAAATAAATCTCTACCTGTCGAACTTTTAAGACAAAATCTACAGTTGTTGTGAAAACAGTGATTTCGGCTAGGCATCAATCATTGTTTGGCAAATAATTGTACGACGCAGTCGAACCCATAGAAAAATAAAAACACATTTAATCGATGACTAATCGGGGCTGCCATTTCCATATTGGGCAAATTGCACAACCAACTTAATGATCGCTGTTGTGATTTGTGACTTGATTGCGAAATAAGCACAAAGATCACTGGCCACCATTGTTGTAATAGTTAAAGTAATGTATCTCTGCGATTGTTAAAGTAATCGGGGAATGCTTAGTAATCCAAGCGTAAAATCTGTTTAGGTATTATTGAGCCGAGGGTTCTGTCATCATTTTATTTATTTATTTATTTAACGCTCAGAGGGCTTTTACATGTTTTGTTGTATGACAGATGATTTTTAAGCAGATAAAGAAAAAATAAAAATAAAATTTGATATTAAACGTACACAAGTCATAAAAATACAGCAATTTGATAGGTACCTACACAAAAACAATGCTCCTGTGTGGAGCTAATGTAAAAAAAGGTCTTTCCGTGCTTGACTTTTATTGATATCAAAAAACGAATAAAAACTGAAAATACGAGTACATCACGTCAAAGGCTTATCCGTAAATCAAAGCTCTTTTTTCATCTGGCCACAATAATTTCATCGTGAGCTAAGGAGCTTTGACACGTCAATTTAACTATATTTGGTCGATATTTTCGTTATTATATTTTGATGTCTGATAACAGTCAAAATAAATTGACATACTGCCAGATTAAAATCTAAAAGAAAATTATTAAAATAGGAAATAATTAGAATTTTTTTATCTTGTGAATTCCGTACATTTCTGGGCTATAAATACATTTTAGTTATTAGTTATTAGGGAACGTACTCAAACTACGTGACCAACTTTTTGCAATTTTTTAACCCCCCCCCCCCCCCGGTGACCAAAATCCTAAGGAACCCGCCGCTCATTTGTATGGAGCGTGACCTTTTGAAGACCCCCCCCCCCCCCCCCCCCCTAAAAGTGTCACGTAGTATGGGTACGTTCCCTTACTATTATGTCCGAAAAGAAGAAAAAAGTGGAATCTAGGCGAAACCGAGTAGTAATTCTAATCTTAATAAGTAAAAGATTGCCGATTGTCAAATCAATGACTCAAATTTATTCTACATTTTTTGATTTATTTTAAGACGTAGTTTTATTCTAAATCACTATTTTTATTAATCTTTATAACTAATCAGTTTATATTATAAATACAAAAACATATTTTGTTATAACGAACCTTTTCCGTTTTTGAATCAAAATAAACACATCTTCCGGATCTGCCCTGATGATGGACACTGCAACGCTGTCCGAAACGTTGGCTAAAGAAGGAAGTAGCGCAACACGGCAGAACACCCCAAAAACAAATAACGAAAATAACCACAATAAAAGTGTTAATTACTTTATAAAAAGCGTAAACCATTAAAACTGTATTTTTTCAATAAAAATGCGTGAACGCATATAAGAAAGAACATTTAATAATTACAGTTTTTTGGCTAAAATCATCCTTGGCAGTTTCCATTGATTAACTTTTTTTAGTTCTTAGAAAATTATTCACAAAATAAATAAAAACCCCTTTGATCTGAAATCCTGACTTCCAGATTCCGTTCGCTAAACGATTTTTATTCCTATTACCTGTATAGGTGACGATATAAGACACACTAAGAATACATACTTTTTTGGCTTGGCTTGGCTTCCTCTTAACTTAATGAAAACTGGTGTGAAACGGTTCGAAAAATCTCTAATATCATTGAAATCTAGATTGATCAGATTGATAAACTGTTAAGTCAGAAATTAATGCAAGATGATGTTGATTCACTTTGAATTTATTGCTGAAACGATTCGCAACGTTTTAATGTGTTGAAAAGATGCCAATGATCTGAATTGTTGGGGATATCCCAGAGCGAGTGCACGTTCATCAGATAGGTACAGTTACACTTTCGTATTGAAAACAACACAAAAACATTAAATTATTGAAGTGAAAACCTCTTTACCACCGTTGTGATTTGAAACTCTACCCAACGAAAAAGCGAAACTAAACAGAGGCACATAAATCTATAGGATTTAGCGTGCGAGAGAATGAGGTAGAATAATCGGTCTCCTCTTTGTGCGGTGCTTCGTAGCCTCCCCACTCTTGGCTACTTTAGTTTTCTGGAGGTTTCTCTTCGACCGTGTGTGACCTGCATACTTATTTTTAATTATTGTAAATTTATTGTATTCGAATCCATTCGGTGTTTTTTGCAGAACACACCAATAGTGCCAACTGCTCCCATTTGTCCAGAGATAGTGAGACTGTGGGATCTCAAAATGGGGTCTATCGTGTCTTTGTGTGGCTTAAGGGAGTGATGAGGGGACAGAGTTAGGAAAGTAGGCGCCTGAATATTTACGTCTGATCACTAAACATGACTATAAATCAGAGTATACAAGAACTCCACAGACTAACAGCCAGAATTCTTGTAGTACCTGCGGGCGGAACGCAATGCCCTTCTTATAAACCTTATACAAAATCTACAAACTCAGATTTCTCGAGATTTCGACTTGTCAACACATCGAAATATCGAGAACGTAGAACAGACAGGAACACGACAGCATACTACAGATAACAGTCTAGAATTTTATAGCGTATACGAGTAGAACTAATAGCATATATTACGGCCACACTTTTCTTCTGGACCCTATAAAAATCCACAAACTTGGTAAACAACACAACATCAAACTTATCAACACGTCCAAATCTTCAGAACGTAGAATATACTGGAACATGACAGCACACTACAGATAACAGTCAGTCAGAATCTTGTAGCGTACAGAAGTAGAACTAACAACAGCTTACGTCAACACTTTTCTTATAAACCCCATAAAAACTCTACAAACTAAGTAGTAACTACGTGACAACATGTCCAAATTTTCAGAACGTAGAACGTACTGGAACACAATGTACACTACAGATAACAGTCTAGAATCTTGTAGGGTATAGAAGTAGAACTAACAGCAGATTACGTCAACACTTTTCTTCTAAACCCTATAAAAAACTCTACAAACTCAGTAGTAACCACGTGTCAAAATGTTAGAACGTAGAACATACAGCAGCACACTACAGACAACAGTCTAAAATCTTTTAGCACGTAGAAGCAGAACGAATAGCAGAGTACGCAACAACTTTCTACTAAACCTTATAAGAAATCTACAAACCCAGTAGTAACTACGTGTTCATACATCCAAGTCTCCAGAACATAGAACAGACCAAAATTCTAGTGTATTGTAGTACCTATGAGCAGAACGTAGAACAGAGAGTACGGCAACACCTTTCTAATGTCGACAGTGCCATTGAACTTTCCTTGTTGATTGCCATTGCTAGTATAATGTTTGTAAGTACCTACTGAATATGGCTGCGTAGTGTCTGCATATTACGGTTATATTATGCGAGAAGAGAAGGCGGCCTTGCTTTTCTTTGAGGTTTTTATCAACTAGGTTACCATTATTTTTGGGTGCTCGTACTTATCTGAGTTTTTATGAACTCGTTTATGCTGCACTGCTGTACTTTGTGTTACAATATTTTTTTGAAATTGCACGTAACTAACATCGAATTGTTTGTTCTATTATAGTGTACGATTGTTCTTCATATTTATACCTTCGATATTATAATATGCCGTCTCTCGCAAAATTTCGAAATTTAATCAAACAATTTCAAAGCATGTTTCTTTAAGTATGTACCTATCCATCACCCTGGAGAAAGGTCATGTTTGGTGACCAAATCTCTAAAGCTACATTTTTTAAATTTCTTTAAAATATTATCATTTTATCGTCTGTTTTCCATATAACAATCCAAATTTATTGTCCTTGGGGCGGATTCACAGATTCTCAAAAATAGTGTCTCTCGTGTGAATTGAGTCTTTACCACTACCATGTTTCACTCTCCGTGAACTTGGATGAAGCCCTTCTTCTTCTTTAGTTTGGTGGGGAGGTAGTAGGAGGACATCTAGGTCTACGAGCTAGTATAGGGCCTCAGACGTCGCCCTGTGGACCTCATCAATTCCACCGGGGAATGAATGCAGCGGGCAATCGTTGACCACATGTTCAGTGGTCTGTCCCGCACCGCATTCATTCAACACCGACTCTTTTATGGGCACAGCGGCTGTGGGAGCACCTATTGATGTAGGACTAGTTTACGAGTTAGTTTGTCAATTTAGAGGAGAAAATATTTAAAATGGAACTACAAATTTTGTAGGCTGGCAACACCAATTTAACTGTCAAATGTTCATTTAAAGTGCAATGACACTGTAAATCACATTTTAAAAACATTTTTTTGTTCTTAAAGAAATAAAATAAATTCGAAGAAGCACTCTTGTTAAGGTACTCACTTAATGACATAAATTTGATTAAATGGTGTTTTACAAAGTGATTTGCTTTCATTTAATTTAACAAAAAAATGAATTTGACAGTGTTTAGAAAGGAAGAATTACAAATGGTGAGTTTAGTTACACTACTTTCAGATCTGAACAAGATAAATATATTTAGATCTAAAATTAGAGACATGATCTAAAGCCCGGGCAACGCTAGATACTAAAGCTAGTATTCAATAAATGTGAGCAATTTCTAAACAGTGCTTTATATTTTACTAGCTGGGTTACCCGGCTTCGCTCGGGACAACATTCGATAGTGTTTTGGAATGTTCCACAATGATGTTCCCTATTCCCTTCCAGAACTTTCAAGAGCTCTATGGAAACTTCTAGAACTTTCCGGAAGACTGTTCTAGAAATATCAAGAGGGCGAAACTTTCAGCCCTTATATCTTCAAAAGCACGCCCTTTAGGTAAAAATGGGAACCGTCATCCTGGAGGGAGGATAGAGATCTACCACGCCATATATCTCCCTTGATCGTACCGGGACTCGTTTGTGAGTTTTTGCGACCAGCACGTTTTTTTGGACACTCTTTTATATATGTTGATAACAATATCGTTATTCTTCATTATGTTAATACAAAATTGCAAAGGTATAATATACCTATGTATATGCAATTCTAATTTTGAGATCAATGGGTATCTATATTGCAATGAATAAAAATTATCACTTTTTCAGCCATTTTCACTTTTTCAGCCTTTTTAATTTTTTATAAAAATAAAGGTTACGCAGCATCACATTTATGCCGTCGATATTAGGATATGGTTTCTCGTGCAAATTTTTAAAATTTAATCAAGATGAATAAAACATATTCAAAGCACGTTTCTTTTAGTATGTACCTACACATCATCCTGGAGAAAGGTCATGTTTAGTGACCAGATCTACATAGCAACATTTTTCGATAAAATATTACCATTTTATCGTGTGCTTTCCATATAACAATCCAAATTTGTTGTCAGGGGTAGATTGTAGATACACCGATTCTGAGAAATAGTGTATTGTGTGAATTGGGTTCTCTACTTCTTCCATTTTCCACTTTCCATGAACATGGATGAAGCACTTCTTATTCTTTCATTTGGTGGAGGTGTCAGAGGGGGACATCTAGGTCTACTAGCCAGTCTAGGGCCTCACGCATCGCCCTGTGGATCTCATCAATTGCGCCGGGGAATGAATGGGGCGCGATCGTTGACCATAATATGTTTGATGGTCTGCACCGTTCCGCGTTTACACATCGCCGACCTTTAAGACCCCACCTACATATCTTGGGTACAGAGGATGTTGGAGCACGAGCACCTATTGATGGAGGACTAGAGTTCACGACTCAGTGAAAGCCCAGGCTGTCTCTCACTGGGGTCGTTCACGAGGTGAGCATTTCCTAGGTTGGCCAATTGCCACTCAAGTTTCCACATATCTTCTTGAGGGATGTATAACCGAAGCCTCTCTCCTTCCACCTAGAATTTGAATGAAGCACTATTGAATCTGTATTACTATATATTGTTACCCGAATATCGCAAAGCAGGCGCTTTGTGTATATCATCCTCTCTGAATTTTCTGGTGTTATTGACGGCTATGACTTAATACCGGCGATAAGTCTTTTTCTGTATACTACATTATATTATATACAACTAATAAACTTACCTAACACTGAGGTCAAACACAATAATATATAAATACTGCGCTGAATGGCAACCGAGATCATAGTCAATTATTATTATATATTATGCTTGCATCTGGCCAAGGATTTCAACAGCGTTTAAATAAACATATTATTACAAGCCCATAAAAAAAACACCTCTATTTATCGGACACACACTGTGTCAATGTCATGCAGTGAGTTACTTGGTCATCCATACTAACTTCAAAGTCAAACTATCTAATACCGTCAAGAAACCACCAGCTTGTCAACCTATATTGCTGACAGATTATTTTAAGGCTTTTAGATTACACCTTGAAAAGTACTATTAACAGTGACCAGTAACGATTGCCTTTTTAAGACACTTAGACAGGGGTGATCAGAGATTCTTAGATTGATTTTGAGGGTTCTCTGGAAGAAAATTTGAGTGTAAGAATTGCAACAAAAATTGAAGCATTGGAGGAGGATTTCGCTAACGAAATTGTACAGATTACTGGTTGCCAAAATCACAATCTTTCGAGATTCCTGTCCATTCTGGAAAACGCCCCCAATCCTCCAATCTCGTGTTATCCCTCATGAGTTTGCTTAGTTTTTTTTTCAAGAATTCTTTGGTGTTCGGCTCTACCATCCAGCCACTAAATTTAGGAACACGTAACACTCATTTGTCTTGCATGCTTATCATTATGTAGAAACCCCCGAATGATCGGTTATCCAGTTCTATCCACCGTCCAGTTTTATAAGTCTTCTTGTTGACTACTCTTCAAACAAATTGAATAGGACATATTCAGTCGGCGATTTTTGATTTATGTCTTTCTCCAAAGTTTCGTCTAAGCATCTTCTTTCATCCAAAACCCATGTATTGATGTTTGTGGAGGCAAAACAATGTGACAAGTCGTAGTATGCTGGCGTTCTGCGGGCTTATTATTATTATAAAGATATAACCCCATTAGATTTTCGGGTTTAATTCGTATTGAAATGTATCCTGCCTAGCATTGGTTGTATTGCATAAAGCCAAAGGATGTCTTCTCATGTGACATAGTTTGACAGATCAAAATGATCAAATTTTATGTGCGTCGGAAAAGTCAACGTCCGCGGCTCACCAAGCAGTAGACAGCGAGGAGTGGAGGAAGTTCACCAGAGGGACGATTCCGGTTCTACCTAAGGATGATAAATTGTCCTTGCCCTCAAAATTAACGACTTCTTCGATAACTAGGAGTGATTCCGATTCTACTTCAGGATAAGGAATTGTCCATAACCATAAAAATAACAACATTTTTGTTAACTGCAATTCCAGTTCCTTATTCTGCGGTACAGAAGACAGAAGAACTTAATTTTAAGGTTTAGGACAATTCCTTTTACCATCAGAATCACCCTCCCCCCTCCCCTCAGGGAAATTGGAATGGGGATCACGATCACGCTACAAAGAGGATCGTGATCATGATGTTGATTAAAAAAAGAAAGGATCTCTTTTGATACATCTTCAAACTAATAAAATTATCACCAATCTCTTCCAAAGTTAAGTACAATGTTATATCACCATTTTATCGAGCGTAGGTTGCGGTCTGGTACGTTTAATTTGTCTGACATTTGTGCAGAATTTAAAGCCGCGATTAAACGACATTATTCAGCAGTAATAAACCATGTGACATTTTCTTTATATCGCTAAGTATGCTGGGAGCCGGGCCTTCTGAGGTAATACCTGGCCTGCCCTACATATGAGGATTGAATGCCAATGTAATAAAATGTAATACAGATCAATCAGCTTATACGCGACTGACTTTGTCGTAATTGAATGTGGCCATGTGTAATATGTATTTCTATAAATGGAGACAAAAATACATAAATGTTTATCTCAGTCTAGCCCTTGGCTAGATGACAAATACTCAATACCCATCCACTTATGTAGCAAAATGGTTGGAAAATTTATATAACAATCTTGAGCATTATGAGGTCGAATTTATAAAACTGAAATATTTTTTCTGAAGCAACAAGAACTCTCAAAAGTTGTCTCAAATATTTAAAATAACTCCTTTTAAAAAACTATTAGAGGTAATTCAATGGTTTTGATCTCAAATGTGCGGAAAACGATAAAAAAAAATCGTACCTTAGTATGTTTCGATATGTGCACCATTGGTCGCTCTGCAGATGTCTAGTCTGTAGGCGATTTTTTGCCACGTACGTGCAATCTTTTCGGGAGTAACTGTCAAGATAGCGGTAGAATGAAAAAAATGTGCCCTTTGTCTTACATTTCGACTTCAAGTGGATCTTGCAAAACTCTACAGCTTGTGAAGGAATATAACAATGTATTTATTTATTTGAAAAAAAACAGCATAAAACCAATACATTGCAAAAGCTGTAAGAAAAGATACATAATTAATACATTTACAGTTAAAGTAATACATTTATAGTTAAAAAATAAGTGCTATTTCACGATTAAAATCGTTGTAGGAAATGTGGAAAATATCAACATTTCCTGCTAGGGAGTTAATTAACCTAGTGAATCGTCCCAGGGGCATCACCATTGGTAAGTTAGTTCTGCATCGAGGAAGAATCAAAAGTCTGTGTTGGCGGCCTCGCGTGAAATTATCCGGGATATAGAATCCTATTTCAACCAGAATATCTGGTACCGATATAAAACCATTTAGAAGCTCATAAACCATCAGCAGTAATGCGACATCTTTTCTGAAACTAAGGCTGCAGATACCCAGCATTCCTGCGGTAAATGCTGTTGGAAACAGCCATGGGTAAAAACCTAACTCTCTCATATAGAGGTATCATAAAAATTTCTTTTGTATTTTCTCGACCATTAGTACATAGACGATGTCCTCTGGCCCCCATATCTGAGATCCACTCTCGAGAATGCTACGCACCAAGCTAAAGTAAAGCAGCCTTATAACTGTAAGGTTGCTCAATCCCTTTGAATTGTGAATGATAAAACCCAACATCTTTGTGGCTGATTTACAGTTCTTTTCAATGTGAGCAAGAATTAAAAAAAATATATTATTGTAATATAAAAAATATGAGTTACATATATACAAATATATTTTACAAAATATTAAATTAAGGGTCGTTTTTGGTCATGTACACCTTATCAGAAAAGAGGGTCTCTTGGGCGTGATAAGGAACCACGATTCTTACTTGAATTGTAAGTTATAAACCGTTTTGTATAAAATATTTACTCTTTACTGTAAGTTTTTTTTTAAATTGTTTAATTTTATTTATTTGTTCTGATTGTTTGATGATGCAGTGTAATTCAGAAGGGAGGTTATTATAGTTTTTTATGGCTTGGAAAATATAATGATTTTGCATTTGAGTTGTTTTAAAATTAGGTGTAATAAATTGGTTTCATTTCTCATTAGTTTGTAGAATTCTTGATATTCTGTGTTATTTTTTTATTTACACATTTTTATAATGGAAGCTTGCTAGAAATGTCATCGACACTTGGTATGTTTACTGTTAGGTATGTTGCCCTAAAATTTCAAGTCAAAAAGTTCTTCAAATTTCATAACGCCAGATATCGTCATTTTTTATTGATAAAGCCAAACAGATCTTCGACTTTATAGGCAGGCTCAAAGATATATCCATAAATACCAAACGCATAAAACTGAATAAAAACTAAAATAATACTAAGATAATACTAATAAATCTAAAGGAAACTTGAAACAGTCCAAGACACAGACAACTAAAAAGGTAACGGTCGCAAATGTTTACTAAGTTTACTTACTACATAAATAAAAAGCATTATAAGAATCATTTCATGTAAAAAGCATTTCATATATGCATCACGTTTAGATTAGATTAGACGATTTAATGTTTCAAATACCCAATCTTGTCTGATTACGTCTAAAATTCTTTTTAATTGCAACAAAAATATCAGGACTGAGTATATATATATCTTATACCTAGTTTGCATGCAATTGGAAATGCTTTCTCAGAAGTAGTAGATGTGTTCAACTGCACCGAATATAGTTATAAGAAGGCTATAATATCATACCTCAATGACAATAATTAATGTTAAATAATGTTCGTCTGCACGGCGTCTATATCATACTCTAATATAGATTCCAAACTGCTTGTTTTATTTATATTTACTATCAGATAGTTAAGTGATAGCTCACTGATAGCTAATAATGTATAACTTTTTTTCAAAATTATTATTTTTAAACCAAAGATTTATTATTGATTCTCTAACTGGTAGCCCTGATAAGCAGAACTAATTAGCAGTACCTGTAATCATTTCAAACTTCAGTAATTTCAACTGAAGGTAACAATAATATCATTACTAAGTTATGTACTCCATTTTAGCCAATTCCTAGAATCAAACAATATGTACAAATAAAAGTAAAGTAGGTGTATTATACTTGATGTTGAGAATTTTTCTAAGAATTCACCTTAATTTACTTATGTTTATTCTGCATAAAAATGTGTATTTTGTACGAGCTCATACTATTTTTTTCTTGTTGTAAAACATATTTGTATCCTATAACTAAATACTAGTTGTTATCATACATATGTACTTTGTTTAATGTATATATTATCTTTAAAATTATCCTCCTATGTACCACTATGTATCACCGGATTGTAATAACCATTTTATGGCGTTGAAATAAATAAATAAAAGGGATCGAAATGAAAATCTAGTACCTTTCAACGGAAGCAATCTTCCGAACAGGTCCTCCATTGATATGCTTGGTGTAACCCTAAGTAACCAGCTCAGGTATGGGGGCTCCATCGAAGCCAGAGTAAAGTTAGCCTCCCAAAAACTGTACAGGGCCCGCAGATACTTTAATAGTACACAACTGCTAACCCTGTACAAATCACAAGTGCGCCCCACGGTTGAATTTGGCAGCCACCTCTGGTGTGGAGCTCCAAAATACCTGAAATATACCCTCGACTCTGTGCAGAAACGGGCGGTCCGTTTAATAGATTTTCCCATCTTAACAGACGGATTGCAATCTTTAGAGCGCAGGCGTCGAGTGGGAATGCTATCCTTGTTCTACCGGTATTACAGTGGAAGATGCTCCGAGGAACTAGCATCATTGATCCCTTCGGCACCGGTGCATATTTGTACACGGTTGACATTTGTCACATGAGAACGGGTCGTTTCTTCGACTCGTTCTTGTGTTCTCTGTGTTTCCTCCTTCCTACAACATGGGTCTCTTCAAGACCAATGTTCATTCCGTCCTCTCCTCAAAAAGACCCTCCACACAGCATCCCAGATGACTGAGGGAAATTATTTTCCTCAAGGCCTCCTGTGTGGTAATGTAAAAAAAAGACGTAGACCCATAGTCATCCAAATGAATATCTATGGGTTGGCTGTAGTTTTGCGTTAGATTACGTTTTTCCATTATATCATTGAGTTTGTGAATCTGGGATGTATGTCTACGAAAGATGGGAAGACTTGTGGAGATATTGAAAGAAGGGTAAATGTACTCGTAGGTAACTCCATTATTGCAAGCTGAATGCCGTTGGCGATAACAAAAAAATAAAGCGTCCAAAGAAGCGAAGCTAACAGTCTACAATGAAGGGCTGGTACCTACCCCGATGTATGGCAGTGAGGCATAGAACTAGAGGAAGGATGAAAGAAGACTCAATATTGTAGAAATGACATCCCTGAGGCGTATGTGGTAAAACCGTATATAATTGTGTGCAAAATGTGGAAATCCACAATTAATGCAAGTTTTATGTAAGCATAATGAGTAAGATTAAGAACGGTACCCTCAGATGGTTTGGGCTTGTAGAGTGAATGAACGAAATAAGATTGTAGGGAAAAAGGAAATGTGAATGACAGAAGAAGTCGGGGACGCCCGAGGATGGCAAGATCAAGTGAATCAGATACTTGAGCAGGGTCATGTCAAGAGTCAGAATAATAAAAGAGTGTGTATGGGACGATGTATGAAAGTGAGTGAGAAAAAGTTTGGCGGTCCATCTTCTCTGCCTGTACATAGTACAAATAACCGCGCCCTTTTAAAAAATAACGTAATTTACTCGTACAACAAAATACAATCATAATATATTATTATGTTTTATTACTATCAAATTATCTTTACATTCTCAAATTTAAAAAATATATGTACCGAATCTCGTCGTGTTGTTATTGAAATATCCGACGGACAGGCGAATGTCCATATTGCCAAATGTAGGTTAAATCATTCACGAATAATTGGAATTAGTAGATATAAAACGTAGGTACGTAAATACAATCCAATAATACTTATGTGCATACGTATTAAACTTATACCTCCAGCAGTACCGGATCTAGCAAAGATGTGGATGGAATGGTAACCAGGGCGGAAAAATGTAAAGGGCGCCAGGATTTTTCCAAAATAATTTGGAAAATATGGAAAATTTTCGGTACTGTAAAATTATTACGTTTAATCTCAGTATACAATCCTCAAAAACTTTAAGAGTTTGCTCGTTTAGACAATACAAATAAAGATTTTATTATCTAACATGAATAGCATTTTAATATTAAAACTAACGTTTAAGACAAGATTTTTATGCATAACACAAAGGGTAGCAATTATTATAAGCAATAATTATCAGCCTGAAACACTATTCTACATTGAAAAAATCTTCGGAGAAAAGATACATGCCGCCAACGGGACTTGAACCTTGGTCCTTCTGATTGCCGGTCAGGTGCTCTACTACTGAGCTATGTCGGCTTATCTAATACCCGCCAAATAATTCAATATATACTAGTCTTTCATTCAACAATTACTTCTTGCTAAAATGTAATAAGCAGGGAAAAATAAAGAGAGAAAAAGGACGTCTAATATTATAATTGACTTGTAAAGTTGACAAGTTATAGGTACATAAAGTGTTTTTATTGAATTTTTTAATTTTTTGTAATTTGATTCCAATCTTAATTTCAAGGGTAATTCGTTAAACCATTTAACTCCAATATATTTGTAGAATTGTTAGGCTGTGGTGGTGTAAGAGCGCGGTATAGTCAAAGAGCCAAGGATATTTGTTCTATTGCTGTTCGAAAAAAGAGTTAAGCTCACATTATTGAAACAATCTTTGTGTATTTGTAATTTTTTTATAAATAATATGAAGTGAAGGGACTTTAAATTCTCGAAATAATTTGATGGTGGGGTAATCATATGGCTTTTTTAGAATTATTTTTATTAATATTCTTTGGATAATTTCTAAAGGACAAAAGAGAAGTTTTGAATGCACCACCCCAGCCAACAAATTCCATATTGTAATACTGATTGAATTAGAGAAAAATAGATGGCTCTTAACAGTCCAAAATTTAATATGTTTATCGCCCTCCCATTTGAATTTCATAATCATAGTTAAACACAGTGCTTATCGAAATATAGGCCGACACTGGACCTATAATTGGATCACTAAATACGTCCGAAATGTAATTTTTGTGTTATTCTTTATTGTATTGTGAAGGAATTTAATTTAGGAATTATGAAGTTATTACCTGACCTCGCATGACTTTTCACATGAAAACTTTCAATTAAAACTTTTTACTTTTTTTACAAATTCAGATATATTTCATAAGGCTATTTCATAAGATTATGATGAAAACAACATTGTTAGCTGAAAATAGTTGACCTAGAATTTTCAGTTAGAAAAATCTGTTGTTTCGTATTTTTGAGTCAAACAGATTCATTTGTAGATTAAAATCTTTCGCATAATACCATCGGCGCCCTTAAGTTCATTCATTTTATTTAATTTATTATTGACTGGTAGCATTTTATTACGGGCTTTAACCTCTGTTCACCACCAAATTCTAAAATTACTAAAAAAAGCATTTTTCTGATGTAACTAGATATTCTGGTGAAACTGCTTATAATAATGTAGGGTGGTGTGTTGGATAGACACGGAGTTTCACTTACCGTTAATAGATATCGTTAGGTTGGAACTTCTTCCACATACCAACAGATGTCCGCTGAAGTAATAAGAGTCAGAGCAGTACCACTTAACACTGTTCGTGTCTTGGACACATGTCATGAACGGTTTCGATGAGAGCCGAAGGCTTCCAGTAGAGTAAGCCGCCGTCGTCAGTCGGAGGGGCTTCAGACATAATTCTCAGCAAGTATGATAAGTCCAGATTAATATAATGCTGTAAATAAATACGATAATTTATAAATCAACTTGTAACCGAAGAACCTAATATTCATTGGAAGAAGCCCAATACTTCACAAGATGTCTGAATGTAAATAAAGCAGACAAGTAGATTGTATACTAATTTTATAAGTATATAAACACATTATATGGTAAAGCGGTACAATTTACAATTCACAATAACATTACTTTGTGAAAAACAAGTAAGTTATTAAGAAAAAGCTGGAGAAAGTTTATCGTGTAGTAATGAAGAAGTTTAACTCGCCTGGAAAGAACGCCATCTGTAATAACTCTTTATTGGGCGCAAAATAATATAGGTTCGGCCCTGATCTAAAAGTTACCAGCTGAGTTTATGCTCGAATTTACCTTGGCAGCGAAGGGATTTAGCGGCCAACCAATAGTTGATATTGAGTAGTTAAAACTAACTAGTAAACATATCAATTACTTATGGCCCAATAGTAATTTAGTACGGGTAACTTAGCGGTGTTAAAAATAATTTACAGTTCAGCAGCAAATTGCGACAGAATTTAATAAAGGGCTTTTAATTTATTGATAGATTAATAGGCACTTTATTATGGGTGTAGATCGTGGTTACAAATCGAAGGGCACAGATGTTATTAGAGCCAATTAGAATGATAGGCTTGCGGCTTGGTAATCCCTGTGGTATTAATTTTTTAGCCCTATTTGGTAATTCGGTTTAATAAAAATAATTTGACTGATAAAATATGGATAAAACCTTATCTGTCTGGTGTATTGACTTGGAAATGAAACTGCTAATTGCAAAGTTATAAATGTCATTTAGAACACCAATAAAACTATAGGTGTATTCCTACAACATGCTATAGTACCGTCTTATCTATTTTACTGAATAACCTCGTAGACTCGTAGATTGCCCTCAAACGTTAGGAGGAAATTTTTACAATGGATATTTTACCGAACTGTGTTTGACACTGTAAGTTTTTGAAGTAAAACTTCTTTACCCACGCTTGACTTGGGCTTCTAAACTGGCGAATGCGTGACGAGAGCGTTACGAAAAGTGGCGAACGTTGAGAGGGAGATATAAGTTAGTGAAGATAGAAAGAGAGAGAGTTACGTTTCGTATATTACTGTAGGGGCAAAAGAGAGAGGTGCGAGCACATATTTTCTTTCTCTCTTTCTCTCGTAGCCAGTTACATTTCGTATATCTAAGACACTGTGCAGGCCTATTGTCTGTACATATATATGGAGCTAAAGAAGTTTTACTTCAGTCGTGTGGTCTAAAGCAGACTCATTTTTTTTAAAATTGCACACTTGTAATTTTTTGTAAGACTTCTTTACGCATGCTTGACTTGGGGAGTAAGCTGGTGAATGCGTGACGAGAGCGTTATGAAAAGAGTGATTGGGCGAGGCGAACGGTCGGGCGAGGCGAAAGGAAGTTGAGAGGGAGTAAAGCACACTCGTTTTTTTTTACTAACTGTACTAGAAGCAAATATTCTGGCTACGTTTTGCTTTTTAAAAAATACATTGTCTAGTCTCTAGTCCAGCGGTCGTCATACTTTTCTGGTCAAGGGCCACATGGGACAATGTGAGGTATCACCGCGGGCCGCACACTAATAATTGTCGGCGGGGGGGGGGGGGGGGGGCTTGATGTACCTTAAGTTAAAAAAGAAATTCTTTTATATTTAAGTACCAGGTTGCCACCTCCTTCCATCCTGCATTCATGATATGGTGTGTCAATTCTTAATAAAAATAATAAGACACGTGAGAGAATACTGTATAATAAAAAAAATGTAGATCTGTAATGGAATCTTTCAGTTCAATTTTCATCCACTTCCCGAACTACCGAAATTTGTAAATTTTCGAACACGTGATAAAAATGATTTTTTTTAAATTTATTTATCTATATGAAAAAGTAAGTGTACACTTGGTTTTTCGATGCCTGTCTCATTAGGATATACTTGTGTCGAGACAGGCGGATTACAATACATACAATAATTAACCAATCTTAAAGTTTACTTTGCTTTATTAGTAAGTTATTAGCATGTTTGTTGTCTTTTTAGACCATTTTTTACATGCCCACGCCCTCACTGTGCCATCTCAATGCTATCTAATTTTATCTGGGTCTTCTACTGCCTCCCTGAAAGTTTCAAACGCTCACAAGGGGCGTTTACGCCAACGTTGAGAACCTATGAAGTACATTACGAGCGTTTATAATCGACTTAGGAAGTGGTCAAAAACCAGCTGAGCTTTTTAAAATCAAATGTAAATCAATTAAAATCAACGTTTCAAAATCATAAGGTACACAAAATATTTTTAAAAAAGCTGAATAATATAATTGTACATGAAAAAATACATATTTAAAAAGAAAGCGGCAGATAGTTGTGCGGGCCGCACAAATACCTAATTGAACGTCTCTGGTGATGGTGTTCAAACCAGGCAATTTTAACGATTTTTAGAAGGTCCTAACTTCTAAAAGAAGTAACTTATCAAAAAGCAAATCGTACCGCCATGATACGCCATGAAAAACAATAAATTTGTTATATTTTTTAAAAATTGCAGTAGTTTAAAAATCCAGAGAGGAAATTAAGGAAAACGTTTGTGTAGACAAGTGTTATAAATATCCGTGTCCCTATTAAATCTACTCAACTCCGCAATCTTTTCCACTCCACCATCTTTTGACAACCATAGCACTAACTATTCATAATCCTTCACCAGTAGTGCAATTTCACCGACCTGCCAATACCTATACAAACCTTTTCGATATTTTCACAACCTCTCCGTTCTGCATCAAACTATAGTTGTGAATATTTTTCAGAGAAAAACGTTCTCTAAAAACATTCACAAATTTTTAGAGAAAAACGTTTCTCACTTCCTCAACGTCTCTAGGTCTAGGTTATTCTTAACAATAACTCGGGGAAGGTTGTTAGAAGAATTAAGTATCTACTAATAAATGTAGCCTTGTCAAAACTAATGGATAGTTCGATTTATCAAACCGTTCTATTACCCTGGGTATAGGTACTACTGAAAATGATTATTTAGGTCATTGCCAATATCGTTTTGCGTTTTAAAGTATACATATCGATGGTCCAGTTGATAGACATATCCAGAAAATCTAAATTTGAATTGAGTACGCAGTTATATGTAAAAGTCTATCAGCTCTATTTGGTACAATACTCAGTTATAATGCAGAAAATTTTGCAGAAAAATTAAAAAAATGTTGATGTTTTCTGGGTCACTGGTAGGATATTTCAAAATGTCATACTAATGTACCCGACCATTGTGCCTCCCGGTGTTATTTATAGCAAATTTAATGTGTAAAACACGGAATAGTGTAAATAATATTTGATTTATGGTGAGCATTGAAATATTGCTTTCTTGTTTGCCTAAAAACTTATTATTTGGAGATATCTGAGTAGGGAATGCAATCTCGTTCTCTCGAGATCTTGACCTTTTTTAGCGAGATTGATCTCGGACAAAAAAGGGCAAGATCTCGCGAGTTTAACGAGATTGCACTCGAGCATAAAACCGTCTTATTCGGAGCGCGGACTGACACGGACGGAGTTGCGATCTGTCGGTTTCGTTCGGTTGCGTGCGATTGGTCGAAAATTGAGCCGGCGTGCAGCATCATCAGCGCGCATTTGTTTAGTTTACTAATAGTTGTTGCTAGCTAACGTGTTACGTGATTGAGTTTGATTTAATTCGAGTATTTTTTTGGTTATTTATGAAAAAAAGTTTCTTATGTGAAGTTATTAAGTTTTATTTTTTTTTACTTCTCGTTGTTTTGTTTGTTATAAAAGAACGGTTTTATCACTAAAAGATTTTTGTTAGATATTAGAAAAGAAGACTGGTTGTTTCTTTCATTTGTTATTTGATAGATACGTACGTCAAAGTTTATTACTTAGAAGTTTATTAAAAAATTATAGACAAATACGTCGAACGATGTTTGATGCATAAAAGTTTATTGAAAAATAAATATTTATCTTAAAATACTTATTACTTTTATTATTTTTTTCTAATTTATTGAAATATTGTGATTATTTGCAAAAAAACACACAAAACTGCCAATCTCGAAATTGGCGAGATCTCGCAGTATTGTTATTCTAAAATCGCGGGATCTCGCTTGAGCCCCAATCTCGCGAGATTTGCATTCCCTATATCTGAGTAATCAACTGGACAATCGTTATATCTTTATATTTATGTATAGACGAGTGTCTGTGGCGGAAGGGCGGGACATTGGGCGGGCGGTGTGGATTTGTTTTTTTATGCAAATCTACAGTTTTATTTCAAAATTAATGAAATTTTATAGACTTCATCTTCAAAATTAGAGGAAGGTAACTGTTTATGTAAGATTTTAATTAACTACCCCATCCCCTTCTACCACCCCATCGAGAAGAATACTTAAATTTTGCGCACTTGGCATTCAAAATAAGAGTAAAATTGTTAGACTGGGAGACGGGATAGGTAAACCCTACGTCATCGAGTACACGGATGAAACTACTTTGTGGTGATAATGGACATTTAGAAAACCTTATAAAAGCTGTTCTGCCGGTGCGCCTCTCGGCAGGAGCCGAAATGAAGCCAAGCCGGAATGAAGCGAAACGAAGCCAGTCACGGAAATAGTCAGCGATTTTTTTCGAAAAAATTACGTCATCGAGTACACGAACGGGAATGTTTTCAAACGATAAAGGTCGATTAGAGAGAAACAAGAAAAAAAGCAGGTCTGCTAACCGGCCGGCCAGCGTCAAAGTGGAGTAAAAAATAGTAAATTTTACGTCATCGAGTACACGAATGAAACCAACTAAATAACTATAGTCCAGATTATTCCATTTAAGAATTTCTTGGTCTGCCGACCAGCAGCCTGGCAGCTTTTTGTGTACGATTTTTTGAAGTTTTAATTTTTTTTTAAATTTAATTATTTTTTTATATTCATTTATTAATTATTTCGCTGCCTGCCGACGTGCCAGGCTGCCGGTTGGCAGACCTGCTTTTTTCTCATTTTCTAATCGGCCTTTATCATATGAAACCATTCCCGTTCGTGTACTCGATGACGTAATTTTTTCGAAAAAAAACGCTCACTATTTCCATGACTGCGCCCCTCCTGCCAAGAGGCGCACCGGCAGACCAGCTTTTTTAAGGTTTTTAAATGTCCATTATCACTACAATGTAGTTTCATCCGTGTACTCGATGACGCAGGGTTTACCTATCTCGGCTCCTAGTCTATATTGTTTGCATCTGATTTTCCAAAAACTCTGTGTAAAGCCCGGCAATGTTAGACTTCAGTTAACAACTAACAATAATAAAAATACATGAAAAGCAGTTTTCTTCAATTATACCAAAATCACTGGGCGGCACACAGTGGGCTGAAAATCGCCTTTCATAGACATAGATACTTGAATTTTCAAGGGTATTTTTTTTGCTAGAAATGGATTCTGCTGATCATTACTATGCTATAAAATTTCGTATGAAGAAATTGCGTGTACAAATGAAGAAGTTATCATTTTTTTAAGAAAAAATTGTATGGCACTGACATTAAAAATGAGGATATATCTGGAATCATAAGGTTGGCCATTCCATCCTTACACACAGTGTTACGATATACGAAACGCCTCCTCTCAAATTGGAGCGCACGCCACTGTACGGACAAACAGTTTCGCTCCCACGCCGCAAGTGCGCCGCGCGCTGATGGCGGCGGAACGCCAGCCTCGGTCGGCCGACTAGCGAACCCGCCATTCTCCTCCCGAGCCCGCTCTGGGCGCACGTGTATCGTGAACCACGCTGCACCGTTCCGGAACATTCCACAACGCCGCTATGGCGGTTGTTATTTTGCCTAGTGACTGGCGGGAATGCCAAGAACGGCTAAATTCCCCTCCACGTAACCGAATCTCCAAGAGACCAGCCTGCTGCTGTGAGTACCATGAGCTATTTAACCCCTCTTTATTGCGTGTGTTCCTTGTAAATTCAACGCGAAGATAAATGACCGCCCCCAGAGAGATTTTAGGGCCAAATTCATCCGATTTAGATAGAATTACTGTTGCTACCCTGTACTACTCTGCTTGCATTATTGTATCATTGTGTTTACGAAAGAATTCTACCCAATACAACTGTTATTTACCGTAACCACTTGTTTCACTGTCTCCCCCAGCCCGTAGGATTTGAGCTTATTTCAGGGATGCCACACAAACGCCTCAGAGATCCTACCACCCTGATGATAGTCTCCTCCGCTATGCTGACCATTCTGAGCTAGTCTGTCGGCAGAAGGTAGGCACCTCAGGTAGGTGTACTTAGCAACAGTTATACTACTATTTATTTGTATTTTTTTACATATTTCGTATTGTGGCGTAACGTGCGATTTTTTTTTTAAATCTTCAAAGTTGAAAAAAAAACTTTTTTATGTTGATGATTCATTTTAATGCTTAAATGCATTATCATCCTCTTCTACAATATTTATCAGGATTACTGATTAATAATCAATGTTGAAGCACCCATTTCCGTACATTACTTCAACCAGAACTGTCAAGTATGCCAATGATGCCAATATGGCGGAGTAACTCTAGAGTAACTATCGGTTTTCGGAAAGTAAGTACAAAAATTAAAAGTAACGTACAACAAGCAGTCAAATTGATTGAAAAACGTATTTTGGTAAAATTTAACTATATTAACGGCCTTTTAACTATATTAAAAACAAAAGGCCGTTACTGTAGTTAAATTTTACCAAAATACGTTTTTCAATCAATTTGACTGCTTGTTGTACGTTACTTTTAATTTTTGTACTTACTTTCCGAAAACCGATAGTTACTTTAGAGTTACTCTAACCTTTTAACTATATTAAAAACAAAAGGCCGTTACTATAGTTAAATTTTACCAAAATACGTTTTTCAATCAATTTGACTGCTTGTTGAACGTTACTTTTAGGTAGTATAACTGTGTGTAAGGATGGAATGGCCAACTTTATGATTCCAGAGATATCCTCATTTTTAATATCAGTGCCATACAATTTTTTCATAAAAAAATGATAACTCCTTCATTTGTACACGCAATTGCTTCATACGAAATTTTATAGCATAGTAATGATCAGCAGAATCCATTTCTAGCAAAAAAAAATACCCTTGAAAATTCAAGTCTCTACGTCTATGAAAGGCGATTTTCAGCCCACTGTGCGGCGACACCTTGATTAAATAATATAACTAACTACCCCTATTATATATCGTACTATTGCTTTTTAAAAATGTTGATAGTTTTTAGTAAATAGTTGTGTTAACAAAGTTAGTTATTTTACTTTTATACTTTTACCTCATAAAATTCCTAAACTGCTCGGATCCATTGACGGAGTAAGGAAAGGAGATGGAGAAGTGGAAGGTTGAGAAATACCTGTTTATTTAGATCTGCTCATTAAACACGGGTTGTGGGATTAATAATGTGCTAATGACTATAGCAGTATTAGATTAAACATCAAGATTTCATAAAAAAAAATGCATTTCATCTCGTCTCTCCCATCCCAGATCTTGGCTAGAAGCTAGAATAAATCCATTCTCAGCCGCATCCAAAATCACTATATTACTTAAATAATAAACTAAGTTATTGTTAGCCTACGAAGTAATTATTATAAATTTCACTCTCATCAGTAAACTAATAATAATGTGGCAGTCGGTAAATAAAAAAATTCAGAGTGTGCATTCAAACGCGGTAGAAGTTTAACCTCCTGAAAACTAAGGTATACGAGAGTGGAAAGACTATGAACAACTTTTTTATCAATATGAAGGATGATTTTTTCCATTGGTATTTTGTGTCGAATTTCAGTGCACCTTTTCCTCTGCATTTGGTCATTTTATAAGTATTTGTTTTCTTCTTCGTAGTCGCTAGATGTCGCTTTCTTATGTGTTTTCTTTTGCCTGGTCATTTCGGAGTGATTTGACGATAGGATATTGATAAAAAATAATAATTTTGATTTCGTAGGAATGTCATGTAAAGATGTACGTGTTTGTATCTTTTTAGTTTGTATTTTGCGTTTCATCGAGTTTCGGTTTCAACAGTGCTAAAGAAGTTTTCCCTCCAATACAATTTTTTTTTTTTTTGGACCATGGCATCACTGGGCGCCAGTATCTTTCTCCAGTATTCCAATTCTGAACCTTCCATAATAAGGATATTCCTGAAGCTGTTTGTCCTTTCCCGCGTACCTGCCACCTTGGATAAACCGGGAACTTCCGCGAACATACTGAAAGCGCTGCAAGATTTGGGGAGACCAAACATTTTATTTTAATGCGGAAAGTTGTTTGTTATATTGGACGCGATGTTTTCCTGTAATGCTCTTTTTAAAGTTTACCCAAAGTTGCACAATACACAACTTTATGCAGCAGGCAAGGAAGGAAATTTTCTGCTGAGCATTTTCGCTTTTGTATTGATAGCTATATGCCTCTATTCAAAAGCCTTTCAGACCAATTCCAATGGCAACCTTCCATGCATGAAACAAGAGTTTTTACGAACCTTTATCACGGTCGGTAATAATAATAAATAATAACAATAATAACTTCTTTACCGTGATCGGTTGGTAACTCTAAAAGCGTGGGCTCAGTTAGGAAGTACAGAACGTGAAAATATCAGTTTCCTAGGGTCATTAACCACCGTATAACTTGTAGGTACAATGTTTATTGTTCATTACTGTGTACTGGAGAAACGTAAATGGAATTAATATCTTCACGGAAGTGTGGTGTTATTCACAAAACGAAATGTAGAAGAAACTAGAAACTGATTTGAATGAGCTGCAAGCAATTGCTACTTTGGTGAAATAATATCCGTATGTAATCATTGGCGATGATAATATCAATAACTCTCGTTGAAAACGTGAAACAGAGAGACACAAAAAATACATCTACGTTCGCAAATGGGACGCGAACCCAGGTCCTCTATTCTTACCAGGACTGCTCTATCAACTGAGATATTACCACCTTATTTAAAGGTAAAGGTAACGGTCGCAACCGGGACCATTTTATTTTTTCTGTCTGTCTGTTTCATATATTCATTGGGAATTGACATTATCTTTATCAATGATTGAAAATATTTCAATGAGATCTATTTTCCAGGTGATATCCTTAATAAAATGAGATTTATTTTCCAGGTGATATCTTCTTATATATAAAAATGAATCGCTGAATGTGTTGCTAAGCGCATAACTTTCGAACGACTGCACCAAATTGGATAATTCTTTTTTTTGTGTGTTCGTTATTGTCAGGACAAGGTTTTTATAAAACTTCCGGTTAGCTCTGGCATTATGAAATTTGTGTAAAAAAATTGCTATTGGTGGCACGCGAGGTTTGAAAACTGAATGTATGGAAAGCGGGAGGGAGGGAGAGATTGGGGAGTGGGGAGTGGTCAGGGGGAGAGGGGGGATGTGGAGGAGGCGGAGAGGGAACCCCCCTTACAAAAGCTATTCCTTAATAAAATTGAATAATTTAACGTGTGATTGGTAGACACTGGCAACTGGCCCTGGTGAAAGACCACAGATCAGTACTTAATTGTAAAGAAAGATGAATATTAACCTGACAAAGTAACAATATTGAAAAGCTCCTATTTCCATAATTATCAGCGGAAAATGTTGCTTGTGTGATGATGGGGAACTAGCAAAGAAATTTAATCCAATCGTCTAAAACCAATCAATTTTTGATTCAAAGAATGTTTTCAGTTTGAAATTGTGCCAAAACAACTGTCATCCCTCAAAATCAAATCCCTTTATTACCGACTACTATATTAGTTTTCGTATTATCGGACAAACAGATTTGCTGCATATTAATTAAAGTAAAGATTATTATCATTACGAAGTTAAGTACATACTTCCGTGTTAAAAATCTCTATAATTAACTAGATTATATTTCTCCTGTGGCGTAGAAGATCCTACGTGCCTAAGGTCATGACAATAATAACTGCAATATCGAGTCACATGTCGCATTGGATATCTAGGTAGGGTAGGTAGCAATGTGTATATATGTAGGTACACAACATCTGCATCTGACCCACATACTGCAACCTGCCAACATAAACAATACAACACGACATGCATGTTGTTTACATCAACATGTTTGTTACTCCTGGTGACGAGCATAGTCCTAAATATCATTGGTGATGTAAATGTAGAGGTAACAGCAAATATATAAAATCTGTTTACGTGGATTGTTTGATCGCAGTAGATGGGCAAAGGCGTTCGCCGCCAAGACCTAGAAAACCCTCACCCCATGAACCCGAGAACCCCTGCCAAGTCATGGTGACCTATGGCAAGGTTGTTGATAATCCAATAAATGGTTCCAGGGCGGTGGTACCCATATCCACCTCACAAGTTTTATACATATATTTTCGTTATTTATTTTTGGGGTGTTATGCCGTGTTGCGCTACCTCCTTCTTTAGCCAACGTTTCGGACGTCGTTGCAGTGTCCATCATCAGGGAAGATCCGGCAGATCCGGTAGATGTTGGACACTGCAACGATGTCCGAAACGTTGGCTGAAGGAGGAGGTAGCGCAACACGATATAACATCCCAAAAATAAATAACTAAAATACTTTTGGCCCTGAAAATCTTAAAACTTTATACATATTTAATTTTTTAAATTTATTTTTACAAAGAAAGACAAACATTCCCGGGTTACGAATAACCCAACAATGTTTGAAAATCTCCTACTACCACAGCAGAAAGCCGAAAATGTTGCTTGGGTTGTGATGGAGGACTTAGCCAGCCGAGGAATTGAACACGCGACGCCCGGATGGGATCCAAGCGCTATGCCCACTCAACCACCGACCAGTCACCAGTGTAGTGTTAGATTGTTTGATTATTAGATTTTTGGAGAGCTCCCATGGAGGAATTTTTCACTGAAACGATGCTGTACAAATTATTCCAATATTGTTATCATTAGATTGTAATTACTCGTATACGTGAAACATATATGAACTACAACAAATGAAAACTATACGCCAAATACACAAAAAAAAACTACTAAACTACGACCAAAAACAAATTTCAACAAACACAAACTATTATTATAGATCAGTTAGACAAGCGTGCAAACAACAACAATGGAATAAACAACCAAATAAGGCAATATTAAGAACATTTTTAAAAGAAAAAGAATAAAACATATGTACGTAATACACAATACCATTACAATGCACACTTTACTATAAATATACTAGGTGGTCCCGGCATGCGTTGCTATGCCATTTAATAAAAAAAATAGTTTCTCCCTGAGTGTCCTTTCCCATTCGTCCCGTTCCCCTTCCGCCTCCCCTCCTTCTCCTGCGTCCTCTTCTCCTCTCGCGTTCCCACTCCGTCACCTTCACCTTCCCTCTCCCCACTCCACTCCCCCCCCCCTTCCCCTGTCCCGCGAACCCCCCTCCCGAGTTCCCCTCCCCCCTCACACGTCCCCTTCCCCTCCCGCGTTCCCCTTCCATCTTCCCCGCCTTCCCTCTTCCCTTTCCCGCTCCCTCGTCCTGCCAACCCTCCTCCCGCGTTCCATATATTCAATCCCAGTTCATTCAGATTTTAAACACCCCGCGTGCCACCTTTTACAATTTTTATTCAAATTTCCATTTTTCATGTATATTAAATTTGGTACTAAACATAGGTACCCATTTAAAATATCTAAAATTCTTGATTCGATTTAAACTATTAGGGAAGTAGCTACTTTAAATAAATTTATCAACTTAAAGATTTTCAAACATAGAATCCTAATCTAACAATCATTGTTTTGCAAAATGTCATTCTCAAACACGGGAACTGTCAAATGTGCGATAGTCGTTAGGTTTTCTGAAATTATCTTCTTAATTTTAATTATTTTAAATCTTAATTTTTCTCTCCTTAAGAACTATCTTCGTACTTCAAGGAATATTCTAAAAAAAGAATTAGCGAAATCGGTTCAGCTGCTCTCGAGATTTGCGCTTAGCAACACATTTAGCGATTCATTTTTATATATAAGAAGTAAGATATAACTGTACCTCATAACTTTTGCCCATTTTTATTTTATAACCACTTTTATTATTGTTTTGAATTTTATCTCACTACTTTTTAATTTATTTTGTTTCAGTTTATTGTATTTTTATTGATTTTTTTTTATTGTACGATGGGGACCTCAGCACGGGCAATGTACCTAATAAGACATAAATTTTGTCCATGTTTGAAAATACATAATATTTTTGTATCAATACAGATATATATTTTTTTAATTACTAGTTAGTCAGATTGTTAAGTTTCAGATTTTCAGTTGACAGATTATTCGATTTTTAGATTTTCAGACTTTTAAGTAGCACAATTTTTATTTATTTTTTATTTATTTATTTATTTATTTATACATGCATATATATTACAAAACATTACACAATGAAACTTTGCCTGTCCAACTGGGAAGGATACCCGTTTCAGGACAGCCAAATTGTGTATTTAGTTCATAATATTACAAAGGAATGGAAATAGAAGTATATAAATGAAATAAAAATATAAGCAATAAGAATTTAGTATAAAAATACAACCAACGAAAATTTAAAAGTTAGTGGTCAGAGGTTTGCAAAATTGCAACATTAACCACATTGTCTTTAACACCGTTTTGGTAGTGATTACAATTTGATTTGAAAAACTACAACGGGCCGAAAATCGACGTTTAACGGTGACCGTTCTGATATCAAAAAATCATGAAGGCGCTGATTTATTTATCAGTAGGTAGTTGATGGATATCAAAAAATAATGTGATCTCGTAATTCAAAATAGCACAAGAGAATTAAAATATTAGGATTTTTCATTGTAACATCGTTAAGTATTTTATATTTCATCATTGCAACATTAGATTCTCAGTACGTATATAATTTTATCTAGTGATGCATCTCGCCAAGCAGAGGTCAGTCGCCGTGACAAGGGACACATACAAATGAGCAGAGATGACGCACGATGACGCGCAGTCTGAAAGACGCCGAGAGCCGAAGAAGAATCGGTGAACCTTGGCGCGGTTACAGCACGCACTATTCGCGGAACGGAACTTTAATGCGGGGACCTCAGAGGTCACGTGTTTAGTTTAAATGCGCGTGACAATGTGGTTTTGTTTAGGTCACACTTGTTTAGAGGTCATTCTTATTGATGTTTTCTTTGTGTGATGTGACTATTTGGAAAACTTCCCAATAAGGAAAAATCAGTCTATCAAGTCGGAGTTCCGCAGAAGAACGCTGTCCGAAACATTGGCTAAAGAAGGAGATAGCGCAACACGGCATAACACCCCGAAAATAAATAACGATAATACTTTTGGTTTTGAAAATCCAAAATCATACCCATATTACTAGTAATGATGAAAATTTAAATTGTGTTAGTGAAATTATGGATCTAGGCATTATGTTCGACAGTAAACTCACCTTTGTATGTCATATTAATAATATTATCAATAAAGCCCTAAAGGCTCTTGGCTTTGTTTTGAGAGCTGCAAAAGATTTCAATGATTTAGACACATTTATTATGTTGTATAAAACCCTTGTCAGATGCCAACTTGAATATAACTCTACGTTATGGTCTTCCTTTTACAATATTCTTTCAGACAACATTGAAAAGATTCAACGGAAGTTTCTAAGGTTTATAAACTATAAATTGCATATTCCTGTACTAAACATTGATTACAATTACCTCCTGGATAAAAAAGTCTCTATTGAAACTTTCAGAAAGAAGAATAAGCACAGATTTAATACTATTATATAAAATACTGCATTACAAAATTGACTGTCCTGAATTACTTCAATTTATCAATATCCATGTTCCCCAAAAATCATGTCGACATTTATTACCCTTCTACTTCAATAACACCATGACACTGGCTTATCAAAATTCTCCGTTTCCGAGACTTCACAGTCTCGGAAATAAATAAAATATTCTAATCTAGGTGATATATTTCATCTTAAAACTAATCAGTATAAATGTTGTATATTCTATCACTTTGATTATTCTAGGCACAAATAGATTTACATAATTTCTTCAATTTTTGTTTATATTGAATATGAGAATTCTTATCACTATTACATATTATGTATTTTTTATTTAATTATTTGTTTTGTTGTTACATTGTATTGTGTATTTTCTTTTCTCATTGTATTATATTTTCTTCATTGTTTGTTACTCAATTTTTAAATTATAATGTAAAAGCCCATCAGGGCGTGTAATAAATAACAAATAATAAATAATAAATTCTGTGAACAGTTGCATCCACGCATCCAAAAAAATATATTACTAATTTTCTTTGACGTAGTAAATCAAAACCAAAATTTCATCTGAAATCATAAAATTTATAAGTAGGTAAATTTGTAAATACCTACCTACTTGATTAATAAACACGATGCTTCAACGATCGATAACCTTAAAACGCATACATTTACTAAACCTTTAAAACGGCCACCATCTTTAACCGGAACCGGAACGTAACAAACAAATTTAAAGAAAAACGAATTGACAAACGCTCAAGTTGTTCGAGTTTTTTTTTTTTTTTTTAACTTTATTATTCTCATTTCTTTGTACATATAGTGTATAATAGCAAATAGTATACATATAATAACATAATATATAATTACAAATAGTATGAATGAAAACCCACTAAGGCACTGCCTGAGTGTGGGTAATATTAAAACAAAATATTATATTTCTAAGTACCCAAAGTATAAAATAGACTTAAAAAACATATAAAATATAAAATTAGTATTTCATAGGTAGAACAAGTGAAAAATTTTATTTTTTTCAGCTATTATAAAATATGGAAAAAACATACTGATTTTATTATTATTTTTTTTTTTTTTGTTATTATAAAAAACTAAACAGAAAACATATTGTACTACAGTTTAGAAAGTTACAGACAGTGTGTTGTAGAAGGAAGGATAAATTTATAGAAATAGCGTTTCAATATCTACATTATTCAACCATAATTTTACCTCTTTTACATATTTTATCATTTTATTTATCATTTGAGTTTGTAGTGGTAGAAGGTTAGATGAACGAGGACCAATGAAACTGCTATGTGTCTGCAATAATTTAGTATTGGTTTGTGGGGTGTAAAATATATTATTTATTAAAAAGACTTAAAACAAGACTTCGGTATGTTTGGACAATTATTATTTTTAGAAATATATTACATACACAACATATTTGTATTACAAATAATATCTATATAAATATGTATTTTTAACTTAATGAGTAAAACCTTAAATTGTAATATTTAATTAACGAAGACAGTATTAGCGAAACTCGATCAGACAATCAGAGAAACAGAAAAATCAGAAAAAGATACGGTCACATCTAGGACTCGAATCTAGGACCTATGGCTGGCCAGGTCAGAGCTCTACCTCAGTGATTTACAGAAAAGTCAATAGTTGTCACATATTAAATAAAAAAAGGAATAATTTATGCAAGATGCTATCTAGATAGCATTAGTTCTGGTTGAATCTTGCAATCATACATAAAGATAGTGGCCAATAAAAATATTCATTAATAAAATTAAGATAATGTTGGTAGTTCTTGTTCAGTTAAATATGACCGAATCGGATAAGGACACATGAGCTCAGTTTGTAGAGCACTGATCTGGCAAGTCACAGGTGCTGGGTTCGAGCCCTAACTGTACCTTTTCCTAATTTTTCTTTTTCAGATTTTCGATTGATTTTCGTTATAATTGTCTTCAATAATTGAATACAATATATGTATTTTAAATCATGGTGTCCTTAGCTCAAATACTCGTAATTGTAACAACTGTTTCCCATTAGAGATCACGACCATTAACCACAATATCAACTCCCAGGAAGTGACTGCATCAATGTCAATCAACCCAATCCTATCCAAGGTACCCACTTGCATGCTGTATGCACCCACTGCACTAATACACAATGCACAAATGCGTAAAATGTCTCCTCACTGACTATTATTACCCACGACAGGTCAATGCTGCTTTCATTACGCTAACTAATAATAAATACTAAAACATGGCCAAATATATCAAACGAATTTATTTACAAACAAAACTATCAAAAAATAAATTGGGAGTGTAAATAGGGCGTTAGGGACGTTTTTGACTTAGTTTAACCAGTGATTCCTAATATTATTTGGAGTAAAAAATGTTAATGAAATTTTGGTTTTACGGTGACATTTGTGATTTTTTAAAATCAGTAGGCATTGGATTGAAGGGTTATTAGGCGGTTACCCGGCTGAGTAGCCAGTTATGGTGTATGGAAGAAATACAGTGTGTCCCAAAAGAAAGTTTATGTTTGTTTTGCTTTCTGTGTGAACGCAACTTTTCCGAGGGGCGCGGAGTGTATGTCAATCAGTAGTCTGACTCGTGGGAATTTAGTCGCTATGAAGCATTTCTCGGGAGCGACCGCGCGTTGTGCGTGCGTGAGTTTTACAAAAATGGTGATACTGCGACAGTAACGCGTAGAAGATTCTGCAATATTTGAGGTTTTCGTCAATTCAATGATGCGCCAAGCACTCCTCTCATTCGAAAATGAGTCAAAAAGTTTGAAGAGATTGGTACAACGCTGGCCAAACCAAAATTCGGGCGACCAGGGTCATCGAGAACGATAGAAATCGTAGAGAGTGTTTATCAGTCTTTTCGTGACGACTCAAACTTTTCGATTCGGAAGCGCGCAAGTGCTTTAAATGTGCATAGATCATCGTTACACAGCATTTTGCACAAAGACCTAATCCAGACCCCTCCAAACTCACTGGCTATAATAAAAGAACATGGTTCCAGCAAGACGGAGCAACATCACATTCGTCCAATACGTCTCTGCCATGAGTTCGTGAAATTTTCCCTGGCAAAATTGATCTCCAGGAGAGATGACATAAATTGGCCTCCTCGTGGTCCTGACTTAACCCCTATGGACTTTTTCCTGTGGGGTTATCTCAAATCTAAAGTATACGCCAAAAATCCGACTTCCCTGATGCAATCAAAAGAAAATATCCATCTCTAAATGGCAGCCATCACGAAGCCTACCTGCCGAGCCGTCATAAGAAATTTCACTCTTCGTTTATATTTGGACGATATTATTTTTAAGAAATAAATTCCCAAATTGTGTATTTTAGTATTTAACAAGCATTTTTTCGGTAGAACGCTTACTTTTTTTTAAATCGATCCACTGAATATAAACTTTCTTTTGGGACACCCTGTATATGTTTGGTTGTAAAAAAAACATTTAAAAAAGTCACCGGAGACCTAAATTTAGTTGATATTTTTAACTTCAAATAATATCAGGAATCGGTGGGAAAAGTAAGTACTCGTACGTCCCTTAACACCCCTAGCGATAACCCCCAGAACCAAACAAAATTTCTTGAATATCCGGTTTTCACATGACTTCACTTAACCCAAACTTTAGACGGGTACCATACGCAGCTATAAAAGATAAAATATCATCGCACGCCCAATATCGCTCTCCGTACAATCCCATACAGACCCGCCACACAGAGCAGATGATGTGCTCGAAGCTCAAAGTTAATAAGCCGTAAGCTTCCGTAATCGCTGTCGAGGCGATATGCGGAAAGATATATATATATATATATATATGCGACCCCCTCTCGGCCGAAATCAGGAGAGGGGATCATTTTAATTACGGATATGCATAAATGGGCGGATGACAGCTGTCAGGTTGATAGATTCTGTACAAAGAAATGGCATTTCGTGGCACCTCTGTAATTCATCTGACTTGCTCTCCTATCAGTATAACACATAAGTGCTCGCGGTCCAACAGATATCTGCTCGCGCTTTTATAGCTGTTTAAGTCACCTACATTATGGTCTCTTGGTTTTGAAGTGAAAACTTCTTCAGCATCGTTGTGATTTGAAGCTCGATAAAACGAAAAAGCGACACTAAGAAGAGACCAACACATTCATCTACAGGATTTAGCCTGAAGAAAGAGAGAGGTTGAATAATCGGTCATTTCTTTATGCGGTGGTTCGTAGCCTGCCCTGTCTTGTCTTTTTAGTTTTCTGAAAGTTTCACTTCTACCGCGTGTGAACTGCACACTTTCATTTTTTGTTTTGTTTCATTTATTTTTTATACTTACATAATACACAGTTGCACGCCGCTATTGCATGTTTGGTGTATATTATTCATATTTTTATGTTAGCCATTTTTCTGTTGCGTTGGTTATAAATAGAAAAACATCTGTGTCTCACTGAACTACGGTCAACAACATAATATTATTTCCTATCTGCATAATAGGAAGAACCTTCTACTCACACTACTCACCTACATTACTACTGAAGAGAGGCATCAACCTTGAGGAAGTATTGCCTGTGGAAATAGAACCAATTCCGGCTACACAACTACTCGTGGAGTCCCAATCCATCAACACGGCCTTACATACTAAATTATGATAATTATGATATTATATTACGTGTTCGGATTTTCTGTGCTCCTGCAAGTATAGCAGGGACGATCGATAAAACACTAGGTACATCAAACCGGTATTAACTAAATCCGTCATCTATGGTAAATAACTAATTAACTGACCATCACGCCGTTTCCCCGCAGGGGTAGGCAGAGAGGACGGACCGCCAAACGACTCGATCTTGGCACACACTCCTTGCCTCGTTCACGTTCATACATCGTCTCATACATGCTCTTCTAATATTCTGATTCTTGACATGGTCCGACTCAAGTATCTGATTCACTTGGTCGTGCCATGTCTTCCTCGGGCTTCCGGACTTCTTTTACCATTCACATTTGCGTCATATATTCTCCCTACACTCCTTTCCTCGATCATTCGCTCTACATGTCCAAACCATCTGAGCGTCCTCACTAATCTCAATCCTTCTCATTCATTACGCTTACTTGCATTATTTGCGGATTTCCACGTTTTTCACACGATTGTACATGGTTTTACTACACGTACGCCTCAGGGATATGATTTCTACAGCATTCAGTCTATTTTCATCCTTCCTCTGCCAGATCCATGCCAAACTGCCATACATCGGGGTAGGTACCAGCACTCCGTTATGGAGCGCTAGTTTCGCTTCTTTGGATAGTTTTTGGCTGGCCCCAACGGCGTTCAGTCCTTCATTAATGGAGTTACCTGCGTTCACATTTTTTAAATATATTTATCGACCTTCCAGTATCTCGTAAACGTACTTCCCAAATACACAAATTCATTCACCTGCTCCAAGTATTCATCATTCACAACTATGTTGCACATTTTTTTTCGAAGAGAGAGTCATCTGTGGTCAATTATCATTATCAATATTTGCGAGCACGGTCAACAATCAACAATAAATTTTAGCGAGGCCGCCTGTCAGAGTGTCAGATAAGCTGTCAATACATAAAACATTTTGAATAGTGTCGATCGTCACGCAAAGTTTGTGACTTATTAAGAGGGCATTACCAGAGAAAACCAGAAATGTTATTTTCAAATCAGATTTTAGACGTATTGACTCTTTTCCACAAAAAATTACAAATGGATTTCGAAATATTGTTCTTTTATCTAGCATTCGCATGTAATAAATTTTGTGAAATTTTTAAAATTTTTAGTATAATAAGGTTATTCGATAGGTCGTTGGCAGATTTGTTAAATTTTCAAAAAAGATTTTATATTATACCACACCCATTTCAAATTATATAATCATGCAGTAAAATAAATCAATACATTATCAAGCAAACGCATGTTTTAGAATTTTAATTTTAGTTTCAATAAAATCATTAAAAAATATGTACGTACATACATGTGTTTCTTGAAATTGGTCCATTTGTGTATTTATTTGCGCACTTACAAACTAATATATTTCAGATTTTGTTTTAATTCTTATTTAACTTAGACATTATTGAAAAATGATAAATACTTATAATCAAAAAATAAATACAAAAAGTACATTATTTAATAGTTTTATCATCACGCCTTTCAGCATTTTTGGATGAAGGTATAAATAAAAGCTAATTTGGATTGAAATAAATTCGATATTGAGTTATAATTTAAAAAAGCTGGTACGGAGAATAATGAATCTTTCTCATTATAACCGCCCTGCACGATCGTAAGAACAACTTTCGTCCGCTGGCTGGTTAAACGCTCTTAATGAATTGAAGTGAACTAACGGGGCTCTTAGAAATGAAAGAAACGATGTATGTGAGATTCATAGACATAAATATTTCATCTAAGACGCGACCAATTTATTCCGTTCGATCTTGGAGAAATGCAAGTGGTTGAAATGTGACTAAAGAATTAATTAATAGTTAACTCCCATTTAGCGTCAAAAAGTAAACGTGGACTGCCAATTAATCTCTTAGGTTCCTGCTCACGCACTCTACACCCAGCGCCGGATCTGCCATACGTTCAAAAACGTGCAAAAACCTGGTGCCAACTCCGAAGGGGCGCCGCGGCGCCCGTAAGAAAATAAATATTGTATTAAAATTTAGTTATAATATTCCCTGAATCGTTTAAAAATTACCCATAGTACGAAATAATTATTACGCTCTAGCAACACTTTCCAAAGAAACAGAATGCGCACGCATCTGGTTGGTATCAACGGCTTACGAATTTATAGTCAGTTACAGAATTTTTTTACAAATTCCATATATTTAGTTTAAACGTAAGATCTATTTTTCCATATATCTTTTGCCGTCTTTTACGACGAATAGGTGCGATCCAAATTCAATAACCAATCACAGCGCGGTATATTTGTTCGTAAGCCGTTGATACCATACGTCAGTGTTTAGTGTTTGTTCGCTCAACACAGGGGAAATGCAAGGCACAAATTTGAGGTTATATTCTTATTATCACTGCTCACTGTCTCTCGTCGGGACTGCCTGTCAGAAGCTAGTAGATGCTATTCTTGTATTGTACGTTGCCATGAGAACGTATTTGTATTTGCTTTTTCTAATATTCGCGTTGGGTATATAGGTACATAAACGCAGTAAATCTCAAGAATGTCTAATGGACCTAGTTCAGCGAAACCACCCTCATTGTCTCGTAATCTGTATTTTAAAACATGGTACGGGCACAAACAAACAATTCGTTGTATTATTTTAAAGCATAACTTGCAAAGAGTTTTTCCTAAAATAATTAAAATAGCACCATAATTTATGTTTTATGTAAGAAAATAAATATTGTATTAAAATTTAGTTATAATATTCCCTGAATCGTTTAAAAATTACCCATAGTACGAAATAATTATTACGCTCTAGCAACACTTTCCAAAGAAACAGAATGCGCACGCATCTGGTTGGTATCAACGGCTTACGAATTTATAGTCAGTTACAGAATTTTTTTACAAATTCCATATATTTAGTTTAAACGTAAGATCTATTTTTCCATATATCTTTTGCCGTCTTTTACGACGAATAGGTGCGATCCAAATTCAATAACCAATCACAGCGCGGTATATTTGTTCGTAAGCCGTTGATACCATACGTCAGTGTTTAGTGTTTGTTCGCTCAACACAGGGGAAATGCAAGGCACAAATTTGAGGTTATATTCTTATTATCACTGCTCACTGTCTCTCGTCGGGACTGCCTGTCAGAAGCTAGTAGATGCTATTCTTGTATTGTACGTTGCCATGAGAACGTATTTGTATTTGCTTTTTCTAATATTCGCGTTGGGTATATAGGTACATAAACGCAGTAAATCTCAAGAATGTCTAATGGACCTAGTTCAGCGAAACCACCCTCATTGTCTCGTAATCTGTATTTTAAAACATGGTACGGGCACAAACAAACAATTCGTTGTATTATTTTAAAGCATAACTTGCAAAGAGTTTTTCCTAAAATAATTAAAATAGCACCATAATTTATGTTTACCCAATAGATTCAGAGAGTATAGGGCTCCTGGCGATCCTCTCTTTAAAAAAAAACGAGTGTGAGAGCTACCGCCAGGTCACTTGGAAAAGTTACACCCTTTATATGTATTGATTTTATTTGATAAATTAGTGTAAAAAAAATTATTATTAAATAAAAAAAATAAAAAAATTGGGGTGAACGAATTTTTAATCAAAATATAAATGTACGGGGGGGGGGGGGCGCCATCGGTACCTACTGCACAGGGCGCCAGATTTCGTAAATCCGGCCCTGTCTACACCTCCTTCCTTGACTGGACTAAATGCATATTTCGATTTTTCAATTCAACATTGCCAATTCATTAATATTTTTTTTACGTAATTTTTGGAGTTTGACGTTTCGGAATGTAAATTTATAGAAAATACCTCAAATATTTTCAAACGATTTCTTATTTATTTCCAGTCAATATAGGTTCGACTGTCAACAGTAAAACCGTGTTCAGGAAATCGATATAAAATATATAAATACGCTATGTTAAGTCCAATTATTGTTGAACTATGTAACTTTAATACATTGTAGGTAAATGGTAGTATTGTTAAGGCATCATTAGACCATTAGATCATCGTAATGAGGCCTTCATCTAAGTACTATAATTATTTTATTGTTTGTGTTTGTTATTACGTATTATTAGGTACATCTTATATTACTATAGAATGCGAGATGATTATTATCAAAATTAGTCAAATCTAAAAAAAATCACATTTTAACTAAGTAATGCCAATGTATTCATTATTGAAATATCTGCACTACTTTACCGTCAAAAATGGCTAAATATAATCAAAAAATGTTTATAAAATATTCATTTCGGTCGTCGAAATGGTTGGTTGTGAAGCTAAGGGTCAATATTGTTTCACAGAGTTTGAACAATTCTTCAAATATCAAAGTTAACTTTCAAGTTCTGTGAAAGTTTTATTAAAGTTCTCTTATTATAAATATTCCTGATTGAAATCAAATTTGCTTTGAATTTTCATAATTGGAATCTATTTTGTTAATGAGCCACTTGCATGAATTTCATTACGAAAATGTTAGTAAAAATTTTTAGAAATGTACAGTTTTTTTTATTTTTAAATAAATAAATCCATTATTTGGGCCCGTGACGTCACTACATGAAAATTTCTCGTCTCCAAAAATGTTCCTGTTAATTTTGTAAAATTTCACACTGATTTTTTTTTATATGGCAGCACTTTGATTTCAGGCGAATTTTTGAATTTGACATTTAGCGTTCAATATCTTCTTCTTTTTTTACTTGAATACCGCACAAGATTCCAATTGCTCCCGTCTGGAGCCAGTGGGACTATGGCATCCCTAATTGGGGTATGTTGTGAGGCTGAAGGCCGTGGGGAGGGGAAGGAGATAGGGAAGTGGAAGGTGGGTAAGAACCACCAAACACGGCAGAAGCCATTTCAAGCAACGTGTCAATTCTGAATGGTGGTCTTACACCAGGGCGATACTGAGAGTATCTTCCACTCTGGAACGTGCCGCAAATATACTATATTATTTTAAAATGAAGAAATTGTGATATATGACAAATTAATCAAATAAAATTTATTTGCCACGCCGGGATTCGATCCCGCGACCTTCGGAATGCGAGTCAAGCGCCTTACCGCTGCACTACACCAGCCGTCATTTATTGTTTGTTCTCTGCGAACTTATCATTTGGTTTGACTTTTTGACAGATGTTTGAAGAGAACCCCGTACGTTTTACGCTGTCTGTACGTGTTTTAGAGGTATAATGGTAGTGGTGCTGATTTTAACAAAATCAAATTTTATAATATTCTTATTATTATTATAATTTACAAGTACAAGTCTATTACATTGGATTTAGTAATATAGACGTTGAAAATTTTTATGAACAATAAAATAAGATGGATCAAGGTTCATCAAAATATTATATCTCAAAAAATATTGGTAAATATTCGGAACAAACGTCAACGGCTATGTAACGGGATTGTGTATGTTATCTTTACTTTAAAAAACAGCCTACGTTTTTGAATGGTTTGTCTGGCAAAGCAGGGTTTGTGTAGCGGACTTGTGTATATTATCTTAATTTTAAAAGTTTTATCAAAAAAAGTGTGTATTAACCGTTGACGTTTGTTCCGAACTGCAAACAGAGTGATTTGACAGTGTGAAAGCAAATTTTCAATATACGTAAATAAAATTAAAAATGTAACATTTTCAACCTCCCCCAATGCAAATAGTTGTCTTTTATGGTAATTAAGAAGAATCTAAAAGTTTTATAAAAAAAAGTGCGTGTTAACCGTTGACGTTTGTTCCGAACAATTACCAAAATATTTATGAGATATAATATTTTTGGTATGCCTCGTTATTCTCCTGTGCCCTTTCTTATGGAAAACATTTTTTTTTTTTAATTTTATTAAACAAATCTGTCTAAAACAAGTCTGATTTTTCGGATTGAAATTTTCAACAAATCGCCAGAGTTTCAAAAATACGATTAAAAAAATATATACATGCGGAATGTCTTAGAATATGTCTTAGAAAATATGATGCAAATGGCCTATTCAGACAAGTCATAAAGTAGGTTCTCGTACCTATCATTGACTAAAGATTATTATAATTTTCGTAAAAATAAAATTATAACTCCCAACCATTTGAAATGTGTATTTCTTTGGTCTAAGTCTAAAATTTTATGTTCAATCGATACGTAAATTTCTCTCTAATTTGTAATCAAAAAATGTAATTACGCAACTCACATTTTTATGAATATTGATAATAAATATTTTTTGGAAGGCATTCAGAGGCAAATATGTTTTGTAAATACTTTCAGCTTCGCCAATCCTACAATTATTAAGCATAATATTCCGTGATTTCTCACGGTTCTGCGGTAGTAAATAATAAACCGTGATAGCCCGGGAAATTTTTTTTTACAAATGATTAATGCTACGAAAGATGCCTCAAACCAAAGCCAATGGCAGAGTGACAAGTGACCATGTGCAATGTGCAACCGTAGATAGGTGCAGTACATCCTGCACTTTTATTAGGTGCCTATGGCAAGCATTAAGGCCAACAACTGTAATTCATGCACTCAATCATCGGTTCGTAGGGTTAGCTCGTGTCTATAGATGGTAGATAAAAACCTCATTAAATTAATACGAATAGGTACCTATATCATAATTCATGTACAGGGTGTTAAGGGACGTACTTAACTTATTTTAATAGAGATTATTGACATAATTTGAAGTTAAAAATGTAAATGAAATTTTAGAATCTCCGGTGACGGTTTAATTTTTTTGTGTTCTTAAATCAATAAAAATCAATAGTTTTTGGACGGTTAGGGTCAGGGTGAGAGGTTTGGTTGTTGCTCCGCTGAGTAACCAGTGATGACGTGCGGAAGATTTTTTTTGGTGTTTGGTTTAGGAAAAAAAAAATTAAAAAAACTTCGCCGGAGACCAAAATTTTTACTCCAAATAATTTCGAAATAACTGCCTAGTTAGATAGATTCCGTAGTTTTTGTGAGATCGTTATTGGATAACGGACATTATCTACTGTCAGATTTGTGTGATTTTTACTTAACGTATTTTAGTTTAGATCGATTTAAACACGAATTCCTGCAAGTACGCATGATCATTTACTCATTTAATGTACGTTGTACGTAGAAAATGCAAATAACAGCCATAAAAATCACACAAATCTGACAGGAGATTACGTCCGTTATCCAATAACGATCTCGCAAAAAATACGGAATCACTAGGCTGGTTAAAATAAGTCAAATACGTCCCTTAATAGCCTTTACATATTAATTTATTATAATATTCTGTGTAAATTCTTTCGTGATTAAATTAAATCTATCAATAGAATAAGACATTATATTTTACGATACAAAATGCACATCATATTTACTAGACGGCCGGCTCTCCGGTAAGGCTCTTGACTCGTACACCGAAGGTCGCGGGATCGAATCTCGGCGTGGCAAATAAATTTTATTTGATTAATTTGTGTTATTTCACAATTTATTCATTTAAAATAATATAAAGTATATTTGCGGCACGTTCCAGAGTGGAAGATATTCTCAGTATCGCCCTGGTGTAATACCACCATTCAGAATTGAAACGTTGCTTGAAATGGCATTAGCCGTGTTTGGTGACCAGATCTGAATAGCCAGGTACTTCCCCACCTTCCTCTTTCCTATCTCCTACCCCTCCCCACTACCTTCAGCCTCACAACATCCCTCAATTGGTGATGCCATAGTCTCACTGGCTTCAGACGGGAGCAGTTGAGACTCTTGTGCGGTATTCATAAAAAAAAGATACATTGTAATAAATTTCCTCATTTTTTTTTTAGAATGAGTTGATAAGTTTAAATTTCTAATTCTCAATATTTAATGAATTTGTCACAGTAGACCGATTTAAAAAAAAAACAAGTACAGTCCTCACGCGGTAGAAGCGAAACTTCACTAAAACAATCTCAATCAATATGAACCTTGAGATCATAATCAAAACGGCCAACGAGCGCAGTTTGACGCTTCGTAGGTACTTGAATGCGTCATTTAAAAAAAAGGCTCACATTAAGCACCACCAATCTATATCAATGTTTTAAGCTTGTAGTAGAATAGATACATTTGCTACAATTTAAATACAGTTTATACCCCTCGAAATATCAACAAAAAAGGTTACGATAAGTTTATCTAAAAATTAGCCAATTTTTTAAATTTTTTTTATTATTAATTATTGAGTTAGTTTATACTACACTAGCAGACCCGGCCACACGTTGCTGTGGCTAACGAAATACAACGCCATTACCCAACCTTTATAAAATCCACACCACCCGCTTGCCAGCTGCCCGCTGCCCGCTGCCTGAATTGAATATTTGCATTTCTCGGCTTTTCTCTAATATAATAATCATGTTAAACCTTCCCTTGAATGACTCTATCTATTGGTGAAAACCGCATGAAAATCTGTTTCGTAGTTTAAAAGATCTATGCGCACATACATTTTGAGCGACTTGAGGATTTTATACTATGTAATGCAATTCGAGCGATCGCCACTAATTATACAACGCTTACAATGCAACACTGGATATATGAAAAGGAAAAATCAAATACCTACTTACTCTAGGACATCTATTTTCCAATTTCTTCCGTAGAACGAATTTCAAAAGTGACTATGGTACGGCCCGCCAGCCGTTTTAAATCGCACAAAAATGTGTTTTCTTTGAATTTCTCGGCTTTTCTCTAATATAATTTGCATGTATTATACATATAAACATTCCTCTACAATCACTCTATCTATTGGTGAAAACCGTATGAAAATCCGTCGCGTAGTTTAGAAGATTAACGCGCACATACATTTTGAGCGACTTCATTTTATACTATGTAATGATGATGATGATGATAATGATGAATATAAACTAATAAGCACAATGTAACATTTCATTTGATAAATTTAAATAGTTTTACAGTAAGCGTAACATTTCTTTTTAAATACGTTCATTCTTTCTTCATTCTTCATACTTTCAGGCATTTCATCATACATCTTTAGTCCTCTGTACATTAGGCTGTTCTGTGATTTTGATTTCTTCATTTGTGGCAATCGAACTCTGTTTATATTTCTTGTTTCGTAATTATGAATGTCTCTATTAAAAACAATTTCATCCTTAAAGTATTTTGGCATTTGGTTTTTCATAATTTTATGCATAAAAATTAACACGTTAAATAGTAGTCTCTTTTTTATTGGAATCCAATTTCTCCTCTCTCATTTGATTAATCCTTGCGTATTTGCCTTTTCCCAGTATACATCTCATAGCTTTGTTTTGTATAACTTCTAGTTTGTTCAAACTTCCTTCATTGGCCAAATATAACATTGTAGAGCAGTAGTCCAAATGTGGAGCAACGATAGTTTTATAAATGAGCTCCGTAGTGTTTCTATTTAATTTACGTCTTAGTCTTCTAAGAAAATTTACGTTTTTTGATACCTTTGGATCATAAAAATACAACACACGTTATATTCATACTATTTTATTTTTTTACTTATTAAATAATCAGTTTACAAAGTACTCGTATAATAATTTTGACCACAAAACTCACGATAAGTTTTCACAGATTTTTATTTTATTTTATCATGTTTTTCATCTATAGAAGCAGACGCTTGTGATTAGAAGGGGGACGATTATCGGGATGAAAAATATATTTTGCATCTCATAATTAATTATGGTTTAAGGAACAGAAAAAAATAGATAAATTTAAAAGTTATATGAGTTACGAAGAGAATTTCTTCATTTTGTTATTATTTTTACATTGAATTGCTCTTTAATTGCTTTCAGTGGGCATTTATCGTCTTCGATTGATCTTATCTTTTTGGGTAGGCTATTGAAGAATTATTTCCTTAGATAATATGTGTAACGATGTTGTGCAAATGAGGTGTTTCATTTTTGTGCTGGTGTTGCATTTTTGTGCTGGTGTTGCATTTTTGTGCTGGTGTTGCATTTTTGTGCTGGTGTTGCGTTTTTGTGCTGGTGTTGCATTTTTGTGCTGGTGTTGCATTTTTGTGCTGGTGTTGCATTTTTGACGAGTACGACTTTCAGTTAAAAAGCTATGATTTTGTTGTTCTTTTGTTATTTGAATTATTATATTTTTTCGGACTAGATCATTAAATTTGAATACTTAAAATGTTTCTAAAATAAGGTGTGTTGGATAGTTTTATTTTTATTTAATTAATTATAATGTATTACAAAAAAAAACATGGTAACACATTATTCCCAATGAGTTAAGAAACAAACTCATTATGGGAAGGACAGACACATATAAGTACATTTTACGTAGATATTACATAGATATTACAAGTAAAAAAAAATAAATAATAAAAGATGCATTGTCAAGAATAGAGATTTTTGAAATACTGAGATAGTCTCTTGGTTTTTTCAATATAATTTTTATAATTAGACGTGCGTCGCACAATTTCAACAGGGAGTATATTAGTTTTGTACGCAGCTCTCCAGCTTACTACAGCGTATTGGAGATTTAATTGTACTATTATAGCAAACGAATACTAAATACTAAACGAATCGAAAAATGTAGCACCGTTTATAAAAAGGCGATTCGAATAATATGTGTGTACCGATGAAATAGCTATACGAACGGCCCATTAACATATGTCGACTGTATTTCGAGAAACCTCGCAGTAATGTATCTTCACTCTATTAATTCATCTAAGGCATCACAATGTTCAATTCACTAACGTCAATTGATTATTTTCTTTAAAAAAAAAATACTTTCGATGTATTTTGAGTTAGACACGTAGCATTTTGTTTGTTTACCAAATCAACATTTTCTGTTACTTAAGAGCGTTTAACCAGCCAGCGGACGAAAATCCACATTTCGTCGAAAGTTGTTCTTCCGATCGTGCAGGGCGGTTACAATGAGAAAGATTGATTATTCTCCGTACCAGCTTTTTTAAATTATAACTCAATATCGAATTTATTTCAATCCAAATTAGCTTTAATTTATACCTTCATCCAAAAATGCTGAAAGGCGTGATGATAAAACTATTAAAATAGTGTACTTTTTGTAGTTATTTTTTGATTATAAGTATTTATCATTTTTCAATAATGTTTAAATTTAATAAGAATGTTAAAAAAATCTGAAATATATTAGTTTGTAAGTGCGCAAATAAATACACAAATGGACCAATTTTCGTCAAGAAACACATGTACGTACATATTTTTTAATGATTTTATTGAAACTAAAATTAAAATTCTAATACATAACTTTGCTAGATAATGTATTGATTTATTTTACTGCATGATTACATTATTTGAAATGGGTGTGGTATAATACAAAAACTTTTTTGAAAATTTAACAAATCTGCCAACGGCCTATGGAATAACCTTATTATACTAAAAATTTAAAAAAATTCTAAAAATTTATTACATAACTATGCTAGATAAAAGAACAATCTTTCGAAATCCATTTATAATTTTTTGTGGAAAAGAGTCAATACGTCTAAAAACTTTTTTGAAAATGACGTATTTCCGGCTTTCTCTGGTAATGCCCTCTTAAAATAACGCGCCTTGATTACCATACATGATTTTCGATTGTACCCAAGCCCTCAGGAAGTAGCATCACATTATAATTGTATTAACAGTCGTATTATCTGTTTCAGCGGGATATAAATTAGGAAGTGCAGTAAGCATTTCCTTGAGATGCACAAACGATGCCCTCCATTGCACTTAAATTTACGACCCTACACTCCTGACAATTTAGTATCTAATAAGGTCAACGTTTCACGATCAAATGTAATTATACAATATATTTTTCTTGCGCGTACGATCGTACCACTTTGAAATTTTGCAAATAAAATGTTTTAATATCATTTGGCAAAGTACTTATTTTTCTGAATTATAAAAGCTGTTTTTATAGGCCTAATACTTTATTTTTCCCCTTTCCAAAAAACCTATAAAATTAAATAAAATACTGAAAGGGCTACTCGCAGTATTTAATTAGTAGCTAACGTAGGTACCTACATATTTCTACGCGAACAAATTTGAAACCAAAACACAAGATTTTTCATTATCTCGTAGCGCTTAACCTTAATTTAACCTTAATTTACAATTTGGGAGGCGGCAATGAGTACCGCCGCCCCGGGAACCTTTATTGGATAACCAACACCTCTGCCACAGGTCACCCCAAGTGGTTCGCTACGTTTGGTGATTTAGCAGGGGTGCCCGGGTCCATGAGGTGAGGTTTGTCTAGGTCTTGGAGGCGGATGACCTGGACACACTGAACCCCATATTCCTACCCACCCCTTAAACCCTTTTCCTTCCCAGAACTCCCTGTCCTTCATTTCCTTTAAAAAAAACCTCCACACAACATTCCCAAAGATGACATGGGCCCTGAGGGAAATTATTTTCCTCTGGGCCTCCTGTGTGGAGCTCATGTAAAAAAAATTATCGAATAACATATTTAAAACCAGCTGGATTATCCTGGTTTACCTCAAATTTTGGACGAAAAGTGTGCAAAATTTCATCAAGAAGTAGTATAAAAATGTTTATGTTGAAGGGGTGGGAAAAAGAGATAAGGTTTTTTCCGAAATCTCATTTAAACACCTTTCTCCAGTTTTGAAGGTCAAGTGTGCAAAATTTCAACAATCTCGAAATAAAACTTCAGATTAGTATCAAAACAACTCACACCGGGACACTCTTCTTTATACATTATACAGCGTGTCCAGGGGTAAAGTGCATTAACTTCGGGAGGTGATTCTACATGATGGTAGGAGAAAAAAAGATTAACAACTTTTTTCCGAAATTCCACATTTTTTCCCATACAAAAAGACGTACCTACTAAAAATCCTTAGTGTGAGGTACGATCTTACTTGCTGAGAGCCTGCCGGGCGCCCGACTCGATTGTGATTGGCCCGTATCGTAACAGCGGAAAATAATAAATCCGGCCGTACACGCCGGACTAATTTTATCTTTTTACCTCAAAACTACCCCTAAAAGTTGGAATTCCGAAAAAAGTTATTCATCTTTTTTACTTGTACTATCATGTAGAATCACCTCCCGAAATTAATGCACTTTACCCCCGGACATCCTGTATATAAACGGATAGATGTAGCGTTCAAGCTAATTACTTCGGATCAATTATTTCACAAAATTTGAACAATTCAACTTATTTAAAAGTTATTTCATATTCTGTTATTATTTCAGTTATGTGAAACAACTGACCAATAATGGCATATACGTGAATCAACTGACCAATAATGAGATATCAATTTGGAAGGCGGGAATGGGTACCGCCGCCCCGGGAACCTTTATTGGATAACCAACACCTCTGCCATAGGTCACCCCAAGTGGTTCGCTATGTTTGGTGATTTAGCAGGGGTGCCCGGGTTCACGGGGTTAGGTTTGTCTAGGTCTTGGAGGAGGATGACCAGGACACAATGAACCCCAGATTCCTACCTACCCCTTAAGCCCTTTCATTCCCAGAACTCTTCTCTCCTTCCTTTCCTTAAAAAACCCTACACACAACATCCCCAAAGATAAAATAGGCCCTCAGGGCCTTCTGTGTGAAGCTCATGTAAAATATATACATATATTAACAGAACTTGAACAGAACCTTTACAGAACTTGAAAATTAACTTTGATATTTGATGAATTCTTCAAATTCTGTGAAACAGCTGCCCTTGGTTTCTGTTCATTTCGACGCTCTTTTTTTCTTATTGAAAGCATTTCGTCTTGTTTCATTATATTTTTTTTTAGATTTAAAATCTCTGGAGATTGTTTTCCCGGATACCAAACAAACGAGTGATAAAATGGCACAATTTTATGTCACCAGAGCTCACTGGTTGAGAATGTTTACTGCTTCAGACAGCAGACGAACACAAGAGGCAGAACTCACCGTTCGAGGGTTTTTAATGGGACTGACAGATTTATTGTTTATAGGTATGATTTGACAACCTAACCTTCACCTTAATTTAAATATATAGAGAAACATAAATATCTCAACTGTTGCTGTAACGATATTGCCATAAAATACCAAATTCCTGAGGAAACTCGTTTTAATGACAAGTACGGCCGTGATCTTCTCTGGACCAATAAAAGATCTAATCTCATCTTCGTGAGAGTGCGCTTTGAGCTCGATAACACTTCCGGCCTCTTGTCCGCCATTACCTTGGCACCGGAAGTGAAGGTCAGCCAATATGGCTCCCGGGCCGGTGCACAATGAACTGAAATGAATCTTTAGGTGTTCAAAAATATTTTTATAAATAATTGATATCTTTCTAAAATTATGCGTGTTTCCATTTTAGGTATATTGTTACATGTTAGGATTGTTATTTCGTATTGGAAACGAATTCAAGAACATTCAAACACTTAAAATATTGTATTTTTCATATGTTCGCAGTCATCTTGAATTCGCTTCTCAAATATGGAATCCTCAATGTAATATTTATATTAAACGCATTGAAGCCATCCAAAGAAAATGTGTCCATCATTTAAATTTCAAGTTTAATATTGGTTATTATGACATAAACAGCTTGCAGGACCTTTATGGACTTTAATAATTAAAAATTAGAAGAGACTCCGCAGATATAATATATCTTCATAAAATTATCAATGGTTTTATTGATTGTTCGCCCCTTTTGGCTGAGATTAATTTTAGAGTCCCATCCATTAGAACCAGAGAAAAATCACCTTTTCATCTTCAAAAATATTCTACTAATCTCAGACAAAATGCTTTTACATTCAGAACATGCCATGTATTTGATAAGAATTTTAATAATATAGACATATTCTCATGTAAATTAAGTAGGTACCTTAAAAAAGTATGTCATAGCCATCATTAAATAATTTTTTAACCGTATTGCAAGTTACCGTGTTATTGCTGTGAATCCTTTCCAGTTACATACTTGTCATTCGACTTACTATTGTATTCACTCTGAGTTGTAGGTATGTACAATGTACATATTATTATTATTGGTGTTGTGGAATGAGAATAGATTTCTGACTCTGACTACTTCATGTTTTGAAATTTAGTAAGCAGATTATTATGTTTTTATGTCTTTTTTAAAAATAATTTTCAATAATTTCAACAATTTTCCTTTTTTGTTTTACTTTTTAATTATAATTTTAATTATGTGAAAATCTGTCAGTGTTAATGTTATTATTATAAGTGTAAAATGTCTGTTGATTTTCAATAATAAATAAAATAAAATAAAATAAAAAAATTATGATGTAAAATATTAATGGTGATTTTCAACTACGTTTTAATTTAGCATCACTTTTTCCGGAATCTAAAAAGTATTTTTTTTAGGACACAACCAAATTAAAAGTAAGTACTTTTCATTGGGTTCAAATCTCCTCCCTATAACACAAATTGTATATTTTCGTAGAGTCAATCACCAAAACTAAAGACAAAAGAGTTCACCGAGAACGCAGCGGTTGTTTTAAATGTACAATTTTTTTTTCCAATAACTCCAATAAGAGGTCCGAGGAAAATAATTTCCCTCGGGATCTGTGTGGAGGGTCTTTAAATGAAAGGAAGGAGGGGAGTTTCTGGGAATAAAAGGAGTATGAGGGATGGGAAGGTATCTGGAAAGCAGTGGATCCGAGAGTGACAGACGTATGAATCCATCCCTCCCACAGAAGCGCAAGACAGTGCTAATGGCACCCCTTCTAAAGTAGCAAATCACTTAGGGTTACATATGGCAGATTAGTTATCCAATAAATGGTTCCTGGGGCGGCGGTACCCATATCCATCTCTCAATTTTTAAATACGTTTGAACTGACCTATTTACATGACTCTCTTGTTGTGTGTTTTTTTTTTTCAAATTTTAACGTGGATATTCGAAAAACCTGAAACAATGGATTGGCCATTCTACTGTAGAGCTGTTCCGGGCCGCAGTAAACAAAGTCCGCATAGCCAACGTCCATTGAACGGACAGGGCACGAGAAGAAGAAGATTCGAAATCATCAAATTCTATCAAAATATAACGGTATATTGAGATTTTGCAACTGCCAAAATCGAATTTTTGTTCGTCTGTCTTGGGATTCGGATCTCTGTGCGATGAGATAAAACGGAACTAAACGCATTAATTTATCAACTTCATCTCATAATGCCCAGTCATTTGTAAGGTGACGTTCATCAAATGACCGTAAGCTTTTAACGGTCATCATTACTAAATGACTTGGAAAGATCCCACACGTACCTATGTACAATGATTATGTATTAATTAGTTGGGTAATCTAATTTATTAGCTCTGTCAACGAGTTTGGTGACCTAAATATTACTAATTAATGAATTATTTAATCATACAATCTTCAAACATATGATTAACCACATACATATTGTGGAAGTAAATTTTACTGAGAAAGAGTTGTAGGTGCTTAAAACTGTGTAACTTGGCGGTTGTTTTATTTTTTTTATTGAGTTAGTTTATACCACATGGATATAAACTAATAAGCACAATGTAACATTTCATTTGATAAATTTAAATGTTTTTACAGTAAGCATAACATTTCTTTTTAAATACATTCATTCTTCATACTTTCAGGCATTTCATCATATGTACATCTTTAGTCCTCTGTACATTAGGCTGTTCTGTGATTTTGATTTCTTCATTTGTGGCAATCGAACTCTGTATATATTTCTTGTTTCGTAATTATGAATGTCTCTATTAAAAACAATTACATCCTTAAAATATTTTGGCATTTGGTTTTTCATAATTTTATGCACAAAAATTAACACATTATAGTATACATAGTTGTAATAGTAGTGTCTTTTTTATTGGAATCCAATTTAGCTCCTCTCTCATTTAATGAATCCTTGCGTATTTGCCTTTCCCCAGTATACATCTCATAGCTTTGTTTTGTATAACTTCTAGTTTGTTCAAATTTCCTTCATTGGCCAAATATAACATCGTAGAGCAGTAATCCAAATATGGAGCAACGATAGTTTTATAAATAAACTCCGTAGTGTACTTATAATAACAATGCAAAAGTAATCATTTTTGAGTTTTATATTACAATTTTCCCTTTTTACTTGTATTGTAGCCAGAGTTGAGTTGACACACACTGGACCTACACAGGTGAATTGCTTGCATACAACATACTTGAAACTTGATAACGGTGGCCCCTTTGGTAGATTTCTCTATCATTAACGTACGGATGATAATTTTTATGGCACCGGCGTTTGGTGGTCTGTCCTTATTCTATCAGTATTTTAATGGAAGATGCTCCGAAGAACTAGCGTCATTGGTCCCCTCGGCACCAGTGCATAGGTGACATTTTGTCTCGTCTTTGAGATAATCAGCTCGGCTGTGGAACGATTTGCCGGCTCCTGTTTTCCCTCCCTCCTACAACACGGGTCCCTTCAAGGTACTTGTGTACTCTCTCTTCACCTCTAAAATATCCTCCACACAGCATCGTCAAAGATGGCATAGGCTTCTTCTTCTTCTTGTGCCCTGTCCGTTCAACGGACTTTGGCTATCATGTTAGCTATGCGGACTTTGTTTACTGCGGCCCGGAACAGCTCCACGGTAGACTGGCCAAACCACTGTCTCAGGTTTTTCAGCCATGAGGTTCTCCTTTTTCCAGGGCCCCGTCTTCCGGCAATCTTTCCCTGCATTATGAGATGCAGGATCTCATACGTCTCTGGATGTCTCATCACATGTCGAAGATATTGAAGTTTTCGGATTTTTATAGTTTTAATTACTTCCTTTTCTTTATTCATCCGAACCATAACATCTTCATTTGTAACCCTGTCCATCTAGCTTGATATGGCATGGGCACTGAGGGAATTTGTATTCCTCAGGGCCTCCTGTGTGGGATAATGTAAAAAAAACAACGATTTGAGAATGGAGGATTCCAATTAAATTAAAAAAGAGTTAGCCCAATTGTTTCGCAAAAATTTACCGGTGACAATTTCATCGGAAAGCGGCAACGCACCTGGAATCGGCATTTAATGGGAACCCTTTAAAATGTTTAAAAAACAAAATGGCGCTGAATGACCATTTGATGACAACGTCATATTTGAATTTCTGCGAAATAATGTACAAAGCACACTGCAAAACCTTTCAACAGCGTATATGTAGGTAATGTGTTCGTTTTTTTGCTAAAACAAGTAACTACGCATAAGCAATACAAATGGCTATTAATAATTTATTGGTGGTAATATTTCACGACATCAAAGCCATAGCAGGTGGTACATGGACAAGAGTAGCTAATGATAGAGAGAAATGGCGACAGTTAGAGGAGGCCTTTGTCAACTAGTGTCATGTAGACAGGGAGTCGATGCATGATAAGTGTTATAAATGTTATTAATATTATAAATAATGTAATTTAATTTACTGTCTGAATAAAGGCTATTATTATTATTGCAATTATTTATTACTAGCTTTTGCCCCCGTCTTCGCTCGCATAGTATTAGGGGGGTACCCACAGCGCCTCCTCCACCTTCCCTATCACCACTCCAATCCCCCCTCCTCCTCTCCCCCGCCCTCTCACCCCTCTTACCCCCACCCCCCTTCCGCCCTGCCCCAACATTCTATCCCCCCCTCACCCCCTTCCATACCCGTTACATTCATTTTTCAAACAGCTCGCGTGCCACCTATTGCATTTTTTGTATATAAATTTCATAATGCCAGAGCTCTAAGCTATAGCCTATAGCCTATTCTGATGGATCAGCTATATTATTGTAAAGTTTCATTAAAATCCATTCAGTAGTTTTCGCGTGAAAGAGTAACAAACATACATTCATACAAACTTTCGCCTTTATAATATTAGCAGGATTAACATTTCACAAGTCTCAGTCCCAAGTACGTGTTGTTTGGGTCAACTGAAATTGAATTGGTCAAACCTAATCAGTGGGTACTTTCTTCATTATCGCTAACTTATCTCTGAGAAGGAAAATATTCATCTAATGACGTAGGTAAATGTTATTTGCTTTGACTGCTGTATACATTATTTCAAAACATCATCCGCACTTGGACCTATACCGGATTATCGTCCTGTGATAAAAGATGTTTGTATATTTATTTATTATTTTATACGTAAATATTATGTCACTACCCTCGTTTATTATTATTGTAAGAAACTTCGTGTTAATAATCATTGTTTACATCGGCACTTTTTAATCTGAATAAAGGAGTAATTGTTGTTTTGATTTTCAGGTTTATAAAGGCTATTTGTTACAAAAGTTTTTGTTATAAGAATGCTTACTTTAAGGTTTTTTACATGTGCTTTAAAACCTTAAAGCAGAGGTTCCCAAACTTATTTTTCTCGTAGACCCCTTTCAAAATTTTACTGATTTCGGTGACCCCCTGCTGCTACATTTCTACCATATTCCGAAAACTCGTCAAAAAATGTGAAGATTAGATTTAACGGTTTAAATTTGCGTCGCAGTTGAGTTCCAACCCTATAAATTCGGAGTGGTATAAATAAAAGAAAAATAGTGTATTTTCTTGTGTCCACAAGAAAATACACTATTAAAATTACCTCAAAGTTTCAATAAATTGTACACATTTCTTCCATGCCAAAAATTCATGAAAATCATTAAAAAAACCTAGTCCTGTATGACCTGTATTTCCCACCTTAATAGAATTAAATATCTAGCAAGATTTTACAAGTAACAGTCGCTGACCTTCTCACACAACTCAAAAAAATTAAGGGAGGTTTTAAAAAAAGGAAATTATTTCTAAATATTAAGACTATCTGATCCATAAGCCGGCCTAACTGAAAAAAAAATTTCAAGCCCGTGGATCAAAAAAATTGAAAAATTATTTAGCGTAGTGTATTATCTGCCTACATTGGTAGATAAAGCCAAGCTAATTAAGCCAAGCTAATTGCCAAGGTAATTTACTATCGAAACCAGATAAATTTTCGTGGACCCCCACATACAACTTGTGGACCCCCATTTTTTTATCACACCAACGTAGACCCTCGCCGAGTCTCCCGTGGACCCCTGGGGGTCCACCTGGACCACTTTGGGAATCACTGCCTTAAAGTATTATAGTACCGGACAGTGAAATTAGATAACGGCCTCCGTGGTCGAGGGGTAAGCCTCTTAACTAACAACCCGAATTCACAATCGCGGGTTCTAATCCCGGCGGTTGGAAATGGTTGGAAATCATTATTTGATTGATTTGTGTTTATCACAATTTAATCTTTAAGAGGGCATTACCAGAGAAAACTAGAAATATGTCATTTTCAAATCAGATTTTAGACGTATTGACTCTTTTCCACAAAAAATTATAAATGGATTTCGAAAGATTGTTCTTTTATCTAGCATTCGCATGTAATAAATTTTGAATTTATTTTTTATTTTTAGTATAATAAGGTTATTCCATAGGTCGTTGGCAGATTTGTTAAATTTTCAAAAAAGATTTTGTATTATACTACACCCATTTCAAATAATATAATCATGCAGTAAAATAAATCAATACATTATCTAGCAAACGCATGTTTTATAATTTTAATTTTAATTTCAATAAAATCATTAAAAAATATGTACGTACATGTGTTTCTTGACGAAAATTGGTCCATTTGTGTATTTATTTGCGCACTTACATACTAATATAATTCAGATTTTTTTAACATTCTTATTAAATTTAGACATTATTGAAAAATGATAAATACTTAAAATCAAAAAATAATTTCAAAAAGTACAATATTTTAATAATTTTATCATCAAGCCTTTCAGCATTTTTGGATGAAGGTATAAATTAAAGCTAATTTGGTTTGAAATAAATTCGATATGGAGTTATAATTTTAAAAATCTGGTACGGAGAATAATTAATCTTTCTCATTGTAACCGCCCTGCACGATCGTAAGAACAACTTTCGACGAAATGTGGATTTTCGTCCACTGGCTGGTTAAACGCTCTTAAAGTAATATTAGTTATATTAGCGGCACGTTCCAGAGTGGAAGATACTCTCAGTATCGCCCTGGTGTAAGACCAACAAACAGAATTGAAACGTTGCTTGAAATGGCTCTAGTCGTTTTTGGTGAGTAGATCTGAATAGTCAGGTACTTCCCCACCTTCGTCTTCCCTATCCTCTTCCTCTCTCTATTACTTTCAGCCTCACGACATTCCCCAATTGGGGATTCCATAGTCTCATTGGCTCCTGGCGGTTGGGAGCAGCTGTGACTCTTGTGCGGTATTCACATAAAACAAAAATTTGAGTGTGTATTTCACAAGCCATACAAGTGAAACTAGAAAGTCGCTAGATGTCGCTTTCTTTTGTCTGTTTATTTTAAAGTGGTTTGAAGATTGAATATTGATTTACAAAAACAAAATATTTTTTATTTGGATTTCGAAGGATTTGAACCTCCGTCCGCTGGATTTCTCTGGCCGCTGAGATTTGCGACGCACTATACCGCTGCGCTACGGGACGCGCTCGGCGAGGCGCGAATTTACGCATTATAATCCGACGACCCGTAAAAAATAAAGCGGCCAATGAGCGCAGACTTATCGTCGTTTCCGTTTTATATCTCAACCAATAGGAGCCTTGAGCACAGTATGATGCTTCGCAGGTGCCGTAGTGCGTCGTTTCCGTTTCATCCGAATTTCAAATCGCTCTAACGGGGCTAAGGAAGTTTCACTTAAAAAATTACCACATTCGAGAAGTAAAACGCCTCTTCTTGGGGAGAGTACAGCTGTATATCGGTGACGTCCAGTCCATAAATATTGTATTGCAATGTACCTGTACACAAATATTTCAAATTGAAGTTAAGTTTTATGTTCTCGACAACTTCACAAGAGCGTGCAGACACTGAACTTTTGTTATTCCGAGATGCCAAACTAACTTACCATTGGTCATAGAGCAATGCACGCTACTGCTGTACAGTCTCTACAGACTATGAATTGCATACCCCTGACTAGTTTATATTTGCATATTATATTCGCCCTTACAACTATAATTATCAAATGCGGAAATTTCATTGGATTGAAAATATCTTGGATGATTGTCCTCAACTAGGAAATACGGAAATGCATTTCAAACAAGAATGCATCGCTGTGTACATCTATGATGTCATGTGTCTGCTAATAACTCTACAAATAATAAATAATCATTTAATGTACCTTGTTACTAAGTTATTTTTAGAATGACCGTGAAATGGGGAGAGTCATAATAATGTACATAATTAATCGTTTTAGAACAAGGGTTGACAAAGTGACTGATATATTGAAAATATATATTGAAAATATCTTGGATGATTGTCCTCAACTAGGAAATACGGAAATGCATTTCAAACAAGAATGCATCGCTGTGTACATCTATGATGTCATGTGTCTGCTAATAACTCTACAAATAATAAATAATCATTTAATGTACCTTGTTACTAAGTTATTTTTAGAATGACCGTGAAATGGGGAGAGTCATAATAATGTACATAATTAATCGTTTTAGAACAAGGGTTGACAAAGTGACTGATATGATTGATGAAACATTGATGAAACATTAGTGAAACATTGATGAAACATTTTTATTTTTTTATTATTCTTTATTCATGAAAATATCTTAGGTATACAGTTTTTACAAGTTTTTCGACTGCCACACTAGGCACATGCCCGTATTATGGTAATCGGTAGTATTAGTGAAACATTGATGAAACATTGATGAAACATTAGTGAAAAATTGATGAAACATTGTTGAAAAATTGATGTAACATTGATGAAACATTAATGAAACATTGATTAGTATTTTCTAAAGATCGTGTAAAGTAAAGAAAAGAGGCTAAGTTCCAGATAAATGGCAGTCAGAACAATCTTAAAATACAATAAACATGGCTTTCCAAAAAATGTCTAAAAAAATCATTTAAAAAAATTTAACTTCAATTTTTCAAACCTTTTAATTGTCTTGCTCCCAACTGTCTTGAGGTGAGCAGTTCGGACTCTCGTGCGGTATTCACATAAAAAGGTGATTTTTCATTAAAGCGGCGCTACATACATCATCAAACTACATCAACATGATAAAATATTTGAAAAACCATCAATGAAAATTCGTACGATAAGATAAATCATTAATTATTTTAAAGAATTAACAGGAAATATTTACATCGTGAACTCCAAATTCCTGAGAACTTATTCGTTTCGCGTCTTTGAATTTATAAAGCCGTCCTTTCCTGTTAATTCATTCGTAACCAAGCTATAACGAATAAAATTATGAGAATTATCAAAGTACATTTTTCTCCGTAAAATAAAATCTAACTAATGTAACATGTTGCTCAAGACGTATGCTCCAATTTGGTTCACTAATTTTTTTTAATTTTTTTTTTTATTGTTTTAATTTCTTGCTAGAGCAATCCCGATGAGTTACAGAACTCATTTTAGGACAGGAGGAACATACAAATCATGGGTGGGAGGAAATAGTTAAAATTTTACATAGGAATTTGGATATTAAAAATATAAGAATACAACACAGGCATGTGCCTAACTGCCTAGTATGGTGGTCGAAAAATCCCCAATTCATGTAACGAACATTTCAAAGAATAAAGAAACTTAAAAAACTTAAAAAATAAAAAAGAAAAGATTCATATTCAATATAGAAGAAACTTAAAAGACAGGTTGAGTAGAATAAACAGCAATGGAAAACAATTAAAGAAAAGGGGAACAAGGTTACACAGATATGGATGATTACAACTTAATGGAAAAGAAAAGAAGAGAAAAGAAACAAGACAATTGAACATGACAAGAAAATTACAAAGTTTCATCCTTATACATACTTAAAAAATATTCTTTTAAGGCATTACTCTGATTTTTTTATTTTGCTGGATTCCCTTGTACATATCTGGTAGCGAATTATATAGTGTACAGGCAACATAGTTCAGAGAATTTAATCCCATATTTTGTAGTGTGTGTTTGAGGTATGCCGATTTAATTGCTATTTCGAGTATTGTGAGTGTGGATGTCTTGATTGTAAAGTGGCGTGATGTTAGTGTGAGTTGATTGTTGGGTAATTTGTAGGATGGTGCTTGTGATTTCATGTTTAGGAAGGACTGTGATTGGAAGAATACCGGAAACTGAATATAAGTCTCTGACATGGTTGTCCCATGGAAGTCCAAAAACATTTCTGAGAGCTCGGTTTTGAACCACCTTTTTAAATTGATACAATTGATGAAATAATAATCCCGAATGAAAACTAGCCTTAAAAAACGGCTTGCCTGGGGCTAGACTACACAGACGTCCCTGTGCATAAAAAAACACATTAATCTCCAACTATCTTACTTTTAATTATAAATATCACTGAAAAGAATGCCTAAATACACTTTCAATTTCCCCATTTGCGCGAATACTTTCCTAAACATTGGGAAAAATATTGTGTATCTACCCATATTAATCAAAAGAAAAGAAATAATCAAGATTACAGTGCGTGTTTCCAAGTAGTTTTAAAGTTCAAAACCGTAGACATAAAAAGAGATACGTAAAAAATGATTTGCCAGACCCTGATCCTATTAATTGTGGTGTAGACGTATACAGGGTGTTAAGGGACGTACTTGACTTTCTTAGGCTGTGATACCTGACATTATTTGGAGTAAAAAACGGTAATTATATTTTGGTCTCCTGTGACTGTCTTTATTTTTATTAAGTTTTGTTATATTAAGAATCTCAAAAAAATCATTCACATAATATCTCTATCTATTCACATAATTATCTCTCTCCCGAGTTAGGGGCCGTTCAAGTATTATAACTTAGGGGAGGGGGGTCTTGTGAAACGTTACTGTGCGTTACGAAGGGGGGAGAGGGGTTCGAAAAACGCGTTACGCTACAGGTATTTCTTTATTTAGATAAAAAAAAACTAGGGAATTAAAATCTTCCAAGTTGGCAATCCATTTCGTTCTCGAAATCTCTTTTGTTTTATTTATTACATTATTACCATTATAAAAAGGGTATTTAAGCGACTTTCCAGTACTTTGCGCAATTTAATTGTGACTGTCAGGTAAAAATTGTCACTTAGCGTTACGTAACGTTTAGGGGGAGGGTACAGAAAAACGTTACGGCGCGTTACACGGGGGGGAAGGGGGTCAAAAATCTTCAAAAATTGCGTTACGTTATACTTGAATGCTACCTTACTGCCCAACCCCTCACCCCGACCCTAACTGTCATTCGACTGATTACTGATCATACTGATTTTTTGTGTTTTAAATTAAATAAATAAGCATCAAAAATTTCACCGAAGACTAATACCTATTTTTAACTCCAAATAATGCTAGGAACCACTGGATTTAATAAGTCAAACATCCTTTAAGGGAAACGCATGCGCAGCCCATTTCGACCGGTTTCATACAAATTTTAGATTTGGATTTGAGATCAAAATATCCTACAAAACTGAAAAATTATTTTCGTAATCAAAAGGTATATCAAATATCTAGTAGGGATGTGAGCTACTTTATTTATTTTAGCTTTAAATTATAAGATATAGGCCATTAATGATTTTAATGTTTCTGGATTTCAGAGGCGATTTGGGCAATTATTTGTGAGTAAATCGAAAACATCAAAAAAATATTTTACTACATGTATTACAAAAATATGATGAAATATAAAATAAAAAAAATAAATTTAAAAAAATCATTTTGATGGGTGTAAATTAAAAATACAATGTTACGACGGAATAAAAAATAGTCGTTTATGTATTAAAATTACCACCCAAAAAATGCTTTTTTAAGAATTTTTTATTTTATTTTTCAATGTATTTTTAAAACAAATATGGTAAAATAATTTTTTCAATGGTTTTCATTTACTCGCAAACAATTGCCTAAGTTGCCTCCAAAATCATGAAACACTAAAATATTTAATGGCCTACATCTTATAATTTAAAGCAAAAATAAATAAAGTAGCTCACATCCTAACTAGATATTTGATATACCTTTTGATAACAAAAATAATTTTTCAGTTTGATTGGGTATTTTGATCTCAAATCCAAATCTAAGATTTGTTTGAAACCGGCCGAAATGGGCCGCGCATACGTTCCCCTTAAGAGGAAGCCATCAACCAAAATCCGTGTATTCTTAGTGAGCCTTATATCTCCACGAATATAAGTAAAGGGCGTAAAAATCGCTTGACAAACGCAAACTGGAGGTCACAATTTCAAGCGCAAAAGTGTTTAGTGTTGATTTTGTGAATAATTTTATATGAAAGAAAAAGTTAATCAATGGAAACTGTCAGAAATAATTTTAGCCATAAAATGGTATTTTAAGCGTTCATACATTTAAAATGAAAAATATATATATATATATTAATTGTTTGTGCTTTTATTTTAATTATACTCAATGAAACGGTAGAAAAAGCTTCAATTTATGCAAATCAAATCAAATCCAAGATAAACTCTCTTTTATTGAAGGTTATTCCCATGAATTGAATTTGGCAGCCACCTCTGGTCTGGAGCTCCAAAATACCTAAAAATTCTCTCGACTCTGTGCAGAAACGGGCGGTCCGTTTGATAGATTCTCCCATCTTAACAGACGGATTGCAATCTTTAGAGCACAGGCGTCGCGTGGGAATGCTATCCTCGTTCTACCGGTATTACAATGGAAGATGCTCCGAGGAACTAGCGTCATTGACCCCTTCGGCACCGGTGCATAGTCGGGAAACACGCCAACCGCGTGCCCAACATTTGTACACGGTTGACATTTGTCACATGAGAACGGGTCACTACTTCGAATCGTTCTTGTGTTCAACAGCTCGGCTGTGGAATGATTTGCCGGCCTCTGTGTTTCCTCCTTCCTACAACATGGGTCTCTTCAAGACCAATGTTCATTCCTTCCTCTCCTCAAAAAGACCCTCCACACAGCATCCCAGATGACGTAGGCCCTGAGGGAAATTATTTTCCTCAGGGCCTCCTGTGTGGAGTTAATGTAAAAAAATCAATGTAATATATTATTGAAGAAGAAGATAACAATAATAATCTAACTAAACGAAAATATGAAATAGAGCAAGACAGAAAAACGGAAAAAGACAATGGTCGCGACTGGAACTCGAACCCAGACCTCTCGTCCTACCATTGTCTATGACATATTTTATGTATTTGTAATGAAAAAAGATTCGCAGTAAAGATTAATCTAAAATAGTGATTTAGCATTAAGCTCCCTGTACACCCTGTACAGGTAGACACGACTCGGCTCGGATACGGAAGCTGTGAGTGAATCAGGAAATAAATGTGTCAAGGTCACTGGAGGATAAATGGGTGCATTGAGTCTGGGTCCATAGATGGTTGGAAATAATATCATGCCTGTTGATCAATGATCTTGTATTGCTATAAAAGGTGTTCACTTTTCTTTTTCTACAGTGTGTTTTTATTTACTTTAAGGCACCATAATTATTATCTACGCATTTTATGATTAAAATATGTATATGTTACATCAACTTTTATCTAGCTACATATTTTTTTAATATTATTATACTCTTGCTACCAGATTAATTTTCTTTACAAACGGTTTTTGTTTCTCTTGTTTTCGTAGGTATTATAAAAATACTTACGATAAATAATATCATTTGCATTGTTTATACTAGTTTTAGCAATATTGTGACGTCTCTAGGGCCATTTAAAGAATTTTAAAATAACAAATAACATTTTTATTTCACAGTTTAAAGTACTTAATTATTAGCTATTATAATTTCATGTCACATTAACATTTTAAATTTTACGATGATATTTTTAACGTTTTACAAGTACATTAGCGACCATGGAGTAGGGGCCTGTTATTTCACAGAAATGAAAATGTAACATTTTCGTCGATTTGGCCATTCAGACCATTTTTTTAAAGTGAAAACTTCTTTAGCACTGTGGAGATTTGAAATTCGATGAGACGAAAAAGCGACACCAAAAAGATACATCTATAGCATAGATTCTCAACCTTTTTTTCCCACCGCCCACTTTGAGAATATTTTTATCTCTAGCGCCCCCTAACTCATGAATCCTAAACGGCAAATGTCCACAACGGTTCGGCGCATAACGGGATACCATGACGAAGGGGGCGTAATGGGATACCACGATGGGGTTACATTTGCCACACCGGAGGGGGCGTAATGGGATAGGGAAACTATTTTTGTGGTAGTCGCAGTCGTTTTGTGGATGTGACGTCACAAAGCTCATGACCCCTCCCCCCATACCCCTTGTCACACTTCTCTACTCCCCTCCGGTGTGACGTAATTTATGGATGGCCCCTAATGGGATGGGATGGCGTGGGATGGGTTTCTCTGGGTCTCTTACCGCCCCCCTGAATGTTTGAAATGCCCCGCAATTTTATCTTGGTCGTCTACCGCCCCCCCTGAAGGTCTGAAACGCCCCCAAGGGGGTCTTTTCGCCCACGCTGAGAACCTATGATCTATTCATCTATGGGATTTAGCCAGCGAGAGAATTAAATAGAATAATCGGTGTGCTCTTTGTGCGGTGCTTCATAGCCTCCCCACTCTTGTCTATTTTGTTTTCTGAAGGTTTAACTTCTACAGCGTGTGAACTGCACACTTGTATGTTTTTGACATTTGAAAGATCTCGCTTAAACGCCTGTTTCTGGGTTTCAGCTATCTGTGAAATTGTAATAAGCTGAGAAGCTGAACGACATGATAGTTGTCCACTTCTGCTGATCACAATTTGTTCAAAAGCTGAATCGACATTTAACGGTTAACCTTTTAATTCTTAAAAACCAAAATGGTATTGAATGGCCAAATTGTTGACAATGTTACATTTGAATTTCTATGAAACAACCCGTAAAATTCATTCATGTTAGCGACGTAACTCAACTACGCATGATTTCAATGACTATATTGTCTATGTTTAAAAACCATGTAGATATTTATGTTATTAGCGTAAAAAAACAAAATTACTGTTTAGCAGACTAAAAGTAATATTTTTTTAACCTAATGTAAATGCTTTCAATTACGCGAGTCGGGATAATAACATCATTGCCACACGTACAAATTGGCGAAAAGGAAGGTCGCTGTCTTTTATGACATACCGATAGCAATTGCCAGATTAACCTTTAACTGTTGACGTGGGTTGGTAGGTTTACTATTTCTGATAACTGATAACCCACAAACATGAATCTGTGTCTATCTATCTGTCTATGATATCTTTATTATTTAGAGGCGGAAATTTATGATTAAATGTATACATGTATACATGCTTGCATGATTAAATGTATACATGCCGTCTGACAGACGTCAGCAATTAAAGTTTAAATTCTAAAGATGTAGCCTTATTTCATGTTTACTCCACCGCCAACTTATACATGTAGCACTGTAGATATATTTTTATTTTTATTATTTTCATTTCATAATATTTTATTTGTTACAAATTGGTTTTTTTGGCTACCACACTAGGCTAATGCCCGTGTTGTGGTAGTCATAAAAACTACTAAGTTGGGTGTTATGCAGTCAAAACATTCGCATAAGAGGTTGAGAGTAGATTAAGTTTATTCTTTGGAAAGGAATATGGAAAGTTGTGGGGTTTCTTAGTAGACGGAGATTGATACTAATTTCGGTTGTGGTCAAATTTTGGTCAAAAGAAATTTACTGTTTTTTGATACCAATTTAGTGTTTCTTATTCTCAAGTATAAATTAATTTATAACATGGGTATATAATATAGGTTTAATTAAATAAAGTTTCTTAGTCGATATTTTGTGAGATTAACCCACCGTCAGGCGCAACTAGTTAATGAGATGAAGTGATCTGTTATTTTTGTGCCAAAGGGTAAATATCGCTGATCTAGGGGTGTGGCCACCTGACTTTTCCTCCTTCGCCACCACTCACATTTTTGAAAAAAAAACTTGTTTGAAAAATTTAACCGGTTGAGAAAATTTGACCCATTTATGGGCCAAACAACTATTTGACACATTGTAAATTTGACACATTTAGGGGTCAGCTGTGCGGTCTCATAAAAATCATTGTATCTCCCTTATTATCATGACGAGAAATGTGATCTAAGCAGTGTTAGAAAGAAAAAATACTTCTCCACGATTTGAATTCCATAGATATCTGCAAAACAAATAAGTTATTCGGATTTATGACGTCAAACTTCCGCCAGAACAATGTAAGGTGATTTTTTTAATGTTTGCAATCAAAAATCAACTAATCTCGATTCTATCTGCTAATAATTAACTTTTATTATTTTTTTGTTTTTCTCATAAAATATTTTCTCATCTCAACCTCACCAGTAAAATGTATACTTACTTTATAATATTTTTGCAGTTCTATTTACACTTTGTTCTATGTCAGGTCTTATTATTATTGTTAATAATATGTATAAATATTTAAAGCTGAATTGTTTTAGTTTTTTGTAAGTACAACTTGTACTATTTCATTTCATTTCTTTTTTATGTTGTAATATTCTTTACCTAACGAGTCATTGCATTCATATTTATTCGGTTTTATTGTTTATGTAATATATGTAATTAATATTGTTAATTATATATTTGCTTCTTTAGGCGTTAATAAAATATAAATAAATAAATAAAAATTTTAATATTTCAAAAATAACATGCTTACTACTTCTAATAATACAATTTGAAAGCGTATTTATTTTAATCGCCTATCCAAAACTGTTTCTAGTTTTTGGATGCGTTCAGAAATATTCAAATTATTTTAATTTTATTCGAATGCGGAAATACTCAAGAATTCGCCGGCCATAGACATCTTTTTTTATGAGAGGTATCAGTAATTTAATCCCAAATCCACAGGGGTTAAGGGAAAAATCTATTTTGATCTGTTTTCTATGATATAATCTCACAGATGAATTGCGCCCGATGGGGTTAAGATTTGCATTGCGTCCGACGGAGGGTTAAAGCAGAAATTTTTTTCTGGTAGGATCGGAAGGATGGTATGATAGTCTACTTTTGTAATCTTACAATTGTATCCTTGAATCTTACATTTCCTTCAGAAAGTCCATAGTTACGTATAGCGGTATAGCACCATTACGACGCACTTCCAAGGCGATGGTGAAGGTTAAAATCGTAAGTGGATGTCGGCACTTGGATTCCTGATTCTTCTAACCTATTGTGCAATTATAAATAATATTTTTCATTGTCTTCGATGATTGCAAATATAAAATTTTCGCACACCTGCTCTCCACAGTAAGTTACCTTAATTGTCGAACATTGGCTTATTTCTCTGTGATCTTACGAGTTACATTAAATAAGTAACCATATATTTTATTTATTTATTTAAATTATTATATGCTGTATATACAGGTGGTATAAGTGAAACCTTCAGAAAACTAAAGTAGACAAGAGTGGGGAGACTGCGAGGCACTTGTTTTTCAATGTGAAAGATGATTTTTTTTCCATATTTTGGTCGTCGAATTCCAGTGAACCTTTTCCTATAAATTTGGTCATCTTATTAGTTTTTGTGTTTCCTTTTTCGGAGTCGCTAGATGTCGCTTTCTTTTGTGTTTTCTTGGCCTGTTCGTTTTGGAGTGGATTTTGATTTTACAAAAATAAAAGTATGTTTTTGTTTTTTGATTTCGTTAGATTCGATCCTTGGTCCGCTGAATGTGTGGCTGCTAAGGTTAATCAGGCGCTTCATACCACTGGACCAAAGGAGGCTTGCGTGGTACCGTGGATTTATCGTATTATATTTGAACCAAGTACCCGTGAAATAAATAAATATTTTATTGCTATCTCATTCTCTCGCAGGCTAAATCCTATAGATACACGTGTTTCTCTCTTTTTAGTGTCGCTTGCTTCCATTCCATCGAGTTTCAAGTCACAACGGCGCCAAAGAAGTTTTCACTTTGAAAATTCCCTCACGGCCTATGTCATCTGAAAATGCTGTGTGGAGAGTCTTTTCAGAGATGTTTTGGAAATGAAAAAGGTTTTTTTACATTATCACCACACAGGAGGCTCCACAATTATTTCCATCAGGGCCTCTTTGGGGATGCTGTGCGGAGGGTCGTTTTAAGGAAAGTAAGGAGAGGAAGTTTTGGGAAGGAAAAAGGTAAGAAGGGAGGGTAGGAATCTACGGTTCAGTGTGTCCAGGTTATCCGCCGTCAGATCCAGACAAACCGCATCCTATGAACCCGGGCACCCCTGCCAAGTCACTAAATGTAATGAATTACTTGGGGTGACCTATGGCAGAATTGTTGGTTATCCAATAAATGGTTCCCGGGACGGCGGTACCCATTCCCGCCTCCCAAATTATAATGTATGAGGGGTGAGTGATAATCTCGGAGTCAATATATAAAAATCACCTCATATGAATGGTCAATCAGAAATAACGACCTTTCCAAAAGTATTATTGGATTTTAATTTAGGAATTATTTGAATAGAATGTCGCAATCACGTCAATTAGTATTTGTTATTTTTCACGATTTAAAATAACAAATAATATTCCGCTTTAAAATGGATATTTGTTACAACAACAAATCATTATCAATTATTTACGAATAAGTAGTGAACAAGGTGACCGGTAGTTGGTGCAAAATTTTGCTTTTTGCTTGTTTTTCTATATAGTAAGAAATGCACTACAATAATCATTATTCGATATCACTTCTTCGGTAGCCTTGCAAGTGAATAATTCCTTCAGGTAGCCGATTTTCTTAGGTACAGCCTAGGGCAGGGATGGCGAACCTTTACGTATTAACGTGCCATTTTTCTAGAGAAATGTTTAATGAGGTCATAGACGTGCCATCAAATATACTTTGTTTAAGGAGCTAAACGTCGCAAAATTTATAAAATTGGGAAGACTTCGGTGGCTGGGTCATGTGGAGAGAATGACCGAGCATCAAGCACCAAAGTCCCTGCTGAACTCAAGACCAATAGAGCGAAGGAGCCTGGGAAGACCAAGACTAAGATGGAGTGACAACGTCCTCAAAGACATATCTATCTTGGAGCTTCCAAACTGGAGAGAGCTGGCACAAAACCGAGATGAGTGGAGGAAAACTCTTGAGGAGGCCAAGACCCACCAGGGGTTGTAGAGCCGATAGTGATAATGAGACGTGCCATCAAATAATTTTGACTTTGTGATTATTGGGAAAATAATAATAGTAAATACTTACTATTAATTAAAAACTCTTTATTTACTACTACTAAATAGGAACATTTTGCATTATATGCGTAATTTGAATTAAAGTTAAATTAGTGTGACTTCTGGTGTTGCAAGTTAGATGACAAATAACATATGTTAGGGTTGTAAGATGTTACTTATAGCAGAATGTATACTGAACTGGACTCATCTGTCAAACGGTAAATAACCGACTCTTTAATGGTAATTATCTGTGAAAATAATGACTCGCAGGCATATAGGTTGATGAAAATATTGTTAAAATAGCATGAGCCAGCTTCTTCAAACAATTAAATGTGTCTGGTAACGCATTCCATGTTTCCAAAATTGTGTTCAACTAGCCATTTTAAATAACATTTAAATCATAGATAAACTCAAATAAACTTTAAAATACAATTATATCAACGAAATTCTCTATTATGTTATGCTTAAGATGAATATATACGTGAAATCCTATTTAGATACTATTTTGATTAATCTTTACGACGAATCGGCTTCCAGTATGAACATCAAAAAATATGCTACGGATAAATTGAAGCTTTAACTACTTTATCTATGTATTGGAATTACAATAAAATTGTTATTTACGTAACAAAAAATATAAGCGTAAACCACTAAAAAAAATGTTTTCTCGTGACTTAACTATGAAGTAATGTAAGTAACAATTTTTAAAAAATACCCCTTTACGGCTAAGACTATTTTTGACTTTATCTATGTTTTAACTTTTTTTCGTTCTTATAAAATTATGCACAAAATAAATAAAAACCACTTTTTCGCTTACTAGCCTCGTGCAAAAAGACGCTCGATTTTAAAAATTTGCAGGCACGAGATTCGACATATTTCTAGCGTTTATATTCGTCTTAAAGAAACTATGCGTCATTCATTAGCTATAGAAACTCGCGATGTAGATTGTAGGTACGAAAAAAAACGAGTGAGCGCCGCGCTTCCCTCCGCCACGCTACCCAAACATTTTGTAGCGTAGGGATTAGGGATCACTCGGGTTCGCTCGTTCACCTACTATATAATATAGTAATGTATATTATACACATCACACTTTTTTTCGAGTGCATAATAAATTTTGTGATCACTGATCAGTGACGTGCGCAAAATATTGTGTCGCGTGCCTTTAATGGCACGCATGCCATTGGTTCGCCATTCCTGGCCTAGGGGGTCATGTGATATGCCTTCCATCTCATTTACACGCGTGTAAAAAACGGCGACAAAGAATGTGATAGAAAACATGTTTTTGTGTGGTTTTTTAATTTAAAAAAAACATCGGTCAGCAAAATGACATCTACATTTTTAACATATCCTCGAGGATCGCACACGAAATAATCTAAGAAATTAACTCTACTAGCCTTTCAGGCCTCGACCATATTTTGTAAACATGTCGAAATATTTCCGCTTAGCAATAAAATCCAAATAAATGAAATATCTTTGAATGTATCCGAAAACTAAAAACTTCTTTTGAAAGGTGGCAAAATATGCTTTAAAATTTTATAATTCGAAATAAACATAAAATTTTTCAAATAAAAAATTTTGCAAGCAAACATAAAATCTTTTAAAGTGGCCTAAGTTTTTGTTTTTAAATAAGGGAATTCTAGAAGGTTCCTGAAAGTTCTAGAAGGTTCGATAAAGCTCTAGAAAGATTTGGAAGGGGTGGCAAAGTATGTTGGTGAGCCTAGAAGGTTCCAGTATGTTCTGCATGGTTCTCTGATGCTAGAGTAAGTTATGCAAAGTGAAGGTTCTAGAAGCTTTTAGAAATGAGAGGCGGAGTGTGTCGGTGAGTCTAGATGGTTCCGGAAAGTTCTAGAAGGAGTGATGGATTGGGTCGGTGAGTCTAGAAGGTTCTAGAACGTTATGGAAGGTTCCCTAATGCTAGGGAGTTATGGAAGGAGGAAGTTCTAGAAGCTTTCATAAATGAGTGGCGTAGTGTGTCGGTGAGTCTAGAAGGTTCTGGAAAGTTCTAGAAGGTTCAATAATTTTAATCTTCAATATAAATTATTAAAAAAGTATGCTGTGTGCGTGTCGCTAAAAGTCAGAGACGGTCCCGGTACGATCAAGGGAGTTATATTGTGTGGTTGCCCACAATACTCCATCCGTGAAAGAGGTTCCCGTTTTTACCTAAAGGGTGTGCTTTTAGTAAAAAGGGATGGTGGCTTCACCCTCTTGAAATTTCCAGAATAGACCAGAACATTCAAGAGTATTCTTGAGCATTCCACCACATTCCAGAACATCCAGGAACTTTCAGGAATGTTGTGGAATATTCGGGAATATGCTGGAACGTTAGTTTACATTCCGGAACATCCCAGATCGTTGTGGATCATTCCAAAACACTCCTGAATGTTCTGAAACATTATTATGGAACATTTGAAGCCTCGTATAGTACAGATCATGATTCAATCGGACGTAACTTACATTTAACAAATTAAGGTAATCGAATATATTATCTCGTCTGTTTCCAATCACCTGTACATCCGTGTGTTTGTGATTAATAATAAAATTGTTGACTTAGAAAAACAACGCAATTGCAGAATCAAAACAACGAAATTTCCCCGAACAAATATTACCATAAAATTGTTGTTGTTTATCTAGCAAAGAGCGGAGGTCGATATCCAAGAAAATAGCACAGATCTACGAGTAGGTCGACCTTTGTCTGTTACCAGAAATAAACAATGCTGTTTTCATCTTGGATTTATTCTTTGAAAGTTATTCAGTTACTACCTCCTAATATGTATGTCCTTTGGTACTGGGAATTACTATTAGACAGGTAGAAATAAACAGGAAATTATAGGTACGGTCAGGGGTGTATTTGGTATACTCGTTAGGCCTATACGATCTTTTACAAACATGTGATGTACGAGTACATAATAAATTGGTGGAACAGTAATCATGCTGTTAAATACGTTAAAACTGATTTTTCTGTATGTTATTTTAGCATGTTTATAACTATATTCCTTGCAGTTGAACATGTCTACTACTTCTGTGAAAGTATTGCCAAATGCCGGCAACGTAGGTACAAACGAGTATCTAAATAACTCAATCCTGATTTTGTCGTTGCAAATTAAAAATAATTTTTAGATCGAGTAGTTCTTGTTGGTGTATGGAAGGTAATGAAGATAAATCAGGGCTGCCAACATTTAAAATTTTAAGATAAAAGTCAAGTCTTCTATCATCATCATTTTAATTATTTCATCAAATGGTTGTAATTTATTGTTTCTTTGTGTGCCGAGTGTACAGTTAATATATCTTAGGAATTTATGCTGAATTTTTTCAATGGAATCGGAGTGGAATTCATAGTGAGATGAAAATGTTGTAGGGCCTAAACTTCTAAACTTATCAACGTAATGGATTGTTTTTAATTTTAAGTAATCATCGACCATCATAACACGGCATCAGCCTAGCGTGGTGGTCGAAAAATCCACAAATGATTTAAACATAATACGTAATGAATAAAGATTTTTTTTTTTAAAAGTACCTAACAATTCAACACGGTGGCACGTCAACACTAAAAATAGCCCATAACCTAATCTAACGTAACCCAGTTGTTTTCATCACACGACTTTTATATCACTTTTCAAAGATGTGTTGAAGTGCCATTTATTGAGTTTTCCGATCACCATAATCATCATACCATTTCCCGGCGCGGGTTAGCAGAGAGGATACGCTGCCAAACAAATGTGTCTTGGCGTTCACCCCTTGTTTCATTGTTATAAAAATCTTGTAAGTTAGGTACCAATTTAATAACGTGCGGTCTCTGAGACTAAAATTTCTAAAGTTATGTCTTTCACTATTTTTAATGAGTATTCAAAAATATTAATGCAATGTTAATACACACTTAAATTATCAATAATGCATTAAATACTGTATTTTATTTAGTTGTAATATTTTGTATTGGTTTTCGTACGTCATTACTTATCTGTAGATAAGTATTATTAAAAGTTAGGTAATCGTGTACCGTTAAAATAAATAAATAAACAGCATTATGTGCAGTGTTTGTACATCTTACGTAAATGAAATAGTTAAAAATATTGTCAAGAAATAAAAATGACAATTCCTCGAAAAATGATATATGCCGATATGAAAGACCTTTTGGTTCCTAGACACCAGACAGGCCAATGAAATTGATAATTGTTCAAGAAAAAAAATCCAATATAACTGAAATGGTTTAATAGATTTAAAAAGAAGCCTGAAAAAATTGGGGTTACTTAGAATAACTTACGCCAACAACACATTTCTATTTGTTTCCTTCTTCAGTAGATGTGACCAGTCGAAATAAGGCCGAATAAATTATCGTTATCGTAATTGGTAGTATTATGTCGTGTTGTGTTACCTCTTCTCCGTTATACACCTGCCCTGATGATGGACACTGTAACGATTTTTAAAAATTAAATCATGAAATTCTTATGTTTTTTTTTTTACAGTGTATACCGCACAAGAATCTCAACTGCTCCCGTCTGAAGCCAGTGAGACTATGGCATCCCCAATTGGGGTATGTTGTGAGGCTGAAGGTAGTGGGGAGGGGAAGGAGATGGGGAAGAGGAAGGTTGGGAAGTACCTGGCTATTCAGATCTGGTCACCAAACAAGGCTAAAGCCATTTTCAAGCAACGTTTCAATTCTGAATGGTGGTCTTACACCAGGGCGATACTGATAGTATCTCCCACTCTGGAACATGCCGCAAATATACTATATATTATTTTTAAATGAATTAATTGTGAAATAACACAAATTAATCAAATAAAATTTATTTGCGCATGCCGGGTTCGAACCCGCGACCTCCGGATTGTGAGTCAAGAGTCCCACCTGACTACGGAGGTCGTCCAGTGGGTAATATGCTGCACTTCTTCTCTAAAATATTATACACATATTCAGTGTGTTATATGTTAATTGTGTAAAATTTTGGTTGGTTAGTCTCCGGTGACATTTCTGATTTTTTTTTCAATTTAAAACATGATAAAAAATATATATATTCCAAATAATCTCCCTCTAACATTCTGCATATACGTTTACCATACCTTCAAATTTTATATTATACTTTTGCTTATTTTTGTATTTTTTTTTTACATTCTACATAATTACAATCTACTTAATACTAAAACGTAATTTCGTATTTCAACCTAACTTTACTTATTTAGTAAGTAATGGTATTTGATTTAAAAATTGATCCCATGTTACGTTAATTTTGAGTTATATTACCCACACACAGGCAGTGCTTTAATGTATTCCCATTTCTAACTTTTATATGTATCTTGTTATATTTTAGAAATAATGGGATGAAAAATCAAAATAAAATTGCAAGTCCGCCCCTGGTTACCTACATATTGGTTAAACTTCCGAAAGATTTGGCTCGTCCGGTCTGGGACTCGATTCCGCGACCTCGGCAGGAAGGCAAACGTCTTTTCGACTACCTACCTCTACACACACAGACACACAGACACCAGACGCTGAAAAGTGAAACAGCTTTTAATCTTTCCTTTTTCTTTTTAGTGGTTGAACAACTGGTAATAAAAATGATTTAATGAGAAGAATGACAAGTTGTTTTTAAAGGCGGGTTCAATCCTAGAAAACCTCGAAGATTTAAATTATTAAATTGATTCTTGTTCTATTTTTTTAATTGCATTTTAAATATATTCGTACAATATATTATTATGTCATGAAGATCTTTTTAGATATAATTAATATGAATCTTAAAATTTGTATGTTGTTTGATGTATACAGGGTGTAACAGCACGTAAAGTTTTAACGTTTACACGTGTTTCCTAAGGCAGTAAAAAATGTCATTTTGCATTTCGATGATATTTAATTTCTTTTAAAAATAACCATAAATATTTTTCAATCTCTCGTGACCACTGATGAGACTTAAGTCGCGACGAGATCTTGTGATATGCGCACTATTTCGTGTATTACCGTGCTGCTGGGACGAAACGGAGTGCTTATTGGAGTGACCCGCTTGGCTATACCTGACTTCTTGTAAGGTGCGATGGAAAATATTTTTAATGTTTTTATTGAATTAAAATATCATCGGACAGCAAATTGACGTCTACATTTTTTACTCCAAATATGTCGAAGAATTGCTAGTTAAAATCCTTTGAGTAAACCCTACATATATATTTTTTTAAATCGCGGTACTTATGTAACATATTATTATATTTGGGAGGCGGATACGGGTACCGCCGCCCCGGGATAATTTGTTCGATAATCAACACCTCTGCCATGGGTCACTCCAAGTGGTTCGCTACGTTTGGTGACTTAGAAGGGGTTCCCGGGTTCGTGGGGTCAGATTTGTTCGGATCTTTACCGCGAATGTATCTGCCACTAACAGAGTGGCAGGCAGGGTCGGAAGAGACCGGTTGTGGGAGATCTTTTGACCTCTCCAGCAGGACTCGCTCGGAACATTTCCTTGCATCGCAGTGGAAAGGGTGGATTCATTCGTCTGTCACTTCAGAACACACTGACCCCCAAATTCCTATTCACCCTTCGTACACTTTTCCTTCCTAGAATTTCATCTCTTTCCTTCCCCTAAAAATACCCTCCACAGCATCCCCAAAAATAAAATAGGCCTTGAATGGAATTATTTTCCCTAGGGCCTCCTGTTTGGTGTTAATCTTTGATATGAATGTAGGGGTCGCGGGTCCGAAACCTAACATGGCAAATCATTTCGATTTAAAATTAAATAATATTTTTTTACAGTGATCCGATATAAAATATTTTATTTTTCTGTCCGGAATTTCCAGGCTACTACATTCAGCTCGTAAAAGCATTTTCCGTAAAGAAGAAAATCAATTTTTGTATGTCACGAAGGCGAGCCCTAGCGTCTTGAAAATTTTGTGCAATTTGTTAATGATGGGTCGCGACTACTTTTTTACAAAAAGTTTGCCGTTGGACAGTAAAGTTTGAGAACTCTTGTACTAAATAATATCGCTACAAGGGTCACCACATATATTCGTACACTCGCAAATGTTACTATTTTCAACATAAACAACACGTTATCTCATCACATGTTTTCCCTTCGTGCACGATACAAAACACCATTAAATCCAAGGTGCAACATATCCTATTGACAAAATAAAAAGTTACGATACAAATCAAATGAATGGGATATTAAAAAGTACCCCATTTGCTTCCTGAAATCATAACTGTCAATAGTCTATGACCTTCCGTATTATATTTACAATAATATCGTCTATGATAATGATCTGATACAAGCGGTACGAGAGTAAATAGGAAATAAACTAGGAAGTGCGTGATTCAACTGTAATAGACTACATTGAAGGTATAATGGTTAGACTGTACAATGTACCTACCGTACCCTTCACTAATACAAACATACACTATCAATAGGACAACAACAAAACAGATACTAACACGGTTCTATACTAGTCGAAGTGTTAAGAGGAAAGAAAATGCACGCTCAGTTGCAAATGAAACTGCCCACAGATAAGTTATATCGGAAAACTCCAGCTATAAATGTTACAAGAGGAAATAATAATTAGAACTTAACGTTTTAGTGTCAAGTTTGAAGCTATATGCTTGGTTTTGACGTTTTCATTAAATTTAATTATAAGTGAAGTGAAAAAATTGTTTGCTGTTTTAATCACCGTTGTTAATTAAACATTGCAAGTTTTTTATCACTCAATTTGCAATAAATACAAGCGGGAATTGAACTCAATTTAGTTCTGTTCGAGAAGTTCAAATTTTGAAGATTAAATGCGAAATATTGAATCAATTCAATATAGCGGTCATTTGGGTGCAGATAAAACACTGAAAGTCTTAAATTAAAGCTTTTTTATGCTGCTGTGACTATTATTGTCAAGAATTGTTGTGAAGTGTATTGAAACATCGGACAAGTAAAACCTTACAACGTCAGCGGATTCGTTTCAATTAAGTTGTGTCAGCTTGTGTAAAGTGCAATTGTTAAATTTTATATTACCACCGGTGACTGAACGGTCACCAGAACGAAAATAGTCGAATACTTTCACACACACGCCCACTGCTGTAAATCTCCCATCTTCCACGGTTAGTCGCCGATGAAAGGAGATAGACAGAGTACGTGAAACCCACACAGCTGTGGCATAGTAAAGAAAAGTCCTTGTCCGTCTATTACGGCGATCTTCACGAAGCCAAATAATACGGACAGAGGGAACAAATCATGAAAGCTTGTGGAAAGGCTAAAACATTTGTTTGATGTAGAGAGTGAGATAGAGGAAAAAGTTTGGGTATTTCTACAAATTACGTGCGGCTTTCGGTGGTTGGGTATTGAGGCGGTCTAGGCCTTATACTTGACTGCGGTAGAGGCTATCCCCGCCGAATTTTCTCCCACCCTCGAGCAGTTTCCCAAGGGAGGGCGAGTATATAAGGAATAATCGGCTGGCGCGCGCCAGTGGTCCACTGACCAACGGCTAGGCTACTTACGGACTGGTGTGGCAGTAGCACTATAACCCACGTGCTCTCAGCTCATATCTAACTGAGTCAAGTGTCGAGTCCGGACAGAATCAACACAGACGGAGCGGTGCCTTCGCCGTGACCAGACAACTGAACGTGCTGTAATTGTTCATCAAACATCGCGCATTGCCGGTGAAAGAAAACGGTGCTTTCGTTCAACAACACAGATCATCGAAATCGTTTGCTGTGTTAGTTCGAAGAGGATTGATCAATTAAAACCCTGTGCATTGGATTAATAATAACACTGTGCAGTCAGCTATCAACGAAAGCTGAGATAAGAACGTGAATTGCAAAGTGCTTTCTCCTTTATCGGAGATTCTGAGGTCAACAAGTATAGTGATCTGCTGTGTACCAAGGAGGCTGTTGTGCAAGCTGGAACTCACATATCTACTGTACCTCTCCAGTCATATCACAGCTTACAGCTGCCGGCGTGAAAGGCAGACAAGCCCTCGGGTGCTTCTTGCGTAACACATGTGGTGAATGTTCGCCGGTTATACACAGACGTTAAAACACGTTACCAGCACTGTGTTCTTATAATCAATCTAATTTTATATGCAGACTGTCATTGGAGTGCAATTCAATTCGTGTGATACTAATTTATTAAATTATTTATTTAAAAATTACATAGCTTTAAATAAAACGAACGTTTCCTAAAAGTGTGGTTAAAAAAAAACTAGAACTTTAAATTATTCTGTCGGGTGACGGAAAAGTGATAATAAATTGTGATCATTAAACGGTAAGAGTTCTTAAAAATATAAAATTAATAAAGATACATTAATACAAAAAAATGGCTGCTGCTGTGGAAAGTATTCCGATGCAGGAAGAGGAGCTGATTAAATTGCAGGAGGAGTCAGATACCGTAAGCAATCTGGGATATATTCACGGACCCATGAAGCACTCTGACACCAGGGACAGTATTTCATCCATAGACAGCGATGTTTCCATGTCTTTTGACAGGAGAAACTCGGAGGATAAGTCCGGAGATGAGCCCGAGAGTACGGCTTGTGACACAGCTGAAGATGAAGGAACTCATATGGCAGATCTGTCAGACTCCGCTTCTGATGCCGGTTCTACAGGAGGGGGCAAGGACTCCGGCTGTGAAGTCACTCTTGACCCGCAAGACACCCAGGAGCCACCCTTCACTCCTCCATCAGAGGAATTGGCCGATAAGATTGTAGGACAAGTAGAATTCTATTTCTCAGATGTCAACATTACTAAAGACGCTTTCCTTCTCAAGCACGTCAAAAGAAACAAAGAAGGATTTGTTTCCCTCAAACTTATTTCTAGCTTCAAGAGGGTAAAACACTTGACAAAAGACTGGAGGGTGGTAGCCGTCTCACTTAAGCGATCCACAAAACTAGAGATAAACGAGGCTGGAACCAAACTACGCAGGTTAGAACCACTGCCCCAGTACGACGAAACAACCCCTTCAAGAACTATTGTAGCTGTCAACTTACCGATGGAAAAACCAACCATCGAAAACGTATCTAGATTATTCTCAAAATGTGGTGAGATTGCCTTGATTAGGGTCTTGAGACCAGGTAACCCCGTCCCTGCAGACGTGAGGCAGTTCATCAATAAGAACCCATCGCTCGGCGGGTTGGTATGTGCCTTAGTAGAGTTTTCTGAATCGGAAGCTGCAAGAAACGCAGTGGCAATGCAACACGATGATTTTCCTGGTTATGGACAGACTCTCAAAGTGTTCGAGCTGAACTGTGTCCCTAATCCTGACAAGAAGAAACGTGCCATGCCCGGAAAGAAAATAAGCATCAACCGCGTGACTGGTTTGCCTAATGAGATGGAATATTCTCCATGCTGCAGCGGTTCAGAAGCTGAAATGGAATACTGGATCAGAGGTGATCCTCGTTACAGATTGAGGCGTGGATCTTCAGGATTCTTGCCGCGTGTTCCTGAACCAAACTGGCTTCCACGCAGAATGTCTTCCTGCAGTCACTCTTCTGATTCTTCTGGTTACTACTACTCTCCCAGAAGGATGTCTAACAGCTCCAGGGATTCAGGATCATCTGACATGTATCTGTCTCGCAGAATATCCAACTGTTCTGTGTCCAGTTCTGATTACGATGGCATGAGAAGGATCTCCAACTGCAGCCAGATGTCTGGGTATTGCAGTCCTCAGCTCCGCTCTCGCTCCAACAGCTCAGCCCTTTGCCAGGAACAGCTGGTGAGGCCCCCAGTGGGACCCGACGGTACCAGGGGATTCCAACCAGGAGCTCGCCAGAGGAGAATTTCTGATCTTGCTCTCTACTCACGTTAATTTTAATTTTAACTTAATTTAATATGAAAACCCCACTGGTTATATATGTACGTCGTAATGTTTCAAGAGTACTGTCCCTTCAAGGACTTTTATAATTATGCTAATTTATCCATCAAAAATCTGTATGTTTATTTCTGCGTAATTTATGCAACACAGCAGTTTAATACATGTTGTATTTGAATATTCTGTTCACAAAAACTGATGTTTACTCGCGTAAGAAATATTCGAGGTTAGCGTTCAATGGGAACATTTTTTGATAAAGTTTTATACGAGTACAGGAGAATATTATTATCAGAACCGGTTCCGCCAACTTGCCCCACATTTCGTGCTCAAAGACAATGACGAAATTCTTGTAACACTTGTACCGGCAAGAAATACGTCCATTGTACCTCCTACGTCTTCTGTTACTCTGGGAGCCAAAAAGAAAATCCAACAATTACAATTGCCTTTCGCTTAATTACTAAACAGAAATTCTCACAGCGCTTTTATAATATCATCATTGGGGACCTATTCATATTTATATTAAATATTTATTATTACAATCTCAATCAATCTTTTTAAATATTTTTATATGTTATTTGATTAGTATTAATATAAGTTTGCACTTGTTTCTTATTCATTCTTAATTATTTATTGTACATTCATGAGATTCAAACAGTTTATCAAATCAACAAGCAAGTATTAAACATACGCCTTTGTATTATCAATCATTAACAAATCGATTTTAATAAATATTAAGTTTTTTTTAAGCAATTCATTTAAATAAATTCTAATTTTTGTGCATTTATCAAAATTGTTGATCTATTTTTAAAATGCAATTACTTTCATATCAGATGACAGTGATAACTGATGACTGTTATGAATTAATTTATTCACAGATCATTCATTCTCTTTAATTATGAAACATATAACATGAATAGAATGTTATAAGTTATGATAATAATTGTCGTATGTTTAAGTTCAATCACTTCATAAACATTATGTAATAGGTTGGATTTAATGAAAATGTTTTGCAAATTGCAAATATTCATTTGCATATCGTACCGTTACCGTTGTTGTTAATGAACATTTTTGTAATCATTTTCACTGTCGTGTAAAATTGTATTTATTTATTTATTGGTGTAAACCATTGTAATAATTTGTAGCTTGTAATAGTTTGTGAAAGGAGAAAATATGAATGGAAACAGAGAAAGAATATGAAATGCATTCACATGGAATAACAACAGTAGAGAATTTACAATTCTCGACACTTTATTCGATTCTTTTATTTTTTATTGCTTTCGATCTTTTAGGAATCGAAGTCTCGTCTACAGTTCATGTCGATTAAATAATCGATTAAATAGTCGATTAAATAATCGATAAATTGTCGATTAAATAATCGAATGAGTAATCGATTAAATCAATTAAATAATCGAAATCTCCAGTTTATATCGATTTAATAGCATGGTAAAGGCGATTTGAAAGTGAAACTATTTCTTTACTTAAAAAGTGTTTTTTTCTATGTTGTAAAGTATTAGTTAATATAATTTAATTAGCGTTAAGTCGACTTGCTGGATGTCTCAAAACTTTTTTATGTATCGAGTAAGTTTCCTACTATGAAGAATTATTTTTATTCTTTTGAAGTATTTATGCATAATTTTAATTGACTAAGTCAGATGTTAGCTTTTAAATACATTTTGAAAATAATATGCCTGTTTTATTTCATTACTATTTTTCCTTATTTTTATTTTACAGTGACCCCAAAAAGTTAAGTTATGTACCTACTTTATTTCGAGTTGAAGCAAGGACTGCTTCCAAAATAATATATTCAAATTACTTTATTTTTATCTGCCGTTTAAGAATGGGCGTAGGGTTCGATTGGTTGCTTCCCCTTTCCCATCTCATTCCCCTCTCTACTTCCGTCAGCCTCACAACATAACCCGATAGTTGGGAGCAGATCGGACTCTTGTGCGATATTCAAATAAAAAAATCAATCTCATATGTTTTCATCGAAATCTTCCTGGGAGTATCTAGCAACTAATTCATCGCATTGAAAAATAAAATCTGGTCTTCCCCACGAATGTCATGGCTTAAAAAGAATTTGTAAATTTTAAAAATCATTTTAAGGTAAATTTATAAATCATATATTCATAAATATAAATTACCTACTTGTGAATGTAGCTATAACTTTGTGGTATCCATTGTTCCCACCCACTATTTTGTAATTGTCAAATCAGTATACGTTTGCCCTGAGGAAGGAACGGTCGTTCCGAAACCGGACGGCTTTAAACAAATATACAAGTGGTTCAAACAAAGTAACATTGTTTCATTTATAAATTACTTGCTTCTCAAGTGCATCCGTTGAAAACTTGATGTTAGTAGGTAGTCCCGATTTGTAATATTATTTCCTCCCGACTAAAAACTCCCAATTTTCACTTAGGTTGGGCTGTTTGGTCAGTCGGCATCATTTTGTTTTTTCACATTTGAAAGATTCACGTTTATCACCGATTCTATGTTCGTTTGAGCTTTTGAACAAATTGCGATCATCAGAACTGTCACGCTGTTATGCTTGCCAACTGTTCACAATTTGATAGAAAGCTGAAACGAATCAGAATTTAACGGGACTCACAAATGTTAAAAAAACTCAATGTTTATATTGTTTATTTATTTGATCGTCCCGTTGAATAGTCAGATATCTCAGAAATATCTAAATTTGAGTCGATTATGGAGTTATTTGTAAAAGCGTACCCTCTATCTGGTACAATACTCAGATTACTGATAAACGCCAACAAAATCAATTATAACGCGGAAAAACTTGGAGTGCATCAAACAAAATGTTAATATTTTCTGGGTCACTAGTAGAATATATTTCAAAATATCTTACTAATGTATTTTATGTCATATTTAATACGTAAAACACAGACATTTGATTAGTGATGAATTGCTTTTCCTCATTATATTAAAACATAGTAGATACTTGAATCAACTGGACGATCGAAATGAGTATGCAGGTTTTATTGAGACCTCTTCTATCTTTCAGCTTTGCTAACTCCCCTTATTTCAAAGATCACAAACATCACATTGGCGCAGCCGGTATAACAATGTAGTTATGTTACCTAACCTCAGTGTAGTACTGGAAGCGCTTGTTATCACAATGAAAAATTATGGAATTATTTTATAATGAAAATAGATAAGACTTGGTAGTAACATACCTCCCCCCACATATATTGCACCCGCAAGTGGATAGTTACCTACATAAATACCTAACCTCAGCGTAGTACTGGAAGCGCTTGTTATCACAATGAAAAATTATGGAATTATTTTATAATGAAAATAGATAAGACTAGGTAGTAACATACCTCCCCCCACATATATTGCACCCGCAAGTGGATAGTTACCTACATAAATAAAGCAAGCAGTATTTCCTTCATGGTTAAATGGCGTATGATAAGTTAGCGTAAACCGTTAACCATTGAATACATGAAGATGAATATATACGTGAAATCCTATTTAGATACTATTTTGATTAATCTTTACGATGAATCGGCTTACAGTATGAACATCAAAAAATATGCTACGGATAAATTGAAGCTTTAACTACTTTATCTATGTATTGGAATTACAATAAAATTGTTATTTACGTAACAAAAAATATAAGCGTAAACCACTAAAAAAAATGTTTTCTCGTGACTTAACTATGAAGTAATGTAAGTAACAATTTTTAAAAAATACCCCTTTACGGCTAAGACTATTTTTGACTTTATCTATGTTTTAACTTTTTTTCGTTCTTATAAAATTATGCACAAAATAAATAAAAACCACTTTTTCGCTTACTAGCCTCGTGCAAAAAGACGCTCGATTTTAAAAATTTGCAGGCACGAGATTCGACATATTTCTAGCGTTTATATTCGGCTGAATAATAAAACTAATTCTGTAACACGCTTCGCTGTGCGTTCGCATGTTTATAATAATATTATCATACTTCTAACGCAAGAGAAAGTTGTACATTACATTTTCAAGTGAGCTCAAAACGCCAGTATCTCGTTCAATGGGTAACGTTCATGAATGAGTTTGTTTTTCAAGACTTCAATAAAAAATAAAGTATTGAACATTGCCCCTTTTTATAGTTCCCTTTGGAAAAATTGGATAAAATAAATTGAAAATAATACACGATCAAAGTAAAATAAAATTTAAAAAAAACCATAAGTACAACTACCTACCTTTTTTCCTTTATTTCTGGCTTTCACTCTTCAAAGGTGTTCTAGGCCATCATTTAAAATTACAGAGAAAGGAAAGATTTTATTTAAATGTGTAAATTTCAGAATTATACGGAATATTGGAGTCGAGTTCAGACTAAGAGGAGATAAGATGTTGAATGGGGGGGGGGGGGCTATTTTAGATGACGCTTGATAGAATTTATTTATTTATTTACATATGCATATATATTACAATATATTACAATGTGTTACTTTGTCTGTCGAACTGGGAAGAATACCCGTTTCAGGACAGCCAAATTGTATATTTAGTTTATAATATTCTTAACAAAGGAATGGTTTCGTTCAAGATATCACGGGAATTTGCTTCTGTCAAGATAACTTTTGAGAACATTAAGAAATGTATATAATTAAGGGAAGGTTTCTTTATGTCTTTAAAAGAATCGCAAAGATATGATTTTTTTCAAGGTCAATTTGGAGAACAATAATAAATGCATGCAGAGTGAATGTGAATGCATTTATTAATGTTCTATGAGTGTTTTCTTTAGTGAGATCACAAGTAGGGGATTCTTTCCAGGATATTTTAGAGAACATTTACAATTGCATAATCAGAATTTACACATTTATAAACCAATATTTGACATATGAATTTCCAATGTATTTATGACTAGGTATTTAATTTTAATAAAGTAGTATAATTTTTAGAATTTCTTAAATAGTAGAAATTACACAATTGTAATCCAAATATATGACAAATGATTTTTTTCAAGCTCGTTTTGGAGAACATTAATTTATTAAGTTGTTTATTTATTTCTTTTATTTTACGCCCAGAGGGCTTTTACATAAGCAATAAAGGCAGTACCTCCATCTTTAACATGAGAAAACAAATAGTTTAGAAGAGAGGATATTTATTTAAAGAAGGACAAACAAAAAATATGTGATCTAAAGTTCCCACATCTAGACCACAGAATGTACAATCTGGGCAATCAAGGACGTGAATTTTAAAAAGGTGAGAAGTTCGGAACAAGTCCGGAGTAAAGGAAATTTCTTTTTTGGAAAAATGGGGGAATTTTTAAAACCGCGGTTTTGATGGGATGGTCCTTTGTAGCAGGCTCCCTTAGATTGACTAGCAATGTTCCAATACTCTGTCCAAAATATTTGATAGGGGAATATGGTTTATGAGGGTGACAGTAGGGTTAGACGCTCCTTGTTTTGCCAAGGAGCAAAACCTACCTACCTACCATCAAAGATTAAAAAAGCAATGCGGTTCTTAAGTTAAAATTTAGATTTTGGTAATTCTAGAAGGCCCCATGTCAGGTTTTAGTATTTTTTTTACATTAACCCCATACGGGCCAGAGGAGAATAATTTGCCTCAGGGCCTGTGTCATCTTTGGAGATGTTATGTGGAGGGTCTTTTTGAGGTGAAAGAGAAAGTAATGAACATCGGTCTTGAAGAGACCTATGTTGTAGGAGGAAAGAAACAGAGGCCGGAAAATAACACGGACATTTATTTGCCTAGCATGATGGTCGAAAAACTCCCAAATTATGTAACCATCAAAGCAATGAATAAAGATTTTTTTTTTTAAATCATCCACAGGCGTTGAACTCGAGAACGAGTCGTAGACGCGACCAGTTCATATGTAACAAATATCAACCGTGTACCGTTAGATGCGCGTTTGCCATGTTTCCCGACTGTACACCGGTGCCGAAGGGATTAATGAGGAGGCGTCTACTAATATCTACAGGAATTCAAAAAACTGAAAAAATCGAACTAATATCTATGAGAACCAAAGTGTTGACGAATATCTACAGCTCAAACTGCTGACTAATATCTATGAGAACCAAAATGTTGACAAATATCTACAGCACTGGCAGAGGTTGGATTTGCAATAATGTATAGCATATTGGAATAACGTAATATTTCGTATGCAGTTTTAAAAAAAACTTAATTTATGCGTTTATGTATGTAAAAATCCCTAATATCGGACTATTGGACACATTTAGCTGATTATTAAGAATTTGGGTTTTTGTTTTAACAGCTTTCTTTATTTCGAGTGCTTCTAAATTATTTAGTCTGTTACCATGACCATTTCTATGTCAGTTAGGTTAGGTTAGGTTAGGTTAGGTTAGGTTGTGGTGCCGTGTATTTCGAAATAAATAAATATCTTTGTATTATGACCTCCATGTTTGTTCAATAAATTATTGTCCTCGTAAACAGCAAAATACATAATATTACGCAAAACTTCATGTACTTTAAACGTTTAAGCCTTTACGTAATTAGTAATTACGTAATTGAAGTAATTTATGCTTTTCCGTACAACATCTTGCTCAGCTGCCCTCTGTAGATATTAGTCCAACCTACACTCTGTAGATATTAGTTCAACCTACGCTCTGTAGATGTTAGTCAACACTGGGACCGTCATAGATATTCGTCCGACCTTAGCTCTGTAGATATTAGCCAACACTCTAAAGTTCGTAGATATTAGTTCAACTTATGAGCTGTAGATATTCGTCCGACATACAGGCTGTAGATATTAGTATCTGGAGTCATTAATGACGCTAGCTGCTCGGAGCATCTTCCGTTGTAATATCAAAAAGAACCGCTCTTATCTGCTTTTTAATAACCTTTGAGTTAGGTTAGTTTAGGAAAGTTTCTTTATTCTGTTTTTTTTTACAAGTTATGCGAATTGTAATAAATGCAATTACATAAAATATTAATAAATTTGTAGTCTATTTAATGTGGTTTAATTTTTGATTTTAATTCCTGAAATTTTTCAGTACATTCGGCGCGCCCGCACACCTTAGACGGAGAATTTCCCTCCAACCATAATAATTCAAGTACTATGTTGATTATTATATATTATTGAATAATAATAATAATCTATACGAAAATATGAAAGAGAACAAGACACAGAAAAAGATAATGGTCGCAACTGCGACTCGAACCCAAAACCTTCTTCTATCCGTTTACAAAAGTTACAAAAGAGAGTTTTTCCTATAAAATTGAATATTATATATTACTTTATTTCATTATCCCATTATATTCAATTTTATGTTTTGTAATTTATTTGTATTATGTATGCTTTTATATGGCAGAGTATTGCATTGACCGCTCTGTTCAGCTGAATTAAACAATCATTATTAACTAAATAACTAACCATCCCACCGTTTCCCCGCAGGGGAACGCAGAGAGGACGGACTGCCAAATAACTCGATCTTGGCACAGACTCTTTACCTCATTCACATTCATACATCGTCTCATACATACTCTTCAATTTTTATGACTCTTGACATGGCCCGACTCAAGAGTCTGATTGATCGTGCCATGTCTTATTCTTCGGGCGTCCCCGACACCTTCTTCCATTCACCTTTGCGTTATATATTCTTACACCCCTTTTTTCGTTCATACATCGTCACATTCGTACATCATCACAGTCATACATCATTTCATACATACTGTTCTATTATTATGACTCTTGACAAGACCCGACTCAAGTATCTAATTCACTTGATCGTGCCAAGTCTTCCTCGTTCATCCCCGACTCCTTCTACCATCCACCTTTTTTTCATTCGCTCTATATGCCCAAACCACACTTGGTAGGCGGGAATGGGTACCGCCGCCCCGGGAACCTTTATTGGATAACCAACACCTCTGCCATAGGTCACCCCAAGTGGTTCGCTACGTTTGGTGATTTAGCAGGGGTGCCCGGGTTCATGGGGTAAGGTTTGTCTAGGTCTTGGAGGCGGATGACCAGGACATACTGAACCCCAGATTCCTACCCACCCCTTAAACCCTTTTCCTTCCCAGAACTCTCCTCTCCTTCCCTTCCTTAAAAAAAACCCTCCACACAGCATCCCCAAAGATGACATAGGCCCTGAGGGAAGTTATTTTCCTCAGGGCCTCCTGTGTGGAGCTCATGTAAAAAAAAAAAAAAAAAAAAAACCATCTGAGGGTCCATTTCTTAATATTATTTATCACGTTTACATCAGCCTTGCATTATTTGCGGATCTCCACGTTTCTCACACGATCGTACAGGGCATCACCACACGTTCGCCCCAAGGATCTCATTTCTACAACTTTCAGTCTATTTTCATCCTTCCTCTGCCAGACGACGACCTCCGTAGTCCAGTGGCTAAGACTCTCGACTCACATTCCGGAGATCGCGGGTTCGAACCCGGCATGCGCAAATAAATTTTATTTGATTAATTTGTGTTATTTCACAATTAATTCATTTAAAATAATATATAGTATATTTGCGGCATGTTCCAGAGTGGAAGATACTATTAGTATCGCCCTGGTGTAAGACCACCATCCAGTATTGAAACGTTGCTTGAAAATGGCTTTAGCCGTGTTTAGTGACCAGATCTGAATAGCCAGGTACTTCCCAACCTTCCTCTTCCCCACCTGCTTCCCCTCCCCACTACCTTCAGCCTCACAACATACCCCAATAGGGGATGCCATAGTCTCACTCTCTCCAGACGGGAGCAGTTAAGATTCTTGTGCACTGTAAAAAAAAAAAAAGTTCCATGCCTCAATGCCATACAACAGGGTAGCAGCACTCCATCGTGGACTGCTGGCTCAATTTGCACAGTTTTTTTTGTTAACGCCAACGTCATTCAGTCCTCTATTAATGGATTTACCTGCATTTATCCTTCTTCCAATATCTTTACCAACCTTCCCATAATATACTGCAATAAAAAAATGACAGAAATTTAAGGTTGAACGTTTCTTGTGAAATATTATAGAACTAGCGGGTTTTACCGAAATGTCATTTTGCTAAAAAGCATCCAGGTGCATCAACCTATTCCAAGATAATACTTTTGTTGACAACTTGAGCTAAATTTGGACAAAACTTAAAAACAACACAACATTGGACTGGTTTTCAAGCAAATAAAAAAATGAATGCATCTTATAAACAACAACATTCCAATTCTTCGTCACCTTCCTTTTACCCAAAAATCTCTCTAGATTGCAACTATAGTGTAATAGGTATAATAGGTGGTAGATAAAAAGTAGTTTATCGGGACTTTTTCGTATTATATTTGTAAAGTTTGTAAAATAAATAAATTAAAAAATAATTAAATTATATGTATAGTATCGCCCCGGTAAGAGGCTTTATACGTATTTTAAGAGGGCATTACCAGAGAAAGCCGGAAATACGTCATTTTCAAAAAAGTTTTTAGACGTATTGACTCTTTTCCACAAAAAGTTATAAATGGATTTCGAAAGATTGTTCTTTTATCTAGCATAGTTATGTAATAAATTTTTAGATTTTTTTTAATTTTTAGTATAATAAGGTTATTCCATAGGTCGTAGGCAGATTTGTTAAATTTTCAAAAAAGTTTTTGTATTATACCACACCCATTTCAAATAATGTAATCATGCAGTAAAATAAATCAATACATTATCTAGCAAAGTTATGTATTAGAATTTTAATTTTAGATTCCATAAAATCATTAAGAAATATGTACGTACATGTGTTTCTTGACGAAAATTGGTCCATTTGTGTATTTATTTGGGCACTTACAAACTAATATATTTCAGATTTTTTTAACATTTTTATTAAATTTAGACATTATTGAAAAATGATCAATACTTATAATCAAAAAATAACTACAAAAAGTACATTATTTTAATAGTTTTATCATCACCCCTTTCAGCATTTTTGGATGAAGGTATAAATTAAAGCTAATTTGGATTGAAATACATTCGATATTGAGTTATAATTTAAAAAAGCTGGTACGGAGAATAATCAATCTTTCTCATTGTAACCGCCCTGCACGGTCGGAAGAACAACTTTCGACGAAATGTGGATTTTCGTCCGCTGGCTGGTTAAACGCTCTTAAGCCTCAATTACATTGAGCGAGTTTACTAGCTACTATCTACTAAGTTTAAAAGTGGGTGAATCGGCGAGTAAGATTTTTTTTTTACATTAACTCCACACAGGAGGCCTTGAGGAAAATAATTTCCCTCAGGGCCTATGTCATCTGGGATGCTGTGTGGAGGGTCTTTTTAAGGAGAGGAAGGAATGAACATTGGTCTTGAAGAGACCCATGTTGTAGGAAGGAGGAAACACAGAGGCCGGCAAATCATTCCACAGCCGAGCTGTTGAACACAAGAACGAGTCGAAGAAGCGACCCGTTCTCATGTGACAAATGTCAACCGTGTACAAATGTTGGGTTGTTTCCCGACTATGCACCGGTGCCGAAGGGATCAATGATGCTAGTTCCTCGGAGCATCTTCCATTGTAATACCGGTAGAACAATGATAGCATTCCCACCCGACGCCTGTGCTCTAAGGATTGCAATCCGTCTGTTAAGATGGGAGAATCAATCAAACGGACCGCCCGTTTCTGCACAGAGTCGAGGGTGTTTTTCCAGGTATTTTGGAGCTTCAGACCAGAGGTGGCTGCCAAATTCAACCGTGGGGCGCACTTGTGATTTGCACAGGGTTAGCAGTTGTGTACTATTAAAGACACACAAAACAGTCCACTCGCTCAATAGCGAACTATCTAACGACGCCTGCATGAACTAATTCTGTCGGACAGTCGAAATCAGCTGTTCATTGGCCGCCATATTGAAAACATAAATAAACCAATCACGAGTAAGCAAGTAAAGTTGACGACCTTTCAACTTTTTTAGTAGATAGTCAACAATCTGCTAGTAAGCAAGTAATACGATTACACTGAGAGAGTTTACTAACAGATGGTGAATTTCCCAGATAGTAGCTTGCAAACTCGCTCAATGTCATGGAGGCTTAACTGTTTTGTGATCAAATCTGAATAGCTAGGTACTTCTTCCCGCCAGATCATCAGTCATATAACGTACCTAGGGTATGATATGATCCCATTGGTGCTGGGCATAACGATAAAAAACTTTTTTTTGTGTGAATGCCATGCATGAGTCCCAACTGCTCTCAACCGCCTGGAGCCAGTGAGATGACGGCATCCCCAATTAGGGTATATTTGTGAGGTTGAAGAGAGCGGGGAGTGAAAGGAGATCGGGGAGAGGAAAGTGGGAAGTACCTGGCTAGTCAGATTGGGACACCAAACACGGCTAAAGCCATTTCAAGCTGCATTCAATTTCTGAATGGGGTCTTACACCAAGGCGAAAGTGAGAATATTTTCCACTCCGCGGAATATACGAGTACCATATATTATATTAAATTGTGAAATAACACAAATCAATCAAATAAAATTTTCTTGCGAACACCGAGATTGGATCCCGAGACTACCGGATCGCTAGTCTAACTAACTAACTAACTAACCATCACGCCGTTTCCCCGCAGGGGTAGGCAGAGAGGACGGACCGCCAAACAACTCGGTCTTGGCGCACACTCTTTGCCTCACTCACATTCATACATCGTCTCAAACATTCTCTTCTATTATTCTGACTTTTGACTTTGGCCCGACTCAAGTATCTGATTCACTTGATCGTGCCATGTCTTCCTCGGGCGTCCCCGACTTCTTCTACCATTCACATTCACGTCGTATATTCTTCTTACACTACTTTCTTCGTTCATTCGCTCTACATACCCAAACCATCTGAGGGTCCGTTTCTTAATCTTACTCATTATGCTTACATCAGCCTTACATTTTTTGCGGATATCCACATATCTCACACGATCATACATTGTTTTACCACACATTCGCTAGTCTAAAAGCTGGTTAATATGAATTTAACTGTGTTTGGTGACGATATTGGAACAGCCAGGTACTTCCCCACTTTCCATATTTACACTCCGCTACCTTCTCTACCTTCAGCCTCACAACACACTCCAATTGGGGATGCCATAGTTTCACTGGCTCCGGAGGGTTGGGAGCAGTTGGGTATCTGGTAAACATGCTCTCATCTCTTCTCATCTTCTTCCCCTTATTTTACTCGGTAGGCCCAGCCTCTCCTCGCAAAACCTCTGGAGTTACTTTTCCAAACTTTGCCTATTGCTGCCCATTAAACATCTTCCCTCCAGAATTGCTTTGTATTTTCAATGACAGCTAACAACTTACGAAACAGCAAAATTCTACCTTTCTCGTTACTTGTTACCTTTAATAGTGTTACTTTAACGAGACAGTTATTTCTTATTTGAAGTTGTTCATTTGTACGGCCGTTGAATAACTCTCGTTCTACGCAGACAATGAATAACGCCTGGCAAAGAACTTCCGTTTACTGCAAGTTCAATTCCAATCAAATGGAGATAGTTACACTGCCATTATGGGCAACCTTTCTCTTTGGGATACTAACCGCAGAACAGAACGTGCTATGTGCTATGGAATATTGACTATGTGCTATGAATTATGTGCCATGGACTGTGTTATTATATCGGACAGTTCGAGTTTTGGAAAATAATTAATATTTTAGTATTCAATAATAATTCTGAGAGAAGTACAAGTGCTACCCAAAAGGTAATTGAAACAGAAATGTTAATGATTAAAACTGCCCTGTTGAACTTTGGATGGTAATTCAAAAAACAGCACGAAAATTACCTTGCTATGTCAATATAAAAACAAAGCAATTGTTTTTTTTTGTGATTGTTTTCTGTTTACCAGATAATATATCACATTATTCATATACTTTACATGATACTATCGTTAGAAGTTTTCCCTAAAAAAAACTCCTATTTGGAAAACAAATATCAAAAAAATATATTCATAAAATAAACTGATTTTATTATGATACGTTTTAAGATTTTCACGGCCAAAAGCATTTTCGTTATTTGTTTTTGGGGTGTTATGCCGTGTTGCGCTACCTCCTTCTTTAGCCAACGTTTCGGACATCGTTGCAGTGTCCATCATCAGGGCAGATCCGGTAGATGTACCACACATCTACCGGATCTGCAGGGTCTGCCCTGATGATGGACACTGCAACGATGTCCGAAACGTTGGCTAAAGAAGGAGGTAGCGCAACACGGCATAACACCCCAAAAATAAATAACAAAAATGATTTTATTATTTCTACAAAAACCTGAATACACACCCTAAATTTTCCAGTTTTTAAGTAAATAATGGCATTGGTGGTTGTCGTGTTCTGTTATTTGAAGACACACTAGCAGATTCTCCAACACACTTGGATGGAGATAACTTCTTGGAATAAACAGAATCTGGTTTATTTAAATTATCTGAACCAGATAACGATCTGGATTTATTTATACTTCGTGTATACAATTGGGACTGCGGTAGTCTACCTAACTAGAAGCTAGCTATAATGGTTCTGGCGAGTGACCACCCTCTCAGCCTCTCCGATCCCCTGCCGGAGAACTTAGGCACTACGCGGCCTGCCATCTAGCGGAATCTACCGACAGATGATATCACCGCCATCTGTGTCTACAAGGCGGAAGTATTTACGATAAACCACAGTGGTCTTTTTAAAACGTAAAATATTGTTATTTTTACCACTGACAAGCTGAAAATAAAGTCATAGAAAATTAATTTAACGTCATTCCGACGAGCTAGATTAATCAAATCAACTGTAACGTCAAGAAAAATGTTGGCACAAGCGATTATGACCTTGTCCTTCCATACAGTTTCTTTGAACGTAAGGGTTAAAATCGCATTTAAAAAAAAAAAACAAAGATTTTTGAAACGAAGAACCAGCGACAGTTGAGAGGTTAATGATTAAGTTGATTTTATAAAATATGAATTTTTATAATTTGAATCAGTGTTTTTATGTGACGCTTGTTCTTTCCGCTTTCGGTCCAGTCGTCCAATTCGAAATTCTGTTTTCAAACGGTATTAAACCATCAATTTTGGTTGAAATAACTTTATAATGTCTTGTCGTCAATAGCTATTCCAAAAAAAATATTATTGAAGCGACAACTTCTTTAGCATCGTTGATTTGAAACTCGATGAAAATAGCGACACTAAAAAGAGACAAAAACCTACATATAAAGGATTTAACCTCGAGAGAATGAGATAGTATAATCTGTGTACTCTTTGTGCAATGCTTCGTAGTCTCCCAACTCTTGTCTACCTTAGTTTTCTGAAGGATTTACTTCTACCGCTTGTGAAATGCACACTCTGATTTTTTTAATAATTATTTAGACTTTTAGAAAAAGTCAACAGGTGTTCCATCAATAAAATGGGAAATTTTTTTAACCGAGGCACTATCTAGGTAACAGAAAAAAATGTTAAAGAACTTTGTAATCATTCAAAAACATAGCTGCGAAAAATGCGGGGAAAATTAGTTGAGTATCGTTTTTTTTTAAATTTGAAATATGATATTGACAAAACTGACAGAAAAAATATAAGTTCCAATGGACGAGTCAGTAAAGAAGCTGTTTTCCTGTAAGACAAGACAGGTTCGAATCCCAAATGCGACTGTCACCTTTTTTTATTTTTCTATGTCTTGTTCTGTTTCATGTTTTGTTTATATTTATTAGTATTATATTCTTTTTCAATGGTTTGAAACCTACTTAGGTTTGAGCGCATTGCATCACAGGTTCTAATAGTTTGGTGACCGGCTTTGCACAGCCAGGTACTAACCCAACGTTCTCTTTCTAATCTCTTTTCCATTCCCACTATTTCATCCACACAACACACAATTGAGGATGCCATATTCCTGCTGGCTCCGCTCCGTTTGGAGAAGATGGGACCCTTGTGCGGTACTCACACAAAAAATTAAAGTTTGCAAAAAAATTTCGATGTCTTTTAAAAATATAATGCATTCACCAAACCGCCGATTTGAATTCACCTTGCAAAATAATAAATTGATACCATCCTGCTATATTAAATACGCGTTGGTTCAAACCATCCAATTGCCAAAAGGTCGTCCATCGGCATTGAGCGGACCTCACTACTCTGTTGCGAATTACACGTTGCTAGATGCATATCTCAATGCGCGCTGCACACGAGAATGCAGGCGAAATTCTTAGTGAGAAATGCACCGGCGCGGCGGAACGTACACAATAATTAAAATTGCATTCTATATGAAGATAATAGATGTGTACAGTGCAATCTCTATTATTTGGGCACATCAAAGTAGCGGTTGAGAAATATTATTTAGATCAGAAATGAAAGCAAAGACGGTCATAAATTTTGTATAACTTTTACTTAAGATCCACACAGGAGGCTCTGAGGAAAATGAATCCTTCAAGGCCGATGTAATTTTTGGGGATGCTGTGTGGAAGTTCAGGGAAAGAAAAATATACGAGGGTGGGTAGGAATCTGGGAATATTCACAGGAGTGACGAACATATAATTTTTCTTATTATATTAGCTCCATCCAGGAGACACTGAAGAAAATGATTTCCCCCAGGACCAATGTCAAATTAGGGGATGCTGTAAAAATGGTTATTTTAAGGAAAGGAAGTAGAGGAAGTTCTGAGAAGGAAATAGGTGTGAGGGATGGTATGACGGAAGTACGAATCCATCCCTCCAACTGCGGTACAAGTCGATGGGTCGAGGGATTCTGGCTGGAGAGTTCAAAAGACCTCCCTCAACCAGTCTTTCTCGATCCGGCCCGCCACGCAGCAAGTGCTAAGGCACCAAACGTAACGAACCACTTGGAGAGATATCAAGCAGCTGGTTATCCAGTAAATGGTTCCCGGGGCGGCGGTATCCTTACCCATCTTTCAAGCTTCAAATAAAATATGAATCCATTCCTCCCACTGCCGTTCAAGGCAATGGGTTGAGGGAGCCCAGCTGGAGAGGTCAAAAGGTAACCCTAAACCAGCCTCCCGTGATCCGGTCCTCCACGCAGTGGGGGGCAAACTCATTTTCCGCCAAGGCCTAGACAAACCTCAACCCATAAACCCGGGAACCCCTGCTAGGTCACCAAACGTAGTGAACCACTTGGGGTGACCTATGGGAGGGGTGTTGAATATATTATATTGTTGAATAATAATAAATAAATATTGCTGCGTGGTATCGCAAAGGCGACACGTGGAGTGGACTGTATCAATATATTTAAAAAAAAATGTTATGTTTGTGAATACTTTGACACAACTATGGGGAAGGGTAAACAGATGAATGGAGAAGGAAACTGACTTACCCCTTATGGTTGATGTTCTGCTCAATATTATGGATCTGAGGGAGCACTAAATCACTCACTGCACAAGCTTCCATAAACTGGTCGATGTTATATAAAACTGAGAGAGTAATGATGTTCGTTGCACAGCTTATTTTAACAGACTGACTGACATATTGATTTTATTGTTGAACGGTAGGTAATATTGTCAGTAGGGACAGGTAATTGTGGTAAACAAAGGATGGGTAGATAAATGGAACAAGGTATATAGATAGGTATACATAGTTGCGTCAACATTTTCCGCCCACCTAATTTTGGAACAAAATTAACAATAAAAAAAATAAAAAAATAATACCAATAATAACAAAAAGTAGCTTGAATACTATGTTATTAAACAAAAATTATAAGGAAAATTATTAAAAAAAATTATTGTGAGACGTAAGCACACCAGCTGTCTTCTGTGTATTTATCAAAGGAAACAAAAGGAAAACAAAAAACATAAAATATAAGTAATAGATAGCTCTATGATAAAAAAAATGCTGAGTATTGAATTAACAGATGACTTATTCTATGGGCAAAGGGCAAAGCTTAATCGCTGGGCGGACAAATATACCTTTAGTGGTTTTAATAGTTGCAACGCGAACGATATTATCTTTACCCGGATGTACGGCAACAATTCGCCCTAAAGCCCAGCGCATGGGGGGAAGACGTTCATCCTTTACTAGCACGAGTTGACCGATCTCTAAATTGGGTCTGTCTCTCAACCATTTTGCACGTTGTTGTAGAGTATTAAGATACTCCACATTCCAACGTCGCCAAAAGTGTTGAGACATCTTTTGTATGTGTTGCCAACGACTTAAACGGTTTGATCCAGTAGCGGACAGGTCATATTCGGGAAGTCCTAAGAGGAATCCTCCTATCAGAAAATGGCCGGGTGTAAGGGCGTCGACGTTGTCTGGATCAACCGACAAGGGGCAAAGGGGGCGTGAATTTAGAATAGCTTCAATGGTAGTAAGAAGTGTGGCAAACTCCTCAAATGTTAGGGAAGTATCACCCACTACTCGAACCAAATGATGCTTGACGGATTTAATTCCGGATTCCCACAGTCCACCAAAGTGTGGACTGGCGGGAGGATTAAATGTCCACAGGATTTCCTTTTGGGCAAGATAGTCCGAAATTACTTCACGTTGTGGTGAAGAATAGAAATATTTAAATACTCCAGTTAGGTATCGCTTTGTTCCTACAAAATTTGTGCCCCGGTCACTGAAGACTTCGGAACACAAACCCCGTCGATTTATGAATCGGGTTAGGGATGCGATAAAGGCATCCGTGGAGAGGTCTGACACGACCTCAAGGTGCAAGGCTTTGGTGGCCATGCAGACAAAAAGACATAAATAAGCCTTAGTGGTTTTTGCTCCGCGACGTTTATGATCTTTCAGCATAAAAGGTCCACCAAAATCGACCCCTACACGAGAAAAGGGACGACTAGGTTGAACACGAGAGGACGGCAGATCCGCCATCATAGGTGAATGTGCAGTGGCCCGAAACTTGTGGCATGTGACACATTTTGATAACTGAGATCGAATGACGGTACGACCGGACATAATCCAGTATTTGCGTTGAATAAGAAATTGGAGAGTACGCGGTCCGACGTGAAGATAAGCACGGTGATAGTAATCAATTAACAACCCGGTCAAATGACTAGACTTAGGAAGTAAAATGGGATGCTTACTATCGGATGGGAGTGCAGAATTTGTTAGCCGACCGCCCACCCTCAGGATACCGTGAGGGTCAATAAAAGGTTTCAGTTTTTGAAGGCCGGAAGAACACATTTTGTCAGAGCTTAACAGAATAATATCGTTGTGAAAATAAGCCTGCTGTTCGAGTTTTATAATCTTCATGAATGCGTTGTCCAGTTCTTGAAGAGTGAGTGCCGCATGATTGATGCTCTGTTTCGCCATTTTGGAAACATTAGAAAGACAATTTGTTTTGAACCTAAGGATCCATGCAATGACTTTCTTTAATTTTGATAATGAAGAATACTTCGCTATGATGGAAGATGATTTTAATTCGACATTAAAAACTGTAGGTTTAGGGGGTTGAATTTCTGGCAATTCGCTTGCTGGAATAAATGGTAGTCTCGCCGAAGGCCAATCCTCAACTGGATTACGGAGCCACGGTGGACCCGAAAGCCATGATAGATGTTCTACAAAATGAGCAGGAAGGGTACCTCGGGACCCATAATCAGCACTGTTATCCTCTGAAATAACATGCTTCCAAATTGCTTTTGGCGTGTTATCAAGGATCTGAACAACACGGTTTGCGACGAAAGTTTTTAATAAATGTGGTGGCGTTTGAAGCCAAGATAAGACAATTGTCGAGTCAGTGAAGAGGATAACCTTTTCAATTTGCGCGGCAAAATGTACTGACGACAATATATATTTTACAAGTTTTGAAAGCAGCACGGCTGCACACAACTCTAATCTCGGGATTGTTAATGACTTTAAAGGTGCAACCTTGGATTTGGCCATCAGCAAGTGGCTAGAATTATGGTTTTGAACAACTAAATATGTCACGGCTGCATAACCCAGTTGTGATGCATCGCAAAATCCTACGAGGATACAATGACTATCTAGATTCGTATGGTAATATCGTGGAATTCGTAACTGTTGTAGCAATGGAAGTTGTTCCACAAAGTTGTTCCACGTGGACATGATGTGGAGTGGTACTTCAGTGTCCCAGTCCACGTTCAATTTCCAAAGTTCTTGGATAATCCGTTTTGCAGTGAAGATCACAGGAGACAACCACCCTAGCGGATCGTATATCCGAGCAAGGGTTGATAATATATTCCGCTTCGAACATACTGCCGAATTGGGTATCGAAATGTGATAAGAAAAATAATCCTCTTCGGGATTCCAAAAAACACCTAATATTTTAACATTCGATTGAGTTTTGTTAAAATTCAACTGTTGTTGTTGACATTCAGAATCATGCTCGAGTAATTCTGAACAATTGCTTGCCCACTTGCTGAGCTCCAGTTTGGCTGATTTTAAAACGGCTACAATTTCTTCCTTGAGGTGTCGAGCAGATTCAATGGAATCTGCCCCAGTCGCCAAGTCATCAACATAAAAATTCTCTAACAGCGCCCTTGAAGCGGCAGGATAGCTTTCCCTCTCATCCCTAGCCAATTGACGTAAGGTCGAAATGGCTAAAAATGGGGAGGACGTTAAACCGTAGGTTATGGTTTGAAGTTCGTAATCTTTCATTGGTTCACTTGGGGAGTCGCGCCAAAGGATGTGCTGATATTTACGATGATTGGGAATAATTAAAATTTGTCGGTACATTTTACAAATGTCAGCAGTAAATACAAATTTATGAAATCTAAAATTTAATATCATGTATGGTATTTCTGTTTGTAGTTTTGGACCGCTATATAGCATGTCATTTAATGACATATCAGAGGCCTTCGCAGACCCATCAAAGACAACGCGAATTTTACCTTTTCCATTGATTACCGCATGATGGGGAAGATAATTTGCCCCAGAGTTGGGTGCTACGCGTTTCATGTGACTAAGACTTTCATATTCATGAAGAAAATCCCTATAACTAGTCGCCAACGTCGCATCCCTATCAAAACGCTTTTCCAGCTTGCGCATTCGCGATTCGGCCAAGTTGTAAGTATTTTGCGGTGGAGGACAGTCCGATTTTAACAGAATCGGAACCACATATCTCCCATCCGTCTGTCTGTAATGCTCCTTCTGAAACATTTCTTCCGCCTTGGTGTTGTCGGGGTTTAAATCAGAAACGACGGGAGCCTCTTCAATTTCCCAGAAATTTTTCATTGTATCATTTAATGACATGTCGGACAGTGTCAAAAGTGACGTTGGCGATGAATCGATCGATTGACATCCAACCTTCCCAAGAATAATATATCCAAAGACTGTATTTAAAGCACTAGGGTTTCCACGAACGATATGTGATTGATCATCCAAAATGTTGGGATATAAATCGGCGCCGAGTAGAAAATCTATTTTACCCGGCTGATCAAAATTTGGATCTGCTAACGATAAATTGAGAAATCGCGATTTAACATCTTTATCTAGTGTGACAGATGGCATCCATGAAGTAATTTCCGGAATTACTATGGGTGTCGCAGATAACATAGGTGCTCGCTGTTTGACAGGTTTGATAACACATGAGGTTATACCTGTGCATGAGTTAACAGCTGTATGTCCTAATCCATTTAACGGAGTCTTGTATTTCCTTATAGATAAGCCTAGCCTCTTGGCACAGCTCTGCGTGATAATGGAGACTTGACTTCCATTATCTACGATGATACGTACAGGAACGTAGGCGCCAAATTTGTTTTGCATGTGAACAATCGCTGTACCCAAGAGCACATTTGGTGCGTTGCTCACATTTTCGTTTGACTTTGTGACGGCAGTCAATGACGTGGTCACTTTTTCACCCGTAGAGGGTGTTTCAAAATGCAACATAGAATGGTGCCGCTTGTTACAAATTTTACAACTAGATTGTGATTGACAATCTCCAAATCGATGAAACTTTAAACAATTAAAACATCGATTTAAATGTTTTATGCGATTTTTCCTTTCAAGGGGAGACATTTCAAGAAATTTTTCACATTTATAAATTGAGTGAGTTTCCTTACATATAGCGCACAATTCAGAGCTAGAATTCGCCGCCAATAAGGATTTTCGTGCAACCGCCGTCTTTGGTTTAGGTATGTTTGCAGTAAGTGGGTTAGACGCTTCGAGAATTCTAATCTGATTGTGTAAAAATTCAAATAATTGAGATGTTTCCGGTAATTGTGTTCTTGTAAGTGACGTTTCGAATTGTCGTCTGGTGTCTTGATCCAAACATCGTAAGATTATGTGGGCAACAAACTTACTAAATATATTTTCATGTTTCATTGCATTCAAAGCAGATAAATTTTCTTGAAAAGTGTTTAAGATATGTGTTAATCCATTTATCGATTCATTAGGTAATGGTTTAAAATTCATCATTTCGTCTACATAAAAAGTAAATAATAATCTACTATCTTCATACTTTTGCAGCAGAATATTCCAAGCTATTGGGTAATTCTCAGCAATTAATGGTAACGATTTAACTAAATTCAATGCAGTTCCCTTCAGTAACGAAATTAAATGATGAAATTTCTCTATATCTGTATACATATTATTATTATGTACTAGATTTTCGAACAATGCATGGAAGGTATGCCAATTTTTTACATTGGAATCAAATGGTGTTATTTGAATCGCGGGTAATTTTAAGTTGCCAATACTATTTGCAGAAATTGGTTCTGATTTAATGTTTGAATTTTGCTGTCTTTTTGCAGATGAAATTTCAAAGACCATTACATCTAATTGTTCAGAGATTGTTGCTATCTCCTTACAATCACTTGCCTTGTCCGATTCAATTAATAAATTTTCCATTTCATTATGTAATGACTCTACCTCTCCGAGCCATTCCAAAACCTTTTCATACCGGCTTAAAAACGTTTCCCTTTTTTTTTCATCCGTGTTTATAAAAGGTATTAATTGATGCGTTATTTGTATCCTAGCTAAAAAACGATCCCTTCGAGTTTTCAATACGGCAATCTTCTTATCTGCCATCTTAAATTAATTCTTGTTTAGTGAAATATTATGTATTTAACACAGAAAACAGCCAATGTATACGGCGACAATAATTATAGAATGTAATGAATTTAATGTTTTCTAGTTTAATCCAGGCTCGTAATGGACCAAATAATGGTATCGCAAAGGCGACACGTGGAGTGGACTGTATCAATATATTTAAAAAAAAATGTTATGTTTGTGAATACTTTGACACAACTATGGGGAAGGGTAAACAGATGAATGGAGAAGGAAACTGACTTACCCCTTATGGTTGATGTTCTGCTCAATATTATGGATCTGAGGGAGCACTAAATCACTCACTGCACAAGCTTCCATAAACTGGTCGATGTTATATAAAACTGAGAGAGTAATGATGTTCGTTGCACAGCTTATTTTAACAGACTGACTGACATATTGATTTTATTGTTGAACGGTAGGTAATATTGTCAGTAGGGACAGGTAATTGTGGTAAACAAAGGATGGGTAGATAAATGGAACAAGGTATATAGATAGGTATACATAGTTGCGTCAACACTGCGGTTAAAATTATCTTCTAGCGAAGTCTTTTGATGCAAATTTTTTCGATTTTATTGATGCTAGCATGAAGTTTTAAAATATTTTTCGAAATCAGACTTAGTCAGTGACCCTCCCTGTTTTGAAGGTCAAAAAAAGTTTCAACAATTTCGGAATAAAACTGTAGATTTGCAAAAAAATCTGCACTGGCCCACCACAGATAATCTTTTTTAATATAGATATATATTTATCATCGACCTCCAAGACAGAGCGGTAAAATCCTTGGCTCTGAGTTCAGAGGTTGCGGGTTCAAATATTAGCGAGGACAAATGAAATGTTTGTGAGTTTTTTTTTCCATAAACCAACTAAATAATTTAAAATGTATACAATATATTTTAAATTCTTAATCTTCTCATTACCCTCCTCATAACATTCCCAAGTTGTGGATGCCATAATCCCACTGGCTTCGGACACTTGGCATTCTTGTGCGATTAACTATTTGATTGTTTAGTGGTTCAATTTTTTCCACATTATTATTTCGGACATATGTATACAATAATTTTACAAACTGTACACATCAAGTATATTAATTCCACTGCATTTAACCTGCTGTCATAGCACAAAGCATAAAACACCTATTTTACAGAATTAAAATTTTAAAAGTGTCACTTTATGTATGGCTTCAGTAAATCCGTACAATCGAGTTCCTGCTGTTGGTAGCCGTAATCCATATTCAATCTACGCTAACTCAACCGTCTCGCCTTTCCTCGAGGAAGTAAAAGTGAATGAAAATGGGAAGTAGTACCATATAGTGTGTGGGTGTGTAGCGTATATAGCTTCTACTTGACTAAAACTGACCCAAATCCCTCATAAACTCGTGATCATTTCCTCATAAACACGGGAAAAGATAATAATTAACTTAACAGTTCACCAAAATCCCATTAACAAAGTCAATAATTTACTAAATTTGATTGAAATTCCAATAGCAACGCGAATAATTTACTACGATTGACTAAAATGTCAAAAACAAATATCAAAAATATCAAAACAAAAAACAAATCATTTACCACAGTTGACCGAAACCCAAATAAAAGTCAATATTTTACCGCAGTTGATGAAAAACGCAATAACAAAATCAATAGTTTTCCACAGTTATTTACCAAAATCCCAACAATGTAGTCAATGAACTACTAAAGTAGATTAAAACCCCAAGAAGCAAAGTGAATAATTTACTACTTGACTGAACTCTCAAAAACAAAATCAGTAATTTACCACAGTTGATCACAACCCAATAAAATAAGTGAATATTGTACCACAGTTGACGAAAAACCCAATATCAAAATCATTAGTTCTCCACGGTTGCTTACCAAAATACCAAAAATGAAGTCAATAAATTAGTAAAGTTGACCAAAATCCCAAAAACAAAATCAACGCCGTTGACCAAAATCCCAAAAATAAACACAACAATTTTCTAATGTCGAAGAAAAATCCCAAGCAGTAAAGTAAAACATTAACTACAGTTGACTAAAATTAAAATAACAAATTTAGTAATTTACCACAATTGATCAACATCACAATAACAAAGCCAATTATTTTCCAAGTTGACCAACATCCCAATAAAAATTCACTACACTTGACCCAGCCCCGGATCTTCGTTTTTTTTTAGGCAGGGCCAAAACTGAAAAATGCCGCCCCCGCCCACTTAGGTATCTATATTTATTTTAACCTTGCTGGGGGGGGGGGGCATATTCGAATCAAAGAACTGGTTTTACTGTAAGTAATTAAGAAATTTAATTATAGCTACACCCAGAACATGCAAATGGTTTTCCTTAAATTCTGGCTGCATATAGTCTGCAACCAGAATTTTAAAACTGCACTTTGAACACGAGAATGGTTTCCATCAAAATGCTTCAGCAGATGAAATCACAACTGAAATTTATCTTGCTGGCTGCTTATTCGTTTTAAACTGCTACATTGCATTGTATTTAAATAAAAGCTGAAATAAAAAGGCTGTTTTACTTCTCAGTCATATGATGGCTGCCATCGTGTAATAAACAAATCATGACACGCATAACAACGTAAAAATTTTAAGTAAGTTTGAATAATGACGAATTGACGACGTAAGTGATTGCACGTATTAAATTGAGTTTAAAAAATAAATATAGTAACTTAAAAAGCATAAGATAGTTATATAAAATACTTACCCAGAAAAGCGATCGATGAACTGTGATAGATTTATTGATGCGACACTAATGACACCAGTATTGTACCTTCGGTTGATCAACAAGTACTAAAGAGTAAAAATAAACAACACACTTTTGACACATTTTTAAAACAAAACACTGTCGTGGAGAGAGATCAACGAGGGAGTTTTCGAATATAGCTTCATCTCTTTCGCACGCACGGTAACCAGAGCAGACGCGTGCTGCCGCGATCTGTGGTTCCTGCGGGCGAGCGGGTCGGGTGCGTATTTTGAACTATGCCTACGCGCCTCGCGAATAATAAATGTTCGTGCAGCACGTCTCACTCAGGGCTCTGGGTATCAGTCGAGTTAATATGGCCGTGAAATTTCTCTACTTGTACTATTATTTATTCCGTGGTCAAAGTTGAGTTTGGCCGCCCTCTGAACTTGCCGCCCGGGGCATGGGCCCCGGCTTGCCCCCCATTAGATCCGGGGCTGACTTGACCATCATCACAATAATAAAGCCAATTATTTACCACGTATGATCAAATGATTCCAATAGAATAGTCAATAATTTACCACCGTTGACCAACTTCACAATAACAAAGCCAATTATTTACCACGTATGATCAAATGATTCCAATAGAATAGTCAATAATTTACCACAGTTGACCAACTTCACAATAACAAAGCCAATTATTTACCACAGTTGACCTTTTTTATTATAATCCTGAGTAATTAAGTTGTGGTTGTTCCTATTTTTGTATTATTAATTAATTAATTATATTTTTATTAACAATTATCGACGCAATTATATCATTTGCTGCACATTCCAAAAGAGAGGTAAATACTTTTAATGTAAATGAAAGACCATCATTCAAAAACGAAACGTTCCTTTGAATTGGCATTAGCCGTGGATTTGTGGCCAGAGCTGAAGAGCCCATCTCCTTCTTCCCCGCTTCCTTCGGCGTCAAAACAATCCCAAATTGAAGACAGAATAGTCCCACTGGCTTCAGACGGTTGGACCTATTGTGCGGTAATCAAATTCAAAAAGTTTAAAATGCAAATATCTACTGACTAAAGCCAATCTTTTCGGTTGTATATTCAAATGAATCATTTTGGCACGAGGTCGTTAGATTCGTGTGTTAATAATATTGATAAATTTAATAATTTGCCTTCTTAAGGTCATGAGTGATTTATAGGTGAAGGATGTTTTTTTTATAGTTCTGTACGTATAGACTATAAATACTATGAGGATAAAAATCACGTACGAACTGATGATAGCTGGAACTGCCTAGTTGTAACAAGTTATTTTTCATTTGAAATTGCCGATTTCATAGAACAACACTATTTTCTGGGTGACCCGAAAGTAGATCCCCCTATCATTAATACTTTTAATAATAAGTTGGTATAGATTATATTAGTTTATCTATTTATATAATAGTTTTATCCTTGATGAACTTTAATGAAAAATATGTTTTATACTTTTGTTATTCAGCGGTATAGCCTTTCTGCACACGATACGCGATACACATAATACGTATTTTTCCTGAACCGACTGCATGTTGTATGTAATAGTTACGCCGGGGGGGCAACTGTCGGCAATCAACTGTCATGGAATTAATTTAAGTTCTGTCTTGCCCTTACGAGCTATGGTCCATTTGTGTTTAAAAGAAAATACAAGGTGCGCAATTTTTTTTCTCTCCGGCAATGAAAATCATGGAATGTTACGTAGTATAGCGTTTAGGAGTTTATTTCTCATACAAGACACTGCACAAAAATCCTCGAAGTGTGAACTGTGCCGAATTGAAGTAAAAATTGCGTGAGCGCTGCCATAGATGTTATGGATCGGTTAGACTTAGATGAACGAGCAGTCTAACGCGTCGGGTTCCCAGTGCTCAAAAATATTCTTCGCTTATTACGATGGTATAATCAGTAATACAAGTATTATATGTGTTTGAGGATCCTATTCAGAGGGACTTCTTGAGGAGAGGAAGGAGTGAACATGGGTCTTGGTATTGAATAGTCCTGCGTTGTAGGAGGGAGGAAACACAGAGGCCGGAAAATCTTCCACAGTCGATCTGTTGAACTCAAGAACGAGTCGTAGAAATGACCCGTTCTCATGTGTCAAATGTCAACCGCTTACAAATGTTGCGCTCGTTTGGCATGTTACCCGATTATGCATCAGTGCCCTGTGCATTTTAGGAGGCAGGAAAGGGTACCTCCGCCACGGGAACCATTTATTGGATAAACAACTATCTGCCATAGGTCACCCTAAGTGGTTCGCTGCGTTTGGTGACTTGGCAAGGATTGCTGGGTTCATGGGTGAGGTTCATCAAGGTTTTGGCGACCGATGTGTCTGCCCACCTGCTGTGTAGCGGGCCGAATCGAGAGAGACTGGTTGAAGAGGTCTTTTGATCTTTCCAGCCAGAATCCCTCGACCCATCGCCTTGCACCGCAGCTGAAGGGATGGATTCATACGTCTGTCACTCCTGGACACACTGACTCCCAGATTCCTACCCACCACTCATACCTTTCCTTTCCATAACTTCCTCTTCTTTCTTTTCTTAAAAAAACCATCCACACAGCATCCACTCAAATGACAAAGGCCCTGAGGGAAATTATTTTTCACAACGCCTCCTGTTTGGAGCTAACGTAAAAAAGGGATCAATGATGTCAGTTCAACAATCTTTCATTAAAATACCGACAGAACAAGGACAGCATTTAAAAAACCTGGCGCCTGTGCTCGTCTATTAATTAAGATATAATAAGCTATCAAACAGAGCGGCTGGTTTAGCACAAATCAAAGGTTTTTCAAGCATTTTGAGGTCCATCCCAGTGGTGGCTGTCTGAATTAAAATCTTTTGACCATTATTCTGATATCCCAATATCACAGTAATCCCAGTTGAATGATCCTGAAATTCATCTCCTAAAACCCAAAATCCTGAATGAACAACGTCCCTAAAATCTAACAGAAAACAGGTTGGACCGGTACATGCTATCAGCAGTACCTATAATATCAAAAGATGAAGGTACCGTTTGCATGGAGAAGCGGGCATTGAAGACGTGTTCTTAACCACGCCAATTACAACGTGTCCCTCTGCGATGTTTAAAGTCACGTACACCTCTGTAAAAACTACGGTGCCCACATAGTTGATTGCATTAATAAAGTTGTACATTAATTATGTTTATATTCATGAGGTTTTTATAATCTTTTTGACGACTTCAAAGATATTTGGACCATCATTTTTCATAGCTGATCCTTAGCAAATAAAAACGCACATTCGGCTTTGTGTACAGTGTACACATGTACTAAAAGAAAAAGTTTTTATTCGTCGTTTTATGTAAAAATAAATAATAAAAATTCAAAATTTTTAATTTTTTTTCTTTTTTACATTAGCTCCACAGAGGAGGCTCTGAGGAAAATAATTCCTCTCAGAGCCTATGTCATCTTTGGGAATGCTGTGTGGAGGGTATTTTTAGGAAAGGAAAGAGAGGAAGTTCTGAGAAGGAAAAAGGTATGAAGGTGGGTAGGAATCTGGGTATCAGTGTGTCCAGAAGTGACGGACCTATGAATCCATCTCTCCAACTGCGGTGCGGCGATATTCTGAGAGAGTACGGCTGGAGAAGTCAAAGGGACTCCCTCAACCAATCTCTCTCGATCCGGCCTGCAATGCAGCTGGTGGGCCGTCGCATCCGCCGCCAAGACCCGGACAAATCTCTCCCCGTGATCCCCTGCACCCCTGCCAAGTCACCAAACATATCGAACCACCTTGGATAACCTATTGCAGAGGTGTTGGTTAAAAATTGGGAGTCGGATATGGACGGTACCCATATTCGATTCCCAATTTTTTAAATTGCTTTTGTTAACTTTGGTTTCACAGAGATGCACATTTTAATTCTTCCGTGGTTAACTTTTAGATTTCAATATAAAGCGTGGTGTTTTATCTTTCTAACGCCGGCAGTTAAGATCATATTTTTTTGCCATAGAGCTTTTCCCAAAAGCGGACCAAATAGCCCGAGGAGTATGATATGTTACCATTTTGTGATGAATTTAATTCAGATTTTAGCTATTGTTTTACAATCTGCACGCCTCATAAAAAACTTGTGAATGGTATAGCGTCATAAAAATCGAACAGTTTTCTCCGACTGAAAATTATAAGTCATGGCCAATGACTAATACTAAGACGGGACTTAGCATATCAATAAAACATTTTGTCCACACTGATACACAAAAATGGTAGCCAAAATGGAACCATTATTTATTACTTAAACATAAACTATCACATAAATTAAATAATAACCATAGAAACCATTTGGATGTAAATTTGGAAAAGCTGTGTTTGATATACATTTCTATTCATCATGTATATTTGGATCGGTTTGCCAAGTCCTTTTCTTATGTAATAAGTATTTTGTTTAGTCAGTAATAATAACAACTATTTTCATTACGGATCATCATTTCCACAGAGAACTATGGGACTTTGAAATATTCATTTAACTTCCAGATTGACATTTTTTTCAGTTGAAATCTACTGGTAACGAATTCTATTATCAGAGCGAAATCTACATGCATTAGTTTAAGAAAATCATTAATTTCCACATTTTCTTCATATTAGCTCCACACAGGAGGCCCACAGGAAAGTAATTTCTCTCAGGGCCTATGTCAATTTTGGGGATGCTGTTTGGAGGGTCTTTAAAACGAAAAGAAGTAAAAGAATTTCTGGGAAAGAAAAATATGAGGGGTGGCTAGGAATCTGGGCGTCAGTGGGGCCAAGCGTGACTGGCGTGAGAATCCATCCCTGCCACTGCTCTACAAAATGATGGGCTGAGAGAGCCCTGCTGGAGAGACCAAATTATCTCCTTCAAACAGTCTCACTCCATCCGGCCCGCCACGTAAAGGGCAAGCAAAAGCATCCGCCGTCAAATTTACGTAGTAAACCACTTGGAGTGACCTGTGGCAGGGGTGTTGGTTATCCATCCAGTAAAAGGTCCCCGGGTACCTGTTACCGGCACCAAAAAAAAGATTCAGTATCGGGGGAGGTTCACAGAGATGTTAATAACAACCCAACTTACGCCATTGGTATATGTATAGATATGTGCATAAAGAACGAGAGGTAAAGCTAGGATAGGTTAGACTAAATTAAGAAATAGCTGGTTAGGTTAGGTAAGTTAAGATCAAGGTGAGGAAAGGTTAATTTAGAATAGACTAGGTTAGGTCAGGTTAGGTTAGGTTAGATAAAGTCAGATAAGGTTATGTTTAGTTAGGTAAGGTTTAGAGGATAGTGCAGAAGTTGTAATAATTGGAAGATAGTGGAATACCCAATAAATGATGCAGTCTAAAGGTGGAGTCATGAGCCATGAGTCATGATTGTTTTCTCGAGAAGCCTATGCAGTATTACGTGAGGTTGGTCCGGGTGAGATAGGCTTTATTCTCGTCAGTGATAAGCCGAAACGTATGGCTGACTAACCTACCTTTAATCATAATACAATCATTGTTTGGTTGGTTAAACCCAATAAGATCTTTTTATTATAGTTTGATTTTGAGAAGTCATAGGCCACACAATTTGAGTTTAACTAAACAAAATGATAAATTGAGGATTTTTTAAATTTTTTTATGCATAAATTACATGATAACACATTAAAACATTTTCATATATATGATACCAACATTGTATCACCATACTAGGCGGATGCCTGTTTCATGGTGACTAATGGAATATAGTTATTTTGCGGTGTCTTGTGTGAACAAATGGATTAAATATATAAACATATTGGAAATTGTAAAAATCATAGTAGAATGTTTATAATGAGAATTATATTTTTTTAATGGAAACTGGAAAATAGAAAAGAAAAGAGAAAAGTTATGCGCAAGATTAATTGATCATACTCAAAAACATAATTCTTGTTTATATTTTATATTTGGGAAATGTGTGCATGCATACATACATGTGCAAATACATGTACACATACATTCACCTTCACTAACATATATGTTTCCATACGCGTACACAAGCGGGCTTATAGGCTTAGTGGCCCTAGCTTGGAATTGCAGTAGAAAAATGTAATTAGAACCTTATGCAAATAATTATTATACCCTAGATGGTTGCGTATGGTTCTATCTGCTTGTCTAGACATGTTCTAAAATAAATAAAGTATTTTCCTTTAAAATATGTTCAATTAAAATACTTTACTCGATTCAACCTCAAAATCAGAAATTGGTCAATAGATCAGGAGAATTGTCCTTGCAAACTTTGACACCTCATATCTCAGAACAAGATAAAGTGAAGTTAGAAGTTGGAACCCTACCCAAATGAGGTGAAGATATTTACTTATTTTTCTCTTACATGGTCCCAGAGGATTATAATTTATCACAAACAAGTAATGCAATGTTAAATGATTTTAACCATTGCGAATTTCACTTCGTTTCAGACTCGTTGATTCGATGCTAGTTACTATAGTATCGAATAAATAGCTTTATTTGAGGTTATTGACCAAATTTGAATAACCAGGTTCTTCCAACAGCACAGGTATGCCGTAGAAACGCTGGCTCCAGGCAATTAAGACCCGTTTGGGAATAACAACATAATCGAAAAACTATATCGCTACATACCTAATCTAATTACGTTCCTTAATTACTATAATAACGAAGACCGTTATTATTTAATTAAAAATTTAATTATTTATTAATTGTCTTACTTTTTCGAAGTACTTATTCACGTACTGTAAAAACATGTCGAAGATTCAAAATCGACGATCATAGGTTGACTCGTTCTCATACGTTTTTGATGTTTTTTGTATGTGAGTACCGTTCAAGAGACCCAAGTGCTCCCAACCATCTGGAGCCAGAGAGACTACAGCGTCCTCAATTGAGGTATGTTGTGAAGCTGATGGTAGTGGGGAGGGGAAGGAGATGGGGAAGACGTCACCAAAAACCTCAACAGCCATTTAAAACAAATTATCATTTGTAAATGGTGACCTTACACACAGGTGATACCAAAAGTATCTACCACTCTAGAGCGTGCCTATATTTATTATTGAACATTTTAAATTTATTCAATTGTGAAATAACACAAATTTTAACTTGAACTCACGACCACCGGTTTCGTAGCCAAGGATCGTATACGAGACAGAATTCTGTTTCGCAGTGAAAAGTTTAGCAAGGACATTGCTGCGGAAATGTATACCAACATATGCACCAATACACACAATCCTAAAATTGTGCTTTTTGGATCATCTCTAATTACGCTATCTATAAAATCGATATTTACAAATCAATTAACACACAACACGTAATACATATGGATTTTAATTTTATTTAGGTAATAAAATAATTCACTTTACTTATAATTTTACCTTAATTATAAATCTTTATTTTTAGTTTAATTTTTGCTTATTTTTTTCATGCAGCATTATATTTATATTATTTTTAATGAATTATAAATTTTTGTTTTATAAAATGGAGGCCTCAGAAAAAGGTGAGCTACCCAGTGAGGCCGACATTGCTGAATTGTATTTGAAATGTAAGAAATTATTTCAAATAAATAAATACATTATTCCAAAAATCTGTCGATAGTAGAAATGTTGTAAAGGACAATTAATCCAAAAATGAGTTTAAAATGTATTTTTCTACGTTTTTTTCTTTTTAGATCTTCGTTGTCGAAATATTTCTGAAAGAAAGTGAATCTTTTACGACGTGCTTTTTAATAATTTAAATACTGTTTTAATGTACTCTGAAAGATATGTTCATTGTTATCTCTTCTAATGTATAAAAATGAATCGCTGAATGTGTTGCTAAGCGCATAAGTTTCGAACGACTGCACCAAATTGGATAATTATTTTTTTTGTGTGTTCGTTATTGTCAGGACAAGGTTTTTATAAAATTTCCGATGAGCTCCGGCATTATGAAATTTGTTTTAAAAAATTGCTATTGGTGGCACACGAGGAAGCGGCTATTGCCATGGAAAGCGGGAGGGAGGGAGAGATGGGGGAGGGGAACCAGGGATGGGGAGGGGAACCTGGAGGGGGGAGGGGGACCTGGGAGGGGGGAGGGGAACTCGGGAGGGGGGTTCATGGGACGGGGGAAGGGGGGGAGTGGAGTGGGGAGAGGGAAGGTGGAGGTGACGGAGTGGGAACGGAAGAAAAAAAGGGGAGGCGGAAGAGGAACGGGACGAATGGGAAAGGACACTCAGGGAGAAACAATTTCTTTATTAAATGGCGTAGCAACGCATGGCGGGACCAGCTAGTTTTATAATAAAACTTCATAATTACAGGACTACAAAAACAGGATAGGTAAGGGAACGTACCCATACTACGTGACACGTTTAGGGGGGGGGGGGGGGTCTTCAAAATGTCACGCTCCATACAAATGAGCGGCGGGTTGCTTAGGATTTTGGTCACCGGGGGGGGGGGGGGGGGTTAAAAATTGCAAAAAGTTGGTCACGTAGTATGGGTACGTTCCCTAAGTACTTATATGACTTTTTGAAAAAAAAAACTTTCTTTTCACTCTCGTGAACAATTTGTCCTATAGCATTTCAAATTTCTGTGATTGATGTTTTGCCTATTGCATTGAATAGATTCTGATATTGTATAAGTCATGATTCACGATGCATTCGGTAATATAATACATAAATTAATGTTGTCACATCTTTCTCCCCACAATTCACATAACATTCTCCCGAAACGTCCGATCGCCGATATCAGTTGTAATGCTTGTAATATTGTCCGCGGGGTTCGGTGACCTGCCTCACTTTTCAGTGCGAAGTGGTAAGTGGTAAGAAGTAAGTGGTGACTCGTAGTAGTGGGACCAAGTTCAGTGGCGTCGCGTACTGGCCGCGGCAGAGTGGGAGGGCGGAGAAAGTCGGTGGCTCCACGCTCTGCTAGCCCGCAGCCAGCACCAGTGGCGTCCTAAAAGGATGCTAGTTTTCTTTTCAATGTATTAAATACAACATAAATTCAGTCAATTAAATACAATCATCAGATGGTGATAAAAAGGCCCAATGAGCCACATTATTGGTTGGTTATAGAGGAAAAAGAAAATTACGAAAGAATCCAATGATTAACAAAGAAAAATTAAAGTCAAACTCCTCCCAAAAATCAAAACGAAAATATTAGAAATAACAAGAACCGGAAAAATAAAAACGTAACTGTGATGAACGTATGTCTTGCGGTATGAAAGAGACATGCGTGTATGAGTGAGACAGCATATGAGTAACGTATAAAAGGGTGTGATTGTTGTCCATTCGTTCTCTTTACCTTAAGACTTCCTAAGAATAACTAGTGTACAATATCTCGGAATAAACAGCAAAAGACTACCCACGTCTTATTACTGCAACCTCACCCTGTGCTGAGATCACCAGAATAAGAGGAATCTGGATCCATGAATGGAGTCCAGAAATACACGAGATAACCGGCCACGGTCACCTCAGTAACTGTCGCAACTAGGACTCGAATCCAGGATCTCTTGACTTACCGGGACATAAACAGACTCGGCCATTGAGACCTCTTATTTTTAAGTTATCTTTGCCGATCTCTTATTTGAAATTTGGAATAACAATATTATTATTTTCGACTAAGTGATTTTTAATCCGGATATTTTATTTGTACATTTTGTTAGTTTTCTGCGTCTTGTTCGTTTATTTTTGTTTAAAGTTATTAGTAGTATCTTCTTCTTCAATGGTGTATTTCATTGTTGGGTTCAAACTTTAAAAGTTTTTATTAGTTATTTCAATAAAAAATCAAATTACTTTGTTTATTCCACTTCATTAGATACACAATCGACATATTTAGAAAACAATGTTCTCTTCATCAGGATATACCGTGATAATTCTTTCTATTTTTTTTTGTTAATAATATGGTTCCATGCCAAATCAGCAACAAATCAACTCAACACCTCTTTAAAAAGTGATTAAAAGCTATGAAAAAATAATTTTAAATAGCCCACAACCCTAACCTAACTTTGCCCCATTTAACCAATTTTCTACAATTTTTTTCATCACCCCCAGGGGTCTCCAAGATCATTCAGGGGTTCCATGGAAAATAAAAAAATGATTTGGGGTCCCTGAATGACGCCAGGGGGTCCGCGGCAAGGTTTTGATACTTTTTTTTCATATGGAAATTTCGTCAGGGGAGGGGCGTAATGGGATGTGGCGGGATCCATTTCACCCCACCCTATCCCATTCCGCCCCCTCCGTTGTGCTGCCCGCCCCGGGGTCCGTGGGCCAAAACAGATTAAAAAAGGGGTCCGTGGACCAAAAGAGTTGGAACCACTGTTCTAGGAGAATTGTCAGAATACAGATTCCACGGAAAACATATAACAAGTAATACAGCTTCATGTAAACGGCTGTTTATCAGATGTGTAAAATTTTAATACGTTTTTTTTACATTAGCCCCACAAAGGAGGCCCTGAGGGAAATAATTTCCCGCAGGGTCATCTTAGGGGATGCTGTGTGGAGGGTCTTTTTAAGGAAAGAAGGGATAGGAAGTCCTGAGACGGAAAAAGGTATGAGGGGTGGGTAGGAATCTGGCGGTCAGTATATCCAGGAGTGACGGACGTATCAATCCATCCCTCCAACTGCAGTGAAAGGTCAAAAGGCCTCCTTCAACCAGTCTCCCTTGATCCGGTCCGCCATGCAGCATGTGGGCAGATGCATCCGCCGCTAAGACCTGGACAAACCCCACCCCATGAACCCGGGCTCCCCTGCTAAGTCACTAAACGTAGCGAACCACTTGGCGTAACCTACGGCAGAGGTGCTGGTTATTCAATAAATGGTTCCAGGGGCGGCGGTACCCATAAAAACACCCGCCTCCCAATTTGTAAGTTATTAGTAATGGGGTAAATTTTTAATCTCAAAATTTTAGTTTTACAGAGACCATTAAAAATAAATACCCATATTAATTCATTTGAATCACGTACCGCCACTGGCTACAACAGTTGTAGAAAACCGAGTAAAACGTATGAAAACAGAGACTGCCAATATCATGACCAATCTAAAATCGGCGTAAACAAAATACCCAAAGGCAAAACACATTATCATTAAAAAGAATTACTACAAGTTCACAATGTAAAAAGTTCACTTTTTACCCGTAGTCGCATAATAAAATGTTTTTACTTGAATTTAAGTACAATAGCAAACGTGACTTGAAAGTCAATCGAATAAAAACACGTAGCAAAATCTTGGATCATTATTAATTTATTGGACAACTTTCTTTTTTCAGTAAGGAGATGGCGATGCCCTTCACTGAAATCGCTAAACAATTAATCACTAGAAGGGTGATCTATACCACATTAAAAGAAAACTTACGTCGCTAGTTTAGATGAAACCTTTCAACACCTATGACCATAGTTCATCGATATATCAACTCTGGATAAGGCGTGTCGATAATTCGGTCGAATTATTCAGACCACCTAAGAGTAATTTTACAACCAAACTCCCCATCAGATTCCATCTCCTTACTTCGAAAGCATAATATCTTGGGAAACAAATTTGATCCTTACAGACCAACAAAAGGTAAAAAGAAATTTTCATGCAAGCATATTTTGACGAAACGATACAATACGATACGATTTTATTCTCCCGTCATGAGCACTCCTGTCCTGGTGAGACCGGTACACCGGGGTGTTCCAAAAATTGGTTTACGAAAACATTTATCTGAAAGAAAGTTCATAATGTGATCTTTCTTTTAGATAAATGTTTTCTTAGCCCAATTTTTGGAACCAATAATTTTGGTTTCGGTGTCTAGACTTTTTTGGTAGCTTCCACAGTCAGGTTATTTAGTATTTTGCCTTTGTTAGAAGTCAACGTGGGTACAACTATTTGCTGAGGGGAGAATTACTCTCCGGTCTGGAACGCACACTACAATATTCATGTACAAGCAAGCCATTTAAAGTAAACAAATTAAATTCTTTCGCCTTCCAAGTTTTAAAATGGATACCTAATCCAGGACATATTGACTACAAGATTACCAATCTCTCAACTAGGGATATTACGAACATTCGCATTCGCATTCGCATATGCGAATAATTCGCATCATTTTAAACATTCGCATCGACATTCGCATTCGCAATAATCGATGCGAATGTTTAGCAAATGCGAATGTGTGCAGATCATGACGTGACTCGCCCACTGTCCACGTGTCTTTTGTATTTCGAGAAAGCGCATGAGCGCGCCAGCTACATTGTTTGTGATTCCTTGATCGGTTTATAGTTTTAGTTGTCATTTGTCATGTCAATTGTCAGTCAGGTGCTAAAAGATTGAGGACTTAAACAAGCAACATTAATGAGCCTTCGACAAGTTCTGCTAAAACTCTTATAAGCAATCTGGCAGGAATCCTAGATTCCTCAAGTGATAACGAAAACTCCGACGGTGCAGAATCTGGAGACACTATAAGCTGTGAAATCAAAGCTCAATTGAAGGCAAATCTTAAAGAAAAACGAGCCTTGATGAAAAATCTTTGGACTGGTGGAAGACTAAATTGATGTACTACAAATTGACAGATCTGGTTCCTAAATATCTGAGCGCTCCACCGGCCAGCGTTCCGAGTGAACAATTGTTCAATGCAGCCGGCCTTATATACGAGCCCCTTAGAAATCGCCTCATGGGAGAAATGGCTGCAAAATTGCTTTTTCTGAAATATAGTATGCCTCTTTTGAACTTCGATTATCAAATTGCTTAATAAATAAATAACTTACTGTATAAGATTTGATTTATTGTTTTTATTTTTTTATTAAAACGATGATTAATGTTGACTAAAGTTTTTTTTTATGTGATTCCTTAACATTCGCATTCGCATTCGCACATTTGCACTCTGAGCATTCGCATTCACGAATGTGAAAAATATCACATTCGTAACGTCCCTGCTCTCAACCCCCTTCCTTCCCAGAACTTCCTCTCTTTCATTTCCCTTTAAAGATCGTCCACACAGCATCCCCAAAGATGAAATAGGCCTGGAGGGATTTTTCGCTTCAGGGCCTACTGTGTGGAGTTAATGTGAAAAACGGAATCTACGATGATATCAGAAATATTGCGAATTTCTTGTAAATATGATGGATAGCCAGAGTTAAGTTAGCCTCTCAGAAACTGGGCGTACTGTACAGCGTCCGCAAATACTTTAATAGTACACAATTGCTAATCCTGAACAAATCGCAAGGGCACACCAAGGATAAATTTGGGGCCCCAAAATACCCAAAAAAAAACCCTTGACCTGTGTAGTGTGTAGGAGCTGGCGGTCCGTTCGAATGATTATTATCGTATCTAAACAAACGGATTGCAATCTTTAGAGCACTGGCGTCCTGTGGGAATGCTGATCTTGTTCTACCGGTATTACAATAGAACATACTCCGAGGATCTAGCTGATTCGTTTGACACTGGTGCTCAGTCGGGAAATACGCCAAACGCGCACTAACACTTTTGTATACAGTTGACATTTGTCACTAGTTTCTACGACTCGTTCTTGAGTTCGACAGCTCGGTTGTGGAACGATTTGCTGACCTCTGTACTTCCTTCCTCCTACAACAATGGACTTTTTTTAAATTTACGTCTGCCATTTTAAAGAAAACCTCCAGAGTATTTTTAAGGATCTTTATCATTTGAAAATATTTTGTAAAACATACGGAAGGGCGGTCAGAAAAGGGTCAGATTTCTGATTTATTTTTGATAAATGCTAAGCCTCTGTAAATTTTAAAAATAAGATTTTTTTCCCATTACTTACAAACATTATTTTTATCGTATTGCGAAATAATATTTTCGTTATTTCTAATTAATTAATTATTATAGATAAATAAATTGAAGAGTCCACTGACAATATTGCTGCCGAAAATTTTTATTTATTAAAACAATTTATTTATTATTATAGATAAATAAATTGAAGAGTCCACTGACAATATTGCTGCCGAATATTTTAAAGGAGATAGCCATATTATTCTCACATGGTTGTGCAAACTTTTTAACCAGTGTTTAGAGGAGGGTTACACGCCATTAGATTGGAGAAGGGCTGTAATCATGCCGTTGTACAAAGGTAAAGGGTCACGCATGGAATGTGGGAATCATAGGGCTATTAGCCTGCTAAGTTCTGTCGGCAAGCTGTATGGAAGAATATTGATTGAAAGGGTGAAAACGGAAACAAAGGATAAAATATGGGATGTGCAAGGTGCCTTTATGAGTGGGAGGGGATGCATGGATCAGATTTTCTCCTTGCGTATGCTCACCGAGAAGTTTCTGGCAAAAAACCAGAAACTTTTCTGCGCCTTTGTAGATCTTCAAAAAGCGTACGACCGAGTCGACAGGAAAAAGCTATGGAAGGTGTTGTCCAAGTATGGAGTGAATACAAATCTCATACAGGCAATTGCGTCTCTGTACGAGGGAAGCGTTGCATGTGTTAGGGTGAACGGTGATTTTACGGGGTGGTTTGACATCACAAAAGGTGTTAAGCAAGGCTGCGTAATGTCACCATGGTTATTCAATCTATACATGGATAATTGTATGCAAGAATTGAAAGATGTGGGATTGGGCGCGAATTTGAATAGTTTGAAAGTATGTTGCCTGTTATATGCTGATGATGCGGTTCTGATTTCTAAATCTATGGAAGATCTACAGTCTCTAGTATCTAGGATAAACGAAGTATGTATGAAGAATGAGTTAATGATAAATGTAAGTAAATCTAAAGTCATGGTGTTTGAAAGAGAGAGTACGAAAACAGTGTGCGACATAGTTGTGAATGATGAATACTTGAAGCAGGTGGATGAGTTTGTTTATCTGGGTAGTATGTTTACGAGAGATGGGAAGGCTGATAGAGATATTGAAAGAAGGGTAAATGCCGGTAACTCCATTAATGGAGGACTGAATGCCGTTGGCGCTAATAAAAAACTGTGAAAAAAAGCGAAGCTAGCAGTCCACAATGGAGTCCTGGTACCTACCCTGATGTATGGCAGTGAGGCATGGAACTGGCAGAGGAAGGATGAAAGTAAACTGAATGCTGTTGAAATGAGATCCCTGAGACGTATGTGTGATAAAACCATGTATGATCGTGTTAGAAATGTGGATATCCGCAAAGAATGTAAGACTGTATAATGAGCAAAATTAAGAAAGGGACCCTCAGATGGTTTGGGCACGTAGAGCGAATGAGCGAAGAAAGTAGTGTAAAAAGAATATATTATGCAAATGTGAATGGTAGAAGAAGTCGGGGACGCCCGAGGAAGACATGGCACGATCAAGTGAATCGGATACTTGAGACGGGCCATGTCAAAAGTCAGAATAATAGAAGAGTATGTATGAGACGATGTATGAATGTGAGTGAAGCAAAGAGTGTGTGCCAAGACCGAGTTGTTTGGCGGTCCGTCCTCTCTGCCTACCCCTGCGGGGAAACGGCGTGATGGTTAGTTAGTTTAGTCAGTTAGTCACTGACTAGGTAGGTATAATTGCTTTCCTCCATTAGTATTCTGGGCAAAGCGGGATATATATTTTTAATAAGCGGCATCTATTGATTTTTCTGCAAGTCTAGGCCAAATATGTTTATTTTAACTTAATAAGTAAAATCTCAAATTATTATGTTTTAATTAAATGAAGACAATACTAGCTAAACCCATTCGAAAATTTTACAAAAGAAACATCAGAAAAAGATATGGTCACACCTAGGACCCGAACCCAGAACCTACGCCTTGCCGGGCGGAGCTCTACCAACTGATGTAATGTCGGTAGTTTTTTTAAAATTATTTATTTGGCTTTCACCCATTAAGGGCGATCTTGGCCATTTCTTAAAGTTAATGTTGGTAGTTCTTAATCGATGTATGATACAGTTAAATACGACCGATTCGGATAGGGACACATTAGCTCAGTTCGTAGAGTAGGTATATTTTTTTTTGGAGGACCCACCACATACCCGCCCTGGTATAGGTAACAGATGGTTACCCCTTCAAGGCTCTTGCAAGGACTCTAATTTTTTTGATAAAAACGACTCTACATTTGATAACGAAACTAAACCTCCAATGTCCCTGCATACGTTGTTAGCAAGCAGTATGCAAGTGCTTAGCGGGAAATACAGATACAATATGTGTTAGTATAACAAAAATAGGCAAGACAATGGGACAGGTTGGTGAAAGTCCACGAGGTGGCAAGCGCTGGGTGATTGTATCCAGCGTATCCTACAAGCACCTGATTGGGAGGAAGACACAGTAGATAAGTAATAAAGGTATGGCAAACGGTTGGGAGTCCTCTCTAATCGATTGGCAGTCCCAGCAAGAATGCGCATGACGTTCGGTCTAGTCGTGAACCACACTCAGCTTCTTAGCCGGTTCCTCGGTGATGCCTCAAAGAAAAGTAAATGGGAGATTGGGGGGAAATACCCGACGACCCTAAGGAATTCAGCGTCGAGTAGCCGGAGGCAAGGCGAAGGAGAGCCAAGGTCGCCCCCCCAAACCTAAAGCCTGCACATTTTGCTGGGGGTGGCGCAATTAATTTTAGAGGGCACCGTGCCATCGTCGACTGACTCCTGTTGATGCAAGGACGAGGTCTAGCGCACCCCCAGAAGGGGAAAAAGAAACATAACAAAACAGATAGATGCAGTTCAGTTCAGCCTTCTGAGCGAAGCAAAGTAGCATTGTGAGACTAAAAAGAAAAAGAGGAACAAAGAAACCTAAACAAAATAATAAAAAAAAACAGAGTCGATTATGTTAGTTGAATCAATAGTGTTCCTTGGAATATGAAGCTGGAAAAAAAAGAAGAAAAGCAAACAAAAATGATAAAAATAATGAAAATAATAAACAGGTATCTCGATAAAACCTCGTCTAGCATAGCTTAGTGAAATCTATAATAAACCATGTGAAAAGAAATAAAATAAGCAAAAAAAAGATAAGTCACACAAAAATAAAAGAAATAGGAATAACATGTATATAATAGAATAAGATAAAGGTACCTAAGATAGAGATGATATAACAAAAAAAAATATGCAGATATAAAGCATGAAACATAAAATACTAGCAGTAGATGTAATGAAGTAAAGAGAATGTCCGTGGATTCAAGAGCAGATACACCTGGCACCTACATGATTTTACAGCTAGTCAGCGACTCTAAGATCAGGCCATCTCTCAACCCAGACTTTCGTAAATTTCCTCAAACACTCAAAGTTCACCTTATTCGAAACGAGATCCGCATTCCAAGCTGGTCTCGTAGTAACTTGCAAGCCATCGAGCATTTCCTCTCGGGCATCCGTCAAAATCTCGCAGTGCCACAGAATGTGCTCGGCTGTTTGATCAGTATTACCGCAAGCGCAGTTAGAATGGGGTGATAGAGAGAGACTATGAAGTCTCCCTCTGAACTCCCCGTGACCGGACAGAAGTTGGGTCACATGATGATCCCTAGTGATGTGCGCCCCTTCCATTCTGAGTTTAACTGACGGGAAGAAGGAGAAAGTCCACCTTCCCGTATTTGACCTATCCCAACGTTCCTGCCATTCTCTCAAAGTTCTTTCTCGCATCTCTCTAAGAAGTCCTGGAAGGGAAACTGCTCCACCTGGTATTAGCTCAATACCATGATGGGTGGCAGTTCTTCCTCTTGTTAGAAGCTTCTTTGTTAACACCTCCCTAATTTCAAGATCGATAGGCAAAACGCCGGCCAAAACTGGCAAAGCGTCCGAAGCGACTGTTCTGTACGCACCCGAAAGCGCCAGCAAGGGGACTCGCTGGCCTCTCTTGAGCGCCGAGAGTATGAGTGCATTCTCCAGGCGGTGCTCCCACACAGAGGCCGCATACGAGACTTGCGCCACGTAAGCCCCCCTGTATAGGAGACGGAGCGCTGGAGACCGCAGTCCCCACTCGGCAGTAGAGATTCTTCTCAATTTCAAAAAGAGGGCCTGGGCTTACTTGATACGCTTTTAACATGGGTCAAGAATGAGGACGTTCGATCCAAAGTGACGCCTAGGTATTTAGTGTTCTCAACGAATCGGATGTTGGTATCTCCCATTTTGATGGTGGGATTTCTACTTCTATTGAGGTTACCCTTCATCAGGAGTCCCATGGTCTTGTGGGGAGCGAAGGTCAGCCGATTTCTCTTTCCCCATTCTAAAGTCACACTTAAAACCTCTCCAGCTTTACTCTCAACTTCCTTTCTGCTGTTCCCCGAGACCAGATACAATTTGTCATCAGCGTAATCCACCGAGATACATCCTTCAGGCAAGGGCAGCCTGGAGGAATCGTCAAACAAAATGTTCCAAAACTCAGGTCCAAGGATTGAACCCTGAGGACAACCCATGTCAACTATTCGTTCAATCAGGTAGTCTCCAAAAGAAAGGATGATAGTTCTGTCGCAGAGGTAATCAGCGCAGATTTTGAATAGATTGTGTGGACATTTCCTATTTTTGAGCTTGACAAGTATCATCGGCCACCACGCATGATCGAAGGCACCAGTGATATCGAGGAAGATTCCTATTACGTACCTCTTTTGGCAAGCCTTCACCCAGTCAAGCGCATACGTGATGGCGTGCTCAGTGGACATACCAGGGACAAAACCAAACTGCCGCTCGTAGGGTGGGGATAAGGTATGACGTAAACGCTGCCGAATCAGTTTCTCCAGGATCTTCCCCAGGACAGGTAGCAGGGTGATTGGACGGTACGCCTTCACGTCCGACCTTGGTTTATCGTTCCCCTTTGGTATAATCCTAAGTACGCCCCTCTTCCATTCAGAAGGGAAAGTTCCTCTTCTCATGCATGTATCCATCACCTGGAAGAGCTCCTCCTTGGCGTGGATCCATACTTGCTTCGCTATTATTCCATTGAGCCTATCATGCCCTGGTGCCTTCTTAAGACCCAAACCCTTGATTATCAGCTCGATTTCCGCTTTAGTTACTGGTAACTAAAGCGGAAATAACCTAACCTCCTGGGCGAGGTTTCTCGGTGGGAGCCGTGACAGATTTCTAATCTGTTTGTGGTGGTCGCTTTCCCCAATTAATGAATCTACAGGAACTAACTTACCCAGAAGTGTATTGAGAGTGGATGCCACGTCCACACTTTCAACGTTCATTCCGTCCTTTTCGGTTATTACACTAGTCAAATACCGGTCAGAGCCTTTTCCCGTTTTATCAATGGCGCTGTGGATATCCCACGGGTTGGCGTTGCCCACTTCTTGTATCCAATTATGCCATGCAGCTCGTTTCGCTGAGAGGACGGCCTGTTTGAAGGCTTTACGGGAGCCACTGAGTCGTGACTGAAGGGCATATGTCTCCTCCTGCGTACACTCGCCACGTCTGGACACGCTCAGGGCTCGATAGGCTCTCTTATAGGCCCCTTTCAGTGAAGTCAGCTCACTCGACCACCACGGCGTCCTGATAACCGTCTTTGGGTTTGATCTTCCCAAAGACAGCTCGGCAGCTGATACCACGGCTGCATTAAAAAAATTCCCCAAATTATCTGGATCTCTAGCTGCTACGTCGTGAAATCCCCTTAAAGTATCACGTAGAGCATCCCCAAAGTTATCCCAATTCGCCCGGGAGGTTTTGAAGTTCCAGGACGATCTTGGAGCTTCCGTCTTTTTGACACCAACCGTAAATGTTATTAGCCTGTGATCAGAGGCAATTGCGCTTTCATGAACTGTCCACTTTGATATCTTGGTCGCAACAGATCCAGAGCAAAGAGTTAAATCAATGTTGCTCTCACCAGAAGTGTTCAAGAGTAGGTATAGCAAGGCGTAGGTCTTGGGTTCGAGTCCTAGATGTAACCGTATCTTTGTCTGATTTTTCTGTTTTCAGAATTTTTATCGAGTTTCGCTAATATTGTCTTCAATTAATAAAAACATTTAGGTAACTACCTACCCGAATACATACGGCATCCAATCAAAAAGACATTATGTCGAGGGATATTTTGTCAGAGGATATTTTGTCGTGTTATTGTAGGATATTTTGTGCCTGTACTTACTTCAAACTTATAAAGACATTTCTCGATTGTGCTGGTGTGCTGGGACGTCGCTCAAATATAATAGAATTCAAAGAATCCAACCAAACCCTGATGTCAATAATATTCTGGAAGTAAATGATCCCATTGGGAGATTGGGCTGAGCTGAGCTGACTTTCCCACTTGGTTAAGTCCCACATGCTCCTAGTTCCTCCGATGTAATGTTTGATAATAATAAGATATTATCCCGAAATCCAATTTATTAGTCATAATAGACCTGATATAGTTTTACATGACAAAATTAAAAAAAATAACTTATATCATTGATGTAGCTATTCCAAATTCCTGTAATATTCAAAAAACTGTTTCTGAAAAAATTAGAAAATTTATATTGAGGGATCAGTAGGATTTAAATGCCACAGAGCCGAACCCTCTGATATGAAAATATCTGGAGTCGATGAATTATATTCCCATTTGGTCTCTAGTAGGTTGACATGTTGTTCTTGTATTATTTTGTATTTATAATACTTATATAGTGCAATTGCATAGCGTGGGTTGACTAGATGATCATTTGGGGAAGTGTGTGAAAGGGTTTAGTTTTTCCTGTGGGGAAAATTTAACCCGGACATTTAAATCTGGTGTGTTAAAATACCAACATATTCATTCAAAAAGATACAAAAATAAAACACAAAGTCGTACATATTTTTCAAGCAAATCAAATTTAGAATTAGACAATCACCAAGTAATTAGATTTTATTTTTGAATTTAGTTATGGTCAAATAATAGTAAAAATAACGAAACAATATCGCAGTAAAATATGGACAAATAAATGAAAACTCTAGAAAATTAAACTACAGAAACTGCAGAAAATTTTATATTATTCTATTCTTAGTCCTGAAGCCGGGTGGTCTTCCTCTGCCTCTTTCTATAGGATCTGCTGCAATCTTGAACACGATCTCTCCCGGAGATTCAGAACATTCACTTTCACAATCCTCTTCCATTTGTTCACAGACTTTTGGGGACATCTTTGGTCAACTCATTGTTTCTTTGTTAAATGCACAATTAATTTTAGTTAATATAACTGGAATTTCGCTTGAAAACTGTAGGAAATAATAAATAATTTAGTAAATAGAAAGCTCGTAAGTGATCGTGGTCAGCGCAGCGCCAAAAACGGAATGAAAAGATTATTTGATTGCTGATTTCTATAAACATTTTCATTCGAAATTTTCTTTTTTTATTAAAATTTAAATAATTCATCATTTTAGCGCAGGTAGGTGTACCTATGGGCAACGGAATTTTTGATAAATAATCAGGAACTGCAACTGAATTGAAAAATATTATGACTTAAAAGGGAATAACCAGACATCAAATTTTAGACGTGTTGTCTCTTTTCCATAAAAAAATATAAATTGATTTCGAAAGATTGTTCTTTTATCTAGTAAAGCTATGTTTAAATTGTGAGAAAATATGTTTATTTTTAGTACAATAAAGTTTTAACGTAGGTCGTTGGCAAATTGGTTAAATTTTCAAACAAAATTTTGTGTTATACTACATACATTTCAAATCATATAATCATGCAGTAAAATAAATCAACGAATTATTTGGGAAAGCTAATTTTCAGAATATTAATTTTAGTTCAAATAAAATCTTAAAACAAAATATCCGCGTCCTTGTTTTATGACGAAAATACTTTAGTTTGTCTATTTATTTACGGTCTTACAAACTAACATATTTAGAAAAAAATTAATTACATTTTTTTTTTCTTAGATATTATTGAAAAATAGAAATACATAATTGAAAAATAGATAATTTTAATGGTTTTATCATCACACGTTTGAGCATTTTTAAATGCAGGTATTTATCACAGCAAATTTAAAGTGATATAAAATCGGTATTGAGTTATTATGTTAAAATGCTGATATGGAGATTAATTAATCTTTATCATTTGAACCGCCCTGAACAGTTGCAAGTTTTGATTGCAAGATTTAAACATCGTTCGACGAAATTTAAATTCTCGCATAGATTGCTGAACGAACGCGATTCCGAATATAACTAAATATGATGTGACCAAACCAACGACCAAAAGAATTATCGTGATTTATTTTTGCTTTTAATTAGGGCGCCCGCAGACGAAAGTCTTTAGTTGCGGAGACATTCACGGGCATTAAAATCCTTCACGGTACCTACAAGGAAGTGCGAACACTTTTTAGATTTTTATGCATTTTGGAATAGTTTTCCTTTTTTCGTGAAAAATAATTACTTTGTAGTTAAGCATTATATTTTTAAAACAAAACAAAAGCATTTCAGAAAACATACAGCCGATGGTGGAAACCGTTTATTAGATAACCAACACGCCTCTCATGGGTCAAGGTCACCCCAAGTGGTTTGGTCACCCAAGGGGTCTCAGGATTGGCGGCGGATGCGCCTGCTCACTAGCTGCGTGGCAGGCCGGATCGGGAAGGACCGGTTTAGGGAGACCCGTTGACCTCTCCAGCTGGTCTCTCTAGAACAGTGGTTCCCAACCAGTGGTCCGTGGACCACAGATGGTCCGCGAGATCTAAAACGTGGTCCACGAAACATTTATTCATTTACTACAAAACCGAATCGAAAGGTATCCAAAAGCTGATGTTTGGTATTAATGATGGAGAGGTAGCTTAAGAAGTCCAAGAAGAGCACATTGAATTGCAAAATGATAGTAATTGCAAGGACGCGTTTAATTACGCGATTAACAGTTTATCATTATTGTGCCTTGTAGTCCCTGTGAGAACAAATATGTGTCATAGTGGTCCCTGGTCAAAAAAGGTTGGGAACCACTGTTCTAGTCCCAGCGGGAGGAATGGATTCATGCGTACGTCACTCCTGGACACACTGATCCCTAGATTCCTACCCACACCTCATACCGTTTTCCTTCCTACCTTCCTAGAACTTTCCCCCTTCCTTTCTTTAAAAAGATTCTCGACACAGCATTCACAAAGATGACATAGGCCATTAAGGCGCCGCAAAAGGGCTCAAAAAGAAGAAGATGGAAAGATATGAAATTACGAATGTTAGAGGAGCGCGCTAGTATTTAAAGCGACAAAATCGATGCGAAAATTGTGAAAATATTTAATAAAACACGACTCGTTTAAAATAGAGCAAAAATCTCGATGCAGTTGTCTTAAACAGCATTTAAAGAAACACTGATTTTTTCATACAATATAACTTATAAAATAACCGAAACAAACGTGTTTATAATAATTTTTGGAGGATGCTTTGGGATTTTTTTCTATCGAGGAAATTTTATGTAATTTGGGTTTCGGCGCGGGGAATGTCTAGACATTATCTTCAAGAATAACATATATTTTTTAAGAGCTTTAAAACTTAACATGTTTAAGGGAGATATGTAAGAAATCGGTAGAAAATCGAGCAATTTACCGCACGGAACGTGCTCCAATTGCACCTTTGTAAGACAAAATTACTGTTAACGCACCAATCAAACACCTGTTATAAAATTAAATCACCAATCGGTTGAAAAAATAACGGACTTAAAAAACATTGGCAGGTACTCATTTGCTTTCTAGTTGCATAAAATTGTTATGATAATTTGGTTGTAAAACCAGAGCACGTACAAAAGTTGAATGAAACAAAAATACCTGTGGTTTTGTAGGTAGCTACTTTTCAATCGAAATAGTATATAACATTTCCGTATGCTGTCAATGACATTCTTGCTATTTTAATTGAAGACATACCATTTCTCTATTTCAATTGTCTAGTTGTAAGTTGTAAGTCGGTACCTAATTGGAACAGTGATCAGGTGGCGAGTGACTGTGCTCAGGGCTGTATTTAGGACCTGCAGAACCCGAGGATGAGCCTGTGAGGAACCTACTCGGGGTCTGGAGTTAATCAATTATCCTGCAAAAATTAAATTTCAGAGCAATACACTAATAAGTCTAAAAAATCCAATTTCGGAAATCTACATAATAGTATATCCAATATAAGAGTAACTTAAAACCACAGTTGTTGTACCTAGAATTTTATTCATTAACAATATTTTATCTTTATGAGTTTCAAAATTTCCTGTATAAATTAAAGCCGCTTTCTATACTATAAATAATCACTCACACGTCCCCTTCCCCTCCGGCGTTCTCCTTCCACCTTCCCCGCCTTCCCTCTTCCCTTTCCCGCTCCCTCGCCCCGCCAACCCTCCTCCCGCGTTCCATGTATTCAATCCCAGTACATTTAGTTTTTAAACAGCCCGCGTGCCACCTTTTACAATTTTTATTTCAAATTTCCATTTTTCATGTGTATTAAATTTGGTACCTAACATAGGTACCTATTTAAAATATCAAGATTCTTGATTCCATTCAAACTATTGGGGGAGTACCTACTTTAAATAAATTTATCAACTTAAAGATTTTCAAAAATAGAATTGTTTTGCAAAATGCCATTCTCCAACACGCGAACTGCCAAACGTGCGATAGTCGTTAGGTTTTCTGAAATTATCCAATTTTCTGGGCAATTTTCTTAATTTTTCTCTCCGTAAGAACCATCCTCGTACTTCAAGGAATATTTTTAAAAAAGAATTAGCGAAATCGATTCAGCTGCTCTCAAGATTTGCGCTTAGCAACACATTTAGCGATTCATTTTTATATGTAAGATAGATTTTTTTTTTAATAATGCATAAAATAAAGCGACATAATCCTCAATATCGACCCCAAATGTGATGTGATTCACCAGTTTACTGCTTGTACTATAAGTTTGCAGACACCATGTACTACCGAGATGTTCATAAGATAACAATAACCCTGCCATACCCGATCAACTTCCTAATGATAAGTGTTATCTAATTATTATTACCATTTACCAGGTGTAAGTAAGTTACTACAGGGCCAGACCTAGGTTCTTATGTACCTACAACGCCGAATTTTACGCCCGGTGAGAATACTACAAAATTCTCGATTACAATGATTGTGATCTACCGATGTTTTTTTTAGACGCACGTTTGCACGTGTGCCTAATAGTTTCACTATGACTAGGATTATGTGTAATAATAATACAGCAACTTCTCGCTGTATCCGCGTAAGAAATAACAAGTGTACGTTTGGATAAAGCTCACAATTGTCATATCTGGTCATGGTAGCCGGATGGTTTCACCCCTTCCTCACACTCGATAAATGCTGGCGTCCCACAGGGAACGTTCTGTCTCCGACTTTGTTTTTGTTGCACATCAACGACTTTTGTCATGTGCACCAATTCATTGTTACGCATATGACAGTACAGTCCATGATAGCCTTTTGTTTGACAAGCCCCCAAACCCCCAAAGGGCTCACAAACTCGCTTTGAAGCAAAGAATGGACGGTTACCTCGAGTGTTTTCTCTTGGGGTAAAAATAATCTCGTTGAATTTAATGTTTCAAAGACCCAATCTTGTCTGATTACGTCTAAAGGGATCGAAATGAAAATCTTGAATCTTTCAACGGTGGCAATCTTCCGAACAGGCCCTCCATTGATATGCTTGGTGTAACCCTAAGTGACCAGCTCAGGTATGGGGGCTCCATCGAAGCCAGAGTAAAGTTAGCCTCCCAAAAACTGGGCGTACTGTACAGGGCCCGCAGATACTTTACAAAAGTACACAACTGCTAACCCTGTGCAAATCGCAAGTGCGCCCCACGGTTGAATTTGGTAGCCACCTCTGGTCTGGAGTTCCAAAATACCTGAAAAATACCCTCGACTCTGTGCAGAAACGGGCGGTCCGTTTAATAGATTCTCCTAACTTAACAAACGGATTGCAATCTTTAGAGCACAGGCATCGGGTGGGAATGCTATCCTTGTTCTACCGGTATTACAATGTAAGATGCTCCGAGGAACTAGCGTCATTGATCCCTTCGGCACCGGTGCATAGTCGGGAAACACGCCAAATGCGTGCCCAAATTTGTACACGGTTGACATTTGTCACATGAGAACGGGTCGTTTCTTCGACTCGTTCTTGTGTTCAACAGCTCGACTGTGGAGTGATTTACCGGCCTCTGTGTTTCCTCCTTCCTACAACATGGGTCTCTTAAAGACCAATGTTCATTCCTTCCTCTCCTCAAAAAGACCCTCCACACAGCATCCCAGATGACATAGGCCCTGAGGGAAATTATTTTACTCAGGGCCTCGAGTGTGGAGTAAAAAAAAATCGTAACTGGTCGCTTCTACGGCATGTTTTTATATTCAACACGCAGTTGTGGCTTTTGTGTTTCCTCCTTCCAACAACACGTGTAGTCCAGTAAACGAATGGTCCAAAAGGAGGTGTAGAGTGCGTGAGCAGGGACCTAAGCGATTCTTTCAGGACTTGTTTAGGATGCTTAGGGTGTGAACATACTAAAAGTCCTGACGTCTAGGTGGTGAGCTAGGGGGGGAGGGGGGGGGGGGGGAAGGTCCCGATTTTCGGGTTTCCGTTTATATCTCAAAAACGGTGCGTCGCAGAGGAAAACTTTTTAGAATAAGTAAAAGCTCATAAGATTATCTACAACTTTTATTCTATACATAATTTTGAAAATCCCAGCCGTTTTTGAGTTATACGCTCCACAAATGTCAATATTTTCTAAAAAAATCATTTTTCCTCACATTTTTCATCAAACATTCCTTCACATCGTCTAAAATATTCATCCAAGAAAGAAATTTATTCAAGAGAAGTTGTAAATAATTTAATTATCTTTTAGAATATATACACATGTTTAAATAAATCTCTAACCAGTAAATATTTACAGCTATTTTAAGTTTTTTTGTAAAATGTCATCATTTTCAGAAAAAGCTGTTTTTTCTTACCAAAATGTTAAGATGGGTTTTTTCTTCATGGGAAATTCCTTATTAATTTTTGCACGCAAGAAAGCAGGTAAGTTGTTCTCGAACAGATGATTAGTGAAATTCATTTTATAATCATTATTATTGTGATGGATAATTAGGTTAGTCGTCGGAGATGCTACAATAACGTGCTACGATGCTGTTCGAGTTGGTGAAAAGGCAATGAATGCGATAGTGGGCTTGACATTCTCAGACATCAAGTTGTCCCGCAAAGATCGGGCATTCCCAATGTCTTCTGTCAGCTCGTCGATAAAAATTCACGATGAAAAGGTTGCAGTTGACCCAACATTGCTGTTTCAGCGGATGTGTATAAACAAACGATCAGATGAGGATTTGATGAAATTCTTTGCGTGTGAGTTGGCCCGATTTCCCTTGACACTGTTCTTAATAACATCATGTTACACTCTCAACTTTATATGGATTAAAGTTTTCATATCCTCTTTGGACGTGAGGGTCCTGGCAAGCGTTGTTCATCCATGCCATCGTCATTCTCAGTGGTGGATGTTCTTGCTGAAAGGGCTCTACGTCATCTTCATCGTCGTCCTCGGCAACAGGCAAACTATTGAGGCATCTCCCTTGGCAGTGAAGGCACGCTGCAGAACAGGTCAGCATTGCTTTTCGGCATCCGCATTTGCCAATTGCACAATCCTTGGTGCAGCGGCAAAATATCATTTTCAGAAGGACCTCCGGTGCTGGAGGATCTTCTGTTGTAATTGGCGCCAGGGTGTCTCCTTCGTGTTTCCACCCCCATTCTTCAGGGGACAGCTCAATCCCGAGCCACTGCTGAACTTGGTGGTATGTCCTATTTCATATCCTATGTCCTATGTCATATTTGCCACGGACCTTGTGAACGATTGGAAGTGGTACTGGTTAAGGGAGGTCTGTCTTTTTGGCGCCGCATACCATTTCAGGAAGCATTTATTTCCAGCTTCTTCAACCTCGTCGTGAGTAGAGGAGGGATTGTCAAAGATCATTGCCGCTTGCTTGATCATTTCTGACTCCAAGTACAATTTTGAAAAGCCCACCTTGCTTCTCCTGAAATTTGCAGACGTTGTATCGCATCCGGTAAATGAATGTAAAAATATGATGTGTTCAAATCCACGATGCTGCATCTCTTGGGTGGACAGTGCCAATGTTTTGGTTTTCCCTCGTCCGGGTTTCAGCAACAGAATATCTTAGGTGGGAGGAGTGGAAGCAATCAAAAGGACAGTGAGGTCCACATCCTCACCAAAGACAGCCACAGAGTTGTGAAAGGATAGTTCTACAGCAGTCTTCACGATAAAGACGTCAGCATCATCGGTGGCCTGATGAGTCTGTATCCCATTCTCCCGAAACTTAGTCTGTAGTAAGGAGATTAAATTACTTTTGTTGGTAGGATAGGATAAAAAATCTTCCTGTTTAACGGGTATTGATTTGTTCCATGTCAAATTGATGTCGGCTGACCTTCTCAGTCTGTATCGTCGCATTTGTTCTTGTGATTTCGTGCTTTTGACTGGATTTGCGTACCCAGCAAATACCACAGTGCGAGTCATTCCAGGATAGTGGTGGTTGACATAGGTGATATAACGATCACAAATTGCGGCAACGGAGGCATCTTTTTGTCAAATTACTCTGTATAATATAGATAATATGTGTATAATATATGATAGAAATCCTCCGTCCTCAACTATGTTCATCTGAGACAGTAGAACAGTTTTTTTGAAAGGCTCGAATAAGCTATACAGAACAGATTTATTTGTCTTTCGCATCCCACTTTCATTGAACAGTGCCAAGGGAAATGGGGCCAACTCATACTCAAAGAATTTCATCAAATCCTCATCTGATCGTTTGTTTTTACACATCCGCTGAAACAGCAATGTTGGGTCAACTGCAACCTTTTCATCGTGAATTTTTATCGACAAGCTGACAGAAGACATTGGGAATGCCCGATCTTTGCGGGACAACTTGATGTCTGAGAATGTCAAGCCCACTATCGCATTCATTGCCTTTTCACCAACTCGAACAGCATCGTAGCACGTTATTGTAGCATCTCCGACGTCTAAACTAATTACCCATCACAATAATAATGATTATAAAATGAATTTCACTAATCATCTGTTCGAGAACAACTTACCTGCTTTCTTGCGTGCAAAAATTAATAAGGAATTTCCCATGAAGAAAAACCCATCTTAACATTTTGGAGAGAAAAAACAGCTTTTTCTGAAAATGACGACATTTTACGAAAAAACTTAAAATTGCTGTAAATATTTACTGGTTGGAGATTTATTTAGACATGTGTATATATTCTAAAAGGTAATTAAAATATTTACAACTTCTCTTGAATAAATTTCTTTCTTGGATGAATATTTTAGACGATATGAAGGAATGTTTGATGAAAAATGTGAGGAAAAATGATTTTTTTAGAAAATATTGACATTTGTGGAGCGTATAACTCAAAAACGGCTGGGATTTTCAAAATTATGTATAGAATAAAAGTTGTAGATAATCTTATGAGCTTTTACTTATTCTAAAAAAGTTTTCCTCTGCGACGCACCGTTTTTGAGATATAAACGGAAACCCGAAAATCGGGACCTTCCCCCCCCCCCCCTCCCCCCCCTAGCTCACCACCTAGACGTCAGGACTTTTAGTATGTTCACACCCTAAGCATCCTAAACAAGTCCTGAAAGAATCGCTTAGGTCCCTGCTCACGCACTCTACAACTCCTTCCTTTACTGGACTAGTGTCCTTTCAAGGCAAAGGTTCCTTTTCGTACCTTCGAAAGACCTTCCAGTCAGTATTCTTAAAGATGACGTAGGCGATGTGTTCATTTAAATAAAATAAAAATAATTTGAAAAAGTCGTCAGATCTAGAAAATTTTATTTCCGTTGTGAATGGCTGCTTTTATTATTCCCACGGCAACGTTTTTGTTGATGGGTGAGGGAGATGCAAGAAAATTATTACTTTTTTCCTTCGGAGGAAGCAGACAGTATATTGTTTGTCTCATCATTTGTCTTACTATTATTTAGTGTGAATGAAAGAGCTGCAGCATTGTTGTGATAAGTGCTACACGTTATTTTAACTTTGGTCACGTCGCCGTGCCACAACCGTAGGAATTATAAAAAAACGCCTAATTGCTGATATTGCGTCTTCTATCTAAAAATGTTTTCGCCTGCGACGCTTCCTCTATCTTCTGATCTCCTTATTAGTCGCCAAATGGTGAGACTAAAGCAATTAACGAAAGATTATGCTTTAAACGCAGTGCGGACATTCCGCGTCCTTTAGGATTCAGCGCCCCGGTGTTACGTCCCCATTTTTACTTCACCACGTCATCTGGCCCTGGCAAGGTGTCAGGAAAACAAAAAGGAAGGAAGGAGAGAGTTGCCAGTATATCTGCCCCACTCGGCACACAACTATCTCAGGGCCGGCGTCTGCCTTTTGGCCCAATGGCCCACAGAGCCGACGCTTCAGGGTCGTCAGCTATTTAATTCACGGTAATCTGATTAATCGGATAAATAAAGCATTCATGTTACCGGTTATTGGATTGGCTTTAGTAGGTGTACTTTCTGCATCGAAAGATAAAAATTATCAAACATTAATAATTTCACACGGCCTTGCCCAACGTGAAATTAATTTATTTTTTTTGAAGTCCGCGATATTGGTTTGAAAATATTATAAATTAGAAGTGCAGGAAAACAATAAAAAATGAACATGATACTCTTTCAGGACACAGGACTCGGAAAAAATATGTCAAATTTTCCATAGTGCCTCAACGGCGTCGGAGGGTGCCCCGGCTAGGCGCCAAAATAATTTTTTAAACGTTTTTGCGAAAGCGGAAAATGCTGCTTGTGGAAAAATGGTGGACTTAGTTTGGTTTGAAGTTTGAACTCCCGACTCCTGGATTTTAATGCGACGCAGTTGTCCACTCGGCTACTAGCACTGCTCGAGATCGTCATTTTGAACACTACTAAAATATTATTTTTTTTATAAGAGCAACTCTCTTTTTAAAACTTTTGAATGTTATTTTCATATTATTATTAAGTTATTCTTCTTCTATGAATTGCTAAAATACGTCCGTTTAAAATGATTTTCGTATAAATAAAGGGGCTAGGGGAGGGGGGGGGGGCTACTAGAGTTGGGGCTTCGAAAATCGACAGCTTTTTGGTTGGTTTGCATTGCGACGGAAAAAAATTTCGACTTTTAATTTATTATTTACTATAAGTGCAGAATTTCCGGGTTTTGTCAATTCGGTACCGATGCCGACCCAGTAGGACGACGGGCTTATAAAAATATTTTCGGAAGGGTAGGTATTCCGTAAAAATAATAATATGAGAATACGAGTTTATAATTATTTTTTTTTGCACTCACTAAAATAAATATAATGCTGTGCTGAGCATTGTAGCCATCTATCGAGTAAATGAAAAAACAGTAAAACAAAGTCATAGTTTTGTGTGCATTTTGTTTTAGTTACTGCCATCTATGCAACAAGTTAATAAGCTTCACAATTTTGTTAAAACTATGTGATAAAATCCACTAGCTACTTTTTCAAATCAGAGAGGCACCCACGACCTAAATTAATTATCCCAGGTAAAATAATAACAAAATGGTACTTTTACAAAATAAAAGATAACGAAAGTATTATTTTAATAAAAAATTGGGAAAAATGGATGATTACTGATGCTTCGAAATGCAGAAATTCCTCGTTAGGTTTTAATGCCACCACAATAAATCAGTTTTTATATTATACCTACCTACATTATTTGATGATGTACATGTGCATTACATTTTCTTTCTCCTCGTGCAAGATTAAATTTAGATATAGAAACCAGTGCACGTGCTACCTCCTAATCCGGTAAATTTTGTTTATTTTTAAACTGTTTGTAAACATATCACAGATGTACTGAACAGATGAGGTGAATGATCTTTGCTTTAGCGAAGTTTGTTTATCATGATTAGGTACTCAAAAATAGCTCAAAGAAAAGAAATTTTATATCTGGTAAATAAAAATCCATTGTTGCTCAGAAAAAATGAAAACTATAAGCAAAATCCAGTTTGCTTACAGTTTTCATTTTAGATTTTCAGTAATTAGGTATTACAAGGTTCATCAAACTTTGAAAAAAAAAATCAAAAGGAGTATCTAGTAGGTACGTATTCATCAGTCATATTTTATGATGCACTGTAACCACCTACAACAGTACACTAACTTATTTTTTTTGTAAATCAATAACTTAACCAATGAACTTTTTGTGTTCTTTTTTTTGTTTTTTTTTTTAATATTTTTTTTTATTGGTAAAATATGAATAAATTGTCAATATCGTATTTTATATATGTAATGCACTGTAACCACTTAAAAGTGAGTGCACTAACTTATTTGCTTATTTTTTGTAAATCAATAACTGCAAACATTCTTTATTTTTATTTTACGACGCAAAAGTGAATGGTAGAAAAAGTCGGGGATGCCTGAGAAAGACATGGCACGACCAAGTGAATAAGATACTCGAGTCGGGCCAAGTGAAGAGTGGAATAATAGAAGAGCACGTATGAACCCATGTACCTATGCATGTGATAGAGGCAAGAAGTGTGTGCCAAGATCGAGTTGTTTGGCGGTCCGTCCTCTCTGCCTACCCATACGGGAAACGGCGTGATGGTTAGTTAGTCAGTTAGTTAGGTAAAATAAGAATACTTTATCAACATCACAGCACTAAAGATTAGGAAATATTTCATGAAAACCGCCAAATTAAAATGATAAGAGTTAATAATTTCATCTGCTCACCCATCTGCCATTTTTTCAAACTCAAGAGTACATTACAAAACTAAAATATTTGGTATGTACCTACCTGTAATATCTACAATTCTTCATATAAATATTATATATTATGATTTTCCGCATTCGTGTGTCGTAAAATTTCACTGTTGAACCGGGAATAGGTATATTTTTAGTCTTTTTTTAATCTGGAAGTTTTAACCATTTGAAACATTGCAAAATTTTAAAATACCTATATTATGGCTTTTCTGTGACGAATATTATGATTTTTATTATGTACCTGCATTATTTTTTGCTACAAATGAATCTATTTATTCCCCTGATGTTGGCGAACCTGATTCCAATAACCGCGCGCCGTCAAGTTGGCAACGGTCAGTCTGGCTTAGCCGCTTACACTGACAGTTGACAGGAAATATGAAAGGTTGATTATATCGCGATATATTTGTGTATTAAATGACACCAGGAAACGAAACAATGGGGTACGTACATCTAACACACCTTCCTCTATTTATTAAACATTTAAAATTATCCGGGAGCATTCATAACGACGGAAAATTAAGCTTTTGGTTATCGTGTCTTTACTTTTAGGGAGGGGAGACTTATAGTTTTTTTTAACCAATATGGACAGGCTATTTTGATTTCACGCTCGTTGTGCAGCGGATATATTAAAAAATGTTAATAATTATGTGTTCTAACTGTTGGCTCCTCTAAAACTTGTTTTTTTAATGATCTTTGAGGTGATTGAATTGCTCAAATGACAGCTATTGGAGACGGGCATGAGAATCGAATCGGTTGTCTAATGATAATTGTATCCGCTGGTGCGCTGATTTGTTTTGATTAAACAATGTCAACATTGTGGGAGAAATTTAAATTATTTCCGTTTATATCATGCCAAATTCTATCCCTCCAGTCAATAACATGAAATGCACAACGAATTTTTGTCAATCACAGGGGACCAATTCATTTGTATAATTGATAAATTTGGTTAGATATATAATCCAACAACTAATTTTTAAATCTTGAATCAATTTATCATTTGCTTTTGTTATTGATTTATACTGTTATGTCCACATTTTATTTTATTGACTTTTTGTATTCGATTTATCAATACCATCTCTTCAATGTGTTTATTTTGAAATGTCGACATTGGGTAAAATGCAGATCCTGCCAATCTCTGGGAATTTAATAAAAAGGCTCCTTTTAGATGAGAAAAGTGTGGAGAAGATGAATAAAAAATAAATTAAGGCGCGCTCGGCAAAATTGAGGGAGATACAACCGTTCAAAGTATTTAAAATTTCACTTCGCGAACTGATATTATGACAGTCCGTTCGCCATTTTTTCACTGTTTATGTTGGTATCCCAGACCTAATACAAACCTAGATACGATTGTAGCCGACTTCGTGGGATAAATGATAAGGCGCGTAATTATGAAAAACAGAATTAATAGTACGCCAGAATCACAAACCATGTTACACAAACCTAGCGTAGCCGCTGAACTACTTGAAAACTGGGATGTTTTTCTTGCCTTGACACGAGTAGGCGTTATAAAGGGGCACTTTCTTTTGAATCGCAAACCATGTTACACAAACCTAGCGTAGCCGCTGAACTACTTGAAAACTGGGATGTTTTTCTTGCCTTGATGCGAGTAGGCATTATAAAGGGGCACTTTCTTTAGGACGATTACGAGTGCTACCAACTTTAAGGTAGTTTTTAGTTTACAGATTTATACGTCTTTTAAAATGGCGGGCGGACTGACAGTATCGGTTCGCGAAGTGAAATTTTATTTATACCTACTTTGATCGGCTGTATCTCCCTCAATTTTGCCGAGCGGCCTTAATTTTTGTTTTATTCAGCTTCTCTACACTTTTCTCATCTAGAAAGTGCCTTTTTATTTAATTTCCAGACATTGGCAGGATCTGCATTCCTCCCGTCGACATTAAATTTAATAATCTTGATATATGTTTAAAAGTCAGGTAATTATTCAACTGCCGCACTTTTAGGCATATTATGGAAATGACCCTTTGTTTTAACAATTACTACATGAAACAACTATTTACATGCACAAAATAGGTTGTTAGGTTCTTAGTTTGGGTAAACTAAGTAATTCATGCGTATTTAGTTGAAACAAAACTCACACAATGACAATGCATACTTAAAAAAATAAAGTAAAATCGCGGCAAAAGAATCATTTTATACGGGAAATTTTGAACTGTGATTGAATAAAAATGGAATTTTAATGCACAAAAATTCAATTCTGTATCGGTGACTCAATCCAATATTGTATTTTTCAGCCTTGAAAGATTTGGGTTTGTTTAGGAACAAAAATATTTATTTATATTCATATTAAATATGTACAGGCGCAAACAATTAATTTACCTTAATATTTTAAAGCGTAAAGTGCAAAAAGTATTAAAAACTTTGAATAATTTAATTGGCGCCATCTGTGAATGCGTAGATTATAACGTACGTGACGTTTAACCTTAAAGAAGTGGTGTACACGAAGTGTTACGGACGTCTTTATCGGAGAAATAGAAGAAGAGGATTGTTGGCTCAACTTCTTCGTTTTCTTTTTTCCCGTGGCTCTGCGGGCACCCTCCCTATGCAGCTGGCATTATTTTAATGTTAGCGGAAACGGTCAGGGCTACGTATTTACGCTTAACTTCAGAGACACCCGGGTTCTCACAGTACTATACAATGCTTTGGTCAGGAGTAGGCTTGAGAGTGGGTCGGTGGTTTGGAGCCCACACCAAGTGAAGTATTCCCTCATGTTGGAGAGGGTTCAGAAGAAATTTCTGAGATTTCTTTACCTGAGGAAGTATGGCTACTATCCGTGGCTCTACCCTACCCACTTTCTCTTGGGCATGCTTGGTGTGAACCTTCTACGGGTCAGAAGGGATGCGCTCATTGTAACACATTTCTTCAGACTGATTCGTGGAAGGTTCGAAAACTCGGCTATCATGGAGAGTATTAGTTTCTATGTTCCCGATGGTTATCTCCGTCATCGACAGCGTAGACTGTTTTATCTTCCGGCTTGCAGAACTAACTTGCCAATGGTTATGCCAGTCGGGAGAGCTGTCTTGTTGTTAAATAGAATCACTTCGGATATCGATATGTTTAATATCAATGAAGCACAATTCAGACAAAAAGCTTTGTGGTTGTTAGTGTGATTGTGCTTCATTGAAATATAAATTACTTAAACCTGTTTAAATTTTAAATTAATACTCTTTTAAAACGCATTGAAATTTTATTTTGTAATGTTTTAAAATGAATAAATAATTGAATTGAATTAAGCGTTTCCCCCTCCGCTCTCCGCCTTATGCCGCAGACGGGTGCCATACTACACAGCCGACCAATCTGAACACAGCTAATCGTTTGGACGGATATGTGTGATAGTGATAACTAATGATTCAATATTGTTATATGTTATTTTTAAGTTTAATTTTTAATTTTTTTTATTTTTTATTTTTTTTTTTTTTTATTTATTTATTTTTTTAATTTGATTCACTTGATTTATACATGTGTGTTACATATTTGACTAATGTGGGCCTCACTGGGTGCTTTACCCGTGCTGAGGACCTCATTTTACAGTTTGATATGATTTTTTTTTTTTTTTAATTTAAGATACATATAAAATAAAAACTAAAGAAAAAAGAAACTCAATAATAACATATGAGAATTAAAAGAAAGTAAAATAGAGCAAAACAAAATAGAGTAAAATAACACTAAAATAAAACAATAGAATAAAACTATGTAAATAGGATAGATACATATAAATCGATAGTGAAATTAAAAGGGTTTTATATATTAGTGAGTATTGCAATGGTGTTTATGTCTATGTGTTTTTTTTATTTTTTTTTATGTTGTGATTTTTTTGTAAAGTTGCCTTTTTTGGTCTTTGATCCATCTTTTAATTTTACAGGAGTTCGGTTTATAATTGGGCCAAATAAATAAATGATATAATGGAAGGTAGGCCGAACTCCACTTTACATAAGTAGATGATAAGTAACAATGTAAATCTAGTTATAAGTGACATATTTTGAATTCCCCTGAAAACTGTAGGGCCGGAGACCCACAAATATATGTTTGTATTTTTAATTATTTGAATTAATAAACATGCTAGAGAGAGATGGTTTTGGTCGGCATAGATGAAAGGGTAGCCCCAAAAGTCGTAGCGCCAAAAGAGGTTACGACCTGTGAAACATCCGATCGAACGAATATCCTCCATTCGGTCACCGGAGGATTTAGAATAAATAGCGGTGCAGCCCCGGTAACCAAGCACTCTAGTACTGAACGCGAAACACTACCCTTCTCTCTGCAAAACCGGACCATCTCTCGACAGAAATTCACCTGAAATTTGGCTTTGATTTCACGAGAGACCCAGCGGCTGCTATAGACTATCGGTGCCCTATCATACAGTCTGTGTGAGTGGCGGACACGTCACTTACACAAAGTAATTTGTTTTCATTTTATTAGTTACAGCAATAGTTTAAGAAATATTTGAATTGAATAAAAGTATATTAATTAGAATGATTAACCTTTTCCAGTTATTCTGGATGTTTTAGCCTACAAAAATTATGTTGTTTAATACATTATTTATATAATTAACCCTTGGAATATCATGTTTCCGCGATTCATTACTTCCTTAATAAGGGTAAAATGCTGAGCAGCCTGCCGTGTGCCGGCTGACACTATTTTCGTAATAACTTACTTGTTTTCCTCAGGGCCAGATCTACGAAATCTGGCGCCCTGTGCAGTAGGTACCGATGGCACCCCCCCCCCTACATTTTTATTTTGATTAAAAATTCGTTCACCTCAATTTTTTTATTTTTTTTATTTAATTATTATTTTTTTTAACACTAATTTATCAAATAAAATCAAGACATATAAAGGTGTAACTTTTCCAAGTGACCTGGCGGTAGCTCTCACACTCGTTTTTTTTTAAAGAGAGGATCGCCAGGAGCTCTATACTCTCTGAATCTATTGGGTAAACATAAATTATGGCGCTATTTTAATTATTTTAGGAAAAACTCATTGCAAGTTATGCTTTAAAATAATACAACGTTTGTTTGTGCCCGTACCATGATTTAAAATATAGGTTACGAGACAATGCGGGTGGTTTCGCTGAACTAGGTCCATTATATATTCTTGAGATTTACTGCGTTTATGTACCTATATACCCAACGCGAATATTAGAAAAAGCAAATACAAATACGTTCTCATGACAACGTACAACACAAGAATAGCATCTACTAGCTTCTGACAGGCAGTCCCGACGAGAGACAGTGAGCAGTGATAATAAGAATATAACCTCAAATTTGTACTTTTATTTATACAAATTTGCATTTCCCCTGTGTTGAGCGAACAAACACTAAACACTGACGTATGGTTTCAACGGCTTACAAACAAAAATACCGCGCTGAGATTGGTTATTGAATTTGGATCGCACCTATTCGTCGTAAAACACGGTAAAAGATATATGGAAAAATAGATCTTACGTTTAAACTAAATATATGGAATTTGTAAAAAAATTCTGTAACTGACTATAAATTCGTAAGCCGTTGATACCAACCAGATGCGTGCGCATTCTGTTTCTTTGGAAAGTGTTGCTAGAGCGTAATAATTATTTCGTACTATGGGTAATTTTTAAACGATTCAGGGAATATTATAACTAAATTTTAATACAATATTTATTTTCTCACGGCGCCCCTTCGGAGTTGGCGCCAGGTTTTTGCACGTTTTTGAACGTATGGCAGATCTGGCGCTGCTTTTCCTACCAGATAATGTGTTTTTATATTTGTATTTGAAAACTGCATAGTATTTATCCTTTGTGGTTTCCCCAGGATGTTATAATTATTTCACTAATTGCCGCACTTTTAGGCACAGATAATGGAAATTACATTTCATTTTAACAATTACTGTAAGAAACAACTATTTGCATTCACAAAACAGGTTATTAGGTCCTGCATTTGGGTAAACTAAGTAATTCGTGCATATTTGGTTGAAATGGGTATATGGATACTGCCGCCCCGGGAGCCATTTATTGGATAACCAACACCCCTGCCACAGGTCACCCCAAGTGGTTCGCTACCTTTGGTGACTTAGCAGGGGTGCCCAGTTTAATTTTTTTTTTTTTTTTTTTTTTTTTTTTTTTAATTTCAATAACAAGGTTTGTACATGTATGTATGATGTATATAATAAGTATGGATTAATTTATTTTTTTTTCACAGACCTCCTCACTAGGATTTCCTGTTCTGAGGTGGCCTGTAGTTTTTTAAAATATTTGTATTTGGTTATGGATTGTCTTTATATCGTCTTCATGATGTTTGTAATTTTATTATCACTTTGATCTCTCAGCCATATTTTTACTTTTGTTTTAAATATATTCATTTCCTTTATATTTTTGATTTGATCTGGTAGAGCATTGTATAATTTTATAGCATGGAATTTATTATTTCTCTGTCCAAAAGATGTGTTCAAACTGGGAGTAACCAGGATGTTATTGCTTACTGACCTGGTTGAGTATTTATGTTGGGCTGTGGAGTATACATATATGTTTTTTTTCAGTTTAAATAAAATATTTTTTGAATAAAGTTTCTGTACATTGAAGACTTGAAAGTTATTAAATATTTCTTCCGTCGGAGTTGGGTTTTCATTGGGTGAGGGTTGTCTAAGTCTTTGCAGCAGATGCGTTTGCCCACCTTCTAAGTTGCGGGCCGCATCAGGAGAGAGACCTTTTGTCCTCTCCAGCAAGACTCTCTCGATCCATCTCCTAGTACCGCTGTAGGAGGAATCGATTCATATGTCAGTCATCCTGGGCACCTATTCCTACCCACTCCCATACCTCTTTCGTTCCAAGAACTTTCCCTCCTTCCTTTCCCTAAAAAGACTCTCCGCACAGCATCCCCAATGGCAGCCCTAAGAGATTTTTTTCTCAGGGCTTACTGTATGAAGCTAATGTCCAAAAAAAGTAGGGAAACTTTATGAGGTTTTAAGGTTAAACGTAACGTAAGTTAGACGGCCGGCGTAGTCCAGCGGTAAGGCTCTTGACTCACACTACGAAGGTCGCGGGATCGAATCCTGGCATGGCAAATAAATTTTATTTGATTAATTTGTGTTATTTCACATAATATATAGTATATTTGCGGCACGTTCCAGGGTGGAAGATACTCTCAGTATCGCCCTGGTGTAAGACTACCATTCAGAATTGAAACATTGTTTGAAATGGCTTTAGCCGTGTTTGGTGACCAGATCTGAATAGCCAGGTACTTCCCCATCTTCCTCTTCCTCCCCTCCCTCTTCCTTCCCCTCCCCACAACCTTCAGCCTCACAACATACTCCAATTAGGGATGCCATAGTCCCACTGGCTCCAGACGGGAGCAGTTGGCACTCTTGTGTAGTATTCATGTAAAAAAAAGTTATAATTTAAACATTACAAATGGCGCCAATCAAATTATTTAAGGTTTTGAACATTTTTTTGCAATAAAATATTAAGGTGAATTAATTGTTTGCGCTCGTACATATTTAATATGATTGTAAATAAATAGTTTTGTCCATAGATAAGCTCAAATCTTTCAAGAACGGCTGACAAATACAATATTGGATTGAGTCACTGATACAAAATTGGATTTGCCTTTCTTGAAAGATTTGGGTTTGTTTATGGATAAAACTATTTATTCTAGTTCGTATTGAATATGCATGGGCACTAACAATTAATCCATTTTAATATTTTAAAGCATAATGTCCAAAAAGTGTTAAAAACTTAAAATAATTTGATTGGCGCCATCTGTGAATGCATAGAGTAAAATGTACGTTACGTTTAACCTAAAGGAATAACCATTAATAATTTCACATAATTTACTCGAAAATCAATAACTTCATCATTAATAAAAATGAAACACCTATCACGCAGATAAATAATTATTACACAGCAGAACTTAAGAGTACACATGGAGTTCTTCAAATTATATTTGATATCAATTAACTATTTTTACGGCTCATTATTGGTGGTCTCTGAATTTCCTCCATCCTGGAACATGAGTCTCTTCAAAGCCTTGATTCTCTATCCTTCCTTATCCTCCACACAGAATCCATACAGTTGATTTTTTCTTCAAGGGAAATGATTTCCATAAAGGCCTGCAGTTATATTAATTAATGAATTATATTAATGACTAGCTTTTGCCCCCGGCTTCACTTGCATAGGGGGGGGTACCCACAGCGCCTCCTCCACCTTCCCTATCCCCACTTCAATTCCCCCCCTCCTCTCCCCCGCCCTATTTCACCCCTCTCCCCCCCACCCCCCCAAATTCACCCCCACCCCTCACCCTTGCCCACCATCCCTCCGCCCTCCCCAATCCCCCCTCCCCCCACCTCCTCCTCCGCCCTGCCCCCACATCCTATCCCCCCTCACCCCCCCTCCATACCCGTTACATTCATTTTTCAAACAGCTCGCGTGCCACCTATTGCAATTTTTGTATATAAATTTCATAATGCCAGAGCTCTAAACTATAGCCTATAGCCTATTCTGATGTATGAGCTATATTATTGTAAAGTTTCATTAAAATCCATTCAGTAGTTTTCGCGTGAAAGAGTAACAAACATACAAACTTTCGCCTTTATAATATTAGTAGGATTGATTTTTAAAATTTTTGTGTTTCAGGGAACAGCCTATCTTCACGTGCAAGGCGCACGTGTTCCACATCGACCCCAAGACCAAGAGGTCCTGGATGTCGGCCTCCACCACGGCTGTGTCGGTGTCCTTCTTCTACGACTCCTCGCGGTCGCTGTACAGGATCATCAGCGTCGAGGGGTCTAAGGTAACCACCCACATTCATACCTGCAAACACTCAAGTGATAAACCCACAAAATGTTTTTAATTCAATTTTCATTGATGATGAAAAGTCCAGTGTTTAAATTACTTTCAACTTGCATTTTAATAATATAATAGACGACCTCCATAGTCCAGTGGCTAAGACTCTTGACTCACATTCCGGAGGTCGCGGGTTCGAACCCGGCATGCGCAAATAAATTTTATTTGATTAATTTGTGTTATTTCACAATTAATTCATTTAAAATAATATATAGTATGTTTGCGGCATGTTCCAGAGTGGAAGATACTATCAGTATCGCCCTGGTGTAAGACCACCATTCAGAATTGAAACGTTGCTTGAAAATGGCTTTAGCCGTGTTTAGTGACCAGATCTGAATAGCCAGGTACTTCCCAACCTTCCTCTTCCCCACCTCCTTCCCCTCCCCGCTACCTTCAGCCTCACAACATACCCCAATTGGGGATGCCATAGTCTCACTGGCTCCAGACGGGAGCAGTTGAGATTCTTGTGCGGTATTCACTGTAAAAAAAAAAAAAAATAAAAATAGTGATGACAAATAATCCAAGTACATAAATTATTACAAACAACAACAGGAAAATCAGTGCAATAATTCATTCGAATATTATATCAGGACACAGGCTCTCACAAATTTCCTATTGATATTTCTGTAAAACCTGCACACCAAGACTTAATTTTTTTTTTTATTTCGTTCCCTTGAAAACTGAATTAAAACATGATCTAAATTGGAACTCTTGTAAGAATTTTTATGTTCCAGTTATTTGGAACGCTTTGAGAGTAAAATTTAATCCTGTGTAAAAGTTTAATTCCTTGAATAACCAAGCCTCTTTTATCCCTGAAACGAGCCTATAAAACACTTAATGTAATTTGAGAGCAACTTTTGTAATTTGATAATGTCACAGATACCTTGTTAGAACAATAAGTAAATAAGTAGTGACACTTCAAGGATTTTGATATAATGATTAATCACCATAAATGTTTCTACTTGCCAGTGGCTTAGCTAGGGGGGGCGGTGGGGGCGACCCGCACTGGGTGCCACCCGATGGTGGATGATACCCGACCGTGAAAAAAAACTTCCAATATCACCTATCCGAGTTTCCCCTGTTATTTAACAGCATTTTTTTAGCTCATAATGGAAATTATGAGCTAAAAAATTCTGTTACCTTAGTATTTGTGTTTTTTCTTACCTGTTTTACCCTTTTTTTTACCCTGCCGCTCTCACTTTATAAAAAATCCTTTAAAATGAACTATACAACGTGTCCGGAAACTCATAGTACAAGCGGGAACCTGGTGAATCTACATCACGTAGAGAACCCAAAAAACTTATTTTTTTCGATCTAAGCATTTCGATTTTAATATTATTTTTTTTCTATTTTTCCATTTTTTCGGCAACTAAAGGGTTAAAAAAATTTTTGAGCCCGGTTTACCCTTCGTGGCATTTTATAAGACATTACACAGCTGAAATCAACCCCCTAGTGAAAATTTTTTTCAAATTTAACCAAAAAAATTCCAACTTCGGACCTGATTTACTCGAAAACGAAAGCTCAAATCAAAAAAAGTTAAACCACAAAATCGACTCCAAATGTGATGTGGATTCTCCAGTTTCCCGCTTGTACTACGAGTTTCCGGACACCTTGTATAACTAGCTGTTATGCCATTTCTTCGCAAGGGTTGGCAGATAGGATCCTTTTCTTTGCACATTCCCTTGCTTCTTCCACATTCATATTTCGTCTTATACAGTATACAATGAAACCTCTGTCTTTCGTTTTTAAAGGTTTCCATTAAAAAAAGCTATGGTAAATATTTCCCTATCGAGTCCACGCTCAAAACACAATTTAAAAAATTAAAACAAATTGTACTAGGTAGATAATGGTTAGTAATAAGTAATTCAATACCCGGAATTGAAAAATATTGCATTTTAATGTTTTTTTTTAATTTAAAAAATGCGAAATGTTATTTTTCAAGGACCGCCATGTTAGGGGGCGTTCAAGTATTACGTAATGCAATTTTAGAAGATTTTTGACCCTCCCTTACCCCCATGTAATGCGCCATAACGTTTTTCCGTGCATATATTATTTGTACATAATAATATATTTCTCAATGTGACCCACACCTCTCTAACTTCATCCTTTCTTTGCTAGTTCCACGCCTCACTGCCAATAAAACCTCACTCATCAGCTATAAGAACTCCACCGTGGACTTTAAAGGCCCTACTATGTATTCTCAATTTTAGCATCAACATTTCAGCATATGTACTTACGTTTGCAATTTAGCCAGGAACGTTAAGTGGATTAATTAATAACAATTATTAGCACTTGACAAGTTACCTAGTTAATTAACTAATTAAGTTCAAGTCTCCCACCCACTGAGACTTTACAACTCAGCCAATGTCATCAAAAGTACCCTTACACTAATGTACTTTGAAAATGTTTTTATTTGCTGTAATAATTTTTAAAGCTGTTAAGACAGCAAACGTCTTAATATTTAATCCGATTTATGAACTCCTAAAAGATTTTGATGACGGAAGCATTATACCACCTATAAAATAAACCATCGTAGCCATAAAGTAGGCAATGATTTTATCTGTCATCTGCTTTTATATTAATGTGGCTTACAATAGCTTTAGATCCATTTTTGTGGTGTTAATTTTTATGAGCTAGCGGAAATGTGTCATCTCCACTATTGGAAATGTTGTGAAAAAGAGAACGTTCTGGTCATTAAATTCAATCAGTAATGGGTATTTCAACGAAAGGTGTTTCGAAGAAATAGCATCATTGATCCCTGCAGCACAGGTGCACAGCTGAGAGCCACGCAAAATGTGCCGTTTGTACATGGTTGATATTTTCCACGACAGAGTAATTATTTACTATTAAATTATTTTTCCGTTTTCTTTGGTTCCTCTCTTCTACAACATAGGTGTCTTCAAAATTCAGGTCCACTCGTTTATTTTTTTTAAATACCTCCTCACAACATCCCCAAACATGATATAGGGCATCATGCACCATCTGAGGGTATATAGATATTTATGAACAGATCAACATCAAGCCAAGGTCGTATATGTTATTCTCTTCAAATGCTCTCAAGTTGCTCTACTGAGCAATTCTATATCTTTTGTGGAATCATTATCGCCCCCGTAAAATAAAAATAAAAGCCCCGTAAAAGGGCGTAAATCTATATAAATAAAAATGAATCGCCGAAATATATGTACGCGCATAACTTCCAAATGACTGCACCAAATTGGATAATTATTTTTTTTGTGTTTGTTATTGTCAGGATAAGGTTTGTATAAAACTACTGGTGAGCTCTGGCATTACGAAATTTGTATAAAAAAATTGCAATAGGTGGCACGTGAGCTGTTTGAAAACAGAATGTACCGGGAATGAATGTATGGAATGCGGATGGGGGGAGGGGACCTCAGGTAGGGGGGAGGGGAAGTCGTGGGGAAGGGGGGGAGTGGAGTGGGGAGAGGGAAGGTGGAGGAGGTGGAGTGGGAGCGAGAGGGAAAGGGTACGCGGGATAGGGAGGGGAGGCGGAAGGGGAACGGGACGAATGGGAAAGGACACGCACGGAGAAACAATTTCTTTATTAAATGGCATAGCAACGCATGCCGGGTACCAGCTAGTAAATAAATAAATAAATAACGAACTTGATCTCCTGTCAGATTTGTGTGATTTGTTTGCTTTTTCTATGTACAATGTACATTAAATGAATAAATTATCATGCATACTTGCAGGAATTCGTGTTTAAAACAATCTAAACTGAAATATGTGACAGTAAATATGTAAAAATCCTCAGTCTTTTTGTCCTTCTACAATCGTCTTCTAGTGGTTTGACTGAGGTTTACACCTTCCTATCTAGTGATAGGAATCAATCGCTGTTGTATATACTTGGAATTTCATAAAAATGCCTATATGTCCTCATGTGTCTGCATGGTTGCCACTAAAAGTTGATAGAATGCATTGTCATCGACAACGAGTCTATCTTCTGAGTTTCACCTAGATCTGATGTTGGTTAATTTTCACTTCCAAGATTCCTCTTCATTCATTCATTTATTCAAACAAGGAAATGAAAGTGAAATTCAAATAGATGTAAGTATTTAAAAAGTGATATTTGTTTGTTTGCAGGCGGTCATTAACAGTACCATAACTCCCAACATGACCTTCACCAAGACCTCGCAGAAGTTTGGACAGTGGTCTGATATAAGAGCCAATACTGTGTACGGGCTCGGATTCTCTTCTGAAGCTGAACTTGGCAAGGTATAGTACTTTACAAACAATTTGTCACGAACACATTGTAAATTCTTTTCCTTTTCTTCAGACGCACCATTCTTTACATTGTTGGCTTCTAAACTTCTCCCTGTCCTTAGCAATCTGAAAAAGCTTCAGCGCACCACTTCATTATTTATTTAACTTAACTTGTAGCTGTTTAAAAAAAACGAACCCCGGTTTCCCGTTACAATATCGACCCCGCTAAATACATCGACCCTATTGAGGTCAGTACGACTACAGGTGACGGCTGGGAGAGGTAGATGCCTTTGTGCAGTTGGACCTAAGCGGAGGTTTTGACTTGCATACACCAAGAATCGAGATCGATCATGGTGAACCAACGGAACAACGGACAAACAAAATCATTATACTTAGTGTCTCCCAATCCTGGTTTACCATCTAAATTCATTATTAAACACTAGGTTATTACTTTTAGATTACATGAATTTTAAAAATCACTTGTTATTTAATATCATGCTGATATTGTGTGATATTAATATAGATAAATTAATTTCCTAGTATTCTTTGAATCAATCGTTCTTGTCACTTCATTTTATTTGTCATATCATGTAAAATAAATTAATAAAAAATTAAAATAGTTTCACACATTTTTTTCAAATTGCCGTTGAAAACTTTCATTTCATGGAAGTGAACATTTTAATATTTCTATGGTTGACTTTTAGATTTGAATGTGAAGTGTGGTGTTTTCTCTTTCTAAAGATGTTTAGATCATATTTTCACCAAGCCATGATAGACACAATGATTTTTATGAGATCTGTATGAGATAATTCGTCATTCGTCAACATATCACCACCATATTGAGATCTTGAGACTTAAAAATATATCTAGGAGACGAAAATGTAACATAAATTTATTTAGTGTTCTCATCCTTCAGTTTTAAAATGTTTAGAAAATGTTTAATAATTTTTTTTTTATTACAGTTTATTGAAAAGTTTCAAGAGGTTAAAGAGGCCATCCAGCAATCAGGTCTGGGCGCGGGCGGGGGTAAGGGAGGCTCCACGGGGGGCACCCACAACAATGGCTCCTGCGCCGTGACCCCCGTCACCAGCGCCACGGCCAGTCCGCTGAGCCACCGCGCTGGGGGTGATGAACACTTGCTGGAGCCCCCAAACGGAAATACTCAGGTACCCACTATAAAAGTGGTCAGAATTGTTGATGAAATGTAATAAGTTTAGAGTTATATTATGGCCTCTGAATTTGTGTAATGATAAAAATTGGCCTAATTCAGAAGTTGGTTTATTACACATGACAACTCAACACAGTGGCAAATCAACACTGCTTTGAAAAGTGATATAGAGTCTAAAAGCGATATCACGTTACCATTATAGCTAAACACAATATCCAAAAAATAGTGGTGCAAATGGAAAATTGGTGAATCTACTTTTCTAGCGAACAAGATTTTTTTTCAATCTGATCATCTTTATTTCGATTATTATTTTTTTCCATATTTTTCAGGAATGCAAAGGAAATGTTAAGAAACTCATGGAGTCGGGTTTATGTTTAAACGCATTTTGAAAGACAATTCAAGTTGATGGTAAACATGTAGGAACCGTATATTTTTAATTTGACAAAAAATCTTATCAGACTGCTATTACCAAAAATGAAAGCTTAAATCAAAAACAGTTATTTTGTAAAATTGCCTCCGATCGTAATGTAGATTTACCAGTTTTCTGCTTGTACCAATAGTTTCCGGACACCATTAAATTTAACAAAAAAACTAGGTAAGATCGTTCTTCTTAAGTCGGTTCTTCGTTGCTGAGGATAAAGACTCCTACTCCAATTTTCAAGGCTCCTCCACTCCTTGTGGTTCTGCGCTGCGTGGAGAGCTGCAGACATCAACAGACCGCATTGGTGACTTTCTTCTGCTTTTTCTGCCATCCACTTCAGGTTTCTCCAAGTGGGAATCCTCAGTTTTCCGAGCAACATGTCCCAAAGTATTTTAAAATACCTTGCATGCAGATAGTTGAGAGACTATTGTAGATGCCTAGCTCTTCCAGAATGGGCATATTTGTGAGTTTGGCTGTCCGAGGAATCCTTGACAGCCAAAATCCTTTCGCTGGCTTTTAAGTATCCTTATATCCACACCATATAGAAATATGGGGAAACTCAACACCCGGACGAGAAAGATCAAGGTACTGGATAAACAATAAAGAGTTTGTTAAGAAGGTGAAGAGATGTGTTTGGCTGTCCAAGGAATCCTTGACAGCCAAAATCCTTTCGCTGGCTTTTAAGTATCCTTATATCCACACCATATAGAAATATGGGGAAACTCAACACCCGGACGAGAAAGATCAAGGTACTGGATAAACAATAAAGAGTTTGTTAAGAAGGTGAAGAGATGTGTTTGGCTGTCCAAGGAATCCTTGACAGCCAAAATCCTTTCACTGGCTTTTAAGTGTCCTTGTATCCACACCATATAGAAATGTGGGGAAACTCGACACCCGGACGAGAAAGATCAAGGTACTGGATAAACAATAAAGAGTTTGTAAAGAAGGTGAAGAGATGTTGCCAATCCAAGTCGAGAGTCTCAAATGCCTTGGTTTTTGTATAACGGCTTCTGGGATGTTTTCCGCCATCTTTTATTGAACAGGTGTCCCTTTCAGGATCATCACTATGTAAAATGTCTTCCCTGTCTGCTGATTTTTCAGTGGGTTCTAGCCAAGTTGAATGGTTTGAAGGCATTTTAAAGCGATCTTCGAATCCATCATCTTTGACAGTTGAGTTTTGTGTCAAAGAGTTCATATTTGTGAATATGTGTTCATATTGGATGACAGGTGACAAAGTCGAAGCAGAAACAAATTTGTTTGTTGAATCTTGAACAAGTTGCAACCCTTTCACAAGCCATCTCTAGCCATCTTCTATTCAAATATGTATCTAATAATTACAGAGAATGGTTCCATGTCAAAATATAACAAGTTAATTAAAAAAAATAGGAACAAACAAGCCTAAACTAACCTTACCTATTCTTTTACCATATTCTATTTTGTAACTATTATATTTTATCTGGTTACTGTTGAGTATAATGCCAGAAGCCAAATTGAGCTCTTATTTGTGGGTTTCACAGGTGACAGCCAAATTAGAATCGAATATGATTGTATCCCCTATTCTTGAACAGGTTGCAGCACTTCTACGAATCTTCTTAATTCTTCACATCACGTCACAATCGTGTCTTCTTCTATTTTATATTAATGGCTACCTGTGTCTTCATTCACCGTGGAGTTAGTTGCCATTGTTGAGTTGGTATTTGTGGTGTTGACAGATGGCGAAGTCAATGGACAGTGATGATGGCATGACGTTGCAGAGAGCTCATTCCATAAGTTCCACGCAGCAGGTAACTTCAGCGGCAACAGGACAGGGGATTGACTTTCTCTTACTATGTTATGCTCCCCTGATAGACTGCTACCCGATACAAACATCCCACTATTATTATAATTTTCCACTGCACCGTATACCCCAATCTCATTGTAGCATGTTTTCCCGATCCTTTAAAAAAAAATCTATAAATTGAACTCAACGAAGGTTAAGAAAATCTAGGTTCATCAAATATGAATGTAACATCCATTCATCCCTGGATCTACGACTTTTTCAAACCGGGACAGAAACTTGAGAGTGGGAAACCTGAAAAGGGGGCGCCACAAACCGCTCGGGTTTATTCGGCTCAGCTCATGTAGCCCCTAGTTCTAGATGCGACGGGGATCTCCTAGCAGCACGGATTCACCATGCGCGTGTTAAAAATCGTCTTAGGATATGTTCACAAATTAACTTAGGATGTGTTCAAAAACCAACTGGGCATTTTAAAATCCAATGCATATTTTTTTAATAAGTTTTTTTCAATCAAACATAAAGTACAGTTTTGGCACCCCCTAAATCTGCCGCACGGGGCAGGCCCCCCGGTTTGCCCACCCCCCCAGATCCGGGGCTGCGTCCACAGTATTATGCGGGTAGCTTATTGATAATTCCTATTAGGGAATAAATTATGTACAGGTTCTTCTCTTTGATGATTCACTGACCCATTCACTTGTTCTGTACCGGGCATTCATAGAAACATTAATAATTAAGCACATAATAAATATTTCGCTAACCTTTGGAACGCCAAGCTACCTAGTGAGCCTAAGGCAAAAATCGCACAATAGTAAGTATTTATATTTAATCAGTAAAGACAATATTAGAGATTCAACTGAAAATTTGAAACCGCAGAAAAAGATAAGGTCACACCTAGAAATAGAACCCAGGACCTTAGCATTATCGGGGCACTGCTCTACCACTGAGCTAATGGGACCCTTTCCCCTTCGGTCACATTTAACTGTATCGGACAAAAATATACACACAAACTAAAATACAAAGTATTAACGTCAGATGACCATATGGATACACATTTTTCATATCCAATGGCCTGAGAAGTTAATTTTGTTATTTTTGTCTATTCCTTATCAAATCTTTTCATCTACCCATTTCTCTGAAATCTGTATGCTTTTTAGTAAATAAAAGTGAAAAAAAAAATTTAAGTATTTAGATTTATGTCCCTTATTATATATAAGTGTGGTCTTCCAATAAGCTCTAATGCCTTTTGTAGCAAAATGTGTGGAATACAAACCCAGTTATCCCAACTGTCTATAAAGTGTTGTTTAACATAATGGTTTATAGGAATATAATTTATATACTGAATATATTGGACCCTCAAGATTTGAATCATTCAAACTTAGTTCACCCATCAACTAAAATTTTAGAAATATTATATGTTCTTATTAAATTTTAAATAACTGATAACGAAAAAAAACTAAAACACGCCAATACTTTATTAGACAAATTGTCACCTCAATTTTTTGTCATTTCATGTAAAAATAATTAATAAAAAATTCACAAAGTTTCATAAATTTTTCTCAAATTGCATTCTGAAACTTGGGTTTCATATATTTGTACATTTTGATTCTTCTGTTGTTAATTTTTAGAATTGAATTGGTTTTGTCTCTTTCTAACACTGTTTAGATCATATTTCTCCATGACAGTAAGAAAGACACAATGATTTCTTTGAGACCTATATTCCCAAAAGCGAGGGGTTAACTAATTAATAATAATGCGATCTTCCAAAACACAAAAGAATATTGTCTTGATCATAGATATCCAAATTTAATAGACGAGAAGATACAGATGAGGGGTAAAACCAAACTATGGGGGGTGAAGAGGGGAAAGATGACTTTGATTCGTTAAAAAATCAATCTGACAGTATATAGGCATCTCGCATTATAATATCACCATTTAGTTCAAAAGCAAAATCTGCTTTTGAATGAATAGCCCTTTTTACATGGGAGCGCGAATTGCTCGCCACGTTATTAACATATTAGCAAAGTCCAAATGCGGCAAAGTAAAGTTCGCCTCTTTTCACAGAGGAATATTTTGTTGCCGTATTTAGTTAAGACACTTTTACAAATGTTTCATAATTTACTTACCCCTGTAACTAGCGACGAGCTCACTGGAGAACCGCCCACATTCGCTATGTCCACATATTTTAGGATATAATGAATAGCACAAGCTCTCATTTTTGCCGTGTTATTTTGTAAAATGTACGATGTGAGCTCGGCGCTGGTCAGGACAAGAATGATGACATCACATTTTTTAGATTCAAGCGAGGCTCTCGTAAGCCCAGTCGGCTCCATGGAAACGGTATGGGCAGGTCCAGATATATTCATATGTCCATGGTCTTGATCATTGGCTAAACTGATTTAGAATTTTTTTAATACGAAAAAGTTTATAAACAGAAAAAAATAAATAATTTAATAAATGTGTTCCCCAACTGTTTGTACTATATTTTTCCCTGGTATAAGATGTAATGTTGCCCTTGTAATGCATTTTGTGAACAAATTATCCCCTTTGCACGACGTCCAAGTAATCACCATACAATTTATTGCATTGCCTTCCTCTGATGTTTATGGTTATAATTTTTATTACTGTAAACCCCTACTATGCATTTTGACTGCACATAAATCGACTGCTCTGAATTAAATTAAAAAATATCTGCTCTTCTTGTAATTATTATATGGATATAGTTAGTTACTAAAAGATATTTTTTTATTTAAATATTTAACCTTTTGCAAGCGATCGTAACGTACGTTTGATACAGCAAGAAATTTGCATTTGTACGCGATCGTATCAGATCTCTCATACAGCAACTTTTGTTGCCGATAATGCAGTGATCCTCTGAAACATAAAAAATTTACGGCACAATTTACGAATTCAAAATGAGGTGTGCATGTCACAAGTGCAATGTAATATTTTAGATTAGCGCTGAATTTTTTTATGTAGTTTTATGTTTTAGTTTTTAGCTTCAAGAGGTTTTTGTACTGATAATTTCCGTTTTCACACCGTAATATAATCTTTCTACCTGACATGATAAGATAATTTACGCATTAAAAATCAAAAATCTATTCCATATGTAGACTTGAATAAGAATATGTCTAAAAAAATTTGACATCTTATTTAATTTTGTGATAATGTAATAGATTTTTTAAAGCACCATACCTCAAAATAGAAATAATTGCGGGCTGAAAATAGTTGTTTTAACTTTGAAATTCCAGACAGACTAATCTGTGAAAATTTCACGACACTAACAAACTTTCTCCTATTCAGAGTGTAACAGCAGGTACACAAAGGATTTTAACCAGCAATTCCTGAGCGTACTTGGAGTAAAATATGTAGATGTCATTTTGCTGTCCGATGATATATTTTTTTCAATTTATGAAAATATTTTTTCATCACACATTCACCACACTCCTAACAAATTTCATCACATGTCGCAATTGAGTAGTCGGGTATATATCATGGCGAGACACTTGATAAGCATTCCGTCTCGTTTCAGCAGCACGGTAATACACGAAACAGCGCATGTATCACGCGATCCCGTTGCGACATGTAGGAGTGTGATCAGTGGTTACGTGTGAGTGAAAAAATATTATTTTTTGTTTTTAATAGAATTAAAATACCAGACAGCAAAATGACGTGGTGAGTCAGCATATTGGTTTAGTTCAATTCAGAGCAGTGTGTTCAAAGCAATGATGTATATAATAACCCAATATTTGAACAGGTGATGGATTTAATTTGAACCACATTTTGTAACCAAATATTATTGTGTTTTCTGATTATTTTTGCAATGAAATGTTTATTTTTAGCACTCCCCGTTTTCTTTATTGTACGATGCATCTTGAATTATTTTATGGAAACTGTGTTCATTGCGTATTATATTAAGCCTTTGGAATACATAGATAAATAGGTCGTAAATGTTTTGGAAATAAAACAGCTCTACTCAAGGTCCATCTTAGTTAATTTACACAAAAACAACAAAACAATATACAATACTCGAGCCATTAACAAAGAACTTCTCCAAACTCCTTATTCCAAAACCTCCTTTAGACACTCTAAATACTTGTAAACTATACAATACACGACCAGCTAAGATCAGACAAACTGACTCCTTGACAAAATACAAACAAGATATTAAAAAATGGATTATAAGTATTGGACGCTACACTATTACAAACATCTGTAAAATAAATCACACATAGACAAAAATAACAGAAATTTAGCTCCATGAATAGATTAGACAGAATTTACTTCTTTACTTCATCTCCTCCGATTTTCCCACCCTTCCAATCACCTCTGTTTTAATTTCGATTCAAATTAATATGTATTTTACTTTAAATACTCTTGTAACTACGATATTCATTTATATACTTACTAGCTGGTTCCCGGCATGCGTTGCTATGCGTGTCCTTTCCCATTCGTCCCGTTCCCCTTCCTCCTCCCCTTCCTCTCCCACGTCCCCTTCCCCTCTTGCATTCACACTCTGTCTCCTCCACCTTTCCTCTCCCCACTCCACTCTCCCCCTTCCCCCATCTCGCGAATCCCCCTCCTCCCTCCCACCTCCCGCATTCCATACATTCAGTTCCGGTACATTCAGTTTTCAAACAGTTCGCGTGCCACCTATTGTAATTTTTTTTATACAAATTTCATAATGCCAGAGCTCACCAGTAGTTTTATACAAACCTTGTCCTGATAATAACAAACACACAAAAAAAAGAATTATCCGATTTGGTGCAGTCGTTATCAGAAGTTATGCGCGTACATACATTTCGGCGATTCATTTTTATTTATATAGAAGAGAAGATACGCCTGTCTAGACATAGGTATATATATCCTAGTGAGACGACATCGAAAAAACCCAATGTACATATACTTTTTTACAGATAAATAAATAAATAAAAATTAAACAAAAAACATTATATTTTCTTGACATTATCGAAGAATGCGACAATCACTGACAATGAGATTTGAGAAATGAAACACTTTTGGTGATATCATCTTTCTGCATGCAATATTCACCAACTGTGACATGAAACAATTCGGAAGGGTGATTTATGTATCTTTTGTGTTATCATTTGCACAATTTAGCATTACGAGACGAAAAAGGAGTGTAAGAAGAATAGTATTTGTGATGTGAAAGTGAATGGTAGAAGAAGTCAGGGATGCCCATGGAAAAGATGGAATTGTAAAGCGAATCAAAAATGTAGGTACTTTGATGGTCATTTCAAGAGTCAGGAGTAACTTTTTAAAAAAAATTTTTATACAAGAATTTCTGTCACTTTTTTTATACAAGGAGCCAGTGATACTATGGCATCGTCAATTGGGGTATGTTGTGAGGCTGAAGGTAATGGGGAAGGGAAGGAGATGAGAAAGAGGAAGGTGGGGAAGTACCTGGCTATTCAGATCTGGTCACCAAACACGGCTAGTCGTTTCTAACGTTTCAATTCTGAATGGTGGTCTTACACAAGGGCGGATTTAGGGGGGGGGGGGGCACGGGGGCACGTCCCCCCCCAGACGGTATTTTTGTGTACTGTGGAGATGCCATCACACTACATGCTTAGAAGCTAAAGCTGTCTTTATTAAACATTTAATTTTTCGATTGTTTTGACACTTTCATAAGCCTTCCTATACATACTTGAACTTGTAGAAATAAACTTGAAGTATGATACTTCAAGTTTATTTCTAACAGTAATTGTTGATTTTTTTGCCCGTCTGACCCTTGTGCCCGCCCAGAAAACAATCCTAACAGTAATTGTTCATTTTTTTGCGCATGCACCCCTTGTGCCCCCCCCCCCCCCTGGAAAAATCCTAACAGTAATTGTTGATTTTTTTCCGCGTCCGCCCCTTGTGCCCCCCCAGAAAAAAATCCTAACAGTAATTGTTGATTTTTTTGCCCGTCCGCCCCTTGTGCCTCCCTTCAGAAAAAATCTTAACAGTAATTGTTGATTTTTTCCCTGTCCGCCCCTTGTGCCCCCCCTCAGGAAAAAATCGTAACAGTAATTGTTGATTTTTTTGTACGTATGCCCCTTGTGCCCCCCCCCCAGAAAAAAATCCTAACAGTAATTGTTGATTTTTTGCCCGTCCGCCCCTTGTTCCCCCCCCAGAAAAAATCCTAACAGTAATTGTTGATTTTTTTGCCCGTCAGCCCTTGTGCCCCCCCCCCAGAAAAAAATCCTGGTTCTGCCCTTGGTCTTACACCAGGGCGATACTGAGAGTTTCTTTATTCTGGAACATGCTGCAAATATACTTTATATTATTTTAAATGAATTAATTGTGAAAAACATAAATTAATCAAATAAAATTTATTTATGCACGCCGGGATTCGATTCCGCAACCTTCGGACTGCGAGTCAAGAGCCTTACCCCTGAACCACGGCGGTCGTTAAGACTGAAGATTATCATTTATATATTTATACTGGTATTCTACAGACATTCTCAGTTATGTGAGAACAATCCGGTTATAAAAACTCTGTTACAAAAACCTACACTGTAAAACTAATACACTTATCTCAACATATTTTTGAGTATAAATTATTGACGAAAATGTCTCCTTCAGCACACTATCTTATTATACCTACTATATTTGACACATTTGGGTTAGAGGGCTAAAATGACGGCCGGCGTAGTGCAGCGGTAAGGCGCTTGATTCGCATTCCGAAGGTCGCGGGATCGAATCCCGGCGTGGCAAATAAATTTTATTTGATTAATTTGTGTATTTCACAATACAATTTATTAATTTAAAATAATATATAGTGCATTTGCGGCACATTCCAGAGTGGAAGATATTCTCAGTATCGCCCTGGTGTAAGACCATCATTCAGAATTGAAACGTTGCTTGAAATGGCTTCTGCCGTGTTTGGTGACCAGATCTGAATAGCCAGGTATTTCCCTGCTCCTCTTCCCTATCTCCTTCCCCTCCCACTGCCTTCAGCCTCACAACATACCCCAATTGGGGATGCCATAGTCCCACTGGCTCCAGACGGGAGCAGTTGGGACTCTTGTGAGGTATTCATGTAAAAAATTAAAAATAGTTAGATATTATTTTTACATGCATTTAGGTGAAATATACTTTTAGATATGTATGACAACGGGAGGTGAGCAAGTTTCAATTTGTGAGGCGGGTATGGGTACCGCCGTCCCGGGAATCATTTATTGGATAACCAACATCTCGGTCACCCCGAGTGGTTTGCTACGTTTGATAGTTTAGCAGGGGTGCCTGGGTTCACGGGGTTAGGTTTGTCCGGGTCTTGGCGGTTTGCTTGGTCCAGATCAGGTCCAGATAGTCCAGATTAGGAGAGACTGGTTGAGGGAGACCTTTTGACTTCCCCAGCAGGGCTCTCTCGGAATATCACCTTGCAACGCAGTGGGAGGGAAGGAATCATTCGTCTGTCAGTCCTGGATACACTGACCCCCAGATTCCTACCCACCCCTCATACCCTTTTCCTTCCCATACATCCTCTCCTTCCTTTCCTGAAAATACCCCCCAAACAGCATCCCCAAAGATGACATAGGCCCTGAGAGGAATTATTTTCTTCAGGACCTCCTGTGTGGAGCTATTGTAAAAAAAATGTATGAATGTGAATGAAGCCAGTGTGTACTAAGATAGAGTTATATGGCGATGATTTAGTTTATTATTTATAAGAATTACAATTGTTTTGATTAGTAATGGAGTTGGACTGAATTTTTTTTTAGGTAAATTTAACTATTTCATCTAATCTCCGGTGTGTATTTCCACAGTCGGAGTCGCCGGTGCACAGTGTGAAGCGCGGAGGGGGCAGCATCAGCGGCAGTGGTGGGGGAGGGGGGACCGGACAGGGGGGCCAGGGGGGAGGCGGGGGGGCCACGCTGGGCAGCGGGGGAGGCCGGGCAGCCCTGCCCTCCGAGGGAGGTGAAGGAGGCGATCTAACGCAGCAGCTCAAATACGAGAATGATAGACTGAAGCTGGCTCTGGCGCAGAGGTGAGTCACTTTACAATTTTATTTCTATAATATTTGTGAACTTTATTGTATGTTTTTGCAATTGACAATGATGTTAATACAGCTGGTTATAAATAAATACTTTTACCCCCACCTGTTCTTTTTAGATACATTTTAAACCCTCACGCCTCTGGCGTAATCTGTCAAAAGGTCAGATTATTACCACTTTACAATAAAAACTGTCAAAAGAAGCGAAACTAGCCATCAATAATAGAGTGCTGGTACCTACCCTGATGTAGGGCAGTTAGACATGGAACTGGCAGAGGACGGATGGAAGTAGTATTAATGCTGTGGAAATGAGATGTGTGGTAAAATCGTACACGATCGTATGAGAAACATGGAGATCCACAAAGAATGCAAGGCTGATGTAAGCGTAATGAGTAAGATTAAAAGATTAAGAAAGGGACGCTCAGATGGTTTGGGCATGTAGAACGAATGAACGAGGAAAGGAGTGTAAGGAGAATATATGATGTAAATGTGAACGGTAGAAGAAGCCAGGGACGCCCGAGGAAGACATGACATGAACGAATCAGAAACCTCGAGTCAAGCCATGTCAAGAGTCAGAATAATACAAGAGCATGTATGAGATGATGTATGAATGTGAACAAGGCAAGGAGTGTCAAAACCGAATTGTTTGGCGGTTCGTCCACTCTGCCTACCCCTGCGGTGAAACGGCGTGATGATTAGTTACTTAGTTACAATAAAATACAAATAAATTGATTATTTCTGATACATCCGTAAACTAAAAACTGTTTTCAAAGTTGCTGCTTTTACATTTTGTTATTAAAAATAATCATATAATTTTTGATATATTAAAATTTATACTAAATAAAAAAAAAATTGTAATCAATTTGGCTTAATTAAAAAAACACAAGCACTCAAGATGCTATCGTGAAATTAACAAATTACCTATGCACCGCCCTAAATTCTACTGAAAAATATCCATGGATATTAACCCCTCCGCAACGTAAGCAGATATAAGCGTTAAAAATAGGACAGCAGTCAAGTACAATAAGCTTGTTTATACGTCAGCGCGTGTGTTTCCATAGAAATCGTTCTAACTCCGTTATTGTTTTAGTTACATCCCTAAAATAAAAAGTAAAAGGTCGATAGTAGATCAAGCTGCACATCCCTATCAAGTTGTCTATGGAAATACATAACAGGAATCAGCTGTCAGTCGTGTAGTTGACAAAAATATTTACCCGCGCAAATTTGCTACCAGCAGCTCCACCGAGCTCCACAGTTTAAATTTTTATTAAATATTTTTATATGAAATGATAAACAAGTGAGGTGACAAAAGTGTTTATTACACATATATACAATAGAATAAGTATTGTTGTTTACATAATCTGTGATTTTAGTACCGTTTTCACATAAAAACATCACGTGAATCATTTTTACCTATTTTTAATGTTTGCGTTCTAAGTTTTAATATTTACAAATGCTAATATTTATTTGTAATATAATAATTTGAAAGCCAATTTTGTAACCTTTCTAAAACAGTTTTTACTATTCGGCTACGTTCAGAACTTTGATTATATAAATGTCTAGATAGAGTGTTGCGCTGTAATTCCGGTAAAAAGAACAGGCCAGATTTGAAACACTTGTGTGCGTGACACGCACACAAATATGCGTAACTTATATTGTTGACGAAGCGCTTAACGTCACTGTAGGCGTGTCGAGTGATACCAGCTCCCGAGTATTTCCCATAAAAGTGGGTAAAAAATATGTTCCGATTTTGCGGGACCTATAATTCGTTTAATTTTGAATTCATTTAAGTAAGATAGTTTTCTACATATAATGATACAAATGAAAAGAAAATCATTGTTAAAAGAGATTTATTTTTATTTGATTATTTTTAACAAATAAATATGAAATACGGAAAATAAGAAAGATACATTCCTAGACGCTGCCAACTGGCCGGCAGGTATCGCTGTGTCTAAATTAAAAATTTTATAATCAACAAATAAAGAAGGTGGCCCACATCCAGGTAAATCTATACCTACCTAAAAATGTCAAAACTATCTTTTGAATACCAAAATGTTCGTGGTTTAAATACGAAAATAGGTGAATTTTCGCACAATGTTATTTCACAAAATACTGAAGTTATTGCTCTAACTGAAACATGGTTGCAAACCTCTGTATTCGATGCAGAACTATTGTCCACCAAAACAGTACACAGTACATCGCCGGGCCACACTAACATGTCACACTAAACATGTCACACTAAACATGTCACACTAAAAAAGACAATGCAACTTTTTAAAACTAAAGCTATCAATAGTTATTATTTATTTTTAATGACCTTCCCTTTGAATTTGTTTTTTAAACTGTTTTCGTATAGATTTTACATCCCGATTAATATTACCCAATTTTGTCTTATAGTGATATCTTAAAGCCAAATATTTTTCCACGACCAATCTTATTAAATTAACTTGATGCAGAAGACCGTAAATACGATCGGTTTTTACTTCGAAATAATTATCGGGAAAATTTAATTTGAAGAACAGGCAACCCTGTAAACATGGCGTCAATACATGGCGTCAAATGGCGTTGTCCAAGACCAAATTACAGTATTAAAACTGAATTGTTTCTTTAACTAAATGGTTATTTAAAGGTAACTAACCGATGATAAGTAACATTTTTAGTTGTTTTCAATCGTCCTATGTAATTCCAGCACACTGATATAGCGCAAATCGTCATTTTCAAATGTCACACAACACGTGTTTACCGTACAACGATAGTGTCGCCACTGAGCGGACAGGCCGAGCTTATCTGCCAACATTTGGCGGATATTTTTTTTGGCGCTTCGTCACTCGAGTGCTATATCTAGACATTTATATAATCAAAGGTTCAGAAATGTTTCATTTATGGAGTTTCAATTGTGAAGCGGTAATAACAAAAAGTTTTCGTAAAATGTAATTTTATTAAAGACACCAAAAGCGAATATTTTCGAAAATTCGGAGGGGTTAATTGACCCTAAAAAAGGCCTTTGACATAAGGTATATAACATAAAAAACTAATAAATAAATTAGAATCAATAAGAATGAATGAAACAGTCTTAGCATGGAAAATTAGTTATCTGAATAAAAGACCCCAAGAAATAAAATTACTTGATCAAAGAGTGTCTGAATGTAGTGAATTCTCAATACCTCAAGGTACAGTATTAGGCCCTTTGCTATTTATCACTTATGTCAATGATATATTTAATATCTCTAAATATGGATATTTCCTATGCAGACGAGACAATGCTACTACTAAAAGGTAATACATGGATGGAAATAAATAACATGGCCGACACAGATCAATAATACGAGCATGTGCCTTGTGTGGCAGTTGAAAAACTGTATACCTGATAAAATATATGTTTATATGTTTATGTATAAAGAAATAATAATAAAAAAAAAATAAAAAAAGAGTTAGACACAAACTTACTAACACTAAAAAATAAAATACATCTTTAGATATCTAATGCTGGGTATACTTTTGCGAATCAAGACTTACACTGAACCACAACTTATGGAAAGGGGACGGGGACGGGGACGAAGCAATTCGAATTTGGACTTGTGCTAAATGTTCCTACTTAAATGTTTATTTAATTTAATTTTTTGTATCATATTAGATGAACTCCCTGGCTTTGAAGCTAGATGAGCTCCTAGACAGTGACATTCCTCTTTTTTACAATACACTGGAATCCTGAGGAAAATAATTTCCCTCACGGCCTGTCTCTACTTTGGGGATGCTGTGTATAGGGTTTTTTAAGGAATGGAGGGAGACGAAGATCTGGGAAGGAAAACTATGAGGGGTGGGTAGGAATCTGGGGTTCAGTGTGTCCAGGAGAGACGGACGTACAAATCTATCCCTCCCACTGCGGTGCAAGTTGATAAGTCGAAAGAATCCGGCTGAAGAGGTTAAAAGGTCTCCCTCGACCAGTCTTTCGCAATCCAGCCCGCCTCCCAGCGGGTGGGTAGACGTATTCGCCGCCAAGACCTAGTCAAAGTCACCCCATGAACCCGGGCACCATAGATGCGATTTGGGGTTGTGAATGGGAATGTGAATGGGTGTAAGGTGGAAATAATAATATTGTCAATTTTGCAGGTTAATTTTTATAGGCATTTGATTCACTTTTTTTTTTTTTTACATGAGCTCCACACAGGAGGCCCTGAGGAAAATAATTTCCCTCAGGGCCTATGTCATCTTTGGGGATGCTGTGTGGAGGGTTTTTTAAGGAAAGGAAGGAGAGGAGAGTTCTGGGAAGGAAAAGGGTTAAAGGGGTGGGTAGGAATCTGGGGTTCAGTGTGTCCTAGTCATCCGCCTCCAAGATCTAGACAAACCTCACCCCATGAACCCGGGCACCCCTGCTAAATCACCAAACGTAGCGAACCACTTGGGGTGACCTGTGGCAGAGGTGTTGGTTATCCAATTAAGGTTCCCGGGGCGGCGGTACCCATTCCCGCCTCCCAAATTGCAAACTTTATCTTATCAAGTCTTCATGGGGAGTCCCCGACGTCTTCTACCTTTTTGGGCTTCAAGCTATAAGATTTGAGCTTCAAGCTATAAGATTTGATCTTTGCACTTTGAACTTAGAGCTTTTTGAGCTTCGAGCTTTTTTTTTTTTTACATGAGCTCCACACAGGAGGCCCTTAGGAAAATAATTTCCCTCAGGGCCTATATCATCTTTGGGGATGCTGTGTGGAGGGTTTGTTTTATTTTGTTTGTTTGTTTTAACTTATAGCTTAAAGTTTGTGCTTTAAGCTATAAGTTTTGAGCTTTCATCTTCGAGATTTGTACTTTGAGCTATGAGCTGTAAGCTTTGAGCTTTGAGCTTCGAGCTTCGAGTTTGATCCTTGTACTTTGAGCAAAATGTAACATTTTCGCAGGTTAAAAAATAATCTAAAAAATGCTCTGATTTTGGAGTGCCTTTTTGTAGAGTTTTAAGCAATACTCTTGAACCAAATAAAACATTGCCCTTTACAGGGTGTTAAGGAACTTACCTAACTTTTTTGGTCTTTGGTGACAGTTTTTGTTTTTTTTTTTTTTTCAAAAACAAATTTTCTTGTTGACCCTGGTCACTGGTCACTCAGTCGAGTAACATGTTGACACTGGTCACTCAGCCGAGTAACCGCTTAGCTATTCAATGCCTCCTTTTATATTTTTGCTCGAAATAACCTCAATAATCACTGGTTAAAGTAAATCTTCTTTCATGTGTCGCCACTGATCACTTAGCCTAGTAACCGATCAACACCCCTCGCAGACAATAACTGTTCAATCAATGCCTACCGAATTTTCATGTTTTTAGAAAAATATCACCTGAGACCGAAATTTCATCTACATTTTTTTACTTTAAATAACTTCAGAAATCACCTATTAAAGTAAGTCAGGTACGTCTCTTTAACACATGCATGGATTCTTGACAAGTAACCTACGCCCAAAAATCAATTTTAAAATATTATCATAAATAAAAAAATAAAACTAAACAATTATTTTTACATTGTCTTCTCTGACTCCCCGAATTTAATTATTTATTAAAATAACGATGCTTTCCATATTAGTATATAGATAGGTATCGCCGTTGTGGATGACCACTATTCAGAATCGAAACATTGCTTGAAATGGCTTTAGCCGTGTTTGGTGACCAAATCTGAAGAGCCACGTACTTCCAACCTACCCCACTCCCCCCAGCCTCACAACATACCCCAAATAGGAATGCCACAGTCCCACAGGCTGTTAGACGATATAAATGCACGTAAAAAATATAAAATACTAAGGTCTTCTTAAAGAACAATTCTACATTTTATTTTCTACGTTTATAAAGCCGCTTGAGGTGATTGTTCTGAAAAAATGCTGTTTAACAATTGAGTATTTTTATTATTAGTATTTATTTATGTGTTGGTAATTTTCTATTAAGAGGAAACCTGGTTTCCGAGAAATTTGAACAATTTTGACCAAACTGTTGCTGTTATGTCGCTCTTACTCCACCGAATACTGAGCGAAAGGGACAATTGTACCTCCGACATGAAAATAACTAAATAAAATCATCAAAATCGAGATTTTGTATTTCCCATTTTTCTCCTCCAAAAATTGGACAGATTTTAAAGATTTTTTTTAGTAAATGTGTTAGAAGAAAATACTCTGTACAGTTTGGCAATTAAGTGTAGAAAATAAATGATGGCGCTGCGATCGTTTTCTGGTTTAAAATGGCAACACCAAGATGGCTCATAAGACAATGAATGTATGTTTTAAAAAACACTTCTGCCAAAATGTATATTTCATAGTGTATTTGTATTTTCAAAAATTTTGCACAAAAAACTGTAATTTAATAGAAATAAAATAAAACAAAACAAGTTTAGTGGGCTTTTATTTTGATATAAAAACGTAGGTACTTAAAAATTTAAGTCTATTAATTCAACACCCGACATGTAAACATTGTCTTCGTCCTCGTGTGATTCTTCTTCTTCCGTATCTTTGTCTTCATCTAAACGCAGTTCATCGATATCATCATATATATTAGGGAACGTACCCATACTACGTGACCAACTTTTTGCAATTTTTAACCCCCCCCCCCCCCCCGGTGACCAAAAACCTAATAAGCCCGCCGTCGTCGCTCATTTGTACTAAGCGTGACATTTTGAAGACCCCCCCCCCCTAAACGTGTCACGTAGTATGGGTACGTTCCCTTACTGCCTCGTGCATAATATTCTGCCTCAATCATCATGTGTTTGCAACAGTTTTTCCAATCATCAGCACTTATGCTATTACATATAATTATTATAATGCCCATTTTCCGTTTTCCCGGTGTTTCAAATTTTCCATCTGCCTTTTCCCCTTCCTTGACGATTCGTCTTACCGTTGCAGATTTACCTGTGTGTGAAAAATCATTAAAATTATTATTATAGAAGGTAGTTTTAAAAACACACACTAGATAATATTCACTTGGAAAGAAAGAAAGAGAAAACGAGAAAAAAGTAACTTTTCTACGAATTTAAAGAAGTTGCACATTATTTATTTTTATTGAGTTATTCCCTTTTTCCTGTGGCCGCATATTAACTGTCAAATTTGAAGTGTCAAAATCGGATTTTTTTAACATAACCTCAAATCAGACTGTAATGGTTATTATCGCTCGAAAATTGGCATAAATCTTGTAATACTAATGAAATTTATTAAACAAACTATACTACGTACCAGTCATTGATGCAGTTCGTTTGTAAACATCTTCTAAATTAAACAGAAGCTTCTTCGCGTGATACTCGGCTAGGCAGCATTGAAAAACGCAGAATATAACCCCTCTTGCACCACTATGTAATGGTTTATTCATTTTAATTAAATTCAGGCAAATAATGAACAAAAATATTATCAAATCAGCGATCTTCTTCCCAGATTTAAGACAATAAATCAACCGTAACATGCGATAACATGACAGCCATAGGAAACGTCATATAATTCGGTGCTGCCATAGTAATGAACTCGTTTTGTTCCAATTTATTTAATTTCTACACTTAATTGCCAAACTATACGTTTTGCTTTTTTCAAAAATAATTTGTGCGGTTTTAAAATTACTTGGTTTTAATGATTTTTGGAGGGTCCTGACTCCGATAAGAAGTAACTTATCAAAAAAAGCAAAATGTACCGAAATGCTAGTGGTCGATATCTATATTATATTTAAAAAAAAATCGGAGTGCGCAATTCACACGCGGTAGAAGTGAAACCTTCAGAAAATTGAGGTATACAAGAGTGGGAGTGACTACGTAGCACTTTTTTTATAAATGTGAAGGATGATTTTTTTTCACCTTTTTGTGCACCTTTTCCTGTACATTTGGCCATCTTATTAGTAGTTGTGTTTTCTTTCTGAGTCGCTTTCTTTTGTGTTTTCTCTTTCCTGTTCATTTTGGAGTGGTTTGAAGATCGGATATTGACTTTACAAAAAAAAAAATTTTGGATTTCGTAAGTTTCGATCTTTCTGCTGAATGCCCGGCCGCTGAGGTTCGTCAGGCGCTTTATACCGCCATACCAAAGGAGGCTTGCGTGGGACTGTGGATTTATCATATTATATTGGAACCGAGTACCCTTAAATTAAATAAATATCGGGCGTAGGTATGTCTCTTTTTATTGTCGCTTTTTCTTTTTATCGAGTTTTTAATCACAACGGTGCTAAAGAAGTCTTAACTTCAAATGTATTTGCGGTAGTATCAACATCCAGAGAGGAAATCGGGTTATATTCCTGTATGCATAAAACGCTGCCCGGTTTCCTCTTAATGTACAGTTTTTACTCATGTGGTATCGCATTCTCCAGCGACAATATCTTGTGTGGGATATCCCCATCTAGCTGCTGTGTTTCTCTTTTTACTCTACTAACTATTAGAAATTAATAGAAAGCGTTATAATAATTATTCCAAAACCTGTTAATATGGTCAACACTCGGTAACTACTACCTTCCAGTCCACTAGCCACCAGCCACTAGCCACCAGCTACTGGACTTGCTGATTAAAAAATATTCATCCAAATGTCGCCATGTGATTTATAATGTCGATTTTATGGTTACTTTCATTTGATTACATAGATTTAATTAATCTTCGTATTATGTGTGATATGCCCTACGTGAGGGGGGAAGGGAAGGAGATGGGGAAGATGAAGGTTGGGATGTAGTTGACTGCTCAGATCTGGTTACTAAATAGCGTTTTTGTTTCTCAAAATATTATTTTTACTGCCACAAAAAACGCACAATATATTTTACCTGATAGAAAAAAATTTACGTAATCAATCTCCAACTCAAAACCACGTTGAAATATGGAAGTTGATGTTGTATTAAAATTTAATTACATTTTTAATTAATGCCATAATTTGGGAGGCTGAGATGGTTTCCGTTGTCCCGGGAACTTTTAATGGATAACCAACAACATTTAATCGATAACCAATACCTCTGCCATAGGTCACCCCAAGTGCTTCGTTACGTTTGGTGACTTAGCAGGGGTGCCCGGGTTCACGGGGAGAGTTTTGTGTAGGTCTCAGCGGCGAATGCGTTTGACCACCTACTGCGTGACGGACCGGATCGGGAGAGACTTGAGGTTGAGGCAGACCTAACCTACACCTCTCCAGCCGGACTCTCGACCCATCGCCTTGCACCGCGGTGGGAGGGATGGATTCATACAGATATAAAGAAATGGATTATAAGTATTGGACGTCACACTACTGCTAACATCTGTAAAATAGAGTACAAATAGACAGAATTACCATCTCACGTATGTCCTTACCCTTATTAAAGAACTTAAAATAGTAAAATCCTATATGTATAATATAACTACCTATATAGATTCGAAAGGATTTACTACTTTATTCATCTCTTCCGTCACCTATATAATGCTCTCTTTATGATATTAACCCTCAATCTTAATCATCTTTCTGTTTGAATTGTATAAATCAGTATGTATCTTACCTTAAATGTTCTTATGTTGTAATTAAATATTCTTTTGTATGATACTCATTTATGTACCTCTACGCCTGTCTCAACACAGGTATACCCTAGTGAGACAGGCATCGAATAATGTAATACAAACATTCTTTTTATAGATAAATAAATAAATAAATACGTTCGTCGCTGCGGGATAAACTGAACACTCGATTCCTACTCATCCCCCATACTCTTTTCCTTCCCAGAACTTTCTCTCCTTACCTCCACACGGCATCCCCAAAGATGGCATAGGCCCTGAGAGAATTATTTTTTCCTGAGGGCCTCCCGAACGGTGCTAATGAAAAAAAAACTTTATTTGCGTTCAAACTTGGAATTCAATTTATTTATTGTTTCAAAAACATTACAAAATTATACATTTAGAGCTTGCCTTCTAAAGGCAACTTCACTAACGCTTAATATGTCGATATCCGAATTGATTCTATTTAACAGCAAGATTGCTCTCCCGATCAGCATGACCATTGCCAAATTAATCCTGCAGGCTGGGAGATAGAACAGACTTTGCTGTCGGTGACGGAGATAACCATCGGGAAAATAGAAATGGATGCTCTCCACGGACATATGAATATATCTGGACCTGCCCTAAGTGATAAAAACGTATTATTTCCCCCTCCACATGGCGCCGGCTGTAGCTCCTCCTTGGAACCGGCTCGCTCCATGGGGAGGGGATATAGCCTCGCTTGAATCTAAAATGTGTGACGTCATCATTCTTGCCGTGAACAGCGAGAAGCTGACATCCATACATTTAACGAAATAACGGCAGCTTGTGCTGTACAATATATCTACGTATCAATGTACACATAGCGAATGTGGGCGGTACTCCAATGTGCTCGTCGCTGGTTACAGGGGTAAGTAAATTATGAAACATTTGTAAAAGTGTTTTAACTAAACACGAAAACAAAATATTGATATGTGTATTGGCGCGAGTCTTTTTGGGGCGAGCATTTGGCCTTAGCAAATATGTTTTGAACGTGGCAAGCAATTCGCGCTCCCATGTAAAAAGGTCTATTCATTCAAAGCAGATTTTGCTTTTAAGAACTAAATGGTGATATTGTAATGCGAGATGCCTATATACTGTCAGATTGATTGTTCAACGAATGACAGTCATCTTTCCCCTCTTCCCTCTCCATAGTTTGGTTTTACCCCTCATCTGTAACTGCTTGTCTCCATGATGTCTATGATGCTCTCCATGATAGTCGAGTTTTCACACCATCCACGAATCAATCTGAAGAAATGCGTAGCGTTTCATACGCGTACGTACAACCCTTTTGACCCGTAGATGGTTCATTCTGAGCATACCCAAAAGCAAGTTGGTAGGATAGAGTCTCGGGTAATGGCCATACTCCCTCTTGTAGAGAAATATCAGATATTTCACGATACTTGGTTATACTACTACACTGTTTTTTTTAACAAAGTTATTGTTTTTCCCTACGATATACAAATATGCATTTATATTTCGAGGAAAACCATAAATTTCGAATTTGCTGTCTCTCACCTGCCTATGGAGGGTCGTAAATTACGTCAGGTCTCGAATTATATACCATTTTTTTCGATCTAAACTTAATCCTTTCATACCCGAATTAAAAATGGCAATGGTAGAACATATTTGATGTTTGATAACAACTGGAAGAGTTATTTGAAAATGTTTTGGGGGTTTTTTGTTGTTGTTGTTTTTTTTTTTTAAATAGTTTATAAGTATAAGTTATTGTTCCTGTAATTTGAAAGAACTTTAGGTCTCGAGAGAGGTGTTTCACTTAAAATAATAAATCTTACTCTGCATATAACATTTTGATCAATTAAAAAAAATTACACGAAAATTAAACATTGAAAAAATACCTTCAAAACTGACCCCCATGCTATCAACATTTTGTTTAGTTCACTAGTTTTTATGCGTTACAATTGATTTGGTGGTCTTTATGAGTAATCTGAGTATGGTACCAGATAGAGAGTACACTTTTACATATTACTGGATACTCAACTCAAATTTCGCTTTTTTGGAGAAGTCTGACCAATCAACTGTACGATCGATTTATTTTAACGACCAATAACATAAGAAAAGATATAGCAGTTTTCTAATCGTGGTTATTTTTAATTAAGAATACGTGTAATAAAAAAAAAACATTTAAACAGGTTTTTTTTGTTTATTTTTTTACCGATGTTTTGTTCGCATATTACTGGTATTATACGTAACTCTTTGTTAGATCGGTGATATTAAAACAGCCACAAATATTGTATTCGATTCTCCAGCAGTTACAGACAGAGTCATAACCGATATTAATGTTTGTAAATAGTTGAGATCTGTACAAAATCGTAATCTACTTACGTCCTATTGTACTGGAAAAAAGTATTGATGTATTTGAATTTTAGAAATCTTTTGTTGGTGATTTTGGGGAAATTAAAAGATAGGATTTTCACATTTTAAAATATATTTATTAAAAAACATTTTCAGATTCAGAGATCGTATAATACTTAAAACTAAACAGCTTCCTAAAAGAAATGTATAACTTGCTCGAGAAACAATTTTCTTTGGAAATAATTCGCCCTTGATTGATGATTTTTAATTATGTAATTTTCCAAATTTACACAAAACATAACAAAAAAATGATCATACAAATAATATATTTATAAAAAAAAAATATTTTTCTTTTATGTTAATGATTTTGATGGAAATGAGTCTCCTTCTGATATAAATAATTATCAAAATAAATCGATGAGTTATGAAAAATGCCGGCGGTAATATAAAAAAATAATAACAACATTAAATAATAATTGTACGTTAGTACACTCTTCGCGTCAAAATATAATTATACATAACTGATCATTACAAAGCAAGACAAGCAGACTAAGTTGTAATACTTTATAGGTATAAGACATATTGCACATTGCCGTCTTTTGGAATTAAAGACACAAAAACACTAGCACAAGGTATTGATCTGACATCAGTAGAAGTAAAATGATCAGAACCAATTGAAAGCGGTTCGATTCAGACTGACATGCTAATAATATCACCAAATTTATGGAATTTTTCCAAAATTGTCCAGAATTTTTATGACGCCAGAGTCGACTGCAATGACAAAGCTTCATCAAACGACACAATGACGTCTTCAATAGTTGCGGTTAATCATTACTAATGGATTAAAATCAAAATTTTCATCGTGACAGCTTCGCTGTCAAAACTGTCTTTTGTTTCTTTCCGATGTCAGATCTCTTTTTCTCGACAATTTTAAAGGCAACTCAAAAGCACCAAACGCCGTCTTAAAAAGCGGCTTCGGCGTTTTAAGATTAAGGCAAATGGCTTTGGAAAATTAGGTACGATCGCGCGTTCTCATAGGCTCAAGACCACGCCACTAAAATTAGCTAAATAAGTTTGATGAGTAGTCTATTGGTAGCCGTAGTGTCCTCCCTCTGATCCTTGGGAAGCCTGGGCGTAGTCATTGCTCTGGTATTCATGGGCGTATTCCTGTCCGTGGGAAGGTTGTTCCTTGGGTGTTCCGATCTTGTGCACGACGGCGTTGAATCCGTTCTTGTGATCAGCCTCGTATTCTACTACCCTCTTGGTTCCGTCGGACTCGACCAGGGAGTAAGATCCTGTAACAAAGACACAGTCAAAATATGCCTCAAGTTTGCTTCTCAAGCAGGATATTCGAGAGTGCTATTAATATTGTTTGTTTCGTGGGGTTAACGATAATTATTTTTGAGATCTAAACAGGCAAACCGATGGTCGTGAAGGGGAGTGGGTTTATCAAAGGTGCTACCAACTGGAAGTTTCACGGGGGTTCCAATCCATTGTGACACATGTACGAGTATAAAGGAGGGGTTAATTGCTACGTGCAACGACCCAGAAAATGTTTCATCCGTTTAGTAATATTAAATTGCACATTACTCTAGAAGACAATGACCGTCACCTGGGACGATGGCAAAGGACGCTGCGCCATGCGTCAGTCGCATAGCCAGTCACCAGAATTTTTCGTTTGTTTTACCAATAAATTAAGTGCTTTGTACAACAACGCAGAAAAGGCGAACCGTCCACTTAACAGTATGCATTTACGCTCAACTCTGAGTAACGCCAGTATGAGTTTACGTGTTGAATCACATTTTGAATTAATCCCCGCTGAATATAGAGAGGTTATTACTGAAGGCCGACGTAAACTCAGCGTAATTTGTATAGAATTTGTGCTTACCCTTGACTTTGTCACCGTCTCTGGTCTCCCAGTGTTCCTTGTTGTCTCCGGTATGGGGGTCCTTCACGGAGTAGTCGAAGGAGTATTTGGGATGGGCCTGAAACAATAATTCAATTGTTATAAATTTTCCACCATTATCCATTGGTCCGCTGAGAATCGTCTATCAAAATTCAATGGTTCTTTTATCATAATTTCATTAAAATATTATATGCACCAAATATATTATTAAAATAGTATTCGCTTCGAATGGGACTTGTCATATTATATACCTAATATTTGATAGATTCTGATAAACTTTGGTAAATAATTTCGTGCGCACTAGAATTCTGAAAAAAAAACTCATTTCGCAAACATTTCAGGAAATCGTATTCATAAATAAATAATATGGCTGGATTATACATTTCAAAGGGAGCCTGCTTTTATTTTATTTTGCTTACTTCTTGCCTATATTTTTTTCATTCTTGGCGTACTTTATAAATATGTGAATATCTGTTTTCGCTTGTATAATCTTTGCTGGTAAGGTGTTTGAAGGTGTAGGCTGCTCAATTATAGCTGACCAAACAACACACATTTATAACTGTGTGTATTGGTGCATATGTATACACTTCCGACAGTGACGTCCTTGCGAAACGTCACTTAGAAACAGCATTGTACCTCGTTGCTTACGCCTACTTACTGTTTTTAGCGAAAAAGGGACAACACGTGTATATTTGAATCCACATTGAATACCTACTCGAAAAGTGTTTACATTAGTAATCGAAAACTTTTATAGTCTAATCTCTTTACTACTTATAGTATAAATTAACTTTTTTTCAATTTAACTGAATGTCCAAAGTAGAATAGCAAGCTTTAAACATGCTGTGTGCAAGCAATGCATATGTGTGAGTATTTTGTTGAAGTCAACTCTGGCTTTTACATTTCGATTCTCTTATCCCTAGGTCGTCTTCACCATATCAAGTCCGTGTGGGATTTGGAACATTTGCGCACTTGGAAAGTTTATTTTCTGAAGTAGAATAACAAGTATGACACGTGCTTTATGCAAGCAATGCATCTGAGCACTGTATTGTGTTATACTAATCTCTAAAAAAATGCTAACGATCTTTCTAATCTGATTCTATAACTCAGTATACACACTCGTATATCTACGTTTAAGAACACTCTCGGAACTTAAAACCAGATTTCCCAGATGGTCCCAGATTCAGATAAATAACCATAAATTACCGTTACTGGAACTCGTCACTTCATTTGGATAGGGTTCTAATTTAACTTTACCTTGTTCTGAGATATGAGGTGTCAAAAGTTTGCAAAGACGATTTCTCCTAATTTATTTACCAACTTCTGATTTTGAGGTTGAATCTTGTGTAAAGTATTTTAATTTAACAGGGTGTTTTTTTAGAGGTATACAAATTCAAAATGAAAAAAAAACACATTAAAATAATGTTAATGTCTACGATATTGGCTATATTTAATAGATAATTTTGTGCCATTATTGTTTAAATATGATTTCGGGCATATGAGCGCCACGGCTAGCTCGAATGAGGCGCAATCGTGAGGTCCAATTTTCGACGACTTTATCGAGCAACTGGGACCATATACTGGCATTAAAACGGCGAATGTTGACTTCCAAATGGTCCAACGTCTCTGATTTATCAGCATAGACTAGTGACTTCACATACCCTAAAAGAAAGTAATCTTAAGGTGTGAGATCACACGATCTTGGAGGCAAGTTCACAGATCCATTACGTGAAATTATGCGCTCACCAAATGTTTCCCGCGATAAATTATTGGTGGCATCCGCCGTGCTTTGCACAATTTTTCAAAATTTGCACAATTTGCAAGCGATGTTCTGACGTCAATCTGTTCATGGTGAAATGGCAAAACGTACTGACTACAAATCAATTGTCAACTGTCAAATTGACAGTCTGTAGAAACAATGTTGCCAATTTCAAAACCAACCCTCTTAAAAAAACACCTTTAGTTTAAAGGAAACTATTTAAATATGACTCCTACGCCAAGCTAAAGAGCTAGTATTCTTCATTGGCGTAGAATTTCATAAAATCATGTATCTTTTCATTAAATAAACAAACAATAAAAAAAAATAAAAAAAAAATGACGTATACTTACCGTTTTAGAGCGTATAGTCTGTCAAATAAGAGTAGAAAATATAAAAACTTGAACTACTAAATTTGTAGACTGGCAACACCAATTTAACTGTCAAATATTTTTTTCAAGTGCAATGACACTGAATGTATAGAACACAGTAAACCACATTTTAAAACATTTTTTCTTCATGACATGAATTTGATTAAAAGGTGATTTATAAAGCGATTTATAAAAACAGCGACATGATCTAAAGCCCAGGCAACGCTAGGTACTTTATCTAGTGTTAAATAAATGTGAGCAATTTCTAAACTGTGCTCTATATTTTATTACATTATAGTTGTTCTTCATTATGTTAACACAAAATTGCAAAGGTATAATAATAATATACCTATACGCAATTCTAATTTTGAGATCTAATATTTTTTCCACTATTATGCCTTTTTAATTTTTTATAAAAATGTAAAAAGTGTCAGATACAAACGAAATAGAGAGTGTAAGTGATGTTAGAACCTTTGGCAATAATTGATTATTTAAAAAGCTTGATGCTAGAACTTTCGTACATGTATCTACGAAAATACAACACGAATGGTTCTAAAAAATAATTTTGGATGTAGAAATGAGCAAAAGGAATGATTTGGCATTCAAAGGTCATTTTCGGAAAAAATATACCATATAAAACCTTATCCAAATGAGGTGACGAATTACTTGAGAGTCTATATTTTGAGACCAGACCAGACCTAAAACACAATCTGGTTCTATAGCATTCATGGAGTTCCCAGTTTAAAAAAAATCCAATCTTTCAAATCTGGTTCTATAAAATCTATCTCCATTCAAGTTCAGTCTCTGAACCCCATTTAAAACCAGATTTTCGTCCCAGATCCAATAAACAACCATTAAAACTACTCTCACTGCAACAGCGAGAGAGAATCCAAAACTAGTTCAGAAATCGCTAGCCAGTAAGTGCAGTTTTTACAACGGTAAATGCATCGGTGAATAGAAAATGAACGTACCACGTTACATGACTACGCGAAGAAGCACATCTTCAACACCTTCGTCTTTTGCTTCGTTAAATTTCACCTGATACGGCGATGTTCAATTCAGTGGAGTAGAACTTTTTAAGATCGCATTATTTGTCTGTCATAACAACAACTATAAATTGATTTTCTCGCGTGCTTGCGAAAACATGTTTTGTTTATGTTTTATGCATTTAGCTTAGTTATTAAATTGAACACGTACTTGCGTAAGTCAATCATTATCAATAAGTGCTTCGGGTGATTGTGCTTTAAATTCTGTTATGTTCATTGATTCTAATTATAATGCTTAGGTAAATATTGGTTTTGATTAATATTTTAAATATATGGAATAAACTATTATTATTATTAGGGGCATTAAAATGAATATCAAATTACGAAGGTTCTATTCTCTTTTAACTGCTGTACTCGTTGGATAAGTGGATTTGACATATATACTGGGTGTTAGGGGACTATTTGACTTACTTTAACCAGTGATTCCTGACATGATTTGGAGTAAAAAATATACTTGTGTGTGACATTTTTATGTTTTGTAATATTTTTTTACCATTGAAGGAAAAGATAATACTAATAATAATCTAAACGAAAATATTAAAGAGAACAAGACACAGAAAAATAATAACATAAAAGTCGCGACTAGGATAACTGATCGCAGTGACCTTAGGATAAGGCGCTCATCCCGACAAGATGGGACTTTCTGGGTTCGAGTCCCAGTTGCGATCGTCATCTTTTTATTTTTGTGTCTTGTTCTCTTTCATATTTTCGTTTAGATTATAAGTGTTATCTTCTTCTTCAATGATATATTACAATTGATGGGAATAACCTTCAAAAGTTATAAAAAGAGTTGTTCTAATAAAAATTAAATTTGTTTACGACTAAAACATAAAAAAATTTGTAGGTATTGGATAGTAGGTATTATTAGGATCGGAGTGAGGAACTGGGTGATTACTCGGCAGAGTGACCAGTGAATGATGACTTGTGAATTTATTTTTGTTATTTGGTTTTGAAAAAAATATTTTTGATAAAATGGACGAAAAAGTTCAGAGACCAAAATATCATCTACTTTTTTACTCTATATAATGTCAGAAATCACTGGTTAAAGTAAGTTAAGTATGTCCCTTAACAACAACAACCGTATCTGACCATTCGTTATAAATAGTAGATTTACATATAGCACAGGAAACAAAGACAAATCTAGAAATGGTAACCGTATATATTATAAATTATAACAGAAGATTGTTGAAGAATGGGTTTTGTATTTTTTTGTTCTTCACTCTTCTTAAATGTTCTGTATTGTCTGAACTGGGTCAATGGTAGTAAACGTGTTCCTCTTTTTGGTGTTCCTCGCGTTATGACCATTCCAGACCCCCGTGACCTCCGTAGCTCTATATATAGAAATATCATCTTACATGGTAGTCAACGTGTTCGTCCTCATGGTGTTCCTCATGTGACCTCTCCTGTCCCTCGTGACCTCCATAGACTTCCTCCTGACCTCCATAGTTGGCCTCCTCGCCGCCGTAGCTGACCTCCTGACCTCCGTAGCCTCCCTCGTGACCTCCGTAGCTCTCGTAGCCCGCGCGGGCCGCTACGACGAACAGGGCTATTAAGAGGGCGCTCTGGAAAGGAAAAAAAATCTATTAGTATTAGCAGGAAAGCTATTTGATATCCTAGTCTGTAGATAACATTGAAATTACATATTTAACTATGGTAATTGTCCCCTGATTTAAAAAAAATATTATTAATGGTTCATTTGCGGGGCTTTTACGTTGGGTACATTGATATGATTACAATTTTTTAGTGTTAAAAAAAATTCTTTCACTAGCGGTTTACGATTGGATAGAATTTAAAATTTGAAATAAATAATCCCAAAACACGTAAATGCGTTATACTTTCATAAGACCAAAAACGTCCCGAGCGATCTTACATTTTAAAAGATATATATCTCTCTTCCTCTCATGCAAACATATGTATTTTTCTTTTAACCAGAAAGAGAACGAAATAATGCTTCTTATTGTCTTAGAAATATGAAAGCTATCTTGCATGGATATTGTACAATCTCGATCCAAAGTGACTGTTTCAGAATTTATGCGCGAAACTGAGGCTTCCGTATTGTGAGGTGCGAATATATTGAACCAAGTAGACGGGTTAAGGCTCTGCAACCGGGCCCGAAAAGAATAAGATGGAGAGATACGAAATTACGAATGTTAGAGGAGAGCGCTAACATTTACAGCAACAAAATCGATGCGAAAATTGCGAAAATGTTTAATAAAACACGACTCGTTTAAAATAGAGCAAATATCTCACGGGCATTATCTTAAACAGCATGTAAAGAAACACTGTGATTTTTTTCGTACATATAACTTGTAAAATAACTGAAACAAACGTGTTAATAATAATTTTTGGAGCATACTTTGCGATTTTTTTCTATCGAGGGAATTTTATATAATTTGCGTTTTGGCGCGGGCAAAGTCTAGATATTATCTTCAAGAATAACATATATTTTTTTAAGAGCTTTAAAACTTACCGTGTTTAAGGGAAATATGTAATAAATCGGTACAAATCCGGGTTGCGGGACCTTACGTGAGTTTTAAATTTCGAATTTTTTACATTAAAAATGTCCACATGAAAATGGCGAGGAATTGGCGAGTTTGCTACATAATTTCATGACGACAAATAGGTCCTTATGCCTAGGGTGTCGAGTAGGTAATCTTATATAGACTAGACCCAGAAGTTCGCAGCAATCAAGTTCCGAATATACATTTTATGAAAAGAAGCAATGATAGGCAATTTCGATGGGAGAAGGCATCAGAAGAATAATTGTTTACTAGCTGGTAAAACTCTCAGGCGGAGTTTTGATGGGCTTCGCCATATTAAGTAAAGTTCCCTGAGGGTGGAATTTATTCATTTTTATTAAAAACAACAATTTTATATATATAATTCACTTTAAATAATTTAATTGTTTAATTTTGACGCGAGTGGATTGAAAGATGTTTACACTGTCAAAAGAGTATTGTTGTATTGATCTATCTTTTTATTGATATATCTTTACAGTTTATTTTCATTTCCCCCCAAAACTCGCCTATTTTTTGGTTATCTGGCGTTCTTGAGAGAACCGTTAAGTCTACAGATATCAATCTAGTTTTAAATGAAAGCTAATTAAATTTACGACAATTTTATATATAACATTTGACGTGGGATACGTGTTTTAGAAAATATTTTACAAAATAAGTGACCATTTCGAAAAAATTTCACTTTTTGGAAAAAATGGCCTATTTTCGAAGAACTGTATCTTGGAAACCAATGGCTGTATATAGCTTGCTTTGGTCTCAAATTGTAGCAAATTTAGTCTACTTTTTTCATTTGACATTTTTAGTCCTTCTTTAGAAAACGTATAGTCCTTCAGATTATAATACTATCTGATTATTTAAAGTTTGCAGTATTATATTTATTAGTCGTATGTATAATATTAAGCGATGTGCGTGTAAATATGTAATTAGGAGAAATAAGCTTTTTTCATTTCTTTGATAAAATCGCTAAATTTTTTAGTCTTACATTCATTCCTTCTTCTTTTGATGGAGAGTATAAGATTGTAAATGTAATAACAATGTTTTTGTAGTCTGTTTTACCTATCTGTTCAATGCTTTTATTATACGGTATTTACCTTTAGTCCAAATAAATATGTCTTATGAGTGGAATACAAAAGTTCCCAAATTTATAATGATTAGGTTTTTATTAAGGATGATCTTTTTTTACATTAACTGCACACAGGACGCGCCCTGAGGAAAATAATTTCCCTGAGGGCTTATGTCATGCTTGAGGATGCTCTGTTGAGAGTAAGGAGTGAACATGAGTCTCGAAGAGACCCAAGTTGTGGTAGGGAGGAAACACAGAGGCCGGCAAATCGTACCACAGCCGAGCTGTTTAACTCAAGAACGAGTCGTAGAAGCGACCCGTCCTAGATAGATAGATACTAGATAGGAGAATGTATAAAACGGTCCGCCCATTTTTCCGTCGATGAGTCGAAGAATCGATGGTTTTTTTCAGGTATTCTGCCAGGACTGCCAAACTCAACTGTGGTGCGCACTTGCGATTTGTACAGGGTTATTTTTTTTTTACACGAATACCGCACAAGAGTCCCAACTGCTCCCGTCTGGAGCCAGTGGGACTATGGCATCCCCAATTGGGGTATGTTGTGAGGCTGAAGGTAGGGGAGGGGAGGGGGGGGGGGGGGGGGAGGAGATAGGGAAGAGGAAGGCGGGGAAGTACCTTGCTATTCAGATCTGGTCCCCAAACACGGCAGAAGCCATTTCAAGCAACGTTTCAATTCTGAATGGTGGTCTTACACCAGGGCGATACTGAGAGTATCTTCCACTCTGGAACGTGCCGCAAATAATCTATATATTATTTTTAATGAATAAATTGTGAAATACACAAATCAATCAAATAAAATTCATCTGCCACGCCGGGATTCGATCCCGCGATCTTCGGAATGCTAGTCAAGTGCCTTACCGCTGCACTACGCCGGCCGTCTGTATCTGCGTTCCCTGGTTCCCCTGCGTTCCCCTCTATCGTTAGCTATATTACGTACTATTAAAGTATCTGCGGGCCCTGGATGTTAAATAATTTAACGTTGAGTTTTTAAAGAACTAAGAACTTCGTGAAAACCTATCAATTCCTGTTTTTTGTTATTTTAGTAATGCCTTTACTAAAATACTTTTATAACTTTACAACAACTATAAGCTTTTTACTATAGTATTTCGACATCAAAACATTAGTGTTGGAATCTTACAATTCGTAAGCTATTTGTCGAGTTCTCGAACAACGTGTATAATAAATTTACTAGACCACAATTCAAGTCTTGGCTACGACAGCGATCCATAATAATTCAAATTATTTATGGTTATGTATGTATAAAGCAGGAAGTTATTGGGTGACTGTTTTCTTCCGTAGGTCCGTTGCGCTAATCGAGATTCGACGTCAACTGGTCTGAGATCTCAGGAAGGTATTGGCAAGTCAGGCACATTAATCACTTATCTCTTCAGACTTGACATTTCCATGGGTATTACACTAACAGAAATTACCTGGTTGACGTCTCTTTGAGTTGTGTAATTCTCGTGAAGCTTGACAGGCTAAAATCTATATATGTATACTTAATGTATCGCGCTGGTGAAAGACCAGAATTCGTAATCGAAACGTTGCTAGAAATGGCAATAGCCGTGTTTTGTGATCAAGTCTGAATGCCCCAATTGGGGATGCCATTGTCCCACAGACTCCTGGCAGTTGTGATTCTTGTGCGATGTTCACGTAATAAATGTAAGCTTTATTTAAATGCACTACTACATTATCTTGAGTTTGAGTTTATTTATTACTTTATTTCTTTTTTGTTAATTTTTAATGTTTTTCCCTACTTGCAGCGCTGGCTTGGATCGTGTTGTAACAAGCTACGACTTCATCTTCTTTACATAGTATAAAATGAAGTCGCTCCCGCTGTATGTGCACTTAGATCTATTAAACTACTCAACGGATTTTCATGCGGTTTTCACCAATAGATAGAGTGATTCAAGAGGAAGGTTTATATAGTAGAGAATAGTCGATAAATTCAATGATTGAATTCAGGCAGCGCGCAGTTGGCAAGCGGGCGGTGTGAATTTTATATGTATGAAAATTAACAGATGGCGTTGGCTATAAAGTTTGGATAAGCCACAGCAACGTGTGGCCGGGTATGCTAGTTTTGTATAAAATAAAAATTGAAACATGCAAATTATAATAATTTTATTAATACAAGGAAAATTTTGAATAATTTTAATTTAAATTTTTAAAAAGAAAGACAAACATTCCCCGGTTACGAATAACCCGACAATCTTTGAAATTCTCCTACTACCTCCACAGTAAGCCGATGTTGCTTGAGTCGTGATGAAGGACTTAGCCAGCCGAGGAATCGAACGCGGAACGCCTGGGTGGGACCCAAACGCGATGCCCACTCAACCATCGACCGGTCCGATTTAAGTAAATATGCATATTATATAATAATATTGATTCAGTAATGATGAATATGATTAACCCTTTAGGCTAATTAGTTCGCTTTTCGGACCACTTATATGTATAGGTCTCTTATAAATAGTTGTGTTGTTCCCTTACTATCGTGGTTAGAAATACTCGTATGATCTAATCTAGAAAGACAAATCGCCACGCTGTATATTCATATCTAATACACGTTTATAAACGAAAGGTCCGTCTGCAACTTCAAAAAAATTAAACTCTGGGAATTTTTTATTAATTATTTTCACGAAAAACGTCAAAAAAGTGAGATGACGATTACGTTTATAATACAATTGTCTGATGTTTTTTGTTATCAGTAATTTTTAAGTTAGAAAAACCATAATTTGAGCCATTTAAATTTTTTTTTTTTATCTTTGCAACAAAAAAATTATATTTCTAAAATTACCTATATTATGTTTATTTCGAATTATCAAATTTGAAAGCGTATTTTATCAGCTTCTAAAAAAAGTTTTTAGTTTTCGGATAAGCACAGAAATATTCCGTTTATTGCAAAGCCGAAATATTTTTACCTTCTGACATTTTTGCTTGACTTGATTTAACTTTGTATATACGTATGTATCTCTATATTTAGGTTTGAGCTGTTTGTCTCTTACAAATAAAAAAAAAAATTAAAATTAAAAAATAAACCAAAACAAATATGGCCGAGGTCTGTCTGAAAGGGCCTTAAAAAACGATAGTAATAATATAAAGATAACAAGGTAAAACTTTTATATATGCTAACTATTTTATTAAAATGAATGCTTGAATGTATTTAGAAAAAATATATTTAAAAAAGCTTACTAAAAATATTAAAAAAAAATACTTATTACACTCCAAAGTAAAAATGAATAATAAATTAAATTTACATGATTGAATGTATGACATTTTTAGCAGCCGAGAGATCTCTTATTAAAAGGTTTTTCTTAAATCTTGTATTGAATACCTAAAAAATTATACAATATTCTTTTCAACAACCAAAGTCACAATGAAAGAGAAAGAGGCCTTTTTGGCCCGGAGCTCTGTTCACTAATATATCAAAACTCGGAAGAATTGAATACCTGCACAATATTGTGTATGAAGGGACCAAGGAAAGTATTCAATCTCTGTTTTCACGCCTATACTCTTCCATTGTTGTGTCCAGCAACCTATCACAACGAGTTAGGTCCATTGGCCAATGCTAGATTTATCTGTCTAAAATTGGTGCGTTATTACAGAATCGTGCATTGCAAGATGCAATGGCAATTATTCTTCGTTGCAACGCTTCCGCCTTTATAAAATCACTTTGCATTTCCACTGTTCGTGTCCGACTCGGACTGTTCTCTTTCGAAAGCAAACTTCTCGTTATTTTGAATTGAAACGATTACCGGTTATTGCAAAGTAGTCGTTACTTTGTTACCGTAACTATTATCTTTTTAATGCTGTGATGTGTGCTTATATTGCGTAATGCGGTGGTTCTCAAAATTGGTGGCGAGGCAACCACATTTTAGAAACAATGTTTATTGAAGTGACACTTCTACAGCACGGCTATACACGGCTAATATAAATTATTAGGATTTCGGATGAAACGGAAATGTCGATTACTTAAAGCACCTGCGACGTATCAACTACGCTCATCGGCCGCTTTGATAATGATGTCACTTTTAAAGGCTACTATTGGTTGAGATACGAAACGGAAATTACGCAAGGTCTGCGCTCATTGGCCGCTTTGATAATGATGTTACTTTTAATGGCTCCTATTGGTTGAGATACGAAACGGAAATTACGCGAGGTCTGGCTCATCGGCCGCTTTGATAATAATGTCACTTTTAAAGGCTCATATTGGTTGAGATACGAAAATGAAATTACCCGAGGTCTGCGCTCATTGGTCGCTTTGACGATGACCTCACTTTTCAAGTATTGGTAAAGTTTTGATAAAGTTTCGCTTCTATCGCGTGTAAACTGCACTCGATTTTTTTTGCGACTCACCTAAGGGAACGTACCCATACTACGTGACACGTTTAGGGGGGGGGGTCTTCAAAATGTCACGCTCCATACAAATGAGCGGCGAGTTGCTTAGGATTTTGGTCACCGGGGGGGGGGTTAAAAATTGCAAAAAGTTGGTCACGTAGTATGGGTACGTTCCCTAAACAGATTTTGGGATTTTCCAGCCGCTTCAGACGGTTTTAAAAATCATTCAAGTAAAAATTTGTGTGCTAAAAGAAGTAGTCAAGTTAACAAAAGCTTTATCGAAATGAGTACACTCAACCCGTTGTTCTTGCCATGTTTTTCTAATATTGATTGTCCGTTTGTTCTTTACCTAAGTCCACATCATATTTAATCCCTGCATTAACCCTTTCAGACCGTGTGTTTATTTGAAAACATATATGCATATCATATTGTTTCCCTCACAATCTAGAATCTAGAGCAAATTTAAATTGTTGGTTTGCGAGCTATTTTTACATTGGAGTTCAGGCGGTAGCCATTTTTATATTTTGAAAGGTGATTTTTGTGTTTAATCTCGACCCAATTTTTAAATCAGATTGTTTTTGTTGATGTAAGTTTTGAAGTAGTTTTTCAATGTTCAATTTGATGTACCTTTTTTAAGTGTTATATTTTTGGTATGCAGTTTAAGATTTAACATTTTATGTGAATCTAACCTTTTGAAACCCGCCGTTCTTTCAAATCAAAGTAGCAATTACTTCTAAACTGTTGAAAAACAAAACAAAAGTTTTCAAATAGGTTACTCCACCAATCAAGCGTCAAATAAGACAGTTTGCCAGTTTTAATTTAGGCCTGAAAGAGTTAAATCTCTGATCGATTTATCTCATTGAATACATTCATTATTCAGAAAGTAGACAAAGTAAGCGCCGTAGGCGAAAATTGTGCTCAAATTAGCGTGGTTTTATAATTTTGCTTCCTTCCTTTTTGATTATTAGGACCGTTTTTTTTTTTCAAGCTCTTTGAACTAATCGATGACTTCTTTGTTGAACCTTATTGGAAACCAATTCGTCTTGTCGTTTTGCGAATTTATTAAATAGTTATTTTCTAATTGAATGTTATAATATTATCTTCAAGGAAGTTATTACAAGTATTTTTTTGCATTTTGAGATACTGTAAAAAAAATCGAGGATTTTAAATTGTCACCTATCGTTAGTTTAAACAAATTTTCCGACTCAAATAAATATCAGTACAGATTGAGAACACCTGCATTAAGATGTTAAGTTATCTTGCACCCGAACAATGAATTACGTAAATTGATTGTAATATTTCAATTTCTGTTTCCTTTTGTGGTCCAATTAATTTTGACGAATTTAACAATAATTGAGATAGCCGATGATATTGCGTGTAAGGAAATAAATATTAATATTTTTTAAAACACTTTTCTTAACTAAAATTTCATGAGAAAAAAAAACGAAATTTTGCAGACATTTTGAACGTTTTTACATAACAATAGAAAACTTTGTACGAGATAGTTTTACAATGCATTTTTAATTAACAGATATTGAAGAATGTATTTTTTTAAACTTACTATTATGCGGTTGATTTACCATGGGTAATAAATTTATTAAATACAGGGTGTAATTCCGGAGAAAGCTATTGTAAGGAGAAGAATATTGGGAAGAAAATGGTGGGGAAGTACCTGGCTGTTCAGATCTAGCAAACACGGCTAGAGCCATTTTAAGCAATTTTTCAATTAATTTCCTGGCTGTTCAGATCAAGTCACCAAACACGACTGAAGCCATTTCAAGAAATTTTTCAATTAAGTTCCTGGCTGTTCAGATCAAGTCACTAAACATGACTAAAGCCATTTCAAGCAATTTTTCAATTCTGAATGGTTATCTTTCTCTAGGGCGATACTGAATGTATCTACCACTCTAATAATCCGGATATCTGTTTAAAGTGATGCTGCTAAGTATTGAAAAAAAAAACAGAGTGTGAAAACAGGACTACAAAGCACCGCACAAAGAGGAGATAGATTATGCTAACTATTCTCCCGCAGACTAAATCTTATGAATCTCTTTTTAGTGTCGCTGTTAACGGTGCTAAAGAAGTTTTCACTTAAAAAATAAGTGTTTTTGGATTAAAAATTAGATCGCTCAGAAATATTTTGGATGCTTTAATTAAATACTGCGAGTGGAACACATATGTTATTTTGAAATAATTGAGTATTTTGTGATTAATCTTTTTACAAGCCCAGAAAAAATAAAGTTTCAGGACTATAAAAACTGTAAAGTTAAAAATCTCCCACTTACCCTTTTGATTGTGGTTTTATTGCATAATATGGAAAATTAAATTCTTTAGAAAATGATCGTAAAACATTTCAATATTTATGCCTGAACTTCGAAAAATAATTTAGCTTTTTGGCGATGATTGTTTCTTGAATAAATCAAAACAGGGAATTTTAACCTTATCGCCATCTACATAAGGAGTGTTATTGTTAGCGGCCTAGTCCTGATTTAAAATTTTGAAAATTTTGAAACTTTATTCCGAAATATGGTGAAGTTAGTGCAATCCAGCACACGCCATGGGAGGTAAATCGAGAGTGTATTTTGTTCGGAAAAATCTCTTTTTCAGTGAATGACCCCAACTTGTAGTACTTTCCAGTTGGCAGAACTCCTAAGTTTCCCTTTCTTCGTGCCACACATAACATTATTCCAATAATAATAATGCTATATCGTTCACTTTCATCTGTCTTCTGGCACGCCATCCTAACTGTTCGACTGTTATGTATTAGGGTCTGCAAAATCGGTTAAACGGTTTACCGGTTTTTTGGTAAATTTAAAATAAAAATAAAAAAAAATTTCAATTTGGAAGGCGGGTATTTTTACCGCCACCCCAGGAACCTTTTATTGGATAACATTGATCATCCTAAGTGGTTAGCTACGTTTGGTGACTTGGGTTCGCCGGTTTATGGGCTGAGATTTTTCTAGGTCTCGGCGGCGTACGCGTTTGATCACCTACTGCGTGATCGGGAGATACTAGTTATTTTTCTTTTTACATGAACTCCACACAGGAGGCCCTGAGGAAAATAATTTCCCTGAGGTTTTTTTAGGGAAAGGAAGGAGAGGAGAGTTCTGGGAAGGAAAAGGGTTTAAGGGGTGGGTAGGAATCTGGGGTTCAGTGTGTCCTGGTCATCAGATCTAGAAAACCTCAACCCATTAACCCGGGCACCCCTGCTAAATCACCAAACGTAGCGAACCACTTGGGGTGACCTATGGCAGAGGTGTTGGTTTTCCAATGAAGGTTCCCGGGGCGGCGGTACACATTCCCGCCTCCCAAATTGAAAACTAGTTTAGGGAGACTTAACCAAGACCTCTTCAGACGGAATCTCTCGACCCTTCGCTTTGCACCGCAGTGGGAGGGATGATTTCATACGTCTGTCACTCTTGGATTCATTGACTCTTTGATTCCTACCAATCCCTTAGAACTTTTTCCTTCCCAGAACTTCCTCTTCTTCCTTTACCTAAAATACCCTCCACACAGCATCCTCAAAAATGACACAGACTCTGAGGGATTTTTTTCAGAGCCTCCTATGTGGAGCCTCAATGTAGAACAAATATGCTGATTATTCGGTAAATAATAGATTTGCCGTATGCATTCTTGCGGCTTCTTGATTACAGTAAAACGCCATTTATATAAACGTATTTAAATGTAAAATAATTGTCTTTTTAAATTAACATGTCGCACGAATGAAGCGTCAGTCACGTCTCTTTGTGATTTGTCTTATATGAAGTTTTATTTATTATAACTTTCTTCTATCTTAACTGACCGATCTTAACTGTATTACCAGTTTACCGCTAAATGCGTTTTTAACCCGCTTTTTAAATTGGAAACAGTTTCACATATTGTATACACGAAATATAAACGGTACAAATGTCTTTTTCAATGTTTTACACAATTTATATAATTGACAGAAATTAATTGAAAATAAGTACTGTCAAAATGGCGAATTAGCTTGTATGTGCACTATTAATGCCAACACACGTATTAACAGTGTTAAAATAATAGTGTGCCTAAAATTAACGGTAAAAATCAGGAATAGCAAAATTCATACATGCAATCTATAAAAATAAAATTTTCCGAAACGCACTGGCTCCATAAATAACTTATTTCCCCAGAAAGTCAAAAATTTAGACCATTTCTAATTTAAGCAGCTCATAATTTGAAGAATATAATGGCAAAAATACCCTATGTTTTAGTAAAAAGTTTTTTTACTACAATACACGTATTTTAAAATTTATTTTTATTTATCTTTTGATTTTGACTGAGAATTGAACCTTCCTACCCAGTAGCTGGAGTCAACAACACTATCAACCACGCTAAGTCTCGATTGGATTACACTGACATTTATTACATATAAAGTGCTTTAATTTAAGCGTGTGTGCGTGATTGCCACCAAAAGTTGATTAAATGCATTGTGATATCGATAACGAGTCTATCCGCCGAGTTTCAGCTCGATCGGATGTCGGGAAGTGGTTTAATTTCCACTTCCAAGATTCCACTTCATTCAAGAAAACAAAATCGAAATTCAAATACATAGATAAAAATGCTTAAATACTTAGGTACTAACGACCAAAAATGGATCAAACATCAACGACCAAAATGGCTCAAATAAGCATTAATGACCAAAATGGCTCAAACAAGCATTAATGAGCAAAACGGCTCAAATAAGCATCAAGACCAAAATGGCTCAAAATGGCTCAAATAAGCATCAACGACCAAAATGGCTCATATAAGCATTAATGACCAAAATGGCTCAAATAAGCATTAATGACCAAAATGGCTCAAATATGCATTAATGACCAAAAAGGCTCAAATAAGAATTATATACTATTTTTGGTGAATAAAAGCTGAAGTATGCTTTATGCATCTAACCAGATGTTCAGTTATCAAGCGTACAAATCGAAGCATTGACTTCTGTCATCTCTTTTATTTTTATATTTGTATTTTAAGTAAGCTACCAAATTAAAAAAGGCGATTTTTCAATTAATTAGTTTTATATTTGTCTTATCATTTAGGAGGGTACCTACATTTTAATAGTTTTTCAAAAGTGGCTTCGTGGCAATAAAATAAATTATTCTATTTTTGAAAATGACATGTTTTCACAAATTTTGGTTTGCCAACTATTAAAACTTCACACAAAAAACATTTATACAGATTGAAATACTTAATAAATAAATTTTTCAATAAACCTCTCAACTAAATAATACAAGCGTAGTAGATTGCACGGTGCATGAAAAATTGGTATATCTTCAATAATAAAACAAAACTGTACATATAGAGAAAATTTTCCCAAATTATCGGATATTAAAAGTGTTGCCATCCCTAATTATTCAGTATTTAACTAAGTGAGTAGAAACGATTATGTACGGTTGGTACAGTTTCACTTTTCTGGGCCAATTTGTTACATATTGATGGTCGTAATGCTCAATAGGTAAATCACACCTTTCTTTCTTACGTAAACACATTTTCATTAAACGCATAGTAATCTAATTTGTCGCCCTTCATTATAAATAATTTGCCGTTGATAATATGATTTATTCGTAATGGCCCACCTATACCTATTATAAATATGCAAAAATTTTCACTGCTTACTTTTGGTAACGAAATATATTTATTTAAAGATTCTTCTAACCTACTAATTTATGGTTTTTCTAAATTTAATTTAACACAATAGGTCTAGAAGCTTGTACGCGTATAATTTTTATTGTTATATAATATTAAGAGAAAAAAAAACAGCGTTGCGTCTAATGCCACAAAACTTTCTTTTACAAGTTAACTTCTATCTGGTAATCGGTTGAGAGTGATTTATCAGTCGGTTTTTAAGAGCGTTTAACCAGCCAGCGGACGAAAATCCACATTTCGTCGAAAGTTGTTCTTCCGATCGTGCAGGGCGGTTACAATGAGAAAGATTAATTATTCTCCGTACCAGCTTTTTAAAATTATAACTCAATATCGAATTTATTTCAATCCAAATTAGCTTTAATTTATACCTTCATCCAAAAATGCTGAAAGGCGTGATGATATAACTATTAAAATAGTGTACTTTTGTAGCTATTTTTTGATTATAAGTATTTATCATTTTTCAATAATGTTTAAATTTAATAAGAATGTTAAAAAAATCTGAAATATATTAGTTTGTAAGTGCGCAAATAAATACACAAATGGACCAATTTTCGTCAAGAAACACATGTACGAACATATTTTTTAATAATTTTATTGAAACTAAAATTAAAATTCTAATACGTAACTCTGCTAGATAATGTATTGATTTATTTTACTGCATGATTACATTATTTGAAATGGGTGTGGTATAATACAAAAACTTTTTTGAAAATTTAACAAATCTGCCAACGACCTATGGAATAACCTTATTATACTAAAAATTTAAAAAAAAATCTAAAAATTTATTACATGTCTTCACTAGATAAAAGAACAATCTTTCGAAATCCATTTATAATTTTTTGTGGAAAAGAGTCAATACGTCTAAAAACTTTTTTGAAAATGACGTATTTCCGGCTTTCTCTGGTAATGCCCTCTTAATAATTATAATAACAGTTGGATAATTAATGTAATGTAATATTTTGAAAAACGCAGTATAATATTTTTGCCAAACTTTTTTCATGAAATCTTGGTTTTCATTTCCTTTGAAATTCTGCCCCTCAGTTTAATTTGCTCGTTTTTGGGAACAGCTCATATAGGTCTCATAGAAATAGTTGTATCTCCCTTACTCACAGTGAGAAATATGATTTAAACAGTGTTAGAAAGGGAAAACACCACGCTTTATATCGAATCTAGAAAAATTTAAATGTTCACCAAAGTTTACCTCTATTTGAGAAAAAAATATGAAACTTCGTGATTTTTTATTATTTATTTTTTATGAATGACAAAAAGTGAGTTGACCATAATGTTAAAGTACAATTAATTCGTCAATTAAAATTCTATTATCAATAATTTTACTTAGAAAAAACGTAAGATGTGCCATTTTTAAAACTTTTTATGTTTGCATTGAAAATTTGAATATTTCTGCAATTATATGTTTATTAAAAATAATAATAAAATTTGAAAGCGTATTAATTACATCACCTTTCAATAACAGTTTTCAGTTTTTGGATACGCTCAGAAATAAAGATTGCATTTATTTAAATTTTATTGCAAAGCGGAAATTTTCTGATGTACTCACAGAATATGTCTGAGCCAAATGGGTTGAACAGATTTAAGTAGATGTTGGTTTTAGCAACGTCTTATTGGACTGGAAGCTCTATAAAACTTGAACAGTTTTATACCCTACTTTTATAATAGTTTTTAACGTTTATATTTTGAATTTTTCTTTTCAAAGCAAAAGGATATTGACGAAAAATGTGTAAGACCCTAAATGTTTATCATTTGAATTTATTGGTTTCTAAGATTAAGCCCACATATTCCGAATTTCTTCCGACGTTTTATTAAAACTTACTTCACTTAAATAGGTACTTTAAGTTTTTAAGCGCTTAAAAATGTATGATATTTTGATAATCTCATATAATGTACGTTTGCTGAGTCCAAAAAGTAATTTTTTGATATTCCCCCGTACAAAAAAAAGGAAAGTATGCCCCGATTATAAAAAATATTTATTTATTTATTTATTTATTTATTTATTAATCATTAACGCCCTTATGGGCTTTTACACATTTACATTTTTATGTTTTAGAACATACAGGTGTGTTTAAAATACAAAGAAAATATAAATAGTTTTTATACATGGTAGGTACATATAAATAAAGCTGGTTAGTAAAAAGTATAGCATTATACAATAAAGAGAAAAAATCAGTTTTATATGTATATACGTATATAACAAATAATAATAATGGTGAGTTTTTTTATATATGTGCAATTTATGTGTTGAATACAGAGCGAAGTTGATTTTAAACAAAAATACATACTACCGACTTGCACCGCACTAAAATTAATATACAAAACAAAAACAAAACAATTGATGTGAAAAGTTTACAGTGTTTTCTTTAAATGCTATGTAAGACCTTAGTGGAGAGATTTTTGCTTTATTTTAAATAAGTCATGATCGTTATCATTATGCTCTTTTTTAATATTTAGCGTGCTTCCAGCTTCGTATTTAAAGATCTTTTTTTATTACGCAACCCTTAAACCTTTTTCCTACCCAGATCTTCCTTTCCTTAAGGACCCTCCACACAGCATCCCCAAAGATGACACAGGCTCTGACGGAAATTATTTTCTCAGGGCCTCCTGTGTGGGGTTAATGTAAAAAAAAACTAATTTTCAAACAATCTTCGTCTTTTTGAACGTGTGCTTTCAAGTTACTTAAAAAAAAATCAAAATATTTTCACTTTTTCAACATTTTTCGGTATAATTTCAAATTGTTAGAAAAATGACCATGTTTAATAATGCTACGAAAGCTCTGGTGATAACGCAGCCAAAGCTTTTTTTATGTAAGTAAAAATGTGTATAAATAAGAGATATGTATGTTTTAACATCACGTACACTAACGAAAATTCTGCAAAAAAAATTGGATTGTTTCCGGGAAACAAAAAAATTCACATCGTTAAAACAATTTCACGATTTGTTATTTTTATTTTCTGCGTTTTTGTATGGGATATCGCACTCACTCGGATAGGCTGCATTTTGCTGATGCTTTCACTGAACTTAACGGGGGAACAAGAGAACCTCGACCTGTGGAGTCACTGGGCTGACTGATGGTGATCTGATGTTTACCCTGGCTTTTATACCAGCCGACAGTACCCCCTTTCTCCGATGCATACATGAAGCACAAACGTTATCTCACTGCGGATGTTAGCAGTGCAGTATGGAGGTTTTTCAAGGATAGTTCGATTGTTGCTGTGATTCAATTCTGTTTTGGGAGGCAGTGAAGTAAGTCGATTTTTAGTCTTTTGACAACCTATTTCAGTTCTCACAAAAGGTCTACATAACTGCCTGGAGCCAGTAGATCTACAGCATCCCCATTTGAAATTGTTGATGTGGTGTTTTTTTTATTTTTCGAGGCGTATAGTAAGTCGAATTATGTAGTTTGTTTTTACTCGTGCGAATAGTATAGCTGCCTGGAAGCCAGTGGAACGATAGCATCCCCAATTTTTGGGGTAGGGCAGGAGGCTGTGTAAAGTGGTTTAGTGAAAGAAGTGAAGTGAATTAATTTTTGGACTTTTTGTTTATAATATGGTATAACTGTCTGGGGGCCAGTAAAACTATGGTAAACCCAATTTATTGTTCAGAAATAAAGTGTTAACTGTTAAGTTGACATTTGTCACATAAGAACGGGTCGTTTCTACGACTCTTGAGTTCAACAGCTCGGCTGCTGAACGATGTGCCCACCTCTGTGTTTCTTGTCTCCTACAACATGGATCTCTTCAAGACCCATTTTCACTCCTTCCTCTCCTCAAAAAGACCCTCCACACAGCATCCCCAAAGATGACATACCGCCCTGAGGGAATTTGTATAGCACAGGTCTCCTGTGTGGAGTTAATGTTAAAAAAGTGGAGTGAAGGAAGGCAAATGTTGGAAATTTCCTGGATATTCAAATCTGGTCGCTAAATGTTGTAGGCCCCAATGAAGTGTAGCATTATAGAGCGGTTAATTTTATCAGTATCCCCCTGGTGAAAGATAGCCATTCTTGCTTGCTGATCTGAATTTCCAGGTAGTCTCTCCCCCATTTCCTTCAGCCCAACAATATACCACATTTATTGGGAATGCCGTAGTCCAACTGGATTCGTACACTTGAGAGACTAAGGACCCTAGTGCTGTGATCACATAAAAAAGGGGTAGGCCGAACGGATGAACCGCTACACTATTCTGTCTTGACACATTAATAGCTTCATTATCATTAATTCTTGAATTATTCAATACAGCTGCGTATATGTATATCCATTTCTTTCCAAATATTATTATTATTATTCCCTAGTCGATGTTGTTTCCCAATAATGGATTACGACTTCTAATTGGATAAACATTTTTTGGTTGAGAGAAAGAATAATTGTCGAGTTCGGTAGGAAGGAATGCGTACATTTTACGAGTTTCACTAATTCAGAACAATCGAATTCTGCATTTATAATTTCGTCTAGCAATGTTAGATCATAAATAATATTTCGTTTTTCTGCCAGAGTTAATTTGTTTCAATTCTTGAAGCCACCGAACAGATTTTTCCTAGATATTAATTTGAAAGAAAACTAATGTCGTCAATTTATATTGAATTTTCAGACCTGCTACTTAAACCATCAGGCGTCTGGCATTTTCTGTCAGAAGGTAAAAATATTTCAGCTTTACAGTACAATTCAAATAAATTGATAATAACTTTTCTGGACGAATCTGAAAACTAAAAACTGTTTTTGAAAGGTGATGAAATACGACTTTTTCTTATTGGAAATAAATTTGAAATATAACATTTTTGAATTTTTTACCTTACGTTTTTTCTAATTAAAATGACTGATAAAAATGCGCACATGGCTTATTACACAAATCTATCTATCTTCTTCTTTATCTTTATATCTTTATCTTTATGTCTTTATCTTTATTATTATTATATAAATAAAAATGAATCGCCGAAATGTATGTACGCGCATAACTTTCGAACGCCTGCGCCAAATTGGATAATTATTTTTTTTGTGTGTTCGTTATTGTCAGGACAAGGTTTGTATAAAACTACTGGTGAGCTCTGGCATTATAAAATTTGCAATAAGTTGCACCCGAGCTGTTTGAAAACTGAATGTATGGAATGCGGGTGGAGTGATGGGAGCGCTAGTAGGGGGTTCATGGGAAAAGGGGAGGGGAATCAGGGAAGGGGGCGGGGAACCTGGGAGGGGGGAGGGGAACTCGGGAGGGCGGTTCGCGGTTGGGGGAAGGGGGGGAGTGGAGTAGGGAGAGGGAAGGTGGAGGCTAAAGGGGGACGGGACGAATGGGAAAGGACACGCAGGGAGAAACAATTTCTTTATTAAATGGCATAGCAACGCATGCCGGGTAACGGCTAGTTTATTATAAAAGCTATTATCATGTTACTTTTTCGTGTATCAGATAAAAAAAAAATTATAAAAAGTTTCGTAAATTCTTTTAAATTGCGCTCGAAATCTTTGGTTACACAGAGCTGTACATTTTGATTCTTCTGTGTGGTTGTTCTTCTTTTTAACCTACGTAACTTGTACCACTCTGTCACATTTTCACCCCCCCGTCACATTTGTTTTTACTGTAAGTGGATCTCAGAGGGGAAATTGTAGCAAGGGGGGAAGGAGGCCTAAAATGCCTATCGGGGGTGATAAACACCAGCTGCATGTATACCTATTTCGAAAGACAATCCACGTGACAGAGTTGACGTACGACATAAAAGTTGTAGGAGACAAGTTTTTAGATTTTTAATGTTTTATTAAACATCATATAAAATAATAATCGCTGTTACTTGATAGGTTATACCTTTTGGAATTTAAAATAGCTTTCTATTTTATGTCGTCATTACATTTTTTTGTAACATTATAGAATATACGCAAGTCGAGGTGGCAGGAGACAACCGTGATTTTTATGAAATACACTTTTACCACGAGGAGTTACAACTCTGTCACGTAATTTTTACAACAAAAATATAAACACATATTATTTTAAAACGCACACAGTCGTTACGTCTTTAGTATACTTAGTAGATTTTAAATTAATTATAAAATAATAATATTGGTTATTCTGTTGAATTTTTCTTCAATCCCTGGTGGAGACAACTTTACGTAGGTTAAAAAGAAGAACAACCTGTTTACTTTTAGATTTGAATATAAAGCGTAGTGTTTTGCCCTTCTCACTGGTTAGATCTTATTTCTCACCATAACAGTAAGGGATACCAAAGATTTATTTGAAATCTAGATAATTAGCCTGAAAATTTATTATCATTTTCAGCAAGACTAAGGAAAATTTGAGCTTACTTCGGGCTCCAAGACAAGCCTACAGCACATTTCTAATGGGTTTTCAGTGGTTGAAGAATTTCGGTTTGGTTCCTTGGTTGACGATTTGTGTGGCATGCAAACTATGTAAATATTTGAATCAGATGATAATATATACTTAATGCGATTTGTGGAGTGAACTGATGACGGGCATAATCGAGATGTCCATTTTTAAATAGTGATCGATTGTCGTTATAATTACTTTAATTATTTTTTTAACCTCTCATACTTTGGACTGTGTGTATTGGTGCATAAGCTGTGCACACATTTCCGATAGACACACACGTCCTTCAAAACGTCACTTAGAAACTAATTTTTATCTTGATTACGCGTATCTACATGTATTTTGTAGAATACGACAGTTAAATTGTTTTATTTGAAACGCAATATTTTGAAGTTTATCACACGGCGTCCGGAAACTCGTAGTACAAGCGGAAAACTGGTGAAAAAATCACATAGAGAACCCAAAAAAACGATAGACTTTTGAAGCCAGTTCTAACGCTTCGACGCTTTTTAAAATACCTACCTTGAACAATTTAACAATTGATATTAACCTTTTAACGACTGTTTTTTTCTTCTAATGATCGGAAACATCGGACTCGATTTACTTTTACAAAAAAAGTTAAACCATATTATAATCGTCTCCAAATGCCATGTACATTCACTAGTTTCCCACTTGTACTACTGAGTTTCCTGAGTTTCCTGTGTATATTATCATATATGCATTGTCTGTGCGAATAATTTCCTCCACATTTTGTTGTTAATCCTCCACATATTGCGCTAAACAACAGGCCGATTGGGTTAATCGTCTTTTAATGATCATTTACGTGACGGAAACTGTCGATAAAAGGTTTAGAAATGCGATACGAGGTAAGTAGTGATTTAGTAAGGGGACAATTACCATTCTGAACCCAAGTGAAACATTGGGAAATAACTACCACGTATAATCCTTTATTACCTTTTTTATAGAAAGACAAAGGTTCCCGGGTTACGATTGCCTTGAGTTAAAGCCATTTCAAGCAACGTTACCATTATATTTGATCATTACGGTGTGGTATATTTGGAAAGGCGATACTGAGAATATCTGAAAATATCTACCAAAAATATCAGAAGGTCAACAAATTTCCACTTTGCAATAAATTCGAAATAAGTGGAATATTTCTGAATGTATCCAAAAAATAAAAGGCAATAAAATACGCTTTTAAGTGTTTTTTTATTAGAAACTAGCTGGTCCCGGCATGCGTTGCTATGCCATTTAATAAAGAATTTTTTTCTCCCTGAGTGTCCTTTCCCATTCGTCCCGTTCCCCTTCCGCCTCCCCTTCTTCTCCTGCGTCCTCTTCCCCTCTTGTGTTCCCACTCCGTCACCTCCACCTTCCCTCTCCCCACTCCACTCCCCCCCCCCTTCCCCCGTCCCGCGACCCCCCCTCCCGAGTTCCCCTCCCCACTCCCGAGTTCCCCTCCCCCCCTCACACGTCCCCTTCCCCTCCCGCGTTCCCTTTTCACCTTCCACGCCTTCCCTCTTCCCTTTCCCGCTCTCTCATCCCGCCAACCCTCCTCCCGCGTTCCATATATTAAATCCCAGTACATTCAGTTTTTAAACAGCCCGCGTGCCACCTTTTACAATTTTTATTCAAATTTCCATTTTTCATGTATATTAAATTTGGTACCTAACATAGGTACTTATTTAAAATATCTAAAATTCTTGATTCGATTCAAACTATTAGAGGAGTACCTACTTTAAATAAATTTATCAACTTAAAGATTTTCAAAAATAGTATCCTGATTTAACAATCATTGTTTTGCAAAATGTCATTCTCAAACACGCGAACTGTCAAACGTGCGATAGTCGTTAGGTTTTCTGAAATTATCCAATTTTCTTAATTTTTCTCTCCGTAAGAACCATCCTCATACTTTAAGGAATATTCTAAAAAAAGAATTAGCGAAATCGGTTCAGCTGCTCTCGAGATTTGCGCTTAGCAACAAATTCAGCGATTCATTTTTATATAAAAGAAGATGAAATATCAATTTTTTTAATGCAAACTTGTTGAATTGCTCTCTTTACGTTTTTGCTAACTGAAATTACTGATTACAAAAAAAATACGAATATTTGTTAGTAAAGTGTATTATAAATGTTATTATCATCTAACTTTTTTTGTCGTTTTATAGCAAATCTAATTATTTCGGGCGTGTATTGACAAGTGTTCCATCTCGAATACTTTCCCTTTCTCGCATCGCTTGTCTCTTACAGGTTAGGTACGAGGGATGCTATTGGTTAATGAATGTGCAGTATGTGCACCCCGCCGCTGAGGGTTTACAGATGGCCTGACCGATAAAAGATCGTGTAAGACCACGAGAAACTTAGGTTGCCTTCCGGGTCTGCCGCGCAATCTTCGGGAAAAACTCTCTGGCAGGTCTGAGATACGTCAGCTAACCCAGAGAGAACAATACTTGTTAGAAGGTTTTAACGAGTGGTTGGGTTACATATCTACTGTTATAGTTTTGTTCTATTTTACGATTATTGCACTGGGTCACACTTGCAAATTGATTGTACCCACTCAATAAAGACTAATTGTGTTTACCGTATAAAACTGTGGATTTTATTTCATTACAACCGCTAGAGTTTTGAAAAAAAAAATAGTTATAAAAGATTCATATAAACGTTTCATAGTTTTTTCTCAAATTGCGGACGGAAATTTTGGTATAATAAAGATGCTCATTTTAATTTTTCTGTGGTTAACTTCTAGATTCGAATATAAACCGTGGTGTTTTCTCTTTCTAACACCGTTTAGATCATATTTCTCACCCTGACAGTCAGGGAGATACGACGATTTCTATAAGACTTGTGTGAGCTGTTCTCTAGAACGAACAAACTAGCCTGAGGGGCTGGTACATGCTATCTGCTGGTTTTTCTAATGGTTTTGCATAATGAAAAGTTAAATAAAAAATTATATTATGCATAATAAAACGTTCATCTTAGTGATCTGCATCGGCGCACTATTACCCACCATAAGAGAGTAGTATAAACTTTCACGAATTACGCATAAAGCGCGTGTGTTCTTAAATAATTTATTTAACCGACCGTCAGATAGTTTTTTAATGGCGTAACAGTGCTTGTGCCAACATTGGGTGTTAGTTTTCACTCAAATAGTTTTTCAATTAATTTTATTAAAAGAATCAATTTTACAGCATTTTTAGATAATTTTACAACGCGTAATTTTGACTTACATACCACTATGAATGAACTGAGTGGAGAAATGTGAATCATCACTAAAACACAGAAAAAGCCCTGTAGGCAAAAGTTTTTGTAGGTTGGAGGACCAAAGTTTTCGATTTTTATTCTTCGGACGGTTATTATCCCAACAATATTTAGACGTATTTTATTATTATTTAAATTTTTATTTTATTTATTATTACTTTATTCATTTTTGTATTTCATTTCACAAGAGCGGCCCTTTTTGTACAGATGTAAAAGCAGGGCCATCACGTCCCCACAGTTTCTACCCAGGGTTTGTAGGAAGGTACTTATTAGATGTGTAATATTTAATGAGTTCACACGCATAATTTTCATTAAAAAAATAAACGAATAAAATCTCGTTAAATATGCTTCTGAGTTGGTTTCATTCTGAGTTGTCCGGTCACCGTTCAGAATAGCTGTCGTCAATATCAATCTGGGACTTATGATCTATTTGATTATTGTAGCTGCGCTGAATGATTTTAAAAAGTATTTTATATGAAATTTGGGGGTGGCTTTTAGCAGTGAAATAAATAATGGCGAAAATATCGATATTTTATGAGTATAAAGGTCACCATTTCTTTGAAAACTCATTTGAATTGTATTTTTGCATGTTGGGTATGTATTCAGGTTTGTGTAGAAAAAATAAAATCAGTTTATATTTGTATGAATATACTTTTTGACAATAAGGAACTCCAGTAAAAAATATTATGACTTTAAAAAAATATGTTCATACAGACCAATAAACGGTGATTCTGAATATATAAGTTTTTTTTTATAATATTAATCGTAGTGTTTGTAAAAAAAATATTAAAAAGTGCATTTTTTAACGTCTCGTTAAAATACACTGTAAAGTTGGTACGGTTGAATGGTTAGTGCTGACGTCACGCGTCACCAGTCATTGTATCACATTGTATTGAAATCAATTGACATGTAGGTATGGCACAAGCCATCAGTATTAACAACATTTCATGTTATTCTTTATTTCGTACTGTTTATAGAGATTTTGTTGTAGTGTTTATTGAAACAATATTTAAGCTTAAATAATTCAGTATCAAAAATAGAGGTATCTCTATTAGTTTATCTCTATTATTTAAAATATTGAAAAACTACTGCACAAAAAAATTATGAATGAAAAAAGTAATGCTTCTTCTAGGGAGAATACTTCGAACAACGGAACAACGGATTTCAAAATGGCGGCAGTAGATCAGCTGATTGCCCAATCCCATACTAATTTTTCCGGAGTGATGACGTCACACGATTTACCATATTTCCGGGGGGTCTCGAAAAATTAAAACTTTGACAATTATTTTAACTATTAAAACTAACTCTAAAAATAAAAACAAAAACGCAGTTATTTAAGTTAGAAGGTCATTATTCATAAAAAAAATAAAAAAATTGGACTGGAGTTCTCTATTACTTCCAAAATTGATGATTTTTTAATCTTTTTTTTTTAGTTAGTTAACTATTCTGGACAAAAGCTTCTTACGATATTATCGCGTAATATACATGAATAATAAAATATATTATCTGGTAACCAGAAAACAATAGCTTTGTTTTTATATCAATATTTGGTAAGTTTTCAAAATACCATCTCACTTTCAACAGGTTCAGAGATAAAAATTAAATTTTATGAAACCGAAAATTTTGACTTACAACCCTTTTCTACGGGACGTACGATATATCATTGTTCGGTTTTATCATGTCCGGTTACCGTAAGAAACAGCAGGACCAGATCAGTATTTCGAAATTCGCCCGTTTATCTCGAGAATATATTTACTATGGTACGTGTAATGACCATAATTGAAAGAAATTGTTACGAGCGAGACGTACCGTTGGCGAAATTGATTACTTATTATAAACATAATGTGTGTGCGGTTACTTGTTAAGTGGTCTATTATGACCATGACAAATTAATTAGTTCTCGATTTATTATGTGGTTGCAATTGTCTCCAGAACGAATTCACCAATTAGTGACATGAACAATCAAACAACATTCAGGTGGTTTATACCAATATTTCTATTCTAACACCGTACAAGAGCGTTTATGCTGAAAAGAAAGAAACGCCCGATTTTTGCTTAAAATCAGTTTGTTGTGCATTTCATTGTAATATTATCGTTCTAAAAATGCTGATTTTCCACTTGCACGGGTCAAAATATTTCCGCCTTACAATAAAATCCAATTGTCAAAAATCAAAAACTGTTTTTGAAAGGTGATAAAATAAGCTTTAAAATTTTATAAAACAAAATAATAAAATTTTTGCATGCAACATAAAAAGTTTTAAAAATGGCTCACCTTTCATTTTTTTAACAAAAATTATATTGATAAAAAATACTTACGTATTTTATTTGATAAATGTTTTATAAACGTTATTGTCGCTTAACTTTTTTTTGTTACGTGTAAAAATAATTAATAAAAATTTCCCAAAGTTTTTTTTTTTGCAAATTGCGATCCGATGTTTTGGTTTCATAAAGGTCTACATTTTACTTCTTTTGTGGTTAACTTTTATATTTGAATATTAAGTGTGGTGTTTTATCTTTCTAACACGGTTTTTATCATATTTCTCACTCATAAGGCCCGCGCACACAGAGAGCGGTCAGGAGTTCTGAGTTCCGCGTTCGGCGTTCATTAGAATGTACCGAGTCTATAACAACAACGCACACAGCGGGCAGTCGGACTGCGGCGGTCAAAGCGGAACGTCGCGTTCTAAGATTTCTTTTACCGCCGAGACAGGGAACGCCGCAATGTCTGAGGCTGCAAACACGGAAAAGTTAATTGAATTGTCTATAAATAACTAAAAATACTCTAATGTCTTTTCTTATCCTTAATAAATAAATATATACTCAAAAATACAGCCAGCCTTTCTTTTGATGAAACACAGTTCCTCCAGTTAGTATTTTGTTTTTCGATATCAGGTTTTATGATGCTTATACAATTCATTAAAACTATTAATCGACATTCGAAAATAAATATAGAATCGTTGTTCATCTTTAAGTAAATCCTGAAAAATACTTCTAAATTCGCCTTGTTCTTCTCGCGTTGTGTTGATTGGGTGCACCCAATACTTCCTTTTCTTTTTAGAAGCTGCTAAGCTCCACAAGAGCAATGATTCTTCATCGGATGATGAACTTTCTAGTGACATGTTGCATGTGCAAAGACCCAAACGAAACTAGAACGCGAGAATTTGAACGCCGCTTGTGTGCGTTGGAACTCTTGAGCGGTCAATGGTCACTATTCTCGATCCAAAATAAGAACAACCCGTGGACGCGCATGTCTCCGCCCCTTCTCCCCACTGCTTACTAGACGAACGCTAACACATTCAATCCCACTATTTAAATAAATTGAATTATTTTATTAAATTTTATTTTATTTGTCTGACAAAAATTGACAACAATTTATACCTTTTAAATAATGGTAGCGGTAGTATTACCAAATACATATTGTACTTTATGTGGCATGAGATTTACCAAATTGGCTGAGGAATTAATCCGAACCTTAAAATATCATCATTGTCATTAAAAAAAAAACCTCAGATGATTCAGTTGAAACATTGAAAGCCAGCGAATCATCGTTGTTGTCTCCGAGGTCATGAACAATAATATGATGAACATTCCAAAATTATCGCTTAGTACCAATAATATGTCGAATAAAATTACTCAAATACTCTGTTGTAACTTTTCCGATGCATTCTTACGTGGGTGTTCTTAGGCATTTATTTTGAAGGAGATATTGTTTACTTTAACATGTTATTTTATCATCGACCATACCAATTCGCTTGTGTTTAATTCGCAATGTTAAGGAAGAAATCGGAACCCAGTTTTGTTGGCTTCGCTAGCAGTGACATTTACCATATACTTATTATTTATCATATTACCCTCTGTGACAGCTCTCCTCTTTTGTTCTTTGTAATTAGTGATAATGTATTTGAACATATCGGCTGATTACCCATTTTACTACTGGGTCTGAATGGGTTAATTTTTTGTAACGCGGATACACCGGACGACGGTCAACGGCATACTGAATTTTGGGCGAAGTGATTGGCGGCAGCCAAGGGCCGGTGAAGGGACCGTAGCGGGGGGAGTGGTATGCGCAGTACAAACCAAATTTTGTACCATCGCGGGTTGTTCTAAATGTGGATAGAGAATAGAACGCAGAACTCTGACCGCTCTCTGTGTGTGCGGGCCTTTATAGTAAGGGATACACAACGATTTCTATGAGATCTGTATGAGTTCTTCCGAAAAGCGAACAAATTAGTCAGACATACAGTGTGGAGACTATGGAGTCTATACATATATAAATAAAGATGGTTGCCCGCTGGTTGGCCCCCGATATTATAATTATTATAAATTTACAAATGTCAAACCTAAAATCTACTTCAAAAATAACTTTAATAATAAGTTAGTATGGATATCAAATATATTTAATTTTTTAATTTATTTATTTTTATTTTAGCGACTATATAAAATAATTGTACATACAAAATATAATGCTGAATTTAAGTATAAATATTGTACCTATTTCTTGTCCTCCTCACTAGAGGGTCCTGTGCCGAGGCAGTGGAGGTTATCCACCTCTTACCCGCCCTGGTATAAGTAACAGATGGTTACTCCTTCAAGGCTCTCGCAAGATTCTAATTTTTTTGTTAAACAAAGCTACATTTATTTATTTTGAACGAATGTAGACCTCCAGTGTCCTTGCATACGTTGTTAGTAAGCAGTATGCAAGTGCTTAACAGGAAAAAACAAAATTCAAAAAAAAGGTTAGTTCTTACTAAAGATAAATTAAACAGGGCAAAAGAAAATCTCATTCATGAGGCTCCATGAGGCGGCATTGCATCTGTAAAAACTATAATGGAGAACAATAGAGAACATAAGTAATACAATAAATCTCAAACAAATCAATTCGCAAGTACCAACAAAAAATGTGAATGACTTTCGGTCTGACCATAAACTACACTTAGCTTCCGTGTCCCTTAACCAACCACTCAGTGAAGCCACTCAGTGAAGCCTCAAAGAATGTTTACTGAATATTTGGGGTAAAATACCCGAAGACTAAAAGAAAATTCAGCGTTGGGTAGTCAGAGGCAGGACAAAGGACAGTCAAGGTCGTCTGATCAAACCTCAAGCCTGCACATGTCATTGGGGGAGGCGCAGATAGATTTGAGAAGGATCTGCAAAATTAATAATGTAACTAAAGATGAAGCAGGGACGAGATCCAGCACACCCCCATATGGGGATAGGGAAAAAAAATCTCTCTGCCTCTGTGCCGAGGCAGACTAAAGTTATTTAAATATGGTTTATTTGTCTTCTATGTCGTTTTTAGCGTCTTCGCTAGGGCTTTTTCATTGACCTCTTTCAGCCATATTTTTATTCTTGATTTGTATTAATTAGAATTTTTGATTAGTTTTGTCTTGGGAAAGGATGTTATGGAGTTTTGTTGCATTTGCATTTGTGGTTTCTTTGTCCGAATTACAGTGACGTTTTTTTTTACTTTTGGTAAATAACTACATAGACAAGTAGTATGTTTTTCCTTGATGCATTTGAATGAAAACATTGTTTTATAATTTTGTTATTCGGCAGTACATCCTCTCTGCATATCCCTTCAGGGACATTTAATAATATTTTGTGTAAGTAGGTATACCATTCTTTTTCAATGATTAAGTAAGAAGTTGTTAAAATTACACGTTTTTCTTTTATTTAATTCCATTTTAATAAGCTTTTCATATTAAATAGTTCTTCTGATTGAAGCTATTTTGATACCATCGACATTTAATGCACATTATCTTAAAAAAAACGTCGTCACAATACGTTATTTAAATTGCTAAAATATTTAAATCATGAAATTGTGGATTTCTAAGAAATAATTTTATTTGTGTTCTTACTTCTAACAATGCATTCCTGGATATTAACACACTTTTTGAGCGAACACTGAACGCACTTGTTTGTCAACACCACGTTAATGCATTTCAAAATGGTTTTATAATTATAACTTGATGTGTCTTTATTATGTGCCAGTGTTTCGCCATGTCATTCTGATGTTCTAATTTCCTCTAACAATATCACCAATTACTCGCTAAGAAAGATACCATCCGTGAAGTATGTGTGTTGGTCATGAATTCACTTCACATGTGATAACAATGTCTACATTATGTAGAGCAAAGTGTCTTTGTCATTTGATTTTTAAAAATAATTGCAATAAAATATATATTTTTTAAATTTCACTTTATTACGTATCTTTAATCTTTAATATATTAACTAACCTTTATTGGATTTTCACTAATCGATTTCGGTTCAACCTGAACCTTCATCAGATTTTCACCAACGGATTTCGGTTCATCCCGAACTTTCATCAGATTTTCACCAACCGATTTCTGTTCAACATAAACCTTCATCAGATTTTCACCAACCGATTTCGGTTCATCCCGAACTTTCATCAGATTTTCACCAACTGATTTCGGTTCAACCTAAACCTTCATCAGATTTTCACCAACCGATTTCGGTTCAACCTAAACCTTCATCAGATTTTCACCAACCGATTTCGGTTCAGCCTGAACCTTCATCAGATTTCACCTGATTTTTTTTTACATTATCTCCACATAGGAGGCCCTGAGGCAAATAATATCCTTCAGGTCCTATGTAATCTTAGATGCTGTGTTTTTGTAAGTAAAATAAGGAGAGGAAGTTTTGGGAAGGGAAAATATGTATATGTGGGGAGGGAAGTAATCTGGGGGTCAGTGTATCCAAGAGTGACTGACATTTGAATCCATCGCTCATTCTACGAGTTGAGAGTCCTGCTCAACCTCTACCTCACTCCTTGAACCCGGGCAGTCTTGCTAAGTCATCAAAGATTAGCGAACCTCTTGGGATAACTTATGGCAGAGGTGTTGGTTATCCAATAAATGGTTCCATATTACCCCCAAATTGCATTGATAATTCGATGATCTAAGAGTTTTTTTAAAATGTGAATAACGTACAAAAATCGTTTTGCCCCCGACTGCCGGAGCCAGTGGGACTTTGGTGTGCCCAATTGAGGTGTGTTATTTTTTTTTTACATTAGCTCCCCACAGGAGGCACCGAGTAAAACAATTTCCCTAGGGGCCTATGTCATCTTTGAGGATGCTGTGTGGAGGGTTTTTTAAGGGAAAGGAAGGAGAAGAAGATAAGAAGGGGTGGGTAGGAATGCGGTGCAAGGCGAAGGGTCGGAAGAATCCGGCTAGAGAAGTCAAAAGGCCTCCCTCAGTCAGTCTCCTCCGATCTAGCCCGCCACGCAGTGGTTGGGAAACGTATCCGCCACCAAGACCTAGACAAACCTCATCCCATGAACCCGGGCACCCCTGCTAAGTCACCAAACGTAGCGAACCACTTGGGGTGACCTGTGGCAGGGGTGTTGGTTGTCCAATAAATGGTTCACGGGGCGGCGGTACCCATACCCGCCTCCCAAATTGTAAATTTATGAGTTATGAGGCTAACGAGGTTAGGGAAGGAAAGGAGGTGAAGAAGAAGAAGGTTTGAAAGTTCCTAGCTCTTCAGATCTGGTCACCAAACACGGCTGATGCTATTTCAAGAAACGTTTTATTTTTAAATTACGTTCTTTCGCCTTTCACCAATGACCCACGTCGAGAAAACACAAGTCAGCGTTAAAAAATTAAGAGATAATTGGTTTTGTAATCCTCATCGGTCTCGAAGTAATTATATGCTCGATTCGGCTTCTCGATCGATATAGTTTTTTTAATGATAGTAGTTCAATTTTTTTCAATGTGAATATATTGTAAGTTCCTCTATGTCCAAAGAGAATAGTACTAATATTATTCCTTTATTTACCCTTCCCGTCCCTTACAACATATTCCAATTGGGGATGCCATGGTACCATTGGATCCAATTGGGTGGGAGCAGTTGTACAAATACTCCAGTATTGTCTTTTAAACATCGCCCACTTAGTCTAAATATTAATGTCTATAAAAAAACTGTTGATTTCTAATTATCCAACGACTGCTGCTATCTTATAGCTAGAAATTTCTTAAAACTCTGACATTTGTCAATATTTTCCAATTTTTTTATTTCGTTAAATTTCAAATTGTATTCATTGTAATAGAGGCTATAACATAACCAGTATTTAAGTTTCTAATTTTTATTCAACAATTTTATAATCTGTCTTCGCGTCTAGCATTTTTCTACAACTTGGAGAGACAGTTAGTAGATAGATACACAATAATATATTGTTCGTCGAAGAAGACACCGCGTGCCATATTGACTTGTGAGATGTCTAACTTTCTGACATTGTCTCGAGAGGCTGTGAAAACGATCTCCAACGACAGATGATATATCACCCATTGAATATAGAATATTTTATTTAGTCACTACCCAAGTCTGGGCGTTGCTCGGGCTTTGCATAGTAATTTTTTTCTTATTTTGAACGTCAAGTGTGCAAAATTTCTTGTATTTCTTGGGCATTAACTATGTAACAATTTCTAGACATTTTGTTTTTTAAAGAGTTTTATTAAATGTACATTTGTTACTTAAATTTAATTTTTCCGCGACCGGTTTCGATACAACCGTATCATTCACGAGCAGAATTAAAACTAAGAAGTTTTAATTCTGCTCGTGAATGATACGGTTGTATCGAAACCGGTCGCGGAAAAATTAAATTTAAAGAAGTTTTAATTCTGCTGGTGAATGATACGGTTGTATCGAAACCGGTCGCGGAAAAATTAAATTTAAGTAACAAATGTACATTTAATAAAACTCTTTAAAAAACAAAATGTGCAAAATTTCACTGAGAAGTATCAAAATTCTGCTGTTTTTTGCGCTGAATTTTCTTTTGTCTTTTGGGTATTTTACCCCAAATATTCAGTTAACATTCTTTGAGGCTTCACTGAGTGGTTGGCTAAGGGACACGGAAGCTAAGTGTAGTTTATGGTCAGACCGAAAGCCATTCACATTTTTTGTTGGTACTTGCCAATTGATTTGAGATTTATTGTATTACTTATGTTCTCTGTTTTATGCAGGTGCTTGCAGGTTTTTACAGATGCAATGCCGCTTCATGGAGCCTCTTGAATGAGTTTTTTTTGCCCTGTTTAATTTATCTTTGTCTTACTAACTTATTTTTTTGCATTTTGTTTTTCTTGTTATATTGCTTACTAACAACATATGCAAGGACACTGGAGGTCTAGATTCATTCAAAATAAATAAATGTAGCTTCGTTTAACAAAAAAATTAGAATCTTGCGAGAGCCTTGAAGGAGTAGTAACCATCTGTTACTTATATCAGGGCGGGTAAGAGGTGGATAACCTCCACTGTAAAGAAAACGGGAGGGGGTGTTTTTCGAAATTTTATGTAGACAGACCTTTCTCTTTTTGTAGGTCAAGTGTCCAAATTTCATCGATCTCTGAATAAAATTGTAGATTTGTATAAAAATCAATGCCACACCGTCCGCCCGTCACAGACATCCCCTTTATATAGCATAGATTTATGTCATTGGATTTGGAAGAAAACTGTTGTCGTTTTTTACACAATTTACGCAAGACCCTTTCACGGAACTTTTAAGGGCCCGCAACTCGGATTTCTACCGATTTATTACATATTTCCCTTAAACACGGTTAGTTTTAAAGCTCTTAAAAAAATATATGTTATTCTTGAAGAAAATATCTAGACTTTGCCCGCGCCGAAACGCAAATTATATAAAATTCCTCGATAGAAAAAAATCGCAAATTATGCTTTAAAAATTATTATAAACACGTTTGTTTCAGTTATTTTACAAGTTATATGTATGAAAAAATTCAGTGTTTCTTTAAATGCTGTTTAAGATGATGCCCGCGAGATTTTTGCTTTATTTTAAACGAGTCGTGTTTTATTAAACATTTTCGCAATTTTCGCATCGATTTTGTCGCTGTAAATGTTAGCGCTCTCCTCTAACATTCGTAATTTCGTATCTCTCCATCTTTTTCCTTTCTAGCCCGGTTGCAGAGCCCAAAAGTAAGTAAAAATTTGAGCTAACTTCGGGCACACAGACACCCCCACAGTGGAGGTAATCCACCTCTTACCCGCCCTGGTATAAGTAACTGATGGTTACTCCTTCAAGGCTCTCGCAAGATTCTAATTTTTTTTGTTAAACGAAGCTACATTTATTTATTTTGAACGAATCTAGACCTCCAGTGTCCATGCATACGTTGTTAGTAAGCAGTATGCAAGTGCTTAACAGGAAAAACAAAATGCAAAAAATAGGTTAGTAAGACAAAGATAAATTAAGACACCCCCACAGTAAACTTCTGTCGGTTTATCTCTTCCATGAATATAATTTATTGTACACAAATGTTCCACAAATCCAAGCAATCCCAGAATGGTAGCTAGATCCATATTCTCAGTATCGCTCTGCTGAATGACCGCCATTCAGAATCGGAAAGTTGCTTGAAATATCTTTAGCCCTGTTTGGTGACCAGATCTGAATAGCCGATCCTAACTTTCCTCGTTTCTTCTCTACTCCCTTCAGCCTCACAATATTCGCTAATTGGGGATGCTATAGTCTCCCTGGCTCCGGACTGTTGGGATCAGTTAGGACCGCTGTGCGGTACTCCCATAAGAAAATCTCATTTAACCACTCGGACCCACAAGCTTGTTTTCAAGCTACCTACAACATTGCCAGACATATTTTTATTTATTTTTATTTTTATTTTTTGCAGAAACAAACAGTACATTATTACATGATGGGAAATATTTACAAAGTTATAGAATTAATACAATAATTGGTACCAATGACATGTCGCTGTTATATACTTATATTTTTGTGTGATAAATAATACATTATACCTAAATTAAGTTAGTAACTTATTGAAGGAGAGGGGTGTGGGATAGTGTTTGTATGTGTGTAAATGAGGGTGTGAGAGAGGGTGTGTGGATGTGTGTGTTATGTGTGCGAGTTCAGTGTGCTAAAAATGTTTTTCTTAAATTGAGGGAGGGCACGGACATATGAATATATCTGGACCTGCCCTAAGTGATAAAAACGTATTATTTCCCCCTCCACATGGCGCCGGCTGTAGCTCCTCCTTGGAACCGGCTCGCTCCATGGGGAGGGGATATAGCCTCGCTTGAATCTAAAATGTGTGACGTCATCATTCTTGCCGTGAACAGCGAGAAGCTGACATCCATACATTTAACGAAATAACGGCAGCTTGTGCTATACAATATATCTACGTATCAATATGCACATAGCGAAAGTGGGCGGTACTCCAATATGCTCGGCGCTGGTTACAGGGGTAAGTAAATTATGAAACATTTGTAAAAGTGTTTTAACTAAACACGGCAAGAAAATATTGATATGTGTATTGGCGCGAGTCTTTTTGGAGCGAGCATTTGGCCTTAGCAAATAAGTTTTGAACGTGGCAAGCAATTCGCGCTCCCATGTAAAAAGGTCTATTCATTCAAAGCAGATTTTGCTTTTAAGAACTAAATGGTGATATTGTAATGCGAGATGCCTATATACTGTCAGATTGATTGTTCAACGAATGACAGTCATCTTTCCCCCCTTTGCTCTCCATAGTTTGGTTTTACCCCTCATCTGTAACTGCTTGTCTATCCATTTGGATGTCTATGAGGGAGGGAATCAAAAAATATATCGGTATTTGTGGTTTTTTTAATAGAGTTGAAACTTTGAAGGATGCGGGAAATGGGGGAGTTGGCTGCAGCGTTCGTATTATTACTGGTTGTGTAAAAAAGGTTAATATGTAATGACTAATGACGTATGAGGCGTACCTGACTTATTAATGTAATTATTTTTTGATTTACAGAACGACAATAATAATTGAAAATTTGAGTTGATCAGAAATTTAAACTCTTCTCATTTTCGCTCTTGGTCTAGGAGTTTTCCTGTATATATCGACTGTCCAGTTTATTAGTCAGACAACTCCAATTTTTAGGTTTTGAGATAATGAGGAAATATATATTCGAATGCTCACCATAAATCAAATAATATTTTCACGTTGCGTTTTGTACATTAAATACCTGTGCTATAAAATAACTCCGGGAGGCATAACGGTACGGTATATTAGTGCGACATTTAGAAATGTCCTAGTAGTGGCCCAGAAAACATCAAGATTTTGTTTAATTCACTACAACTCAAATTTCGATTTTTTGGAGATATCTAACTAATCAACGGTACGATCGTTATATTTTCAGTCTTACTAATAAACGTGTTTTAAATTTTACAAAACTGATTCATTTACGTATTAAGGGGGGTTTATCAGGTGTGTTAAATTTAAGGTTTACATTTATTAGTAAGGCTGTTAATGTTTAAATAAAGATTTATTTCAAAGGGTAACAATTATTATAAGCAATAATTGTCAGCCTGAAACACTCATTTACATTGAAAAATCTTCCGAGAAAAGATACTTGCCGCCAACGGGACTTGAACCCGTGTCCTTCTGATTGCCGGTCGGATGCTCTGACCACTGAGCTATGGCGGCTTATCAAATACCCGCCAAATAATTCAGTATATACTAGTGTTTCATTCATCAATTACTGCTTATTATATTTTTTCCACCTGAAAACAACCAACTTTATTTTTGCGAGAGAGACATTGTTAGTGTTAAATCCCTCGCTAGGTGGCGTCGAGACAAATTATGTCTGCATTTATTGTGCTATGCATAAATATCTTGTCCAAACGTTAGTTTATAAATTAAAAAAATAATAATTAATATTTGACAAGTTTAAGTATTTCCCCAATAAATGCAGACATAATTTTTCTCGACGCCACCTAGCGAGGGATTTAACACTAACAATGTCTCTCTCGCAAAAATAAAGTTGGTTGTTTTCAGGTGGAAAAAATATAATAAGCAGTAATTGTTGAATGAAACACTAGTATATACTGAATTATTTGGCGGGTATTTGATAAGCCGCCATAGCTCAGTGGTCAGAGCATCCGACCGGCAATCAGAAGGACACGGGTTCAAGTCCCGTTGGCGGCAAGTATCTTTTCTCGGAAGATTTTTCAATGTAAATGAGTGTTTCAGGCTGACAATTATTGCTTATAATAATTGTTACCCTTTGTGCTATGCATAAAAATCTTGTCTAAACGTTAGTTTATAAATTAAAAAATAATAAAGATTTATTTTTTTAGTTATGGTTATTTTCTTTATTTCTTCAGTTTTTAATTGCCGGTTTTGCCAAGAAGCTCATCTTTAATACCAATTAAATGATAATGTAAACAATTTACTTATTTATCAATTTATATCCTTTCCCGTGCAACATCTTTCTGACTGCGCAATCACGTAATAACCGGCTAATCTCAGGCAGATTAGGTACGATAATTATTACATCTTTTGGAGGCTAACTGCATGCATGTACTACGAATAAATAATAAAGGGTGTTTCACTGAGATAAAAGTTATATTTTTCGCTTAAAGTGTTCCAATTTTGATAATGTCGTTTAAGAGCGTTTAACCAGCCAGCGGACGAAAATCCACATTTCGTCGAAAGTTGTTCTTCCGATTGTGCAGGGCGGTTACAATGAGAAAGATTAATTATTCTCCGTACCAGCTTTTTGAAATTATAACTCAATATCGAATTTATTTCAATCCAAATTAGCTTTAATTTATACCTTCATCCAAAAATGCTGAAAGGCGTGATGATAAAACTATTAAAATAGTGTACTTTTTGTAGTTATTTTTTGATTATAAGTATTTATCATTTTTCAATAATGTCTAAATTTAATAAGAATGTTAAAAAAATCTGAAATATATTAGTTTGTAAGTGCGCAAATAAATACACAAATGGACCAATTTTCTTCAAGAAACACAAGTACGTACATATTTTTTAATGATTTTATTGAAACTAAAATTAAATTCTAAAACATGCGTTTGCTAGATAATGTATTGATTTATTTTACTGCATGATTATATTATTTGAAATGGGTGTGGTATAATACAAAATATTTTTTTTAAATTTAACAAATCTGCCAACGACCTATGGAATAACCTTATAATACTAAAAATTAAAAAAAAATCTCAAAATTTATTACATGCGAATGCTAGATAAAAGAGCAATCTTTCGAAATCCATTTATAATTTTTTGTGGAAAAGAGTCAATACGTCTAAAATCTTTTTTGAAAATGACGTATTTCCGGTTTTCTCTGGTAATGCCCTCTTAAATTCATTCGTTCGCTTGCTAAAACGTAGAAATATCCCTATGTCAACTTTGGTAATACTGTGTGGAGGAATTTTTTAGAGAAAGAAAGGAGTGGAAGTTCTGGGACGGAAAAGGTATGAAGGGTGAGCAGGAATTTGGGGGTCAATGTGTCTAGGAGTGACGGACGTAGCACCCGTTCTTCCCACTGTTTTACAAGACGATGGGTTGAGAGAGTATGGCTGGAGAGGACAAAAGATCTCCCTCAACCAGCTTCTCCAAATCCAGCCCGCCAAACAATAGGTGGACAACACCTAGACACCCCTGTTGAATGACCAAAAAAGAAAGAGTAGCGAACGACTTGGGGAGACCTATGATTATCCAATGAATATATCCCTATCCGCTTCCCAAATTGAAAAGCGGTCGAAAAAATACAAAAAAAGTTATAGGTACTTTTATTGCTTGATTTGAAAAAGATACGTAAATAAGCATTTGATGGAATTCGTTACCTCTGGACTCTAAGTGGGATATTGTTAGCTGCACACCACAGAAATTGGATAACACACTCTGGGAAACATTTACACACTTTTACTCGCGTAATTTAGCGCAAAACGTTGCAAATTCTTCAGAGATTTGGCTTAATAAGGGGATCAGAGATATCGGATCGTTTATGAAAGCTTCCCATGCGTATCACTTAGGTCCATTGTCTTGTGGGTGTTTGTCTTCTCGCCGACAGCAGCCTCCATTGTATTCTCCTTTCTCCCAACACATTACAGATCAGAAACTGTGCCTCCGACTAGACCGGTTTCTCGCAGACTTGAATTTGGTAACATACAGAAAATCATTTCTGAAACTTCTGAAAATAGAATAATGGTTTTCTGTTAAGTGCAGTTTCCTCGTGAGGTGATTCTATTTGTTCTTTTTTGGTCGTTTCTCCATTGCTGAGGATCGTGACCTCGACTGCAATTTTCCTAGAGGACAAGAGAGAGAAATAAGGGCATGGAGAGCCAAGGATATCGACGTTTTGATGAACCTCCTCGAGGTTTCAGTTTGGCAGCAACAAGTCCAAAATCTCTTAAAATAGGTACGCTGAATGGAGGCAGTTGAGTGACTATAAATAAAAATGGGACTGAATTGAAAAAAAAAAAAACACTATATATAAGTTAGATAACAATGAGGAACACTTTTTCAGTAATCGAAAATGGAAAATAATGCATTTTAAGGCGGTACACAATCCTAACAAATTTTGTTTGCTCAAAACTCACATTTTAATCATTTCCGGCGAATTGGTAACTATATTAACTTTTTTATTTCCATGCCGCACAGGGAATGCTAGTTGTTTATATTTTAGAATAATAAAAACAGTACCATACCATTAATATATTTTGCGTACAACGATTTTAAAACTTTATAACCCGTTTTTCAACAATAAAGTTAGCGGTAAGCACCAGATTTTATCTTTCTAGAAAATGAATTAATAACTTCGGGAGGACAACATGGAGACACATTTTAAATATTTGTAACACGTTCTTCAGAATTAATTAAAATGAACGCGGCAGAAAGGTCGAATCTCCAGGCCTGCTAGGGTGAATTCGACCGGACGTTCGTACAATACGCCGTGCCGCGGCGTATATTTGTGTCCACGCTTTCTTCACTTACGTCGTTAAGATTCCCACATTATTGAGTCTTCTTCTTCTTTTCTTTGATACGACAAATTCGACAGTAGGTCCGTCCAATACACGGGTCGCGTGTCACAATTTGTATACACGGCTTCTTTACTTACGTCTTTAAGATTCTGAATATATTTTTGGGTATATTGTCATCTTAATAGCTTTTTCGCGTAAAACATGGATAATTTGACGTCTTTCCTTCACGCTCTGTTTTGAGATAATAATATTAGATTCGTTTGTTTAGGCAGGTTTTTATTTTTTTTGATATTACGTTTTATGCAATTTGTGTACTCCACTATAATAATTTAGTAATGATAATTTCTTCGTCAGGACAAACGTATAATTTATTTTTAAATTATTTTTAATTAGCTGACCTGACGAACTTCGTACCGCCTCAGAATCAATACCTGTTCTGTTATAGCTGAATTAAATTCAGTCTTTTTATTAAGTTAAAAATTACACAATGAAGCAATTATCAATGCGCAACTTTCCGTTTTTTTGTTTTTGTCAGTATCAGAGGATTTGACGTTTTTGAATTTTTGAAATTCGCTCACTCTTATAGTATCTATTCAATATTACATTTATATTGTTGCTGCAGTCTTTCAAAATATAAGAATTAATTCCATACAAAATGTATGAGGAAAAGAATTTTTTTTTTTTTTTTTAAATTTTCCGATGTGTTAATAGCTATTCTGCTATTCAGGGCGGAGACAAATCCAACAGATCATAAAAATCGGTCCAGCCGTTCTTGAGTTATAAATGGTGTAACTAATCCGACATTGTTTTATATATTAAGATTAAACTTAAACTAAGAAACTATTTTTGTTTTAACAATGCTGGTTAAACTCAGTAAAATACGGAGAAAGCCCTACCCCAGGGATGGGTAACCTTTTCCTTAAAGTGTGTCCAAGACAATGCCCAATGTTAATCCCCCATGTTTTACTAAAATCTATGTGCCTCGTAATTTTAATATTATTATATCTTAGGTCGGGCTGTAACAAATGAAATATGGTCAAAATGGCCTTTGTTCTTAGACCGTACTTAGCTGGTACGTTGTGCTCGCAAAAAAGGATGCGATGGATATATTACAGACAAAATTATCGCAAGCGGTTGCAGATGATTAAAAATACGCGGGTAGATAATTATACTTCTTTAGAACGTGTTTGGTAATTAAATTATAAAGTAAGTGAAACAATGTCTTTGTTAGAGCCACTATATTTTATTAACGCCGACCGGTTTCGGAACGATCGTTCCTCACTAAGGGCACACATACACGTTTGCGGCAAACGTATATGTTTGCCCTGAGGAAGGAACGGTCGGCGCTAATAAAATATAGTGGTTCTACCAAAGACATATTGTTTCATTTATTTATAATGGATAACCACAATGTTAAGAAAAACTATTAATTAACTCTTACGTAGTCTCGCGGCTCGATTACTGTAACGGCATCTACGTTAGTCTACCAAAATATCAAATTGACAAACTTCAATCCGTGTTTAATGCAGCGGCAAGGCTCATAACTGGGGTTTCTAAATATTCGCATATTTCAGAACACATTCGTAACCTTCACTGGCTCAAGTGCCCTGAGAGAATCCAGTACAAATTGTGCCGGATGGTATTTAAATCAATCAACGAAATGGCCCCACCTTACATCTCTGAATTATGCGTCCCGGAAAATACCGGTCCGAGACAATTAACCCTTAGATCAGCAACTTCATCTGCTAAAGGCAGACTAATAGAACCTAAACGAAAGCCAAATACTATGTTTGGAGATCGTGCTTTCGGAGTATCTGGGCCCAAGGCTTGGAATAGACTCCCTCCGGAATTAAGATGCATAACAAGCCCAACAGAGTTTAGGTCCAAACTAAAAACCTTCCTTTTTGGGCTCTCATACCCGTAATTTAAATATACCCATTTGAGAGTATCATACTTGTATTGTCTGTGCTATGTCTTAATCACACTTTTCTTACTGAATTAAAATTACTCGATTCCTTACACATCAATCTGTCTCTTGACGAATCACATTTAGAAAGATCAAATCCTTATAGGTACTACTGCACCACCCACCTTTACATGTTGCTTTTACTTTCCAAAATACACTCGTCAAAGGATACATTACATATTAATATTAAAATATTTTTCAGGATTAAATAACATGTGTTCACAATAATGTCCTCTGCGTGCGAACTCTATCTAAATTTCTTTTAATGGACAATATACCTACAGTGTTAATCTCAAGCGACCTCTCAGGTAAGTATTGTCCTGTTTTCATTAAATTTTAGGCAGCATCGCGTTCATTGGTCAAAATATTGTACATATATTTTCGTATCGGTGATCAATGAACCGGTGTATGCAATTTTTAGCCATAAGTTGTTTTTAATTGTTTGTCTAGCATGTAGTTTTTTAGATTTTAGAAATGTATTAAGTTTGTACAGCGCCCTTGAGGTGATTTTTCACAAAAACGGCGCTATATAAATCATCCAAATATTATTATTATTATTAATGTTATAGCTACATTCAAAAAGTAAACCATAAAGTGCCTACGTCAGTTTTGATAATTTTATTTGGGTACCGGAAAGTACCTACTCTAAAATTTCTAAACTAACTAACTAACTAACCATCACGCCGTTTCCCCGCAGGGGTAGGCAGAGAGGACGGACCGCCAAACATCCCGGTCTTGGCACACATTCCTTGCCTCGTTTACATTCATACAACGTCTCATACATTCTCTTCTATTATTCTGACTCTTGACATGGCCCGACTCAAGTATCTGATTCACTTGGTCGTGCCATGTCTTTCTTGGGCGTCCTTGACTTCTTCTACCATTCACATTTGCGTCATATATTCTCCTTACACTCCTTTCCTCGTTCATTCTCTCTACATGCCCAAACCATCGGAGCGTTCCTTTCTTGATCTTACTCATCACGCTTACATCAGCCTTGCATTCTTTGCGGATTTCCACATTTCTCACACGATCATACATGGTTTTACCACACATACGCCTCAGGGATCTCATTTCTACAGCGTTCAGTCTACTTTCATCCTTCCTCTGCCAGTTCCATGCCTCACTGCCATACATCAGGGTAGGTACCAGTACTCCATTATGGACGGCTAGTTTCGCGTCTTTGGACAGTTTTTTGTTGCTGCCAACGGCGTTCAGTCCTCCATTAATAGAGTTACCTGCATTCACCCTTCTTTCAATATCTCTATCAGCCTTCCCATCTCTCGTAAACATACTTCCCAAATAAACAAACTCATCCACCTGCTCCAAGTATTCATCATTCACAACTATATTGCATACTGTTTTCGTACTCTCTCTTTCAAACACCATGACTTTAGACTTACTTACATTCATCATTAACTCATTCTTCATGCATACTTCGTTCATTCTTGACACGAGAGACTGTAGATCTTCCATCCTGTTAGATATCAGCACCGCATCATCAGCATACAACAGGCAACATACTTCTAGATTACTCAATTTCGCACCCAATCCCATCTCTTTCAATTCTTGCATACAATTATCCATATATAGATTGAATAACCACGGCGACATTACGCAGCCTTGTTTAACACCTTTTGTGATGTCAAACCACCCCGTAAAATCGCCGTTCACCCTAACACATGCAACGCTTCCCTCATACAGAGACGCAATTGCCTGTATGAGATACTTATTCACTCCATACTTGGACAATACCTTCCATAGCTTTTTCCTGTCAACTCGGTCGTATGCTTTTTGTAGATCTACAAAGGCACAGAAGAGTTTCTGTTTTTTTGCAAGAAACTTTTCAGTGAGCATACGCAATGAGAAAATCTGGTCCATGCATCCCCTTCCACTCATAAAAGCACCTTGCACATCCCATATTTTATCTTTTCCCAAAATTTCCCTTATTTGAAAGCTGTTAATACCTGTGTCAGGTGGTCTAAATTGACGAAATTGTAGCCTAACTTATGTAGAAGTCAACATTTTGATTGAGCATTTTTTTTATGTCAAAAACCCGATAAACAATCTTCATTCCCGGGCTATTCAGAAATTTGACATATCTACGCACTTCTAGCATTAAGCCAGCAGATATTCAGTATTTATATTTTCTATATATATTTTTTACACACAATAGCAGGAGTACCCGTCTTCGCTAAGGGAGTTGATATAAAATTGAATGACGTTTGAACCCACGACGGATCTTGCTTCATAATCCCATACCAATAGGTATCCCCTACCCATACAAAAAAGGCTTCGAATGGTCCACAATGTTCCAGAATATTCCGCAAGATTCGAGAGTGTTCTGGAATGATCCAAAATGATGTTCCCGATTCCCTTCTCCGAAATATTCCACAACATTCCAGAATGTCCGGGATATTCTGGAAGGTTGTGGAATGCTTTCGAATACTCTCGAATGTTCTGGACTATTCTAGAAATTTCTAGAGGGCGAAACTTCCAGCCCTTAAAAAGCACGCCCTTCAGGTAAAAACGGGAACCTTCTTCATAGCTACCACACCATATAACTCCCTTGATAGTACCGGGACTCGTTTCCGAGTTTTAGCGTGACGCATACTTTTGTACATTTTCTTTTATAATATATACTAGCCGACCCGACGAACTTCGTACCGCCTCAGAATCAATAACTGTTGAATTAAATTAAGTTTTTTTATTAAGTTAAAAATTACACAATGAAGCAATTATCGATGCCCAACTGTCCGTGTTTTGTTTTTGTCGGTATTAGAGACGGCGTTGTGTACGGATTTATATTTTTTGTGATTTTCTTACTTTTCCACTTACTTACGGGAATTTTTGAAAGGAAGCGGGTGCGGGTGCCGCCGCCCCGGGAACCATTTATTGGATAACCAACACCTCTGCCATAGGTCACCCCAAGTGATTCGCTGCGTTTGGTGATTTAGCAGGGGTGCCTGGGTTTATAGGGTGACTTTTGTGCGGGTCTTGGCGGCGGATGCGTCTGCCCACCTGCTGCGTGGCGGGCCGGATTGAGAGAGACTGGTTGAGGGAGGCCTTTTGACCTTTCCAGCTGGATTCTCTCGACCAATGGGTCGAAATCCGGCTGGAAAGGTCAAGGTAAAAGGTTAATTCCGGTCAGGGCAATGGTCTTGCACCGCAGTTGGAGGGATGGATTCACTCCCGGATACACTGACCTCCAGATACCTACTCACCCCTCTTGCCTTTTTCCTTCCCAGAACTTTCTATCCTACCCTTCCTTAAAAAGACCCTTCCCACAGCATCTCCTAAGATGACAATGATGATTACGTAAAAAAAAATACGTTTCATTTCAGAGATTTATTATTATTATATTTATCCTTTGGAGGGGTGCAGAGACATACGTTCACCGTTTGTCTCATTTTCGACTATTGACATTTAGTGTGTAAGAAAGAGGGGCAGCATTATATGATTAAGAACAAAAGCAAAACCATCAGCGCATTGACATTCGACGTTTTAAATTTTTGGAATTCATGCACAGTTAAATATTATACCTATCACAATAAAGCTGCAGTTCTTTCAAAGTATGAGAATTCGTTCCGTACAAAATGTATGAAATTTTTTTTTTCTTCATAACTTTCTTTTTCGTGAATTTTTCCGATGTTTTAATAGTTATTCTGTTATCCGGAGTGGAGACAAATCCAACAAATCAAAGATCATCAAAATCGGTCCAGCCCATCTCGAGTTATAAATAGTGTAACTAACCCGACTTTGTTTTATATATTAAGATTGATTAAGTACTCGACTTTTCATAATTTGCGGCCAATTCTTACTGTATGGAGCAATATTTATAATTTAAAAAAGTATTATTTGAATTTATTTTCGTCAAACGTTTGCCATCCATGCATCGGCGAAAGAACCCATAAACAACGGATGCATATCCAACTGGGCGTGTAAATCTAACACTTTACATTTCTATTTATATATCTCTCAGAAGCGTCTCATGTAAACATCGTTCACATTTCCATAAGTTTACATTAGAAACTTCGCAGTTTATTACGACTAAGTGTACGCGTTTAGTATTCTGATCCATTTGTACTGAATTATGTACATTTTTTCTCCTAGAGAAAGTGAGAATTATCATAATAATCTTCGCCCGGTTTAAAATCATTTTACAAATTATGCAACCTACGAAATAGTGTTACATATCTGATTGAACAAGTCTGTACATTGCGTACACGGGTGTTCAATTAAAACGGACAGTACACTATTTAAATTAAATGAAAACAAATCACTTTGTATAAACCACTTATTTATTCAAAATTTTCAATATGTTTCGAAACCAATGGTTAGGATAAAATGAAAATTTACTTAAATTGACGCCACAAAGAGAATTTGCGATTATTGAAGAAGAAACTATATAATATCTAATTTAATTGATAAACTAAAGTTTAAGACAAGATTTTTATGCATAGCACAACGGGTAACAATATAAACAATTATAAGCAATAATTATCAGAGCACCTGACCGGCAATCGTAAGGACACGGGTTCAATTCCCGTTGGCGGCATGTATTTTCTCGGAAGATTTTTTCAATGCAGATGAATGTTTCAGGCTGATAATTATTGCTTATAATAACATAATATCTGCCTGCTTGTCCATGATCAGTTGAACAAAATCCAGGATGTATGGGAGATGATTTTCATATTTTCACTCTCATGAAGAGTTCGCTTGGTGCTCAGCACTTCGATGACTATGAAGATCTTTAAAATTCTGTGACAGGTTAGCCATATTCTGTGACAGGTTGGCGGCTGATAATGTAGAAGGAATTTTGTATTTGGTGAAATGCTATGACAGTTGCTTGGATTTAAATGGTGATTGTTTTGAAAAATTGTGGAAAGTGTAGTTTTAAGAGGCACGTGATAATATTATGTCGACGGTCCCGAAGAATAATGTCGGATGTGCGATTTTGTTGTTTTGCAGTAGAGATGTGTAAAGTTTCGTTTCTTCGTTTTTACTGTTTTTGAGATCAAGAAATGGAGTGTTGTTTTAATATTTTGCATTTCATTCATAATTCCGAAATATAGACATTAAATCACCAAAGGGAAATAAAAATAAGCCAACAAAATGATTAGAAATTTTTAGCAGATCCGACATTGTTCTTCGGAACCGTCGATTTCTATCACTGTGGACTTTTTTTATTTGCTGGCTGAAGTCCCCGGCGATGCCCGGGCTTTAAACGGAGTTTTGAAATCAAAACTAGACAGTGACCTTCCTCTTGTTTTGAAGGTCACATGCAAAATTTCATCAACCTCGACATAAAACTGTATATTTGCATACAAATCAAATTCACACCGCCCGCTTGCCAGCCCGCTCGTCCACTACATAGACATTCTCTACAAATACCAAAAACAAACACATCCTTTGGACAAAAACACTACAGATACCAGGCTATAAAACTATACAATTCTCTTCCTACACAATATAAAACAACTAATATTATTGAATACAAAAAAAACATAAGAAACTGGCTACAATCTTTTTAACTTTTAATTTATAATTTTTGTCGAATTGAAGTCGATTTTGTATTTTGATTTTTATTGTTTCCCTTTTGTATTAGCAATTAACACTCTTTTGTTTTACTATTCACAATTTATAATTCATAATTTACAACTGAAAAATGTCCTCCACAACACAGGTGAACTCCTAGTGTGGAGGACAATATATTATACCTTTGTAATGTAAATGTACTAAGAATAAATAAATAAATAAAAAAAATATATATATTAGATATATATTTCAACCAATATACATAAAACCCTACTTGTAAAAACCACAAGAAAATCCGTTCAGTAGTTTTTGAGTTTATCGCGAACAGTCATACAGACGCGGCGGAGGGCTTTAATTTATAACATGTAGAGATAGCCAAATGGCGGAATAGCTTGGATTCATCTTCTTACAGAAAGATCTCAATTTCATTACTCCAGAGATCGCTCTTTTTGAGTGTTTGGCTATTTCAGAAAACAGATGCTCAGCTTTATGGTTAAAATTTCATAAATATTCTTACAAAATTCACAAATACTTTATGATCTTTATCATAACGAATATTTTCTTGCTCTCGAAGTTGTGTTTAAGGTCAACTATGTTAAGTTGCACTACAATCCAAAATCATGTGATTAGATCGCTTTGAAATATTTCAGAAACTTTAATTAAATTCTGCGAGTAGAACTCATTTTTGCCTTCGAAATAAACGAATATTTTTTTATTGGTCTTTTTATAAGCTCAGAAAGAAATTAAGTATCAGGCCTATAAAAACTGCTTTAAACTTTAAAATCTCTTACTTACAAACCCCTTTTCATTTACGGTTTTATTTAAAAATGATTTAAATATTCGTGCCTGAACTTCGCAACTTAAAATAATCCACGCAATTTGGCGATGATTTTTTATTGTGTGAATCAAAAGAGGCAACTGGTGGTGCATCACCTTAAGAGCGTTTAACCAGCCAGCACCCGAAAATCCACATTTCATCTAAAATTGTTCTTAAGATCGTGCAGGGCGGTTACAACGAGAAAGATTAATTATTCTCCGTACCAGCTTTTTAAAATTATAACTCAATATCGATTTTATTTCATTCCAAATTTGCTTTAATTTATACCTACATCCAAAAATGCTGAAAGGCGTGATGTTAAAACTATTAAAATAATGTACTTTTTGTAATTATTTTTTGATTATAAGTATTTATCATTTTTCAATAATGTCTAAGTTAAATAAGAATGTAGAAAAAATGTGTAATATAAAAAAGAAGGAAAAACTAAACCCTTTCATACACTTCCCCAAATGATCATCTAGTGAATCCACGTTATGCAATTGCACTATATAAGTATTATAAATACAAAACAATACAAGAACAACATGTCAACCTACTAGAGACCAAATGGGAATATAATTCACCGACTCCAGATATTTTCATATCAGAGGGTTCGGCTCTGTGGCATTTCTAATTGAACCTATAAATCCTACTGATCCCTCAATATAAATATTTAAAAAAATCTTTTGTAATCCTACATGTATTTAAAATTACTGCTTTTTGCATTTTTATATACAAATTCTTTGACAAATCTAATATGCTTAAATTTTGAATCAGATTCCTAGGTATTATGCCAGTGGCCGAAATAACAAATGGTAATATTTTTATAGTCCGAGAATGCCAAATTCTTTTAATCTCATTTCCTAAATCTGTGTATTTTCTAATTTTTTCAGAAACAGTTTTTTGAATATTACAGGAATTTGGAATAGCTACATCAATGATATAAGTTATTTTTTTAATTTTGTCATGTAAAACTATATCAGGTCTATTATGACTAATTGTTCTGTCTGTTAGTATAGTTTTATCATAATATATTTTATAAAATTCATTTTCTAAATATGAATTTGGTTCATATTCATAATATGGTACTACATTACGGCAATCAATCAAGTTATGTTTAATTACCAAACTTTGGTGAATTATTTTTAAAACCTGATTGTGCCTAAATGTATACTCGGAAGGCGCTAATATAGAACATCCCGATATAATATGTTCTATAGTTTCGGGAAAAGCCAAACATTTTCTACATAAATCATCAATTTGATTTATATCTTTGATTATATGCTTTCTATAATTTTTAGTATTAATGACTCTATCTTGAATGGCAAGCATAAATCCTTCTATTTCTGCGCTCAACTCTCCAATACTCAACCATTTGTTTGACGAAAGTTTGTCAACATACGTTTGGTTGAGATAATTGAAGTGTTTTGCGTGAATAATTTTATTTGACCAGGAATCTAATAATTCCTGGTTAGTATTTATAAGAATGTTGGCATTCTCGTCATATAAATTTAAAGGTGTAATATTTCTATCTGCCTTGCAAATTATTTTGTGCATTTCTGAGCTATTAGCTTTCCTATGGAAAAAATTTCTAAGCATTTCTACCTGATTGTGTTTCAAAGATGTTATTTTGACTACACCTCTACCTCCTAAATTTCTAGGTAAATTAATTCGTTCTATAGCTGAATTTGGATGATGGCAATTAAATTTTGTTAACGTAGTTCTAATTAATCGTTCTAAACTATCTAAATCTGTATTGGACCATTTAATTATGCCAAATGAGTACGTTAGTAGAGGTATTGCCCAAGTATTTATTGCTTTTACTAAATTTTTAGCAGATAGATTGCATTTTAAAATTTTTCTGATCCTAGTTTGAAATTTAATCCTAATATCATTTTTAATACTAGTGTGATCTAATCTATTCGATTGCGGGTATCCTAAATATTTATAAACCTCATCCCCTTTCATACTTTGAATTTTGAAATTTCTAAATATACCCTCGTCTCCATCTACAATTTTGCCTTTCTCTATATGGATAGTTTTACATTTATCTAAACCAAAAGTCATTTTAATATCATCTGAAAAAATTTTAACTACCTTAATCATTTTCTCTAAATTTGATTCAGAATTTGAAAATAATTTTATATCATCCATATATAATAGATGTGAAACTATACTACTCTCTCTTGTATTACCCTTAATTTTTATTCCAAACTTGCTTTTAATTAACATTTTAGAAAGGGGATTCAATGCTAAGCAAAACCAAAGAGGGCTCAATGAGTCTCCTTGAAAAATCCCTCTTTTTATTGAAACGCCCGGTACTACTATTTTCTTACCTTTTAAATTAACTAGCAAATCTGTATTCCAAAAGATTTTATTTAAACTAAAATTAAAATTGTAAAACATGCGATACCTAGATAATGCATTGATTTATTTTACTGCATGATTATATGATTGGAAAAGGATGTGGTAAAATACAAAATCTTTTTTGAAAATTAAACAAATCTGCCAACGACCTACGGTATAACCTTATTATACTAAAAATAAACATTTTTTCTCAAAATTTAAATCATGCGAATGCTAGATAAAAGAACAATCTTTCGAAATCCATTTATATTTTTTTGAGGAAAATAGTCAATACGTCTAAAATCTGATTAAAAATGACATATTTCTGGTTTTCTCTGGTAACAACACCCTCTTAATGAAAAATCTTGCCATGGAATATTTATATCAATTTTTTTGTGAAATTTGACTGGATAACTGTATTATTTGTTTTCGGGGTGTCGCTTTTATTGCCTTCCAGTGCATTAGTTAGTGACTGTTCTGCAGTTGAACTCTGTTTTAACGTGGGCAGTTAAAGAGAACGTTTAACATGAATATTGCGAGCTTATCAGAGAAATGGCACTGATGTAATATGTAGGTTAGGAAAATGCAGAGATACTAAAGTCGTCCAAATATTTATTGCCTTTTACATCTGATTCGCCAATTAAATCGCACATATTTACAAGTGTTACGCGATTACACCACAATAGTGAATAGTTTGATATTGCAACATGCTCTATATTTACCACAAATTGCAAAATATCGGCAAAATTCTTGAAAATCTTGGTTATAAATTGCAATTGACAATGCGGCGTTGCTATCATAACATTCTTTTCTCTCGATCTTATCCATCTGTTCGTCTTTCTATCTAGCACGGTTGATCGACGACTTATCATAACGTCGATAAATGAAGAACACTCAGTCTTTGGTGATTTGCAGTCATGAGAAGATTCCAACATTATCGATAAAATCTTTATTGATCGATCCCAGGGAGGGTGTCGGGATGAATTAAACAGACATGAATTTCACACACCTCTTTGCCAGAATGGCACATGGACGGAAATATCCATAGATAAAATTATAAAAGGAAAAATTCCACTCGCTGGAATTACACATGTCAAAAAATGTGTTTTTAAATAAGTTTATAATTCACTATTTGGGAGGCGGGTATGGGTACCGCCGCTCCGCGAACCATTTATTGATAACCTCTGCCAGAGGTCACCCCAAGTGGTGTGCTACGTTTGGTGACTTAACAGGGGTGCCCGGGTTTATGTTATGACAGAGGGAAATTATTTTCCTCATGGCCTCCGGGACTAATGCAAAAAAAATACTTCGGATAGAAAAAAAAAAAAAAGTTAGTTTTTATTTTTTTATTATGTAATCAATAATCAATAATTACACAGCAGAACCTGTTTAAAAATAAACTGTTTTTATTAATTTAATAATAATATTATTGATTATATAATAAAAATAAAAAAAAATAAATAAATAAAAATTAAAATGGAGTTCTACAAATTAAACTTGATAACAATAAACAAAAGTTAGGTTAAGTTTCTTTTTTTCCCTCTATGCGTAATTCTAGCAGTGTAATATTAGCAAGTGAAATTCAAGCCTCTGTAATTTTGTAGTATAACCCTTGGGGAGATACTTACTTAGTCAATAGCACTGTTCTTTCCATGACAGTGTGGTGGCCAATTTTGTCACAATGTTTTTGGTTAGAGTCCATATTTGCTTTCCGAATTTTAATCCTGGAAAAATCCGTCTATCTCCCTGTTTTTAGGATATAGCCAAGTTTGCTAAAGGTGGCTCATCCAAATCTTCTTCTCAATTTCTCTGGTCTGGTTTTCTTTACATAATCTCTGAACTTGAATCCAAGTAATTAATTGTATGTTCTACATTTTCTAAAAGCGTTCCTATGCTTCCAAAAATATTGTTTCCTTTGTTAGTTTTTAAATTCACAATGAACAAATAATAAGAAAAGAAACATCGCGTTTATTCAACGTTTAATTGTAATCTTTGATTAGGTTACAAAATGCACAGCCGGTGAATGCAAGGGCGAACACCTAACAGGAAGGCAGATTGTCGAGGAGATGAGTTAACATCCGCTACTGAGCGTACGTTCTAGTAACTAGGAAGATGATCTCGATTAGATTCAAGGAGTTAACTTAATGCATCTCTGATTTCTTAATCTTTTAGAATGGTGGTATGCGAAGGATTTTTGGTTGTCTTGTGTTGTTTTTGTTTTATCAAGTTTTAGTAATTGCTTTTAGATGTAAATAAATTTAAGTGGTTACAGTGAAACTTTGGGTGACCGGACAACTGAACAATGTGCAACGATCACTCCTTTGAAAAGTTATTAAAAGTGATGAAAAAAATGTCGCGGGCTGTGAAGGTGACTGTGAAAGGTTTTTTTTTTACTTATTGATACGACTGTATGAAAAGGTGAGTTTTAAGAAGTAAGGGTCGACCGAGATCTCGGTCTCGGTCTCGGCATTCTTGGCTACAAATTCTACCGAGAACTCTGTCTCGGTTCTCGGCGAAAAATCGCCGAGATTCTCGGCCATAACCGAGACCGTTGTAAGTAGGTACGGTATAGGATAATGGGATTCAAATTTACCGCGCGCATCCACATTCGTCTCTTGATGTCAGTGCGTGAGAGAGCTGTCGATTGTGATTGGTCGGCTGGCAGCGAGGCGGTTTTAATTACCGCTGCTGCCGCCGCACAGTGGTTTTACTAGTATGGGAGCGTCGGAAACAATTCGAAATTTCAAATTGCAAGGATCACTAAATTTGGTTTCTATATCTTGACACCACATACCAGCGCATCTTTCCCCATACCACAAAATTCAACAAAACGTTTCATCACTGCGAAACACTTCAGCAAAGATTGACTTCCCGTGCAGTCAGGACATTTGTGTGTAAATGCAACGTTTATTATATAACATTTAGGGACTGATAACTTCTTACACCGCTTGCTCGCAATTTTTTTTTAACTTGGATTCAATACCTTCAGGTGTTTACTAAAGATGTTAAGTTTATTTTTTTCATTTCCCAATGCGACAAATTTAGGATATTTTTTTTAAAAAACATCTCGTGAATTAAAAAAAAATTACAAAGATTTCTGGAATACTTAAGGTTAAAGTTAGATATTCAGTAAATGTGCTGATGTACTTTTGTAGATGAACTATTTACGTATCATATTTAAAAAAGAAATCTTGCGCATTTTTGCGGTTCTACGGCCCAGGATTTTTTACGTAATTTACTTACTGTAAAATTTTAGTGCTTCATAAACATTATTTTTGTCACAGGTTCAGTTTCAAAGGATTTGTTCTTAAGACAAAAGGAGTTATTTGGCATAATGATGAATTCGAAGTGTCAAAAGATGGAAAAAGGTTTTAATATTTAAAAAAAAATGTATATAAACCTCACCAATTGCCTTAAAGAGAGGTTGGATAAATTCAGTAAAAAAATCACGGGCTTCAAATTTCGCATTAATACAAGATGGACTATTGCTCTTCGAGATGATGCTAGATTTGTGATGGAAAATAAAAAAAAATGACTTGGGACTCCGATTGGTTTTATATTGTATGCGATTTTTCCTGCAAACGGCACATGATGATCGTAAAAACAATTTGAATGTAGTTCAGACCAATCCAAACGCTTGAAAACCAAAGACCTTCGGAAAAGTGCACCTCTTTCTCATTTGGTGTTTGAGAAAGAGGTATATTTTTCGGTCAATCGGTAACATCAAAATTATTCGAAGACATTATTCTAGGCGCTCATCTATTAACAGACAAGTGTACAAGATATTTGATGATAATCGCTCTTCTTAATAACAGGTGTTCATTGGAACGCGAGAGGTGCGGATTATTCTAGTATTTTTAAATCTTCAATTGTACCTACCTTTGCGATTAGTTCGCGGGAAGTCTGACAATATAAACGTAGTGTGGCAGAATCCTTGCCCATCATCCATCAGATATTGCCACCCGATTAAGATTAAAGATGATGCTCAGGAAGCTCGGAACAAAGATTTTTTTTTAAATGTTCTCGTAAGAAATTTTATGAAGGTGTTTTTAATTTAATGTTAGTTACATCTGATCCTATCATAACTAGTTACAGGCAACCCCCAAAGAAACCATTAAATCGTTTTCCTAAGGAAGTTTTCGATTTAATAATTCCTCCGGATTTTCATTCTTCAACTACCTTTAGCACCCACGATGATGATGATTGTTCATCGTCTGCCTCAGAATGTTAAAAAGCAAAATTAAACATTACTCGGCCTTTATTTTCACATGGATATGAACATAAATAATATCAATTTTAAGAAAAAAAAAATTTAATTTTATTTTGTCGTTGATAAAAATATAATAAAATCCAGAAATCGTTAATAAAATCCAGTAAAACTTACTAAAACCGAATATTATAATTTTTTTTAACCATACCGAAAAATAATATCACTTTTTTTCCCCCGTTAATCCTCCCTGTGAATTATTTCCAACTTTTGGGGTATTTGGAACCACTGTGCGCCGCTGCGCCGCGCCGTTCATTCATTTCACTAATTTTGTTACAAACACTTGGTGAAAACACAGAAAAATTGCTTTTTATGTGCTACAACATCATGTTGTTCAATTTTGATTATTAAAACTATTTAAGCCGCCGCTACCCGAATTTCTATCGATTTCTCACTTATCTCCCTTAAACATTTGAAGTTTTTAAGCTCTTAAAAAATATAAAAATATTTTTTAAGAAAATATCTAGACGCGTTCCACGTCGAAACGTAAATTATTTACAATTCTCTCGATAGAAAAAAATCGCAAAGTATGCTCTGAAAATTATTTTAAACACGTTTGTTTCAGTTATTTTACAAGTTATAGTTGTGAAAAAATTCACAAAGTTTCTTTAAATGATACTTAAGATACCTTCCACGAGATTTTTGCTCTATTTTAAACGAGTCGTGTTTTATTAGCGCTCCTCTAACATTAGTAATTAAATATCTCTCCATCTTCTTCTTTTATTATTTCATTCTTAAATATACTATATTACGCAAAAATAGCGCATTTTCATTTTTTTCTCAATTTATCTATTCTCGGTCTCGACCGAGATTTTAATTTATTCTCGGTCTCGGTCTCGGCCGAGAACGAAAAACCTGTCTCGGTCGACCCTTAGTTTTAAGTTTAGTTCTAAATTTCGCCGAGTCTGTGATCATTCTTACGTTCGTTCAACATAGTAAGTATACAGAACACAGAAAGAAAAGAAAAAGAGAAAGAAAAGACACAATAATGAAGCATAAAGCAATTGCATCAATTTTAGTTCAAATACTTCTATTAGCCATGACACCATATTAGCTTAAAGCTAATAAAATTAGCACATGTTTTTTAAAATAAACCAGGCTGTTAACAAAGATGTCTACATCTTCACATTCTATACAATTATTACGATCAGGCATTGTACAATCTGCACATTCGAGACATTGGATTGAAATAGGCAAAATATTAACAATTTTTGTATTGTTAAAATTGTTTCATGAGGCATCATTTCGGTATAAATCTCAGAAATTTCTTAACATTTCTTGCTGAAAGCAAATTTTGAAATATTGGTTAGGAGTATTGTAGAGGTGGACGATCTTTATACACGAGCTATGGCCAGGAATTTATTACAATGCATTTAATTTATATGGTCAGAAAACTGGTCAGACACGCTGTGGCGTATTTCAACGCCGAGTTAAGTTATTTATTAATTTTATTTCTGGTTTTCTCACTTATTTGTTACGAGTATATAAATAAATCAATAAAATATACGAAGAACAGCCAAAATAATCTTACAAGTGAGCTTACTATAATATTAATATTTTTAAACAATGCTAAAAAATATGTTGTGCTAATTATTTTATGGATCGTTTGCGTCTCTAATAGTGTGTTTTATGTTTTGAATTATTTATCTTAGTGAACTTTATGGATTTTTATAATTTTCAATTTTATTTGTTTTGTTATTGTAATATTTTTTTTTAAATGTGTACAAATAATGTATGGTTTGTCTCGTTAGATTATGTATATGTTAGAGTTCATAACTGTGTGTGTATTAACTTCGTTTTATAACTGGATTGTTCTCGTGTGAGTGAGAACATTTGTAAAAATCTAGTATACGTGTTATAAATAAATAAAGAAAACAATTTTAAATTTCCCCATTATTTCTGACCGTAACAAGTTTCAGCTTGTTAAGGCCAACTTCAGACTGGTACAATGTATAAACAACATTTGGTGGAGGGGAGGGGGGTAACAGGGATGGTGTGAAAGGTTTTTATACATTTTTTTTTTTTTTTATTAAGTTTTCTTTATTCATTGAAATTTTTTTTTTACAAATGTTGGGGATTTTTCGACCACCATGCTAGGCACATGCCCGTGTTGTGGTGGTCGATTTTTTATACAGTAAATTAACATATGCAATATAAAGAATGTGTGAGAGTATTAAGAAAATATATACATAAAATAATATAATAATAAAGAATATTATATAATACAAAATAGTATAAAAGAATTTAATTTAAAAGATTTACTATTATAAAATCAGAGAGAGTACTTAATGGTAAGCAAATGAGGAAGGATTTTTATGTTGAAAATCTACATTATTTAACACCAATTTTTGTACAATTAAATGTTGGGCTTTATTCTTCAAGTCCGTCGAATTACATTGAACAGCTGTACAGTAAGTATGTAGTATATATTATAGTTGTTCATGTTTCAGTCCGGCGAATACTAAATTATAATTATTGTTACCATGGTTATTGCTGGGAAGTACATATGGGACTTCGTCGGATTCGATACACAGTGGATTCGATACACATTACTAGCTGGTTCCCAGCATGCGTTGCTATGCCATTTAATAAAGAAATTATTTCTCCCTGCGTGTCCTTTCCCATTCTTCCCGTTCCCCTTCCGCCCCACCTTCCTCTCCCTCATTCCCTTCCCCTCTCGCGTTCCCACTCCGCCTCCTCCACCTTCCCTTTCCCCACTCCACTCTCCCCCATTCCCCGTCCCGCGAACGCCTCTCCCGAGTTCACCTCCCCCTCCCAGGTTCCCCTCCCCCCTCCCGGGTTCCCCTACCCACTCCCCGCTCTCGCATTCCATATATTCAGTCCCGATACATTCAGTTTTCAAACAGGTCGCGTGCCACCTATTGCAATTGTTTATACAAATTTCAAAATGCCAGAGCTCACCAGTAGTTTTTGTAGGTACAAACCTTGTCCTGACAATAACGAACACAACAAAAAAAGAATTATCCAATTTGGTTCAGTCGTTCGGAAGTTATGCGCGTACATACAATTCGGTGATTCATTTTTATTTATATAGAAGAAGAAGATAGATAGATAGATAGATTTATATAGATAGATATGGATTTTCTCATACTTGGTGCTATGTTTCACGACTAAATTTCCAGTTATTTGGTTACAAAGCATTTATATATTTATTTATTTGGGGAATACCTTATCTTAATTATTAAGAGGGCATTACCAGAGAAAGCCGGAAATACGTCATTTTCAAAAAAGTTTTTAGACGTATTGACTCTTTTCCACAAAAAATTATAAATGGATTTCGAAAGATTGTTCTTTTATCTAGTGAAGTTATGTAATAAATTTTTAGATTTTTTTTTAATTTTCAGTATAATAAGGTTATTCCATAGGTCGTTGGCAGATTTGTTAAATTTTCAAAAAAATTTTTGTATTATACCACACCCATTTCAAATAATGTAATCATGCAGTAAAATAAATCAATACATTATCTAGCATAGTTATGTATTAGAATTTTAATTTTAGTTTCAATAAAATCATTAAAAAATATGTACGTACATGTGTTTCTTGACGAAAATTGGTCCATTTGTGTATTTATTTGCGCACTTACAAACTAATATATTTCAGATTTTTTTAACATTCTTATTAAATTTAGACATTATTAAAAAATGATAAATACTTATAATCAAAAAATAACTACAAAAAGTACACTATTTTAATAGTTTTATCATCACGCCTTTCAGCATTTTTGGATGAAGGTATAAATTAAAGCTAATTTGGATTGAAATAAATTCGATATTGAGTTATAATTTAAAAAAGCTGGTACGGAGAATAATTGATCTTTCTCATTGTAACCGCCCTGCACGATCGGAAGAACAACTTTCGACGAAATGTGGATTTTCGTCCGCTGGCTGGTTAAACGCTCTTAACAACCCATTTTTCTGTTTTTTTTTTTTTTTTTTTTTTTACATTAACACCACACATGTCTATTGGTATAATATCCCTCGACATAATATCCCAAGGACACTAAGCTGATTTTTTTTTGTTAGGTTATGTTAGTTTTTAGTAGATATTTTGTAGGGCATGTTTTGTCCGCAGTATATTTTTTCGGGGTTATTTTGTCGGGGAAGGAAAAATCGCGGAACCATTGATATCATTATTATATTATGAACGATAACATTCCATAGAATGTTGTTATTTCTGTGGAAGGCTTTAATACAGATACTGTCTTTCATCCTTCTTGTTGATTTTCTTGATAGTGTGTTGGTGTTAATTTAGGATACAATGTTTGGTGTCAACTTATTGATGTATAATTTATGTTTGGCAAATATTAAAATACAATAAAATTCTGATTATTTGCCATGTCAAATATTCAGAGTCTTATTGTCTACTGACGATTTTCTGTAGGAATGAAAAAGTTCAAGTGTTGTGTCGGCAGGCTTCCGTGCAATAATAATGTTTGGCTGATTTCTATAGCTCCATTATATTTGAATTTTACCCTTTTTTGATGACATCCATACCGAGTGGACAAAATGCAACTATAAGGAAGGAAGGAAATACTTGTTCATGGCAAATAAGTGGATTTTGAGGCCGTTATCCAATAATATCCGATATTGGCCGATAATATCTGTTATGCTATTAGTACGAACTACTATAATTCCGGTATGTCGTGCGTTTGCTTTCCAATCTACTGGTTCACTTCTGGTTCTTATGAAAAATATGGGTTTTATTATTCGAATCGCATTCCGGTTTAATGTATTAATTAATCATACTAATTTCGGTTATCGGCGCATGGATGCGTGGTTTGAAATTGTATTCCTGCGTAATGCGTAAAATTATCCATGTTAAATTAACTTATAGTTTTGAAAATTGGAACTGAAAAGTATCTATGAAGCGTATCAGACGAGCGATAACGTAGGTACTCGTACCATTAACTAATAATTATTAATTAATAATTATTAATTAGAAAAGTGTATTTCTTTTGTTTTTGTTCGACAGGTAATCAATTTGGGAGGCGGGTATGGGTACCGCCACCCCAGGAACCATTTATTAGATAACCAACACCTCTGCCATAGATCACTCCAAGTCGCTACATTTGGTGACTTGTGCCCGGGTTCATGGGGTGAGGTTTGTCCGGGTCTTGGCGGCGAAAACGTCTGCCCACCAGCTGCATGGCAGGCCGGATCGGGAGAGAATGGTTGAGGATGTCCCTTTGACTTCTCCAGCCGTACTCTCTCGGAACATCGCCTTGCACCGTAGTGGGAGGGATGGATCCTTACATCCGTCACTTCTGGACACAATGACCCCCAGATTCCTACCCACCCCTAATAACCTTTTCCTTCCCCGAACTTCCTCTCCTTCCTTTTCTCAAAAGACCCTCCACACGGCATTCCCAAAGATATCATGGGCCCTGAGGGGAATTATTTTCATCAGGGCCTTCTGTGTGGAGCTAATGTAAAAAAGTGCTTTTTTATAATGTCATTGGATAGATGTCGTAATTTTTGAAGTCCACTAATATTTGAAAGGTAAATTTTCATCCTTTGAAAGGCAATGATCCTGCGGCAAATATTTTTTTATAAATACTTCCAGTTTCACTAATCACAAAGAACTGAAATGAAAAACAATATGGCTTAAAAATATATTTTCATACGGCCCAATTAACGCTGATTCTGAATTCGTAAGTTTTATTATACATATATAATTGTATCTATAAATAATTAATAAAACGTCATTTAAAACCGTATGGGATTTAAACGCCCTTTGGTTGGCCGGAGAATTTTGACAGAAATTTTGGCGGGCTTTGGAAAATGCAAACTTTTGAAAACTATTTTAACTGTGCAATCAACATTTGTTAAAAAAACAACTGGTATTTATGTTAGAAGGTGGGGAGGGAACATTCATATTTTTTTTTTACTGGAGTTTATTAATATCCCGGGATTTATCATGGGTCGGCGGTTATTTAATATGTATCAATGCTAATGAATAAATGTCGAATCTGGACAATAACTTTGTACGTGAATAAATGAGAACTTAACGGGAACGTCGTTTAGTTCTTATTTGTTTGCAAATATTCCGAACCGCACGAAATTTAAAAGTCAAGAGTTGACTCGAACAAAATACTCGCACACAAGCATTGCTCGAATACATGAGATTTTTTGTTTAATTGAAAAAGTTCATTAAAATAAATAGATCTCACTGCAAAAGTTTTCGTTTTTTTTTCATTAGCTCCTCACGGGAGGACCTGAGGCAATAAATCCCTGGCCTATGCCATCTTTAGGGATGCGGTGTAGAAGGTCTTTTCAGAGAAAGGAAGGAGAGGAAGTTCTGAGAATAAAAAAGGTGTAAGGGCTGAGTAGGAATCTGGGGGTCAATGTGTCCAGGAGTATGAACTTATGAATCCATTTCTCCCACTGCGAGAGAGTCTGGCCGGAAAGGTCTGGTTTAGATCTTCCTCAAACAGTCTCTCCCCGCAGTAGTTGGGCAGACGCATTCGCTACCAAGACAAACCTCACCCCCATGAACCCGGGCACCCCTGCTGAGTCACAAAACGTAGCGAACCTCGGAGTGACCTATGGCACAAATTATCCAATAAATGATTCCCGGGGCGGCGGTACCCATACCCGCCTCTTAAATTACTGTTAAAAAACTGAAAAATAAAGTTCGAACAATGTATGGAGAACGTTATCCCTTTTTCACTTAAAACCATAAACAGGCCTAAGCGAGAGACAATGCTGTTTCCCGGGATGTTTCGCAAGGACACTACTGTCGGAAAACAGTACTTGCGCTTGCACCAAAACACACAATCATAATTTTATTGTGCGTTGTTTGGTTCAACTCTAATCACGATGTTTTATAACACACTCCTAACAAATCACCAAACGCAACCCAATTAAAAGCATTTTCAGTTCAGAATGTTGGTATTTCACTACGACTTCCCTTGTGAAATTTTCAAGGAATTCCATGTATGTATTTGATTATTGACAAATATGGGCAATAACATTGCTTGTGATCATTCATCATTCTTGTCCACTAATCATTCCGCGGGAACGAGATGATTGATGCTAGGAAATAATTATGACCAATTAGTGTATATCTTTATTTCTTTTTTGCATGACTTTTATTGGATCATGATTAATAGAATATTAATGAAATTAAATTGTGAACAAAGTAGGTTAAATCTTTGATCTTTGAATGGTTTCAACGTAATTTTGTATATTAATATTTGAACTTTTTTCCATAATATTTTTTCCTAGTATACAGGTTGTCCCAAAAGAGAGTTTAGTGGAAGGTTCTGCAATATTTGAGGTTTTCGTCAATTCAATGATGCGCCAAGCATTCCGCTCATTCGAAAATGGGTCAAAAAGTTTGAAGAGATCGGTACAACGCTGGCAAAACCAAAATCCGGGCGACCAAGGTCACCGAGAATGGTAGAAAACGTAGAGTAGAGAGTGTTTGTCAGTCTTTTCGTGACGACTCAAACTTTTCGATTCGGAAGTGCGCAAGTGCTTTAAATGTGCATAGATCATCGCTACACAACATTTTGCACAAAGACCTAATGCTGCACCCCTACAAACTTACTGGCTATAACCAAAGAACATGGTTTCAGCAAGACGGAGCAACATTACATACGATTACGTCCAATACGTCTCTGCCATCACGAAGCCTACCTGGCGAGCCGTCTTAAGAAATTTTACTCTTCGATTAAATGAATACTGTGAACGTGAGGGTTTACATTTGGACGATATTATTATTTTTAAGAAATAAATTCCCAAATTGTGTATTTTAGTATTTAATAAACATTTTTTCGACAGAACCCTTACTTTTTTTTAAATCGATCCACTAAATATCAACTTTCTTTTGGGACACCCTGTATAGTCGTAGTCACTAGCTTCACTCGAGTTTGAACACGTTTTTCTCATTGAACGGCTCTAATGGGGAATGAGTTACCGGCATCTGATTTTCCTCCTTATTCAGTCTTTCACACTGGACACTCTTTAACCCGGCTCACAATTCTGTCCAGTCGGCTGTACACACTAGAGTGTATAGCAAAGGGACCTTTTGTCAGAGTTTACTTTTTTTAATGTGAAAGGTTGGGAACGAACTGAAAATATTTGCTGTTAGTGTCCTATTTTTTAGCAGAATATTTAATACTTCATTACTAACTAAAAATGTTTGCAATCCTGACAATAAAAGCGTTTTCACTATGTGAAGTCAGACCCCACCGTTCGAGAGTTTTTCATGCTACAGAATACGGATTTTTTTTAAATGTTGTCATTGCAATAAAATATAATCACGTTGTATGGCGTGAGGAATGCAACTGGCAGATGAAGGATGATAGTAGACTGAATGATGTAGAAATGAGATCCCTTGAACCCTTGGACTTAGACGTACGTGTTGTAAAACCATGTATGATCGCGTAAGAAATTACAGATTCGCAAAGAATGCAAATGCAAATAAGCGTAATGTTCAGCGAATGAACGATGAAAGGAGTATGTAAATATATAGGTAAAAGGAGTCGGGGACGCTCTAGGATGAAATACTTTAGTCGGTCCATATCAATGGTCAGAATAACAAAAGGTAAGGTAAGGTAAATTACAAGCTGTGCAAATGTGAATGAAGCAAGACATGTGCGCCAAGAACGAGTTGTTTGGCGATCTCTGCCTACTCCTGTGGCTAAACGGTTTGATGGTCAGTTAGTTATAATATATTTTACCCGTATTAAAAAACTTTGATATTGCGATATTTTTTTTTTATACATTTTTTTCTAACATAAATATAACAGAACAATTGCTGTAAAATACTCCTAATATTGATGTATTGGTTGAATTTTAGAGCAATTGTTTTATCTTGATAGATACCTAGTTTGACGGCCGGCGTAGTCCAACGGTAAGGCTCTTGACTGTCGCGGGATCGAATCCCGGCGTGGCAAGTAAATTTTATTTGATTAATTTGTGTTATTTCACAATTTATTCATTTAAAATAATATATAGTATATTTGCGGCACGTTCCAGAGTGGAAGATACTCCCAGTATCGTCCTGGTGTAAGACCACCATTCAGAATTGAAACACTGCTTGAAATGGTATTAGCCGTGTTTGGTGACCAGATCTGAATAGCCAGGTACTTCCCCACCTTCCTCTTCCCTATCTCCTTTCCCTCCTCACTACCTTCACCCTCACAACATACCCCGATAGATGATGCCATAGTCTCACTGGCTTCAGACGGGAGCAGTTGGGACTAATGTGCGGTATTCATATAAAAAAAATAGTCAGTTTTTCTCCTTCCTCTAAAAATTACAATAGTGAAGTTAGCAAATTTTGCACTTAGACCATACAATTCATACTTTCCCACGAAACCATTTACTTATCCAAATACTATGGCGCCCAACGTAGTTATTTTCTGCAACCGACCGTTTGCTAACTAAAGCGATTCGTTAATAATTGAAAGTATTTGACACCTTTCAGTTTTTTGTTGCGTGACTCTAACTAGCTTGCACGCAATATTCCCACTGTAACAATACAGGCTGGCAGATGTATATATATATTTTTTTTTTAAATTGAGATACGGTTTGTGGAGATCGCTAGTAAATCCAAATTTAAACTAACCAATGAATTGTCCAGATTTTTATAAAATAATGATTTTTTTTAAAATGAAAACTTCTTTAGCATTGTTGTGATTTGAAAATCGGTGAAACGAAAAATAGAGACACTAAAAAGTAACTAGCACAAACATCTATAGGATTTGGTGACCCGACAATTGGTCCGGCGACAGTTGGTCCGGCCAATATTTCGTCCGGCCGACATTTGGTCTACTTGAGATAATCCAACCGCTTTACCGCCCTGGTATAAGTAACAGATGGGTATTCCTTCAGAGCTCTCACAAGGACTCTAATTTTTTTTTAATAAACGAAGCTACACTTATGATGCACAAAGCTAAACCCTCAAAGGTCCCTGTAAAACATTTGAGGGTTTAGCATTTTTATCGGCATTTGGTTCGGTGACAATTGGTCCGGCCGAAAGTTTAGAAGATGTTTTCTTCAAGTAAGTATGCAAAGAGGATATACGGCCGTGCAACCTAAGTCGATATACTAATATCTGAAGGTATCTTGAGTGAAAATCCGCTGTAAAAATATTTTTACTAATAATTTCGACTCTCCGAAGTAGCTGCGGCAATCACAAAATACGACATACGTGGAGTCGGCTAAGCAAAAAAACGCTAAAGATTCCTACTTGCATATAATATAACTTTTATATCTGAATATAACACAAGAATCCCAACTGCTCCCAACCGTCTCGAGCCAGTGAGACTACGGCATCCCAAATTTTGGTATGGTGTGATGCTGAAGTTAGTGGGGAGGGGAAGGAGATGTGGAAAATGTACCTGGCTATAAAGATATAGTCATCAAACACGGCTAAAGCCATTTCAAGTAACGTTACAATTCTGAATGAATACCAGTCGCCGGATCAATTGTCGCCGGACCAAATGTCGGCCGGACGAACTGTCGGCCGGACCAACTGTCGCCAGACCAACTGTCGCCGGAACAACTGTCGTCGGACCAACCTTCGTGGAACCATAGGATTTACCCTCGAGAGAATGAGACTGTATAATCGGTCTCCTCTGTGCTCTAGCGTCCCCACTCTTTTCTACATTAGTTTTCTGAAGGTTACCTCGTGTGAATTGCACACTCTGTTTTTTTCTTAGTATGGCTCGTTTACACAGACGTGGCGTTAATGTGTTTGATAACAATCGCACACGCCAAACTTTTCGTAAAATTCAAAATATTCATGAAATGTGTGCACGTTGTTTTCACCAATTAAAAAGGGAAGAGTATTTTCATATCTAGTCAGAACTACACCAAAAACTATTTATTTAACATTATTTTTCACAAACCTTTGCTTTTCCAAATGACATTTCATTTTTGAACGACTATATATATATATGTGTAACTATTTTGTGATTGTGTCCTGTGCGCCTTCACCGAGATACGTACCTTGCATTCCTTGTTTTTCCTACACATATTATCACCCAATTCTAGCAAACACCAATGCAACACTAGTACCTACTAGATATACTTTCCGACTTGTGCCGCTCATATTTTGTTTCTTGTTCTGTCATGGTTCCCTTGAACGAGAAGATCATTTGTTACCTTGAACAAGAAGATCTTTTTGTTAAATAATTTTAGGTTTTTGATATGTTTCTTAATAGATATTCCAAAATTATCAAACATCCTCTTTATTAATTATGTTTAAATTTAGAAGTATTTATTACGATTTTTCACATCCGTTGTATTTTTCGCGCTCGTGTGCTGGATTCGTCGAATTTTAGAAAAGTCGTTAATATTTTTCTAAACTCGCACTCGTAATTATTGTTGATAAACTATTAACTTGTTTGTATAAATCTTGACAGCTTCTGTAGCTTAGAAGAGACTTGCCGATAATTTATTGTATTACTTTGTCGGAATCAATTTCGAATTTGCTTGAGAATTTTTAATTATATGTCATTTGTTCCCTTGAACAAGAAGATCTTTTTGTTAAATAATTTTAGGTTTTTGATGTGTTTCTTAATAGACTTTCCAAAATTATCAAACATCCTCTTCATTAAATTATGTTTAAATTTAGAAGTATCCATTACGATTTTTCACGTCCGTTGTATTTTTCGCGCTCGTGTGCTGGATTCGTCGAATTTTAGAAAAGTCGTTAATATTTTTCTAAACTCGCACTCGTAATTATTGTTGATAAACTATTAACTTGTTTGTATAAATCTTGACAGCTTCTGTAGCTTAGAAGAGACTTGCCGATAATTTATTGTATTACTTTGTCGGAATCAATTTCGAATTTGCTTGAGAATTTTTAATTATATGTCATTTGTTCCCTTGAACAAGAAGATCTTTTTGTTAAATAATTTTAGGTTTTTGATGTGTTTCTTAATAGACTTTCCAATATTATCAAACATCCTCTTCATTAAATTATGTTTAAATTTAGAAGTATCCATTACGATTTTTCACGTCCGTTATATTTTTCGCGCTCGTGTGCTGGATTCGTCGAATTTTAGAAAAGTCGTTAATATTTTTCTAAACTCGCACTCGTAATTATTGTTGATAAACTATTAACTTGTTTGTATAAATCTTAACAGCTTCTGTAGCTTAGAAGAGACTTGCCGATAATTTATTGTATTACTTTGTCGGAATCAATTTCGAATTTGCTTGAGAATTTTTAATTATGTCATTTGTTCCCTTGAACAAGAAGATCTTTTTGTTAAATAATTTTAGATTTTTGATGTGTTTCTTAATAGACTTTCCAAAATTATCAAACATCCTCTTCATTAAATTATGTTTAAATTTAGAAGTATCCATTACGATTTTTCACGTTCGTTGTATTTTTCGCGCTCGTGTGCTGGATTCGTCGAATTTTAGAAAAGTCGTTAATATTTTTCTAAACTTGCACTCGTAATTATTGTTGATAAACTATTAACTTGTTTGTATAAATCTTGACAGCTTCTGTAGCTTAGAAGAGACTTGCCGATAATTTATTGTACTTCTTTGTCTGAATCAATTTCGAATTTGCTTGAGCATTATTAATTATATGGCCAATTATACATTCCAATAAAATAAAATATTATGAATAGATGTTTATATAATGTTAGATAATTTGCGAAATTCTTTGTTTATTTCTTTTTTACTCATATGATGCTAAAAATTTAAAACCTCCATTATATTCAAAATTATAATATGTTTTCTTGTAAATACGTAATTTCATGTAGCGTGGGTTCCACTTAAAACTCAACATGTATTCTAGTGAACCGATGCGGATAGATAAACCTTATATAAATGCACATATTTTATAATTTCCCATGTTATAGCTAAATTGTGCTTCGTTTTAGGAATTGGCGAAAGTTGCCAAGCCATTGTTGCTTCTAGATAGAATACGGGGAATCTGTCTACCTATTGTGTGTAGTGTTACATTTAACATTGTAACATGTTATATTGTGACTTGTGACATACGTTAGGAATAACTAACTAACTAACTAACCATCGCGCCGTTTCCCCGCAGGGGTAGGCAGAGAGGACGGACCGCCAAACAACTCTATCTTGGCACACACTCCGTGCCTCGTTCACATTCATACGTCTTCTCATACATGCTCTTCTATTATTCCGACTCTTCACATGGCCCGACTCAAGTATCTGATTCACTTGGTCGTGCCATGTCTTCCTCGGGCGTCCCCGACTTCTTCTACCATTCACATTTGGGTCATATATTCTCCTTACACTCCTTTCCTCGTTCATTCGCTCTACATGCCCAAACCATCTGAGCGTCCTTTTCTTATTCTTGCTCATTACGCTTACATCAGCCTTGCATTCTTCGCGGATCTCCACATTTCTCACACGATCGTACATGGTGTTACCACACATACGCCTCAGGGATCTCATTTCTACAGCATTCAATCTACTTTAATCCTTCCTCTGCTAGTTCCATGCCTCACTGCCATACATCAGGGTAGGTACCAGCACTCCATTATGGACGGCTAACTTCGCTTCTTTGGACAGTTTTTTTGTTGGCGCCAACGGCGTTCAGTCCTCCATTAATAGAGTTGCCTGCATTTACCCTTCTTTCTATATCTCTGTCAGCCCTCCCATCTCTCGAAACATACTTCTCAAGTACACAAACTCATCCACCTGCTCCAAATACTCATAATTCACAACTATGTTGCACATTGTTTTCATACCCTCTCTTTCAAATATCATGACTTTAGACTTACTTACATTCATCATTAACTCATTATTCATACATACGTTCATCCTAGACACGAGAGACTGTAGATCTTCCATACTGTTAGAAATCAGCACGGCATCATCAGCATATAACGGCAACATACTCCATAAACGGTACATTAATTGAAGGTTTCACCGTTCAATAAATCCTGGCGTCCCAGAGGGATCTTTTCTGTGTCCAGCATTATTTTTATTAGACATTAATGAACTTTTTATGCCCAAACATATTTACGCGTATGAGAGTACATGCAGCTCATGACAGCTTTTTGTTTTACAAACCTTCAGAGGTAAAATAAATCAAATCAAAGCAAAGAAAATTGACACGTACCTACGTTGGTGACCCTGCGCAATAATCCTCTCAGCTACTATATCGTAGTATATAAGAACATTGTACTATTTTTTGCCTTTAAAACCTTCGAAGCACAGAGATGTAAACAATGTTTATGAATCGTTCACATTGCCAGAGTCCGTGAAAAGATAATTATTATTTACGGTATTACGCTCATGTCTAGACTGGGAAAGTTTTCAAACTTGTAAATGATGTTTTCGGGAAGGAACGTCATGTTTTTGAGTTTAATCAAAACAATGAAGATAAGTGATAAAAAAAAAATATAAGATATAAAGTCTAGTTCTACTAGAAAAGTGCTCGACTAAAATAACAGTAAAATTATATAAGCTCTGGTACAAGGATGCTTGAACCCTGAATTTTTGTTCATTTATTTTATTTTATTTATTTATTTATTTACAATATACAATACATTACAAAATGATACTTTGTCTGTCCAACTGGGAAGGATACCCGTTTCAGGACAGCCTAATTGTGTATTTAGTTCATAATATTCTTAACAAAGGAATGGTTTCGTTCAAGAGATCACAGGAATGAGCTTCTGTCAAGACAACTTTTGAGAACATTAATAATAATTGTATCCTGAACGAATGGATGGTTTCTTTATGTCTTTGAAAGAATCGCAAAGATGTGATTTTTTTCAAGGTCATTTTGGAGAACATTAAAAATTGCATTCAGAGTGAATGAGTGGTTTCTATAGTGAGAACACAAGTAGGAGATTCTTTCCAGGCCATTTTAGAGACATTTACGATTGTATAATTAGAATTTATACATTTATAAACCAAATATAAATTCCCAATGTATTTATGACTATTTAATTTTAATAAAGTACTATAATTTTTAGAATTTCTTAAGTCATAGAAATTACACATTTATAAGCCAAATATATGGCATATGAATTTTTTTTCAAGCTCGTTTTGGAGAACATTAATTTATTTAGTTGTTTTATTTTACGCCCAGATGGCTTTTACATAAATAATAAAGGCAGTGCATCTTTAACATGAGAAAAAATAGTAAAAATAAACTTACTATATAAATAAAAAGTATCTAAATGAAATAAAAAAATATAAGCAACAACAATTTAAAGTACAGAAGGTTATGTAATAAGTAATAACAATAAGTTACGATAAAATAAATACATAGATAATATAAAAATCCAAATAATAAAAATTTAAAAGTGAGGTGATCAAAGGTGTACAGAATTGCAACATTAACCATGTTTTGTTTTTATTGTATTGATTTCGTGTATGTTTTTTGTGTGAATTCTACACAAGAGCCAAAACTGATCCCAGCTCTCCAGAGCAAGTGAAGATAGCATTCCCAATCGGGGTAAGTTGTGAGGCTGAAGGTAGAGGAAGAGGGAGGAGATGGGGAATAGGGGGGTTGGGAAGTACTTAAATCTGGTCACCGAACACGGCTAAAGCTAATTCAATCATAGACATACGAATATTACTAGACCAGAACATGAAGGTGAGGGGTAGACAACAACTACAGCGGGACGCAGAGCGGGAAGATGACTATGGAGATATGTGATTCGTCAATAACTCAATATGACAGTATATAGGCATCTCGCATTATAATATCAACAAAGTAAACTCTGCTTTTGAATGAATAGACCTTTTTATATGGGAGCGTGAATTGCTCGCCACGTAATGAACAGATTATGCACATACGGCAAAGTAAAGTTCGCCTATTTGAATATTTTGTTGCCGTTTTTATTTATTTATTTTATTTTCAATATTTTGTTGCCGTATTTAGTTAGGACACTTTTACAAATGTTTCATAATTTACTTACCCCAGTAAACATCGACGAGCACACGCCATGCATCTCGAGTGATAGTACGTATTTACACGTTTTCAAAACACAAACCATGTTTTTTGCGGTGTTATTTCGCAAAATGTACCGATGAGCGCTCGACGCTGGCTCGCAGAAGAATGATGACGTCACATTTTTTAGATTAACGCGAAACCATACTCAATCCCAGCCGGTTCCAAGGAACCGGCTGGGATTGGGAAATAATATACTTGTATCACTTAGGGCAGGACTAGTAATATTCATATGTCTATGAATTCAATGTTCTTCATTCTGAATGGTGAGCTCTGAATTGCGTACGTCAATCGAAATACGCTCAAATTATTTAGTTAACCGAAACTAAGAACCTAATTACCTATTTTGTGCGTGTTTTTCCATCTCCCCCGACGTAAATTGTTTTTTTCTTATACTAATTAAATTGAAACGAAGTGTTATTTCAATAATTTGGGCTAATTTAGAAGTAAGCGATATAAGAAATTTTACTATTTTTTTAATGTTCAGTAAGACAAAAACAATGTGAAACTCCACCGAATCCGGATGAAGTTGTAACTACGCAATTGTATTTGTCACAAGAGAAAGAGTCGTTTCTACGACTCGTTCTTAAGATCAACAGTTCGGCTGTGAACGATTTGCCGGCCTCCATGTTTCCTTCCTCCTACAACATGGGCCATTTCAAGTCCCATATTCTCTCTTTCCTATTCTCTAAAAGACCCTCCACACAGCATCCCCAAAGATGACGTAGGCCCCGAGGGAAATTATTTTCCTCAGGGCCTCCAGTGTGGAGTTTATCTCCGTCACTGTAATTTTCATTTTATTATTTTGTATTTACGAGTATTTCACTCTTTTTTGATAATAATGATTATCGGTTTGTGTTACTTCTATTCGATTGTAAAATTATTATGTAGGCTTAGACCTAAAGGGGTTTGATACGCGCCATAAATATGCTATGAGACCATGAGGGCGCCATCTATGGTTTTTTGTATTGTATTAAATTTACCTATGTGACTTGTAATTCAGTATATTCATGCATTTTCTTACCTCTGTGAAGCAGGCAATTACTTCCGACGGGAGTGTGAGTCAAAGCCAAGAGATGTCTCTCCTAGTCAGTCATAAAAATAATTCATCCAATAATTGAATTATTGTTGTACAAGATTTTTGGCACGTATTATTAATATGCAAATTTATTCATTGTTGAAACTTCCTTGCTGTGCGAAACATCTGTTAAGATTATGCAATACCGCCTTGATATTTTTAATGAAAAGAAGTGTCTTTTGTGTTGGACATCGTGGATGAGCTGCATTCTCTGAGTGAGTATTGTTTTGTTTTCACTTTGGATTTTGGAATTGCTGGGTCAACTGTTTTTGTGTCACATAGGGAAGAATTCAATTTTCGTTAATTTACATAGGGTAGTCATTCCCTGGTGTCAGGGGCTACTTACACGCCCCTACAGGGGTTAATAATTACCTACACGGAAAACAATATATTTTATTTGTGAGGAAACACGCGGTAGAAGCGAAACTTTACCAAAAAATTTCAACCACCAATGAAGAACCAAGGAGCCTTGAAAAGTGATGTCATAATCCAAAGCCGCCAATGAGCGCAGACCAGCTTCATTTCCGTTTTATATCTTAACCAATAGGAGCCTTGATAGGAGTTTGATACTTCGCAGGTGATGTACGCGTCATTTCCGTTTCATCCGAATTCCGAATTACAACGGGGCTATAGAAGTTTCACTTCAATAATAAGAAAAAAAATTCAATCTTTAAAAAAATTGATTTTGTGTGTGTTCCACTTGTTTGTATTTGATACCCAATTTGGTTACGAATCACAATTATTTGGGTAATCATTTCCATCATAGGTAATAAGTAGGTAAATTGTAAATAGGTAATCATCTCGCATGGACCAATTTGTGTGTGAAATTAATTTCCCGGAAGTGACTGAAAGTAGGCACTGTAGCACCATGGTAGATGCATAATTTATAAGTGTAGACAACCATGCTTATGCCATGAGGTCTAGTATAGTTCTGCCGACGATGGGCTCGTTCGATTTATCTTTAATTTATTGTACGGATTTAAAAAAATAATTCTTGTTAAATTTTTGCGCTACGCTTTGGAGGCGTATTTCAAACGATGCTGCGTGGACTCGATATGGCAAATATTTGTACCATGAAACACGCCCTCAATGCACTTGTTTTGTTCTTTGTTCTGAGATTCTATTCTATATTTTGTCTCCCGGTCGCCGATAAATTTGAACACTAAAACTGTTCGCCTAGATCGGATAGCAGACCCTTCAAGTGATGGTCAGCAAACGCAAAATAGTATGTGTATACAGTATTTGTAGCAGAATTTGCTAAGATTTATTTATCATCTCCCAGTAGCAGTGAAGTGAGCGGCTTTTTTCGGAAGCAGGTAAAATTTATTATGAAAAGCGTAATCGTTTGGTATCAACAATCATTCATCATAACTTAACACTCATAGATTTCAAGAATTAACTGTGCTGATTTTTGTTAAAATAAAAAAAAGTGAGTTATATTAGGCGTTTTTTTTTCGTGATTTGGTATTCGGTATTCGGCCGAATAGTTCGCAATATTCGGCCGAATACCGAATGGTTAAAAAAGTAGCCGAATAGGCCGAATACCGAATAGCAGCCGAATATTCGTGGCAACTCTAGTCAAAATCCAGAGAGGAAATTAGGACAAAACGCTGCCCGGTTTCCTTTTAAGGGACCTGCTTGACTTTCTTTAGTGATACCTGACATTATTTGGTCGCCTGTGCCATTTTTAATTTTAATCTATTTTATTTTATTATTTATATGTTTCTGCATTACATTTTTATATGTTATACGGTGTTATAAAGGAATATAAAAACAGCCCTTCCTCACTATAAAGAGACTTGTGTTTTTGATGTTTTTTTTCAACTAGAATCCTAAATAAATCAGTAGGTATTGGGACAGTTAGGGGCGGGGTGAGGGGTTAGTCGGTTACTCGGCTGAGTGACCAGTGACGTGGAAGAATTCTTGTTTGATTTTGAAGAAAAAAAATATTAAAAAAACATCTGAAAAGTCACCGGAGACAAAAATTTCATTTACATTTTTTACTCCAAATAATCACTGGTTAAAGTAATTCAAGCACTCACAATGTATTTTTTTATTAGTTTAATTTGAACGTTGGTAATGCTTGTATTAAGCCAAACTGGTCGGTTTTAATACATTAAACAAATTTCGTGATTATAAACAAAGTTATTGTTTTATTTCATACAATAATATTTGTTATTGGCAGCACTGTACGGGGTACAGTGCGTACATTATTTATAATACCTTATTACCCAACTACTGCGCGTTGCTCTCGATCTGTTATGTCCATCGCTTCCTCATTATCCCCACATTAATAACTGCATAATTACACGATGTCTGGGTGATCGTGGCCACAATCGTCATTTTGTATTTAAAAACAGTACCTAATTTATTAATTTGGTCGTTTGGCGAGATACTTACGTGGACTATGGATAATTTTACTGGATAATTTTATTTGTTGGTGACTATTAATTTGTTTAATAGCAATTAAACCTATTGTCCTATTTTTAATTTCTTTTTATAAAATTTTCCCACACCAACAATACAAATTATGAAGTCGTCAGATCATTTCCTATTGTATTGCAGTTTTTTACCGTTTATACTAATAATGCTTTCATGGACTTAATGTGCAATAATAAACAACGTTGGATGTAGAAGAGATCCCTGTGGGACGCCAGCACTTATTGAATGTAAGGAGGGGGTGAATCCAATTTATAGCCTCATTTTGTGAAATATAACCTTAAGGGTCCTTTAAAAAGTAGGCATTAACTTCTTACAATTTTTATTTACGTTAAAATGCTTACTATTCACCCGTGTTAGTGTATTAAATATACTTTATAATTTACGGGTCGCGTTATACAAAATGGTTAAAATTTTAGCTGACAAGAATAAAAATACTCAAAAAAACTCACTTTTCGAATTTGCATCATAGTGAAAAATAAAATATTATAATAATTCGATATTACGGGATATTTCTTTAATAATGTGTGTTCATATTTTAAAATATGGTCGTGAAAACAGTGTTGTTCAGCTTCCTTTGCTTGCTAGTATTTAATTTCTTTTTCAAATCTCCAAACACCTTGGAAATCGGCACACAGTTTTTTTAATCTGTCAAATAAACTACATTGGATTTTATGACTTCTAATGCATCACTTGACGTTTGATTGTATTTTATTTCGTTTATTATATTTCCAAACACGGTGTACATCGGCACACTGTTTTGTTAATCTGTCGAATACACTACATTGCATGCGTTAATCTATGACTTGTAATTGCACAAATGCGTTAAACTAAATGTCCGTTATGCGATAAGTAACAGCATATATTTTCCGAGGGTTTGAACTCTCGTTTTATCTCCTGTCATTTCGATCAGTTTCCTTGTCTTATTTTAAATGTATTGTTAACCCATTGTCTAGGGTTTAAATTACCTATACATGCCCATTATTAATTTCCACCGTAATTCCACCCATTCCCAACTATTAATTTTAAAATATCTATTTATACTTCAAAACTCACCCTTTAGAAAATATTTTCGATAAATTTATAAGTTCTCAAAAGTTGTAAGCCACAGCTAGTCCCCTGTACCTAAATTCTACAATTAATGTTTTATACAATCGCAAGAATATTGTTTCCTTTGGAGGAGTCTAGATTATATCGTTTCCACCTCTTTTTGTTGTAAAAAGATAGATTGGGCCTTCATAAAATTCGACCAGGTTTTTCTTACCCCCTGTGGAAACTCTCCGACCTTCCAAGCTTTTTGTGGTCCAAGTTTCTGTGCTTCTTAGAAGCTTGTCAAATAAAATGCTATCATGGACTGTGGGTCATTCACGACATGCCATCCTAATGATGTAGGAGGGCACTCAACAAAAGGTCATTAATGTGTAATAAAAAACAACGTTGGATGCAGAACCGATCCCTGTAGGACTCTAGAATCTGTTGGATATAAAGTATGGAAGGTGTGAAACCTTTGAAGGAGACTATTGTATCATTTCGACTATAATAATCATCGCTTTACTTTTGTTACTTCTACGTATTAAGTAAATACCACCGGCGTACTTTTGGATTGTTGTTATAACATTATTGTATTTATTACCATTTGTTAATGAGCAAACGTACAAGCTGTAATTATGAATTATCGAAGTTATGCACATAGCTCACACAATATTCCACGCAACATTCGTACAACAATTACTGTGTCCAGTAATGCGAACAAATAATTATCTCGAGTTGTAGTGATTGGTCGATTTCTCAACATATCATTATATTGGTTACCTATCCAATTGAGTTCTACTCTAATTTTAGGATTTACTCGGAATATCTGCAGGTCTATTCTTATATAACGATTTACGATCATGTATATATTCGATTTCTCAATATGAGGAATTGCCTTCACAACGCGTGAATGGAAATATATTACTCAAATCAGTAAATTAGATAGGCTTCTGTTATCTCATCGAGGCATTTAATTATACCTACTATGTTATTGTTAAAAATTTAAGTATGTTTTGCCACTTAAAAGCAGCAAATTTTATCGTTGATGAAATTAAGAGAAATTTGGTTTTGTAATCTTTATCGATCTCAAAGTAATTATATGCCCGACTCCACGTCTCAGCCGATGTACCTTTCATTTGATCGAGGTGTTTTATTTAATGTAAGCACCACGCAAGTTTTTAATGTCCGGAGATAATGGGATTACTTCATCTCTGTAGAAATTTGTGAGGGGGAGGGAAAGAAGACATTGGAAAGTCGTTTTTTTATGTTAATTTTATTTGCCTTAGGGATGCTGTGATATTTTTAAGAAAGGAAAGAGTGAATTTTGGTCTTGGATGTACCCATATTGTAGAATGGACAAAACTAAAAAGCATCAAAGTTATGCCCTGCTGAACTGTTTCTCTAGCACCTGAGCGAATTGTAAAACAACTTGTTTCCATGCAGCTGTGTGCAAATTTTAACGACGTGATTTGTTCCTGTTTCCTGTTCTGAAAATTTTAATTTGTGCTTTGGGATAGGGAAAAATATCAACCATGTATACAGTGAATAGTTTCTGTATGTATTTTTATTTATTATTTGAATTCTATAACCTCAAATTGTAATGTTTAATCATTGAAGACCATGTTAAGAGGAAACCACCGTCGCGGAGAAATTTGAATAATAGGTATTTTACTAACTGTTGCTGTAACCGTCGCACTTACCACAACCAATACTGAGCGAAAGAGAGAACTGCACCTCAGGTTGAAAATACCTAAATAAAATCGTCAAAATCGAGGTTTGCCAAAATCCATTTTTCTCCTTCAAAAGTGGACCGATTTTAAAGATTTTTTAAGAATTTAAAATATTTTTAACAATAAAATAAGAAAATATTCTGTGACTGTAGGTTTTGCTTTTTTTAAATACATTATCTAGTTTGTATACTGAACGTCAGTTGATGGCGTTCAAACCAGGCAATTTTAACGAACTTTGGAGGGTCCTTACTCCTACAAAAAGTTACTAAAAAGCAACATGCTAGTGGTCGATATATATTATAATATTTGCACTAGTGTCAAATTTCAGAGAGGAGATCGAGATATACGTTTGTATGGACAAAACGCCGCCCGATTTCCTTTTCCATTTAAACTTTTTCTATATTTTCTATTTCACCTTTTTCGTTTGAGAGTCGTTAATATTGTTTTCAGTGATTGAAGAGTCTTTTTATTAGTGCGCTTAGCTCCTAGGAACGCCACGTTTCTGAATGGTAATATTGTAAAATTCAAAATTGTTTCTGAAAGAACCTGACCTTGACAATTTAACGAGGACAAATTGATTGTTTATCGATTCTCCACTCAGTCGAATATTTTCATGATCAAAGAAATCCATAAAACTTTTAACAGAATTTTGGCTATTTATTCATCGCATCGCTAATGGATAGGTATTATTATTTAAATTAGTGCATACGATTTCAACACATAACTCACGCGTTTAACTGGGAATTTCTTTCTTGCATAAAATAACAATTAACGGATGCGGTTCGTTGCATGTTTTTTTATTTAATTTCTGAGAAAGTAACCATTTAGTTATTTTACCGTTTTGCTTTAGTACTTGCGTTTTATGGAATTCGACAAAAAATGAACACAAGTTACTAATTAAAAACGACATAGCTACTAAAACATGTGTAGAAAACAGTATGGTATGTGTTCCTTAATTAGAGCAAGAGACTTTATTGATAAATTTATTTGTTAGGTTATCTAACAATGTGCTGAACCCGTTTACGAGAATTACGAGTAGGTCACTGCAATTTTTTTTTTCTATTTTGGATTGACGGTTATTATCAATTTTTAATATTTTTTGGATAGAATTAAAAAAATCTGATCGTGCAAGATCAGGCGAATGGTATATATATTTTTTATGTGAATACCGCACAAGAGTCCCAGCTGCTCCAAGGCATCCCAGTTGGGGTATGCTGTGAGGCTGAAAGTAAGTGAGGAGGGGAAGGAGATGGGAAAGAGGAAGCTGGGAAAATAGTATCTGGCTATTCAGATCTAGTCACCAAACAAGGCTAAAGCCATTTCAAGTAACATATCAATTCTGAATGATGGTCTTACACCAGGACTTCCACTCTGGTATACATATTTATGTTGTACAGGGTGGGGCAAAAGGTGCGCCCGGGTTTTAGGGAGCCATTAAAAAAACTACTAATAGACATGATTTTTTAAAATTACATTTGTTATTTCAAACGCTATTTTTCATTTAGTTTTGAAAATGATTTCTGCAAGATGGCGGCCTTCAGCAGCGAGACAATGTTGTAGTCGATTTCTGAAGCTTCTGGTAGTATTTTGACACATCTCAAGCGGAATGGCGTTCACCTCCTCGATAATTCGGGTCTTTAGTTCTTGCATGGTATGGGGGCGGTATTTGAAACCTTTTTCCTTGAGGTACCCCCCACAGGAAAAAGTCACATGCTCAAATTAGGCGAGCGTGCGAGCCATCCCACGTCACCCCTCACAGAGACGAGACGAGCAGGGAACATGTGTGTCTCAATTTTGCCATAGAAATGCGAGCTGAATGCGCTGTAGCCCCGTCTTGCTGGAACCACATGTCCCTCAAATTGATCTCGTCACTCAACTCCTGTAATCGAGGCTCAAACAAATTTTCCAGCATGAAAACATAGCATTGTGCTGTAACTGTCAGAGTACGGTCATTTTCATCAAAAAGTAAGACCCAATGATATCCAAATTTGGATATGGCGCACCACGCAGTGAATTTCGTCAGTGAAGAGGCCTCTCATGGTGTTCCCGTGGGTTGATGTCAGACCACTGGCCAGTCAGTGCTCCAAAAAATTGACGTTTCAGGTATTCGGCTGAGCATTTCTTGACAAATTGAGGAAGTTTACGTAATAAAGGGGTGTAATTTCCTGAGCGAGCATGATCTTGTAGGGTTGGAACAACAAATCCTTATTTAACAAATCCTTTTATGTAAAATCCTTATTCATTCCCAATGCAATTGCGTGCCTCCGAGCAGAGCTTCTAGGTGACTGCCCTTAAGAGGGCATTACCAGAGAAAGCCGGAAATACGTCATTTTCAAAAAAGTTTTTAGACGTATTGACTCTTTTCCACAAAAAATTATAAATGGATTTCGAAAGATTGTTCTTTTATCTAGTGAAGTTATGTAATATATTTTTAGAATTTTTTTTAATTTTTAGTATAATAAGGTTATTCCATAGGTCGTTGGCAGATTTGTTAAATTTTCAAAAAAGTTTTTGTATTATACCACACCCATTTCAAATAATGTAATCATGCAGTAAAATAAATCAATACATTATCTAGCAGAGTTATGTATTAGAATTTTAATTTTAGTTTCAATAAAATCATTAAAAAATATGTACGTACATGTGTTTCTTGACGAAAATTGGTCCATTTGTGTATTTATTTGCGCACTTACAAACTAATATATTTCAGATTTTTTTAACATTCTTATTAAATTTAGACATTATTGAAAAATGATAAATACTTATAATCAAAAAATAACTACAAAAAGTACACTATTTTAATAGTTTTATCATCACGCCTTTTAGCGTTTTTGGATGAACGTATAAATTAAAGTTAATTTGGATCGAAATAAATTCGATATTGAGATATAATTTAAAAAAGCTGGTACGGAGAATAATTAATCTTTCTCATTGTAACCGCCCTGCACGATCGGAAGAACAACTTTCGACGAAATGTGGATTTTCGTCCGCTGGCTGGTTAAACGCTCTTAACAACAACTGTTAGCTTTTCATTTTTCTGTTTCTTGTTCTTTTTCATATTTTCGTTTAATTTATTTGTATTATCTTCTTCATTAATATATTATGGTTCCGTTGTCCATTTGACGGGAAAAGGTCTCAGTTATCTGGAAATACACGTTGTGGAACCGAGAGACTGCTTAGACAATGACAACCCTCATGAATTGTAATGAAGTAACTAAGGAACAGGGACGCTGTCGATGCGGTAGTGTAATGTAAAACGATGGCCACAGATTTCCGAGTGCTTACATAGCTCTGCAGACCGTCTCCTTATCAAAAATGGTATTAATATTCTTTCACGCTTTGATGATTGCGCAGCAATAACCAACTACTTTGAAAAAAATCTACCAGGATTGCAGAATTCGCAGAAGTGACTGTGAATTCCTTGTCGCGGCTCGCTGGTCCGAGAGACAGCTCATTCGAGGAGATGCAATAACTTAGCAGAGGTGTTGGTTGCTCCACGTCATTCACGGGAGCCAGAGGCGTAGCGGATGCGTCCTCTTTATCGTGATGTGTGTGTTACGCCACGCGAGAGATTCACTGGGCAGAGTCGGGGATCTAAATCAACCGGTTGTGGCGGATTGTTTGGTGGGTCCGTTGTTTTGTGACTGTATCCGAAAAATGCAGAATTTCTTTTTCCCCGGTTTTAAAAAGTGAGATTTTTATTGTTTCTGGAACGTGCATAAAATCAATAAGTGGAAACTGTCTTCTAAACAAGTCTCGTCATTATTTATGATCCAAAATTAATAAATGTATTTATAATAAATGTAAGATAATTTCAGCATAAAAAATGGAATCGTTGTTTGAATGCGAAGATTGTCTATGAAAGTACTTAAGAGGGCATTACCAGAGAAAACCGGAAATACGTCATTTTCAAAAAAGTTTTTAGACGTATTGACTCTTTTCCACAAAAAATTATAAATGGATTTCGAAAGATTGTTCTTTTATATAGCATTCGTGTGTAATAAATTTTGAGAATTTTTTTAAATTTTTAGTATAATAAGGTTATTCCATAGGTCGTTGGCAGATTTGTTCAATTTTCAAAAAAGTTTTTGTATTATACCACACCCATTTCAAATAAAATTCTTATAAATAATTGCAGTAAAATAAATCAACACATTATCTAGCAAGCGTATGTTTTAGAATTTTAATTTTAGTTTCAATAAAATCATTAAAAAATATGTACGTACATGTGTTTCTTGGCGAAAATTGGTCCGTTTGTGTATTTATTTGCGCACTTACAAACTAATATATTTCAGATTTTTTTAACATTCTTATTAAATTTAGACATTATTGAAAAATGATAAATACTTATAATCAAAAAATAACTACAAAAAGTACATTGTTTTAATAGTTTTATCATCACGCCTTTCAGCATTTTTGGATGAAGGTATAAATTAAAGCTAATTTGAATTGAAATAAATTCGATATTGAGTTATAATTTCAAAAAGCTGGTACGGAGAATAATTAATCTTACTCATTGTAACCGCCCTGCACGATCGTAAGAACAACTTTCGACGAAATGTGGATTTTCGTCCGCTGGTTGGTTAAACGCTCTTAACAATCGCGGTTTTTCACATATTGCCTTAGTAGACAGATTGAATGCAATGCCATTCAATTCTCTATGGCCACATACACTCCTGGCGTCATTCACATTCTTGCGTACTGTTCTCAACTCTTGACGTATCCATAGCAATAAAAGACAAATTAAAAGAACGGAAATAATTAAGAACAGATGCGTAGGTCTATATTGTGCTGTAGCAGATATATGTACTGGAATAAAAACCATGCAACACCAACTCAATGTCTTAAGTATATGGCAAGGATTAGTCTATAATACCCTTGTATTTATTTATAATTTAAAAAATAAATAAATCGTTACCAGATTATATATATTTTACACTAACTCCACACAGGAGGCCCTGAGGAAAATAATTTCCCTCGGGGCCTATGTCATCTTTAAAGATGCTGTGTGGAGGGACTTTTGGAGGAAAGGAAGGAGTGAACATGTTGTAGGAGGGAGGAAACACAGAGGCCGGCAAATCGTTCCACAACCGAGCCGTTGAACTCAAAAACGAGTCATAGAAACGACCCGTTCTCATGTCACTAATGTCAACCGTGTACAAATGTTGGGCGCGTGTTTGGCGTGTTTCCCGACTATGCACCGGTGCCGAGGGGATCAATGACGCTAGTTCCTCGGAGCATCTTCCATTGTAATACCGGTAGAACAAGGACAGCGTTCCCACCTGACGCCTATGCTCTAAAGATTGCAATCCGTCTGTTAAAATGGGAGAATTTATCAAATGGACCGCCCGTTTCTGCACAGAGTCAAGGTTTTTTTTTTTTTTAGGTATTTTGGAGCTCCAGACCAGAGGTGGCTGCCAAATTCAACCGTGGGGCGCATTTGCGATTTGTACAGGGTTAGCAGTTGTGTACTATTAAAGTATCTGCGGGCCCTGTACAGTACGCCCAGTTTCTGAGAGGCTAACTTAACTCTGGTTTCGATGGAGCCCCCGTATCTGAGCTGGTCACTTAGAGTTACACCAAGCATATCGATGGAGGTCCTGTTCGGAAGATTGCTTCCGTTGAAGGAGACTAGATTTTCATTTCGATCCCTTTTAGACGTTATCAAACATGATTGGGTCTTTGAAACATTAAATTTGACGATGTTATTCTTACCCCAAGAGAAAACACTCTCGAGGTAACCGTCCATTCTTTGCTTCAAAGCCCTCCGAGCTATTGGAGTTTGTGTGCCCTTTGGGGGCTTATCAAACAAAAAGCTATCATGGACTGTACTGTCATCCGCGTAACAATGAATCGGTAGATATGTCTTGAATAACGTGTGCATTCCCCCTCATTCCGCATTTCTCAATGTTTTGAAGTCAAAAATGTAGTACGTAGGTAATAGAATATTACTATAGTAGTTTTAGAATAGATATACATTTTTAGATATAAGATGTTAAATTAAATAAAATACACTATAACAAAAATACATATCTCAATAACGCTTTATCATACGGTTTGAGAGTGATGGTGGCTACTTTGTAAGGTTAGGGTTCTAATGGTTCCGAAGGTTCTGCTTCTCATCTATGGCATATCTGACTTCTTCTACATTCACGTACGTTTCATTTTGTCCCTTTGCGAGAACCCAGCTGGAATCAATCCGCTCTTTTTTTTTATTATTCATCTTTATTAGTTTTGAGTTACAATTTGTTTTATTCTATGCCTGTCTCACTAGGAGAACCTGTGTTGAGAGCAGGCGCTTAGCATGAGCAGTTTTTAATAATAACACATACAAAGTACAAATAATAACACAATATTACAAGTAACAGTTAATCATCAACGTAAAATTGAAAAAATAAATACTTATAAGTTAGTTTTGATAAAATCCTTGATGTTGGATCTATTTTGGCTGGTAATCCAGGACTTGGTGTCAGATTTATATTTAAGATACATTGTGTTTTGTCTAATTGCCAGTGGAAGTGTATTATATAGTTTTGTTGCAAAGTATCTAAAATTTCTTTGGCCAAAGGTTGTTTTAGCAAAAGGGATAAGTAGGAGATTATGCCCTTTGGTTCTAGTATCGCGAGCAGTTTGGACATTTTCAAAGGTAGTTCTGTGTTTGAAGAGGTATGCTAATATGTTTTTGGCATAAATTTGCCTAATGTCCAAGACACAGATTCTCCTAAAGATTTCATCCGAACTGCTTATGATCGGTAGTTTTAATATAATCTTAATAATTAGTTTCTGGGCTTTAAAGATCGGGTCAATGGCGGCATCGTTTGCTCCTCCCCAGGCTATAATACCGTATTCAATTATTCTTTGAAGCCAGACCATCATGATTTCAACTTTGAATAGAAAATATTTATCTTACACTGTTAGTATAATATTGTATTATGATTTCTCGGAGAAACTGAAGTAAAAAGTTATTGATTTGTCACCTAATGTGTCAATAGGTGCGAGGCGTTCGATTGGTCGAGTCGGTTCCGAGAAGAGAAATAATCACAACAATTTCGCAGCTTATTTTAATTTCACTTTGCCTCGCGTGATTCCACCGACACGCTCTCAGGAGGGTCTAAATCGGGGGCTCTCAACAGTTTTGTGGTCGGGCATATACAGATAAAGCAAAAATTATTTTGGCGTCTCGCAATAGAATCCATGCCGAACCATTCTTGTGCTCAGAATGCACTAGAAAATATCCTGTAAATTTTCATTTCCAATCCGGATAGAAACCAATCAAATTCGGCCATTCCGACAAATCGGTAAGTATTGCCGAGCTTGAAATTGGCCATTACTTTGGATTTGTTCCTGAAGTCCTGGGAAGACCCAAAACGCATCGAGCACGCCTGCTTATGGAGTCAATTGAGATTCACATAACCCCATTATGATGAAAGGGGACGACGGGGTTAATCTAAGTAGTTTTTGGTATCTGGTACTCCAAAGCTAAACGCCGAAAACTGCCTTCATTTCACTCTAAATTATTATACTGAAATACCAAAGGATTGACGTGCGCAGTTTCTGACGACCTCCGTAGTCGAGAGGTAAGGCTCTTGACTCGCAATCCGAAGGTTGCGGGGTAGAATCCCGGCGCGGCAAGTAAATTTTACTTGATTAATTTGTTTAATTTCACAATAAATACATTAAAAATAATATACAGGGTGTTAAGGGACGTACTTGACTTACTTTAACCAGTGATTCCTGACATTATTTGGAGTAAAAAATGTAAATGAAATTTTGGTCACCGGAGACCAAAATTATGTCAAATAATGTCAGGAATAACTGGTTAAAGTAAGTCAAGTACGTCCCTTAACACCCTGTATAGTATACCTATAGAGTATATGCGGCACGTTCCAGAGTGGAAGATACTATCAGTATCGCCCTGGTGTAGGACCACCATTCAGAATTGAATGAATTGAATTGAATTGAATTGAAGTTGCTTGAAATTTTAGCCGTGTTTGGTGACAATTTTAGCCGGTTTTAGCCATGTTTGGTGACCAGATCTCAATTGCCAGGTACTTCCCCGCCTTCCTCTTCCCCATATCCTTCCCTTCACCACAATCTTCAGCCTCACAATATACCTACCCCAATTTAAGATGCCATAGTCTCACTGGGTGCCGTAGTCTCACAGACGGGAGCGGCTTGTGACGTATTCTTTTGTATAAAAAGTACGCTTTCACTTCTCACGGCATAATAACCCAAATATTAATCACGTTAATAGCTATGCATTTATTTTGAATAAATCTCATACAGTCGCAGCAAGCTGACATGCCTAAAATTACAACCCACAAAACAACTTCTCTAACGATTGACAATTCTAATCAATTGACAATTCGTAAAATTCGCGTTCGGTTAGCCGAATTTAATCCTGATAAATGGATTCATTGTAAATGAATCATAAATGGATAAACCGATTGCCTTAAGGCCTGACCAAACCGGCGCGTTCATTTTTCGTCCGCGGTGGCGTGCGCGGTGGCGCGGCGGTCAGTAGTTGTAGCAGCGTGTTCAAACCGGGGCGGCCGCGGCCAGATCGCGGCGTCCTGTGCAACGTCTGCATGCGTTCGGACGCTGCACGCAGCTATTATTTACTACAGAAAAATAATAATATTTTTATACGACATAATTTTTTATGAATTAACATTTAATTTACAAGTTTATTGCACAAATACAGAAAAAAATATACCTAACCTTTTTATGAATTAAAGTAATGAACAAAGTGTTCACGTACACTGAATGCGTAGTTTGTACTTCTACGATTATTGATTTCCATATTGAGATAATCGTTTGCGCTCTCATCTAATGGAGGTAGTAAATTATTATCGTAATGCACATTTCCACTATTCGATCTCAAAAAATTATGCAACACACATGAAGCTTTTACTATCGAAGTATATGTTTTTGATGTCTTTGCCTCCAAAGGTCTAAAAAGAAATTCGCCATTTTTGAGCCAATATGCCGAAAGCATTTGCCACCTTTATCATTTGCCACCTATTTGCCACGCCTTGCTTTACATAATCTGTAATTGTAATTACATATTCTCGGGTCATATCTTGATTTCCTGTATGGAAATGGATGCATCAGACTTGAGCTTAATCCAAAAGCTTTCGTCTCCAAACATAATTATTTAAAGAGTTTCCCTCCGAGCTATACCGCACGATTGACGACATCAATGTACCACGGACGCTAGTTGATCGCTAGTTTGGTGTGAACGGTTTCTGTACGCTCTTAGGACGCTCCCGCGCACGCCACCTAGGTTTCGTCTAAATTATCGCTCAACAGTCGCTAAGTTTGATAAGGGATGGCTTTTTATTTTTATTTGTTGCACCATTGGGTTGAGAGCTCCTGATCTATATCTACCATCAAACACTGTCGGTGGTCGCATTTCACTCTCTTGGAGAATGCTTTCGTATTCCGATATTGCACGATTCACATGCCGCCGAGTTTTGCGTTATTACCACATGGTTTATCGCAGTTCCCTCTAGTAACTTCAGTTAAACATTGTACAGTATGATTGGATAATAGCTATTGGATAATGAACTAATGGTGCTCTAACAGGGCAATAAACATCCCCGTTCCTGAACATGTTCGATTTCTTTTATTGAACGTTTCAGTAATAATGGCTAAACTAGAATATTATTCAAACTTTAGCTTTTATATCACATTTTATTATATTTGCTAATGATTTGAAATACATACTTCTAATTATGTATTTAAGTGCTCATAGACCATAATGCCGTTTTTTACGCAATAGTTACTTAACTTTTAATGAATGCCTTCTTTTGATTCGTCTTGCAAGCCACTCGCTGCTTTGTCTGGAGTACCCCAAGACTCCTTATTGAGGCCATTACTATTTTATATTATGTAGATGCTCGTTCTACGAAAATTTTGCGTCCTCTTAAATGACAACATTTAATCAACACAATCTTCATATAAATTCTCAAATCTACCTTACGAACATTCCAGATTTCGCGAAAGACTCTCTCGAAGCAATGCGAATTACAGATATAAGTCATTTTTAGATACGTCTATGGAAGTGGAAATTAAGCATTATTGCAGTTTTATTCCGAGATTGGTGACAGACTTCCTATCGAGCTGAAACTCGGCAGATAAACTCGTTGTCGATGACAATGCATTCTATCAACACTGATGGCTCTCACGTGCACGCACGCGCACACACACGCATTTTTCTGAAATTGGATGACATTTTACCGCAAATTTTACCGCAGTATAATATGAAATAAATATCGGTACCATCCAATTCGGATTTGGCTTAGGCGTTAGCGGTGTTCACTCCCAGTCAGTCCCTTTGGAGGAAGGTTCAATCCTAAGAAACAGAGAAAAAACATTCTTTGAAATTGACAAAGCCGACCTAAGAGATTGCGCAATTAGGTGGAATATTGAAAAAAATATTTCGTTTTTTAGTGGTAATCGAATTTCGATTTTGTTTTCGTGAGGAAATTAACTCACTTCTCGACATTCGATCGAGCTGAAACTCGGCCGTTGTCGAAATTCTATCAACTGGTGGCCCACACATACGCATTTATCTGAATTTGACTACTAGCCGGCCCAAGAGACGATCCGAAAATTGAAAATAGATGTATTTTTTATCAATACTAAATCTGCAGAAAGAACCCAACAAATCCATACCACTAGAATTGGCTCAACAATGAACTTTATGGCAATACATACCAAAACATCTTTTGGCCAAAGAAACTATTATTGCAAGCTCCAATTATTATGTTTAATATTCTGCCAGACTACATTAAATCTTCCAATTCATTAGCTAAATTTAAAAAGAATGTTAAGATATTTGTGTTAACAGAGGATTGGCATACTATTTTTTCATCCTTGTCCTTTTTTTAAATAATAAGATTTCAATTTTTAAATAATAAGATTTGTTTTTTAATAGGATTTGTTTTTTTAATAAGATTTGTTTTTTAATAATATTTGTTTTTTGAATAATAAGCTTTTTTTTAAATAAATAGATTTTATTCGAGTTCCATTTGCCAAAATTGGAGTGTCACCCTAGATGTTTTGAACTAGCTTTGTTTCTTGATGGGTATAGTAATTAAAGATTTATTTATGGTCTATATTGTTACAAATCATACTTAAATTACCCATCTGGTCACTAATATGATATTTTTATGTCTTACTTTATTATAATATTTTAGTGTTTTAGTGAAATATTGTAGTGTATTTTAGTATTTTGTGTGTAAACTCACTCAAATTTATAAATGTTAACCTCAACACAGGCCTAGTCCTAGTGAGGTTAATTTTTTTTGTATGTAAAAATAAAAAAAAAATAAGCGTAGTGAAAAAATGATAAACAATTATCTTCTTCAATAAAAAAACGATTTATTTACCCCCACACCCTAAATTCTATGTACTTATAAAATTATATCCTTTATACACATATGTCTGGATTAGGGTCTTTCTCTTCTGTTATTCGACCGGCATAACCAACTTTTCAAAACTTTCCAATTTTTGTGACATTTTCTATTTTGCCAACTTCTCTGTTTTCTTGTTCAGGCTTCTTATTGGTGGCCTTTCCTCCATGATAAACTTAGATCTGATCAATCCGATCAATTTACTTTTTGATTTTGTCTCTTTTTTAAATTTCTGTTTTTGTATTGTTCCAGTTCTGCTAACGCCAAGAAGTGGGAGGTTGAGCTTGCCACGCTGAAGAGCAACAACCTGCGTTTGACGAGCGCACTGCAAGAGTCCACGGCGAATGTGGAGGAGTGGAAACGCCAGCTGCACAGCTACAAAGAAGAGAACGCCCGCGTCAAGGCGCACTACCTGGAGAATACCAAGGGTAAGGGTAAGAATTGATCGCTACGGGGTACTCCAGGAATGGAATGTGTATTGTAAAAGTGACTTACTTTGCCTCTTAATTCTGTGTGCCAAGACATCATCCATGGTTTTCCAAATAACTCATTGCACTTGCCTCAATTTTATGGAATTTGAATAATATTTTTGTTTTTCGCTTAACCATGCAACTTTATTAATAACTAGCTGGTACCCGGCATGCGTTGCTATGCCATTTAATAAAGAAATTGTTTCTCCCTGCGTGTCCTTTCCCATTCGTCCCGTTTCCCTTCTGCCTCCCCTTCCTCTCCCGCGTCCCCTTCCCCTCTCGCATTCACACTCCGCCTCCTCCACCTTCCCTCCCCCCGCTCCACTACCCCCCTTCCCCCGTCCCGCAAACCCCCACCCTAGTTCCCCTCCCTCCTCCCAGGTTCCCCTCCCCCCTCCCGGTTTTCCCTCCCCCTCCTGGAAAAATTCTACTTCAACTGGTTGGCGATTTAATTTCAGTTTGGAACTTCACTTCTTCAAGGAAAAAAATAAAATTTTTAAATATGCATAATCCGACAGAGCTTTGGTATGCTTAATAATCCCTTTTCATAGGAGATATTGCTAGGGTGGCTATTTATTCCACTTCCACAATTCTTATTTGCCAAAGTTACCCCTTTAGGGGCAAAGTGGGGCAATTTTACAGTATATTTTTACTAAAAATGTAGACAGGTTGTATAATTTTTTAAAAAATTTCCTTGAAAAGAGGGAATATTTCCAAACACCGCCTCGCGGCAATTTATTGATTGAATTTATCATGAAAGTTGAAACTATAGGGTGGGCCATAAACATTTCCACTTTTGTAATCGTGCTAGCGGGGTTCCGAACGGGGAAGGAGAGCGGATGGAAAATGGAAATTTATTCACAATGGATCGCTTTACGGGAGAGCAACGCTCTTTCTGGGTAATACATTTTTAGAAAAACACAATGATTTTGCTCTTTTCTGTTCAACAATGATTCTATTCTGTTTTACAAAACAATGATGCACGCCGCCTATTTCGATCACATCACCAATTACAGAGTATTAATTTAATTAAATCATGGTTTAAAAATTTCGAAGAAACCGGCAGGAAAAACAAACAGGGCGGCCATGGAACAAAAGAAATTGGTTAAAGAAATTTTCCCTAAGAAACTGATCTCTCGCAGAGGAGATTATTCCATGGCCTCCCCGCAGCCCGGATCTAACCCCAGCTGATTTTTTTTATGGGTTATTTTTGTGTAAGTATATATATTTTTTATCTTACAATAGTCGAGTCTACGTAAATAAACCAGCGACTATACTCCAATTAAAGGAGAACATCCATCAAGAAATGGTCAATATACCCCTAGATTTGTGTCGAAAAGTTTTCGAATATCTATGGCCCTGATTTGAGGAGTGCCAGCGGTGAGATGGCGGCCATTTTGACAAAATTATTTTTACAAAATGATTTTCAAGCATATTTTTGTTTTTATCAATAATCATTTATTTAAATACAATCTGTATTTTTTTTTCATGATTATTTCAAAAGTGCAAATGTTAATGGCCCACATTTCTAATTGAATTTCCTATCTACAAACTTCTGCTAATGTCGTTCCCATCTCTCAAACACAGTTCCTAAGTAAGTTAACTCATCCACCATGCAAATTATAGTTTTTTTATCCTCTCTTTCAGATCCACTTCCTTGGATCTTAGTTCAACATTTTCTTTTCTTATGTTATTTTCATATTATACTTGAAACACTCTCAAGTCATTGTTATTTTTAATCTGTTGAAGGCCCGAGGAACAACACGGAAATTTCACGACCTTCAATTTGAATTGAATGTTTTGTGGATTCATTTTTACCTATCGTATATTTTATTGACCGAAACGCATTCCTAGAACAATAAACTATGTACCAAAACAACATTACTTGCGTTAATTACGTAAATTGATAGGTTTTACGATATTTTAGTCGAGGAACACGCATAAATTGTGACGCGGCAAAAATGACATTTCTATGTCACAGATAAAAATTATTTTAAAATATTCTGGGGTTACAAGGTGAATGAAATCTTTACCCATCCCATGGGAATGTTGGCGCAAGCGATTCTGACACTGTCCTTATACAAATTTTGTACATATAAGGGTCAAAATCGCAGAAAAACGTATTTTTTCCCCGCGCATGCGCACAAACCCGCGCTACGGCAAATTAAATATAAATTATTCCGAGTGACTAGACGCATTGCGGGTTTCGCTATGGTAAAGGACGATAATAGAGCAAGCGTTTCTGACCTTGTTCTTCATACACTTTCTTTATACATAAGGGTCAAAATTGCATTTCAAAGTGCCGCGGCCACCGAGTGACAAGCGGCAAATCAGAAGTTAAAGCGAGAAAAACACAGTAACATAACCTAGAAAACCAGCACCAACACTAAAATTATAAATCCTGAGAACTAATAGATTTTCCTTATTTTCCAGGCGGCGGTGATATTGGGGATGAGCTGAGGAAGGAGATCTCTTTACTACGGCTGAGGGTTGGAGACCTTGAAGCAGAGCTGGGCACCAAAAATGAGGACATTATTGTAAGATACGCTTTCTTCTTTACTTGGGATTTCTGAAGTTTTTTGGACTGCATTTGATTTGGTCCATTTGATATGGCATTTGTTGGCAGTCAAAAGAGGTATTGATAGATTTCAACGATATCTATGAAAAATCCACCCAACTTAATATTTGATGTCATATCCAACAGGGGCATTTTGGTTTTTTGAACTTAAATTAAATTACAATTAAAACACATATAAATTTGTTGTAGACCACTTTTATTTTATACACACTCTACCGGTTTCAGAAGCACCCTTCCTTCGTCAGGAGAATATTATAATAAGTTATAATATTCTCTTGTTATAATATTATGTTATAATATTCTCTTGAAGAAGGAAGGGTGCTTCTGAAACCGGTAGAGTGTTTATAAAATAAAAGTGGTCTACAACAAATTTATATGTGTTTTAATTGTAAATTATGGCGAGCCACAATGTTAATGCTTTTTACAAATATGTTAAATTAAATTGTTGTAACCAAATTTTAGAACCGAAATTGTGAACTGAAGAGTATTATTATAAATCCTACTGCAACGCATCCGTAAAATAACAATGTAACATGTAATTACTGAAACAGCCTTACTAATAAAATAACACTTCCCACTAATGTAAAACGCTGTTTTAGTCACACTTGGAATAAAGGCTGCACTAGCTCAGATTTGATTTTGATACTAATAAAAAATTGGGTTTAACTGTGCTCCAAAAGAGCTGGCAACGCTGCATTTCAGCATACTGACACCTGCGTGGTGAAATGCAACGCACCCCTTCTTGCAAAAGTGACAATATAGACATATTATTTTTTAATTTATTCTTACCACATGAATTTAATAATAATTCTTTGAAAGTGATGTTTTTTTAGTAACAAATGCATGTGTAGGTTAATATAAATCCAAGGAATCAATATTATTTTGCCCAACAATGAACATAAAATGTCATATTTTTTAGTTATTCTCTGGTAATTATTATAATATTTTTTTATTGTATAAATGTAATGAAAGTGATGTGATTGTTTTTTGCAGCTTTCCCAAACAAATGGAATGTGTTTTTAAAATTTCGTATTCCTATAGTCGTGTACTTCATACGGTTCCATGCCAACTCAGAATGAAACCAACTCAGAACCACCTCAGAAAGGTCATTAAAAGATCATGAAAAAAATAATTTTAAAATACCCGGTAACCCTAACCTAACTTAACCTTTTTAATATTTTTTTATCATCACTCTTAATGACCTTTCTGAAGTGGTTCTGAGTTGGTTTCATTCTGAGTTGGCCGGTCACCACTTCTTACATACATAGTTAACATTTTTTCACAACTCTTTATGGTGTAATTTTCAGAAAGAAAATGCAGATCTAGCCTCGCAGTTGAAGAAGGCCCAGAGCCAATTGAATCTGTCCATAGCGGCTCATGATGATCAGAAACAAGTGCTGATGACACTCAATGCACAGTTGGCCCAGCAGCTGCATGACTTGGTCAGTTCACTTAACTCTTATCCACTGGAGCGATGGTTGAAAAATGAACCACTTTTATTTTTCTGCGATTGATAGCCGTTCAAAATTGGACTACATTTTCCTACCCTTCGTAAAACATTTATTGTAATTACTTAAAACAATTTCCCGGCCAGCCATTTATTTTAAAACGAAGCTGTTGAAATGCTTTATCTCTTATGGCCATAGATGTCGCAAATCCAAACTTTGTAGATTTTTTTAGAACGATATTAAAAATAACTTTTTGAAATATTTTTTTCATGTCGAATTTTTGATCAGCTTTTTAAGGTTAAAATTAAATATTTTTTCCATAGATATGCACCTTTATTTATCAAGATTTCCACAGACAACATACAGAAATCGAAAATATTCTACATTGACTTGAATAAGTACCCCTCGCGGCCATTTCAATGTAACAACACGCAAAATTCACACGGTTATAAACATCACGATTTTTTAATATATTTTTTAAATCCTACAAATATGAGATAAACGGTAAAATACAGGATTAATTATTTTGCTACATAGCACTATCATAAGTTTTTGTTTCCATGTTGTTAAAATTCGAAGGTAAATTTTTTTCAATGTTGGCGAAAAATTTTAAAAATGATCTTCTGGGAAATCGCGAGCAATGGAGGCAAATTTATTTATTTTGCGTGATCGTTCCAGTGTTTATACTGCTAATTTAACAAAAATAAATTATACCGTTCAGAATGTAACCTAATTTCTCTTGAATTAACAATTTGTTCCTTCCCGTCCAAAGTTAATTTAATTAAAAGTTAGTTAATTGGTAATTTAAAATTTATTGTAAGGTTTTGAAAGTTTCTTTTAAATCAGTGATATTGAGTTTTTATTGCAAAGTTTTAAGTAATTCTAGAAATTGTTTTACCGCATGGTTCATTCTGCTCTTTCTTTTATCAACCACAATTACAAAATTACTTTATCCCAATTTTCATATCTTTTTGTAATTTTCAGACCACCATCCACAGAGAGATCAACACGGCCCTGCAAACATGAGACGAACAACTTTGCGTTAGTTCTCAACGCAGCCACCATAGTGGCGCCTTTCGCCCCTCTACCCCTTCTACACCCCTCCCTCCGCCACCCCTACACGACCCCCCTCTCCCCTTCAACCCCCAGCCCCTGGACAACCGATCCACGCCCTCCCCCGTGTACGCAACCGTCAATAAACTGCCACATGACAAACGTAACCTACCGTTATTGCTGAATTCTTCGTTCAGAAGTTCCACGCTCTCAAAAGACCGCAAGAAGTCCGTCACGATTGAAGATAATAACACGATCATCAAGAAAGATCCAATGTACGTATCTTCCAAAGCGAAAAAGTAATCGAAAGCATATTAATCTACACGATGAGAAGTGATTTAGTGACTACCAAACATAACCTAATAGCGAAATAAGCGGATTGCCGCTAGATACGGTTTGAAGATTAATACATAATAACTAAATAATTTTTAAAATAACCGATCTTTAAAAGTGAAGAAGTAATCACGAATTTAAATAGATGGTAGCGGCCGAGAAATTGTGACGCAAATAAGTGTTTTTGAACATTTTATTAAATGTTTGACGTTGTTAGTACATAATTATAGAAAGAGTTTGATTTGAAGCTAGTGCTTCCAACTTGACAGTGTTTGTAATGTGATCCTTTTCACAAAAAAGAGTTTCACCATCTCAAAACGTAAAAAAAACCTCGATAATAAGTTGAAATTATTTTTTTTTTTGATAGTATTGTGAAATGCTTTTTCACGGTAATTATACTATGTGCACCTCAATTTAGTACTGAATTTACACTAAAACAGTCCATTTAAATCAAATTTATGTTGTGTGTATATCGCACATCCCATAGAAAAGGGTCTTAAGTAATTTTTTTTTTATCTCTGAATAGTAAAGTGATTGTTATTATCTATGCCCCATCTCCGTGAGATGTCGCTAGTGTCTCTTTTCGACGGGACCGCTTATTTCATCAATCATCATTTGTTTTCGCCCTAATGCAAAATTTAAGTTTTTCGACTTGCGATCCTTTTCTAGGGAAATGCAATATGTGTCTATCGAATCAAAGATGTGTTTATGAGTTTCTAAAAAATAGATTGATTTTATTTTATTGATTCATTTGAAATCATTTGCTTTAAGGCAGACATTTTATTTTGTCTTGTACGACATATTATTTATTGTATCCGTACTGATTGGCAAACATTTTTTAATTTGATTTTAATAAAAACCAGTAAATTATTTAACAAAAGAGTAATCGAATAATTATAAAAAATGGTTAGAAATACCGAATTTGAAATTATTTTAAAGATCTGGAATGATATTTTATATGTAGCATTACAATAATAACAAAATTTAAACATTTTTTAACGTGTTAATAAATTGTTGCAATATTAACATTTTGAGATTTTTTTAAGTGCTGTCTCATGTAAAACTGATCTGAATTTTTTTTCTTATTTATATTTTCAATATTTTAGCTTTATTTTAATTGATCTGTGATAACTCTGCTGTATTTTACAGTTCATTTTTTTCTCATATACAAGACTTATCTTATTATTTTCATATCATTCTTTGTACTATCTTTATATTTACAGTAAGTTTATAAAACGGTGTTCAGGAACTAATAATTCTAATTGCAATGCTTTTTTTTTTATTAGTAATTTTTTTTTACTTTTATGGTTTTCAGCTTATTCCATGAGTTTCTGAGCACCACGTAAACAATCCCGTCTATGAAAGCATTGATCATGAAGTGTACAATAATAATTATATAAATTAATGTTATGCCGATCTCTTTCCTTCACTTTTTAAGTAAATTGTATATTATAATTGCATAAAACTGCACTGAATTCATTATTTTAAATAAATCATCTTTGTTCAGATTGTTTTATATTTCTTTTTTTTAATTATTATTTTTTTTTATACCATTTCATTAACGAATTTGTCTTTATTTCCGGTAGACTACATCCAGCGTACACAAGGAAATATTATATTTATTATCCACCAAAGAAGTGATGGGATCCGTATGAAATTTATTACATCCAAAACTGATCAGATATGAGAATCGATATATTAGAAAGAAGTCATCACTTCTTTGGTAAACAGTTACAATGAACATGTGAATAAAAATTCCTAACACAAGGTTAATGATAAAATCACTATAATTTTTAACAATTTTTTTGTGTGTGAAAAATATTTTTATTTTTATTTAATTTATTATTGCACTTGTTAAATTACAATATTAATATCAATGGAGATTTTTTATTGAAAAAATAATAATAACTAAAGAATATTAATTAATAATAATTACTGATTCAATTAATATATTTATATAAGAATAATTAATGATTGTATTTGCGTTTAGCGAATGATGTCCTCACCGCTATTAATTATAAATTAAAATAGATAAAATATTTGATATTTAATTGTATGGACGCACCCTTATCTTCCTTAATTTAATTTTTAATTAATTAAATTTAATATTAAGTTATACTTTTAAGGTTTTCACCGCGCCAATGTACAGTCACGAATATATAGCGTTATCTCTTAAAGCCAAATATTTAATGGACTCACGTTTTGTAAGGTTATATTATGCCATATTTCATGTCCCATTTTCAAAATAGACGTATTGTGCGATTTTCATGGTGACAACATGTTATATACCTTTGCGTTTTATTATTAATTTATCCATAAAAGTTATATATGTATATATATTTCACAATCAAATCAACTTCCTTTAAACGGGATTGAAACTTTTTTTGAGCATTACAAAAAAAAATAGTGTGAATTTCATAACATCAAAACCCGCCACTGCTTCTTACAATCAAATTTCCGTGTTATAATAAATTATTCAAAATTTCACAAGATTTTCACATTTTTTTAACTTCGATTTAACTTGTCTTGAGAACTGCTGCACGGCCTTGTTTATACAAAATTTAAATTAATATTTAAGGTCAAAATACCTTATCAAACTAAAAAAAATATTTTTTTAATTTAACCTGTGATCGGCCGGAGACGCGCGGACGCGCACTACTTGTGCGAAAAAAATATTTCGATGAAAAAATGTTTGTCTACGATTTTGACCCTTCTATGTACAATATTTGTATGAAGGACAAGTTCATAATCGCTTGCGCCATCATTTCCCCATATTATGGGTAAAAATTTCATTCACCTTGCAACCCCAGAATATTTTTAAACGATTTTATCTCTGGCATCGAAATGTCAAATTTGCCGCGATTCTATTTGTCAAAATCGATGCGTTTTTCTTGACAAAAACGTCGTAAAACCTATTAATTTACGTAATTAATGCAAGTAATGTTGTTTTGGTACATAGTTTATTGTTCTAGGAATGTTTATTGTTCTAGTAGTGTTTCGGTCAATAAAGTATATGATAGCTCAAAAAGGTATACCAAAAATCTATTATGGATATGAGCTAATTTATTTATTTGTGTTTTAAATTATAATGCATATATTAGGCCAATTTAATTAAGGATTAATTGTTCCTGATTTCAGAGGCAACTTTTGCGATTATTTATGAGTTAATGATAATTATTAAAAATAATAATTTTGCTCTATTTACTAGAAATATAACGAAACTGGCACATTTGTTTTATTTTAAAGAATACTTGACTTTCTGAATTTCTGCCAACGCGATACATTAAGCCACCCCAATGGGCGATGGTTAAATTTGTTCATACAAAAATGCTAAAATCGCGATTAAAAAATGGGAGGGTCACAATTAAAAAATGTGAGAGTGGGGGTAGGAGGGTGAAAATTTGAGGTTATAGTTATTTTTGATGCAAAAAAATACAACAAAATTTTTTGTCAAAAAAATAGATTTTTTTTTCTGGATGGGGACACCCTAATCACCTAGCAGTATGAAATATACTTTAAAACCTATTCTCATACCTACCAAATATACATAAAAAATTTCATAAAAATCGGTGCCATTTCTGAGGAGTGCGACCACAAATACCGTGACACGAGATTTTAATATATATAAATATAAAATAAAAAAATATTAAAAAAAGCATTTTAAATTCAAATTACAAATGACTGATTTATTTGTCGTAAATAAATTAAAAGACAAAAAGTGTGTTTTAACAATGTTTAATTTTTTATTTTATTTTTCTTTACATTTACACATTCATTAGGGCAAGATAATTTTTTTAATGTTTTTAATAAGCTCACAAAAAATGACGATCTTAAATCACGCAAATTTGAATTCTTTAAACGCCTGTATAACATAAATTTAAACACAAATAAATCAAATAGCACATATCTGTACTAGATATTTTCTATATTTGATTAAAAAAAATATATTTTTCAGTTTGATTGGGTATTTTCGCCTCAAATCCAAATTTAATTTTGGTATAGAAAAGGCCGCTCAACCGTTTTTCTCAACCATCAGTTTTTTCGTTTTAGATTTCAAATCCAATTCGGGTATATTTAGTTAATATTTCCAGAAGTGATATTTCACTAATCTTTAATCTATTAACTAGCGAGAACAGCACTGTAGTAGCAACTAACATAATATGTAACAGTTAAGATTCGTAGATTTTTATATAAAATCTTTAATTCGTAATAGAATTAGAATCACAGTTTTTAGGATGCGAAATGAGAAACGTGTCGATGAAAAGTTTTAGCGAATAAGGGCTATCTGAAACAGGCTACAGGGAAATAACTGAGGAGTTGCGATAATCTCATATAAATATAGTGTTACAATACATATTTAATACATTTGCTATAAAGGTGTAAGAATCGAAAACGAAAATTTTGGTAGATCTGATTTTTTTTAACAAATAATTTTTCAAAAATGTCTAATAATGGAAGCAAAGGTTGACATGGCATGGAAGCACACTAACTCACAGACTATGAAACCAGCTATAAAGTTGAGCATTTGGTCAGGCCAGCTATAAAGACAGGTCACCGCTGTGCGTAAATCAGATTTGCAGCAGTATTCGTTAACACTGTTGGTGAAACTTTTGTTCATGCTGCTTTATACAACTAATGGTTCATGACCCATCTCCCTTGTTTCTATTATCTAATGTTGTATAAATGCTAAATGAACCAAATGACATGAGAAAAATATAATTTGGTGTTATTGACATGGTTTGACCACTAATGAAAAAAGAGTTTTTACCGAAATTAAGTGCTAGCTCCTAAAAACTTGTATTTGAAGGAATGGGTTGTAAAATATAGTATTAACCCTTTTTCAGTTTGTTCTACCAATATTTCAAAGGAAGGTACTCCGAGATGTCAGGAGACACGCTAATCACCATTGAACAAATAATTATTGTACAATTCACAATTTCCGCGTGGGAATGGGTCATTTTTGTGACGCATTCTTATGCTAAACAATGGAAAGGATTGCCAACTTTTGTGTTCTTATTATTATTCTTTAAGCCCAAGTGAATTCCTTCTTTGACATGAAAAAATTCCTTCCGCACAGCATCTCCAAATATGATATAGGCCCTGAGATTTTCCTCCCAGATTCCTGTAAGAATTAGAAATTTTAATAAAACACAAATTAACACAGTTTCTAAGATATCTTGCCATTTTGCGCAATCATGGACCAAAAGGCAATTACTTTGGCAATATCTTGTTTTGCTAGTGGTTAAACTATAACTAAGACTTCCTTAACCAGTGGAGCGACAGCGCAATTTAAAACTTTTACCGTTTTCAATATTTTCCACCCACATTAAAAAAATCATACCTCCGAATTTTAATATGGAGACGTACAAACTTATAATAGTTCTATATAGCCAATGAATCCACCTATCTTTTGTCCATTATCACATATTCGTAGGATTTATAAAAAGAATATAATAAAATCGTACACTTCTTTTTAATCACTTACAAATAAGGAAAAATTTGCCAAAATTGACAGAAAACCAATCCGAGGTATTTTAAATAGTGCCATATTGTGGTAAAAAGCGCTCCAGTGGTTAAAAACTATTGACAAAAATAACCCACCGAATCACAAAGATTGAAAAATAAGACATGTAGTCTAAATTTTGTTAAAATCCACCTAACGCAAAATAATGATCTGAAAATAATATGTAGGTACGTATTACATTATTATTTATTGTGTGTTTTTTTTAAATCTATTGAAATTGAGTAAAGTGAAGACAACACAGGGTGTTTATTCTATCTCTAACATGTATACCTTTTTATATGCAATTTTTAGTTTAAGAGTAAATGTGTTAACTTTGTTTCCCTTCACCCTGTAGAGTTATTTATTGTAAGAAGATGTTTGGTTGTCTAGATTTTTGTGTGTTGAATTGTTAATTTCATCAAATATATTGTAAACATTGACGTAGGATACACTGCAATAGTTTTTACAATTCTACAATCAATGAATGGAGTCGTCTCTAGTAAAATACTTTCAAATGCCAACTACCAAAGTATATTAAAATTACAGATGCCATGAATGTTCGGCTACTATTCGGTATTCGGCCTATTCGGCTCCTTTTTTTACTATTCGGTATTCGGCCGAATATTGCGAAACATTCGGCCGAATACCAAATACCAAATCATGAAAAAAATGCATATAATTTTAATATTTATTGCCTTTACTCCAAATTTCATAATACATATTCCCAAAAAGGTGATTTTTTATTAAATGGTGCCATTTCGAGAAGCTTTTCGTGAACAAAGACGTGTTACACACTATAAATAACACAACTTGATGTAACAATCAACAAATAATGCGTGTTGTGACACGACCTACTCGCAAATGAAACAAATACGTGTTTACCACATGCACTTCAATGATGCAGGTCAGAACCTTTCACCCGCGAAATGTAACTAAGTGTCGGCGAATATTCGGCGCTTCGGCCGAGAGTCTAGTCGAATATTCGGTATTCGGCAAAATCACTATTCGTGGTATCTCGAATTAAAATTAGTATTTAATTAAATACATAGCCGTTAGGCATTTGATGTTTAGGAATCTTGAAGTGTAGACAATACCTGTCAGTGTTGCCATTGTAAAATGATTTCTTATTTATTTCATGGCAATATCGGTTTGGCTACAGTAATATCGATATAAAATTTATTTTCGGAATATCGATATAAAATTTTCAGAAATTAAGCCAAACGATCCGAAATTGTGAAGTTATAAATTCGATTGTGTTAGACCCTCAGAAAGACACGGCACGATCAAGTTAATCTTATGTTAGGAGTCAGTATCTACAGAGAAGATTGTATTAGACAATTGTGCCAAGATAGATTCGTTTGACAATCTTTCTTCTCTGCCGACCTTTGTTGAGAACTTCCACTCTTGTAGTGTATTTTACATCAATTTTTGTATATTTAGTGAAATGTTATCAAGTTAATGTACATAAAATGTTCTGTATTATGTGTTGTGGTGATAACTGTATTTTTTATTTATGCTACGCTGCGCACAAGATACACTTACCGTAAACCTGGGTGCTAAGTCACCCAGGCTTTAGGTCGTAAAATTGTGGAGTGAAATGCATTTATTTGAATAATACCCTCAGATTAAATGAATTTTTTTGCATACTTTTAAAATTATTAAAATGATTATTATTTTTTTTTTTCAATTTGCTTGCACAATATATTATTTGAAATAAGTATGTATGTAGGAACTCTACATCACATCTAAAAGGGAATAAAGCATTTAAAAAATAAATATCTCGTCACTTTAATTATTAGCAAAAGAATTTCATCTAGTTTTACTCTTTTTATATTATACATAATAATAAAACATTATGTTCCTTGTTAGGAATCAATGATAGTAATAATTATAGAGTATTATTGTAAATATTCACTCTTAGACAAAAATAAACACAGAGTCATGTATATTATTTATAAATTAGAAAATGCGAATCAAACAAAAAATTCGTGCAATTTTTAGAGAGCAGATATTTTTTATTTTTAATAACTGTAGTTCTTTTTTTGATAAATTGTTCAGTTATAATTTATTTATCGTTAGCTGAATCTATTATAAGGTATGGAATCACAGCTCGGGGACTTTCTTTAAAAACAAATGTAAATCATTTTCAATCAATAGTCAAATACGTTTGTAAATATGTATTCCTGAAAAAATACTATGTTTTATTATTTGATATATGTACTGTTTATTAGGGTTTTGCTTTGTATGTAGCTTCATAGATTCTATGCTGGTTTTTGTATAAAACTTACGCAAAAAGGATTTGTACAATATAAATACATGAATAATATTTGTAGGTAACTATTGTAAACCTGTGTTAGTCAACTGTACTTGAAATCCTCAATTATTGTAATAATAATAATAAATGAATGAATAAATAGTTTCGCCGAATTAATAATTTTTTTTTTTTTTAAATAATATTATTAATCTAATTATGTCTGTGCTGTAAATGATTATATATGGTGAATGTTCTGATGTTTGTATGTTGTATCCATTCACGTCATAAGAGTAGACAGGACCAAGGTTTTATAAAACTATGCACATTTTAGCTGAGTTGGTAAGTGTGTCGAGTTCCCACCGAGGTGTCGTGGGTTAAATTCCTCTGCTAGCTAAGCCATTCATTATTGCACAAGCAACTAATTCCGCTTACAATGATGGTAGTAGGAGTTTTTCAAATATTGTCAGGTTGTATTTCTTTTGGAAAAAAATAGAATATTTTGGAACCTTTGCCATGACAATGCGACAATAATGTAAACACTTTCTTGGGATATTTTGAGATATAAGGAGTTTTTTTTATGTGACACCCCTCTATGGGAACTATGTCGTCACCCAGTTGGGCAGCGTTGAGAGGTGGGTATTGGGTATTGTGGGGAGTTCAAAGCGAAAGGTTACAAAGTTGTTAAGATTTAAACCTAACCTAACTATTCAAATCTGACTTGTTATTATTGATTTGGAGACATATTATAGATCCATAATGATCTCTCTTAGGTTTCTCGTTATTCCTGTAACATTAGCTTAGTCCTTTTAAGACGGGTTGTTTCACAGAAATTCAAATATAACATTCCTTCAAATGGCCTTTCAGCTCCATTTTATTTTTTGACGAAAGGTCTCCATTAAATGCCGATTCTAAGAGCCATTAAGATTTACAGAATTTGAACAATTCGTCAAATTTCAACATAAGTTTTCGAATTCTGTGAAAGTTCTATTTAAGTTCTGTTATTATTTCAATTCGGTGAAACAACTAGCACATAATGACAATAAAAGAACCTTCACAGTTTGACATTGAAATTTGTGAAATCTGTGGAACAACCCGATCCTAAGTCTATTTTATCTTTTGAATAAATTGTTAAGAGCAGAAGAGGACAACTATCATGTTGTTAAGCTTGTCAGCTTATTGGAATTTGTTAAAACGCTGAAACGCACCTTTCGAATGTAAAAAAAAAACAAAATGGCGATGAATGGTCATTTAATGACATTGTCACATTTGAATTTGTGTGAAACAATTAGCCATTAAATAAAGACCATCGGATTGTCATTGGGTGTTGGGTGACGTGTCCTAGTACCACAACATGGTTCCTCAGGTATCTGAGCCATATTCCCATCAAAGCAAGACTTACGGCTCTTAACATTTCTACAGCTTTTATTTGTGTTTTCCACTCCCAACGGCTGCATGTCGTCGCCTCAATTCTTATTTGTCCAACAGACCATTTTAGTTTTTGTACAATCTTCACTTTAAAATTAAAAACAAAGCATGAAAAATTATAGTTAATCACTTAACTAAGAATTATTTAAACTAATTGGACCTTTAACTTTATGGAAATAGCTTTATCTTAAACACCTATCATAATGTTTTATTGAAATAATTAAAGAAAACCTTCTCCTCCTGAAAAATTTTCTAATGGTCTGTTGGACAAATACGAACTAAAGCAACGATGTGTCAAATGTGTGTGACGTGACGGTAACAGCTCCCTCATTAAGTTTCTATTCATATTTAGTAGTTACCTTGCTCACTTTGGAAGTTTGGATCGTCTATGATCACTGCTGACTTTGTTCCGAGTTCTTTATACCCGTTCCTTCCAGTACTGTGATTTGATCCACTTTGTATGAAAAGTAACATTCAAAATTAAAATAAATTACCAACATACGCATGTGCATGTGAAACACTTGAAAGAGACACTTTTGAAGGTCACTCAAAATCACATATTTGAAAGTCAAAACACTCGAAATTCGCATACTTGAATGACACACACGCTTTTGATTTTCTCTTAATCTTAACCTAACCTAACAAACGCCGATCTCTAAAAACCCAATACTTACACTGTGTCAAATAAGAGTAGAAAACATAGGAGGGCGCCACTGTTGTTCAAATGGCAATACTAAACATGTAATCATGGTGGTAATCTAAAGCTGTGTAACCTACAATTTTATTAAAAATTAAAAAGGAATAATAAAAGTGAAAAAAATATTTTTTCATTCCATTGATCACAAAATTAGAATTGCAAATAGGTATATTATTATTATATCTTTGCAATTTTGTGTTAACATAATGAAGAATAATGATATTGTAATAAAATATAAAGCACACTTTAGAAATTATTAGCTTAAGTATCTTCTAGCTTGGTCCAGGCTTTAGATCGTGTCTCTAATTTTAGATCTGAATATATTTAACTCATTCAGATCTAAAAGTAGTGTAACTAAACTCACCATTAGTGATTCTTCCTTTCTACCTACTGTTAAATTCAAATTTATGTTAAATTAAATGAAAGCCAATCACTTTGTAAAACACAATTTAATCAAATTTATGTTCTTAAGTAGGTAACATTGCTTCTTCGATTTAATTTTTTTTTTAAGACCAAAAAAATGTATTTTTAAATGTGTATACAGTGTTTTGTATTTTCAATGTCATTGCAGATATGATTTTAGATTTCACGGTTTTTTCAAGTATTTTTGTTATTTGTTTTTGGGGTGTTAAGCCGTGTTGTGCTACCTCCTCCTTTAGCCAACATTTCGGACAGCGTTACAGTGTTCATCATCAGTAACGCTGTCCGAAATGTTGGCTAAAGAAGGAGGTAGCGCAACACGGCATAACACCCCTAAAACAAATAACGAAAATGTCATTGCACTTTAAAATAATATTTGACAGGTAAATTGGTGTTGCCAGCCTACAAATTTTGTAGTTCAATTTTTTTTATTTTCTACTCTTATTTGACAGACTCTACATGTGTTCTAATTGTAAAAACCCCACAAACCAAATGTATTGATGTCAGATGTTCATATAAATATGTCAGTTTTCAACGGCTACAATTCAAATTTTTCATAACCTAATTCCTGCGAACAAGCGATTAAAAAAAAGGCACCTTTAAAAGTGACACTTTTTCAGTTTGTTATTCTCTGGCCAGTCTACTCTTATTAAGTCCATGGAATAATAATATTTGAATATAGCATTTAAGTATGAGAATCGGATGGTTAAGATTTTAATGTATAAAATAAAACAATAATACTCGTAGATGTTTTGTAGAAGAAGCTTTGTTAAGGTTTGTGTAAGACCCTTCCAAAATTTTGGAATTATCCCTATTTAAATAATATCCTCACATAAAAAATATTTATACACAATTTATTGTTAGAATGGCAAAAAAAAGAATATTATTTGATTAGTAAAAATCTTGATCAAAATTTATACTCGTACAATCTCAGAAAAAAATATTGATCAATTTAAAATATCATATTATGGCTATGCTCACGAAAATGGATTGCCTTTTAAATATCTGTACAAGTCTACATATTATGAATTCATAAATTATAACCAAATTTATAAACAATTGCATGAGTTGATATTATTTTGTCCTAATTTTTAAATAAGCCGAAATTTCGGGTTGATGCCTCAGTTCTTAGCATTTTATTTGTAGAAGCATTGTGGGGTAGGGAGTGGAAAATATTAAAATCTTACTCAGCAAAACGAGGAATGATTTGTAGGTAAAAATATTTCAATAATACCCATTCGTTTCGCGAAATGCCAATAACAAATAATTCAGAGGAGATGTGAGACATCTCTTGTTAAAATGTGAAACTACTAAGTTAGCTTTGTGATCAATCGAAGATTCCAACGCGTGCAAACTTTTGAAATAATTCTAATAAATGTTTTAAAGTATATCTTCAAATTTGCCTCATTTTGGCCAGCAGAAGGTCGCGTGTGTTTGCAAATTGGCCAAAATGTGGCAAGCAACAGTGCTTTGAAAACTAGAAACACTACGAATGAATGCATCAATCTTTGATTTCGCCTTGAGGTGATACTTAAAATATGTCATAATATTTTCTTTCATAGATGGTGCGAATTTAATTATTTTAGAGAAAAGTGATTTTTATTGTAAAGCATTAAAATACTAAGATAAATTAATTGTTTGCGCATGTACATATGCTGTAGGCCAATCGTAAAATCAGGCAGATCATGATGTGCATAGCCACATCATGAAGTGCCTGGCGGCAGATCGTTAAATACCTGAGGCGCATCATGACCTGATTTTACGATTGGCCTGCGACATATTGGTAATATGAGTATGAATAAGGAGTTTTGTCCATAAAAAAACTCAAATCTTTCCAGAATAAGAAATACAATATGGTTTTGTATTTATATATTCATTTTGCGTATGTACGGGCGCAAACAAATAATTCTTAATTTTTTAAAAAGTAACTTGTAAAAAGCTTGTTCCCTAAAATAATTAAACTTGCAGTATCTATGAAAGAGTAGATTGAGCATTCTTTTAAGTATCACCTTAATTTTGGTGACATTTGGCAAAATATTAGTATTTATTTACTTATGATCAAAATTTTCAAAACTTGGGAAACCAATGGCAATCAAAATTTAGTGAAGTCACCATGGAAGTCCCTATCAGTGGCGGCTCGTGACTTTTGGTGTGCTAGGGTGCTAATATTAAAAAAATGGCATCATGGATGTTGTCGTAGGCGAAAAACAATTTTTTTTTTTTTTCAAAAATCGGTGTTTTGTATGAAGATTTTTCAGGAAATCGGTGCGGCACACCGCCAAACTGAAACTTTCTGAAATTTTTCATACAAAAAACTGATTAAAAAAAAAAAAAAAAAATTATTTTTCGGCTACAACAACATCAATAATGCTATTTTTTTTAATACCAGCACTCTAGCACACCCAAAATTCACGAGCCGCCACTGGTCCCTATAACTACTTTTTTGTTGTGTTTCGAAAGCTTTTATAGAATTTTTATTGTTTTGTATATTTTATTTCAAAGGATGCTTTAGAGCACACAAAAATGCTTTATTTTACCTCGATATAAAACTTATGAACCTAATCAAAACCATTTTATTTTATGTAAGTCTTGTCTAAAACCTTTAATAATTATTGTAAACAGCTTTGGGTTTAAATTCATAGGTGGATTATTATTTCCTTTGAACTGCCACTAACAAAGAATTCTTTATTTGAAATGAAAGCTTTGTGTGAACCACTTAATATTATTATTAACAACTGACATAGTATTTATGTTAATGTTACCAGATTTGCTCATACCTAAATTTCTTCATGGCTGTATATTATCAACTGAAGTTGATTATTTAAATATTTTGGGGATTTGTTACTTCTATAATTCATAAGGAGATGGTCTGTGATCTCAAGTCTGTCCAATCAGGCCTTAAATTTTAAGTGAGGTTTGCCTATATATTGCGATGTGGGCTGGAATGGGAGAGACCGGTTGAGAGAGACCTTATGACATCTCCAGCAAAACTCTCCCAGAACATCGGCTTGCAGTGGTAGGGATGGATTCATACATCTATCTCTCCTGTATACAGTAATCCCCAGATTCCTACCCACCTTATACCTTTACTTCTTGCCCTTCCGTATGCACTCGCAGACATTGGGGGTCTAGAGTCATTTTAAATAAAAAGTAGCTTCTTTATAAATAAAAAATTAGAGTCCTGACGAGTATCGTGAAGGAGCAAACCATCTGTTTCCTTAGAACACCGTGAGAAAGTGGTGGGCAACCTCCAATGCCCTTCCTTTATGCCCTTTTTTTATGTTACCTATTTCAGAAGAATTATTCCACGGGCTGCTACTTCTATTTATCTTTTGTAAAATGTTAATGTAAGTACTTGCATACTGCTTACTAATCCCGTATGCATGGACATTGGAGGGACTATAGTCGTTAAAAAAATGTAGCTTCGTTAAAAAAAAAAGTAGAGTCTTGACGTGTGCGGTGAAGGAGGAAACCATAAGTTTCCTTATAACGCCGTCGTGAAAGTGGTGGGGTCCCCTCCAATGTTGCCCTTCCTTTCCTAAAAAAACCCTTCACACAGCATCCCCACAGATGACATAGGCCTAGAGGGGAATTCTTTTCATCAGGGCCGCCTGTGTGGAGTTAAAATAAAAAACAGAATTTTAATTTTGATCAAATGGGACGGCTAGTTTAAGAGAGACAGATTGCGCGCTGAAAGGGCTATAACCAAAAAGCACTACCTTAATAGGGACATTGGTTTCCATTTAAATCTACAAGGAAGGCATTTCTAGTGTGAATTATCCATTCAGCTGCTTCCAGAGTAGATACTCTCAGTATTGACCACAATTCAGGATTGAAATGACTAATGACTAACGTATCTGATTAGATAGGTTCTTCGTAAACATCCTCCTCCCCGTATCCCTCTTCTCCCCACTGCATCAGCCTCACAACTTTCCCCAATTGTTGATTCCCTCTCACTCCTGACAGTCGGGAGCAGTTGGGACTCTTGTGCGATATTCACAAAAAAAATTACACCATAAATAAACAATGAAAGTGGTTCATACAAAGTGATTAACTTTTCTCAGATACAACATCAAAAATCGAATAAACTAGTCTCAGCGGGAGCTCGTACTGATGTTTGTTCTCCTTTCCTTCTCAAGTGTCTTATTTTAAAACATAAAAGACGTAAGAAGGATGACACCACGTACAATCTCTCTCTGGGACTAGTATACTTGATTATTTATCTTTCCGTCCCTCGATTAACTTTGCATTAAATTGAGGTTAAGTTGTAAAATTTCGTAATTTGAAGCAAAATACACTAAAAACCCAACAAAATTATATCAGTTGAAAGGTTTATATGAATTAATTATTTAATTCCCAAAGCTGATCCAATGTTCTCCACTGAATGTAAAATAGTCGGATAGTGTTCAGTTGTACCTCGGTTCTTGGTGGGATGTATGTGTAGTACAGAGCATGATAGTGTATTGTACTGACTTGTGTTAACTGTACGATTATCTTATTTCTAATACACTGGGTATAAGTTTTAATAAATGAGACTTTTTTTGACTACCTGTCCCCATCCACCATCCCAATCTTTTCATGAAAAAATGCCAAATACATATTTTGGTTCTCACAGAAAATTCGGCTTGTTTGGACCAAAATTTCCACTCTACAATAAGTCCAAATTGGTTAGAGCACGTTTTCGTGGTTAAATACATATTTGAATAAACATTTTTTAATTTTGTGAAAGCTGTGAAGAAGTGTTAATTTTGGAAAAGGTAGTTTGAATCAGACGGCACTCTCTGCAAAACAGTCCCAGACGATAACAGATGACGACAGAGCCGAGACCCGGTGCTTTTAGTTTTGTTGTTTTTTTTTTTTAAATCGTTTTTATTTGTACAAATAACTGTATATAGTAAAATTCGCCTTTTTTCGGTAAAACATAATCGGGTGGCACCCGGGGCGGGCCGTCGCCCCTCGCTTCGCCACTGCCCAGGTTTATGGGGTGAGATTTGTCTAGGACTTGGCAGCGGATGCGTTTGAGAAACCGGTTGAGATAGACCTTTTGAACTCTCCAGCCGGACTCTTTCGACCCATCGGCTTCCACCTATACTGCGTGGCGGACCGGATTAAGAGAGACTGCTTGAGAACTCTTCTTTTGAACTCTCCAACAGGACTCTCTCGACGTACATCTCTATCCATACGTCAGTCACTTCTGGAGAGATTGTCCCATTTTCCTACCGACTCCTCTCACCTTTTCCCTTCTCAGATATTCCTCTCCTTTAAAAATATCCTTAAAAGTAATTTTTTTACTCAGAATGACAGTTTAACATAAAAAAAATACCTTTTTGACGTTACTTTGCAATAATGGGCAGTTTCCCACTACAATGTTTTAAGTGTTCTTTGAAAATGACCTGATGGGAAATTAATTTTCCATGAAAAACTTGTTTTACACTTACATTATGAAAACTGCAGAGGAATCAGTCACGTCCACGACCTCTATTGGATTAGGGAACGTACCCAGTACCCATACTATGTGACACGTTTAGGGGGGGGGGGTCTTCAAAATGTCACGCTTGGTACAAATGAGCGGGGGGGTTAAAAATATCAAAAAGTTGGTCACGTAGTATGGGTACGTTCCCTTAAGTCTAATTGAGTTTATATTGATAGTAGAGAACTGTAATAATCCAAATTATATCGAGTGTCTAAAATAATAAACAGGTGTCGTTGAAGAAGGGAAATTATCGTAAAGGTGTACGCCCACAAAACCCATAAAATTAGACCGACCAATCAAATAATTTGGTTGACAGAACAAAGAAATATCTTGTTCAAAGTTGAGAATTTATTGCCTGAGAAATTACGAAGACCTTGTAACCACGAGAGGGGTTAACGTTCCATAACGTAAACAAGTTCACACACTATAAAGGGCAGTTGATTGACAACCATTGATGGAGGGAACCAGAAACTCTATAACAGTCTGCCAAATGCCGTAAAGGAAGCCTCAAGTCTCAGCAATTTTCGTAGGATGTGTGCATTATATGTAAAAAATATTTTTTGATTACTCATTAATGTTATTCTCAGGTCTTGTTCTTTTATAATGTATTTTTGTATAATTATCTTTTTTATTTAGTATTCTTTTTTTAAATGTAGTTGTGAATATTCCTGTACCTACTTCGTAAATTGTATTTTTTATATTTTCCTACTAGATGTATGAAAATATTTACATACATCTAAATAAAAAATTCAAAAACAAAAAACAAAAGAAATAGCTTAAGTTCTAATAAAAAAAGACTAAATAAAATATTGTTTATTGTGAGAGGCTAAAATAAAAATAAATATTTTTTTGCGAGGTATTACAAAATTATGAATACCAAGAAAACTATGAATTTATAAATTCATATATGTTATTTTTTCCAAAATCTTTACCAGCCGGTAGCAGGAACGGATGCGCTTCCTTTTTCATTGAAGTCAAATATCCAACCAAATTTAATAACCTCGGAGGTGAGCTTGTGAGCCAGGGCGTAACATAAAGCTTAGGGGGTTACCCCCAGGGCCGCCGAGAGGGTACGTTAGCCTAGTCTGAAACTTGGGGCCCGGACCTAAGGGGGGCCCGGGACGGGCTCACGGGCCCCGGATTTTTTAATAATAAAAGTCAATGATCAGAAAATGGTCTGGCCAGAAACTTGGACGTTGATAATGTTATAAATAGCTTTGCAAACAAGAAAAGTAGAAAAGCAAAATTGTAGATGACAATTTTTATTTTCCTATATTATTATTTTATAGTTTGTGGAGTTTTTTTGTTGGTGTCAACGGCGTTCAGTCCTCCATTAATAGTAATGGAGGACTTAATAGAGTTACTATTAATGGAGGACTTACCTTCATTCACCCTTCTTTCAATATCTTTATCAGCCTTCCCATCTCTCGTAAAGAATGTATGAGACGTTGTATAAATGTAAACGAGGCAAGGAATGTGTGCCAAGACAGGGATGTTTGGCGGTCTGTCCTCTCTGCCTACCCCTGCGGGGAAACGGCGTGATGGTTAGTTAGTTAGTTTGTCGAGTTTTTACTAAAAATATTCCAATTTAGTATTCCATCACTAACGTATCTGCGTTGATATTATAATAATTTGTGTAAGTTGGGGGGAGGGGGCCCGGTATAGTCTACTAGACTTGGGGCCCAGATTGGCTGTCAGCGGCCCTGGTTACCCCCGCCCCAAAGTAATGAAAAATACAGTAATTTTATTAGCATTTACATCTTTCAGATTACTAAAATGAGACTATACCTATAAGAGATCATTTCCATAGCGCCGTTTTCGTGAAAAAATCACCTTAAGAGGAAACCGGGTGCGTTTTGTCCATACAAACGTATTCCCCAATTTTCTCTCTGGATCTGGATCTACGTTTTTCAACCTGGTTGACAACATATTGATACGATTTGAATGCACCAAGTCTTAAACTGTTCGAAAATTCAGTCACTATGCCACTCCCTATTTCTTATAAAGGGCCCCCTTCATTTTTTTTTATGAACGATGAAAATTTTCCATGAAAAATCGAAAATAAAATTCGCTGGTCCGCCTTTTTTCCTCTTTTTAGATTTCAAAATTTCCCCAGTTTCGTTTAAGACTTGGTGCATGCAAATCAGATGTATAGTTTTTTTAATATGTTGTCTATGAGGTTTAAAAGTTTTGAGAAAACCGCATTCAAAGTTTTGCTGAAGGACATTTCCTCATACAAACTGTTTTAAACGGTTTCACATAAAATGCTGTATTTCCGTCAATTTTTGGAATTTCTTTAAAACATTTGGTGAGAGCATTCTTAACGAATGTCTATGTTTTTATTATCCATGTCAGTTTATTTTTCATTATCATTATTAAGATCGCTAAATGTATTTGAAAATGTATTTTGAAGCCATAAGTCTTTGAAATACAAATTACAAAATACCTCGGCAGCAGGTAATTGAAATACCAATTACAAAATACATTTTCAGGAAGTAATTGAAATACAAATACAAAATACGTATTTGTATTTCAAATACGTATTTCAATAAATTCAAATACTGCCCAGCCCGGATTACAACATATATTCCACCAACCTACAACTAAAACGACTTTTGGACAAAGAAATATGCAATACTTCTCTATAAAATTATTTAATTTACTCCCTCTTGCAATTAAAACCATTAGAAAAATAACCAACTTCAAAAGAAGCATACAAATATGGATTATGGACATGAGAAGGAAGAATATAGATACAATCTTGCAACCTAACAAAGATTAATTCTTGTATTGTACTTTCTTTTAGATTTAACTTTATAATTTTCCTCTGTAATATTTTAACATACATAGGTATTTACTTATATTTCAAACAAGAAAACTTGTACAATGTGTCCTTAGAACGGGGTACCCCAGTAAGGCACATTTTTCTCTAAAAAACTGTAAAACAAACAGAAAAAAAATAATTATAAATGTATTAATTATTTTTATTTGTTTGTTATCACATTTTACTTTTATCTCATCTTGTCATTAAGGAATGAATTTGCATATTTTTTTAATTTTTTTTTTTTAAAGAAAGACAAACATTCCCGGGTTACGAATAACCCAACAATGTTTGAAAATCTCCTACTACCACCACAGAAAGCCGAAAATGTTGCTTGTGTTGTGATGGAGGACTTAGCCAGCCGAGGAATCGAACATGCGACGCCTAGGTGGGACCCAAGCGCTATGCCCACTCAACCACTGACAGGTCAACCCGAGTCTACCCGAGTTTCGAAAATAAGATGTGGACATTGATGTTTCTATTATTATACTAATTTTATTACATTATCTCCATTCAGGAGGCCTGGAGGAAAAAAATTCCCTCAGGACCTATCAGTGGCGGATACAGAAAAAACTTAAGGGGGGCGCGCTAAAGATATAAGAAAACTAAAAAGTAGACAATAGTGGGGAGAACACGAAGCACCGCACAAAGAGGAGATACTATCTCATTCTTTCGCAGGCTAAAACATATAGATGTATGTGTTTGTTAAATCACAACAGTTCTAAAGAAGTTTTCACTTCAATAAATAAATAAAAGATTGGCGGACCGCACATTTAAAACTTGGCTGGCCACAGGGAGCTGTAGGGCTGAATTACACGATCAAGGGAATCAGATACTTGAGTCAGGCCATGTTAAGCGTACCTTTACATGAAACGACGTATGAATGCGAATGAAGCAAATGCAAATGCAGGTAACTCCGCATTTACGTAAGGCTGAACGCCGTCGGCGCTAACAAAATACTGTCGAAAGAAGCGAAGCTAGCAGTCCACAATGGAGTGCTGGTACCAACCCTGATGTATGGCATTGAAGAATGAAACAGGCCGAGGAAGGACTAAATGCTATAGAATTGAGATCCCTGCGGCGTATGTGTGGTAAAGCAATGTATGGTAGTGTCAGAAAAATATGAAAAGAATGCAAGGCTGACGCAAGCGCAATAAGTAAGATTAAGAAAGGGAATCTTAGATGGTTTTGACATGTAGAGCGAATGATTGAAGAAAGATTTTCTTATATTTAGGTGGGCCCTGGGGGGGCGCGCGCCCCCCATATGTATCCGCCACTGGGACCTATGACATCTTTGGGGATGCTGAATGGAGGGTCTTTTTTAGGGAAAGGAGAGAGAGGGGAAGTTCTGGGAAGGAAAAGGTATGAGGAATTGGAGTCTGTCCAGGAGTTACGGTTGTTTGATTTCATCTCTTCCACTGCGGTGCAAGGTGATGGGTCGAGAGAGTCCGGCTGGAGAGGTCAAAGGATCTCCCTCAACCAGTCTCTCCCGATCCGGCCCGCTACGCGGCAGGTGGGCAAAAACATTCGTCCTAGAGAAACTTCACAAACAACATGTTAAGTGTGCAAAATTTCACCAATAAAAATCAAAAATCTGCTTTATGTTTTGAAAAAGTCGAAATCTCATGCAGACAGTGACCTTCCTCCTGTTTTACAGACACTCTTCCTGATTATGAAATCTCATGCAGACAGTGACCTTCCTCCTGTTTTACAGACACTCTTCCTGATTATGAAATCTCATGCAGACAGTGACCTTCCTCCTGTTTTACAGACACTCTTCCTGATTATGAAATCTCATGCAGACAGTGACCTTCCTCCTGTTTTACAGACTCTCTTCCTGATTATGAAATCTCATGCAGACAGTGACCTTCCTCCTGTTTTACAGACACTCTTCCTGATTATGAAATCTCATGCAGACAGTGACCTTCCTCCTGTTTTACAGACACTCTTCCTGATTATGAAATCTCATGCAGACAGTGACCTTCCTCCTGTTTTACAGACACTCTTCCTGATTATGAAATAGATAGATTGCGGAAGATTATTTAAATTATATTTATTAAATTATAGTTATTATTATTTATTACTAGCCTTTTCCCGCGGCTACGCTCGCATGGTAATAGGGGGATTCCCACTCCGCCTTCTCCGCCTTCCCTCTCCCCACTCCACTCCCCCCCATCAACCCCCCTACCCCTCCCCCTAATATAATACTCATAATTGTTATTATTTTTGTCCTAATTTATTCAAATATTGTGATTATTTGCAAAAAAAACACACAAAACTGCCAATCTCGCGAGATCTCGAAATTGGCGAGATCTCGCAGTATTGTTATTCATAAACTCGCGGGATCTTGCTTGAGCCCCAATCTCGCGAGATTTGCATTCCCTACTCGCAAATAATGTAGCTTTCTATTAGTGAAAGAATTTTTAAAGTCCATTTAGTAGTTTTTGTGTGAAAGAGTAACAAACATACACCCATACATCTATACATCCATACAAACTTTTGCCTTTATAATATTAGTAGGATTAGACTAGCGTGTACCCGGCAAGCGTTGCGACGCCAATCAAAGCAGTGTTTGTGCTTTAATTCGTTATAAAGTGTTTTCGGATACCAAATATATTTTGTTTTTCCGACTGTTGCATACATAAATAAATCAGAAAATTTTCCGATGCATGAGCAGGTCACATACGGCTGTCAGTGTGAGAAGAATGGATTTGACAAATTTTCCCTGCTATCCCCTACCGCTACAGCCAACTTTTTGCATATCTCCCTCTGCCCCTCCCTAGTTCCCCACCCCTCCGTCACCTATCCGCAAGAACGTGGACGCAACCTTTCGGGGGAAAGGTTGCGTCCACGTTCTTGCCCCAGTCCCGTCCTTGTTTCATTGCAATAGGATGAATGTTACAGGAAATATTTTCATTAGAAACCTTCGCGAGCACGCGTACAACGAATCACAAAATTTTCATCGCAATCGAATTAACGGTGTAGGAATGCATAAGGGACAAACAAAGAAACACTAATATATAAAGATTTTGTTCAATTTGTGGATTTTCTATGACCTTCATCTTTGAAAATCTATAAAATGGAATCTAAAGTGTAAAATAATGATTAGTTTCAAAAATATTTTTTTTACCATTCGTATTTGATTTTTGAGCGACTGACAAAAATGCATCACAATTTAGGCTGGGCGCAAAAGCACGTTTTCCTTATTCGATTTCCTAATGCGGAATTCCGACTAGCGCAAACGTTCGTTTTTCTTCATTCGGAATGTATACACGTCAGTACAGATAGTGATAGCGTGGTGAACGCACGACGATGGAGGACGACGATTTATTTGCAATTGCATTTCTGTTAATAATGAAGAAGAAAAAAATAATGAAATGATGAAAAATAATGAATTAATAATGAAAGTTTCTGCCTCACACATTATCGTGTTGCGATTCTATGCGTAACAAATACAAAGAATAAGTTCGATGCACGCGGTGCCGGTGCGATACTGAATAGAAATTTCCGAGCATGTGCGCCGGCACAAACAAAATGTATGCAAGCGCTGCGTTCCGCATGACGTCATTAGGTTTTTTCCGTTGGGTTTCTCCGAACGCGCCGGCTTGCATTCGAAACGTACGTACGGAATTTGTTGGAAAAAAAACGAACGTGTGCGTCAGTTAATGTATTTTCTACTGATTCCATGCATTCGGATGTCCGAATACGGAAAACGAATTCGGAAATCGAATACGGAAAACGTGCATTTGCGCCTAGCCAATGCATCAACAAGCAATAGCGGCCAATTCACCGGCGAGCATATCGTCACGTTGGCGATCGACGAGCATTTCTGTATGGATGTCCACCGGTTAAGTCAATCGACACGATCAGAAATGCTCGTGTGACGTAATGTTCGGACTGCTCGCGGCGGACATGCTCACCTGTGAATACGCCGCTATTACAACAATTATTGTGAAATGTTGGAAATTTGGAAGGGGTAACTGGGTCCCGAGCCCACCTGCGCCAAAAACGTTTCTTTTATATTTTTGATTCCTTTGCGGTCGGTTCGGTAAGTGCATTCGTAATAAATTGTTTAAATATTTGTTTGACTTATTATTGTAATGCGTTTAAGATTTCAGTAACTTAACTTCTAATTGGTTCTTTTAATGTCTCTTTAGTTTATTTGCTGCTTTTTTTAAAGAATTTTATATTCTGCAACAAATGCAACAAACGCCAATGAATCAAATTGTTTATTTTACATTAGGTCTGTTTCGAATCTTCAGTCCTCATACCAACGTTTGAAAAATTTCATTTCAGACAAGTTTTCTACTGCGCCACGGACCGGAGCCAGTGAATCTACGGCTCCCCTAATGCTGGTATCTTGAAGCTGAAGGGCATGGGGGATGGAAGGAGACGCTGAAGAGCAAGGTTGAGAATTCTAACGTTCGGATCTGGTCACCAAACATGGCTAAAGCTAATTCAAGTGAGTTTGTTTTTATTTCACAATATTTTAAGTACCCACCTGCAATATAAAAAATTGTTTTGCAATACCGTACAAAATCATCTCAATATTATTTCAGTTGGTTAAAACCAAAGATATTCAAATACAGAATAGATATGCTATGGTGTCCGCGCAACTGTCGCCGGACTACGCGCTAATTAGCGTAGTTTTCATACAAAAAGAATTTGTTCATTTCGTTGATTTTTTGAAAACAATATATTTTGGTTAACAATATATTTTGAATAAGGAAAGAATTCGTTCATTTAGTTTAACGTTCGTTTGGTTTATTCGTTAATTATTTGTTCTTTTAGTTTATTTGTTAATTGGTTAACAATATCGGCGACACCCGGAAGCGCAGACCCACCTAGTAAAAACAGCAGATAGCACATGTACAAAGATATCTTATATTTCAATATCTTTGGTTAAATCGTTTTATTTCACAACAATTTAATTATCACTGAATTTCAATTCTTTTTGTTGTATTTTTAGCATTTGAAAATGTTGCGCAATATTTGTTGTGATATCAAGTAACTTATTTGAAGTGTTTGGGGGTTAGTAAATTGTCTTTTGGTTTCGGGGTTATTCTAAAGCAGGCGCCAGACACGAATTCAAAGAAGTGATCAAACAAGTGTTCACATGTGTGGCACGGGCATTTGACACTGTTGTCACATAAGTGATCACTTAAGTGCGCTTTGCCGTTCCGTGTCGGTTTTTTAGCGCACATCAAAGGGATCAAAGTTCAAAGTTTGCATGCCTGCCACACTGCGCGAAGCTCAGTTGCGCGAGCGTCGCCGTGGAGAGTAGTCGTGCGTGGACAGCCAAACGAACTAACGATGGAGTGGAATAATGAGAGCGTTTTCGAGTTTATAGAGTTGATGCAAGTAGAGCCAGATTTATGGGATCCGAAACGTAAAGGGCATAAAAATCGAAATAACATCAATGACGCCTGGAACTCAATTAAACACCACTCTTCAATACCTTGCTCTATCGAAGAATTAATTAGATAGATATATTTAGATAAATATATTTAGATAAATATATAATTAGATAGATATATTTAGATAAATATATTTAGATAAATATATTTAGATAAATATATTTAGATAAATATATTTAGATAAATATAATTAGATAAATTAATTAGATAATATAAATAATTAGACGCACATAAATAATAGAAGCAAACTGTGTCGACCAAATCGTCGACCATGTTGTGTGAAGTCTATTTGAAAACTGTGAGCTCAAAGGAGTGATCAAAACTTTGACGCATGTCTGGCAGATACAACAATATGTGACCAAATGTGTGCGCAAAGTCTTCAAAGAAGTGATCACTTATTTGAACTTCTGTCTGGCGCCTGCATAATATTCGAAGATTTTTTTTAATTTTTTGGAATTTATTAACGTCACGTTAAGTATGGGTTAGGTATTTCCGTGAACCGAACCATGAAGTAATGGAAAGGAACTAAGCAATTTTTCAATTTGGGAGCATTGATTATCTCTGTTTGGGAGGCGGTTGTGGGTCCCGCCGCCCCATGAACCATTTGGTGACTTGGCAGGGGTGCCCGCTTTCATGAGGTTAGGTTTGTCCAGGTCTTGGTGGACGATACGTCTGCCCACCTGCCGCGTGGTGGGCAGGATCGAGAGAGACAGGTTGAGGGAGATCTTTTATCCTTCATTCAGCCAGGGGATGTGATTGGGGGATGGATTCAAATGTCCGTCATTCCTGGACACACTAAGCCACAGATTCCTAGCCACTCCTTATACCTATTTCCTTCCCAAAACTTCCTTTCCTCCCTTTCCTATAAATTCGTTGTAGACCACTTTTATTTTACAAACCGGTTTCAGAAGCACCCATCCTTCGTCAGGAGAATATTATAATTAAAAAAACCCTAAACGCAGCACCTCTAAGATACATGGGCCTGAGGGAAATTATTTTCCTCAGGGCCTTCTGAGTAAAGCTAATGTAAAGCAGGCGCCAGACACGAATTCAAAGAAGTGATCAAACAAGTGTTCACATGTGTGGCACGGGCATTTGACACTGTTGTCACATAAGTGATCACTTAAGTGCGCTTTGTCGTTCCGTGTCGGTTTTTTAACGCACATCAAAGGGATCAAAGTTCAAAGTTTGCGTGCCTGCCACACTGCGCGAAGCTCAGTTGCGCGAGCGTCGCCGTGGAGAGTAGTCGTGCGTGGACAGCCAAACGAACTAACGATGGAGTGGAATAATGAGAGCGTTTTCGAGTTTATAGAGTTGATGCAAGTAGAGCCAGATATATGGGATCCGAAACGTAAAGGGCATAAAAATCGAAATAACATCAATGACGCCTGGAACCGAATTAAACACCACTCTTCAATACCTTGCTCTATCGAAGAATTAATTAGATAGATATATTTAGATAAATATATTTAGATAAATATATTTAGATAAATATAATTAGATAAATTAATTAGATAATATAAATAAATAATATAAGCAAACTGTGTCGACCAAATCGTCGACCATGTTGTGTGAAGTCTATTTGAAAACTGTGAGCTCAAAGGAGTGATCAAAACTTTGACACATGTCTGGCAGATACAACAATATGTGACCAAATGTGTGCGCAAAGTCTTCAAAGAAGTGATCACTTATTTGAACTTCTGTCTGGCGCCTGCATAAAAAAAAGCAACCGCAGACTTCGTTTTGCGCCGTTTGCCGTTGCTTCGTTCCTTTCCCATAGTTCGTGGTTCGGCTCGCGTTCATGTTCGTGCATGTATGTATGCATGTTCGTGCATGTATGTATACGCAGCATTGTAGATTTTTAGTACCTAATTGAAAGTGTGATGCTATCATTTGTTGTGATATCTCAAGTAGTATTGTGGTATAAATTCTTAGTTAGGGGGTTCTTCTTCGAAAATTGCAAAGCATTTTTCATTTATTTAATTTTTTCTAAAATGTGAACGATTTTGTCATAATTTTGTTGGCAAGCACGCTCTTTGATTTCATAATCCCAGTTAGAGATCGTGCGTGACGTCACCTTTCTAGTAACGTCTCTTTTTTTTTTCAAAATGTAATATAATATCAAAATCTATCTATCTTCTATATATCTATCTATCTTCTATCTATCTATCTTCTATCTATCTATCTATCTTCTATCTATCTATCTATCTTCTATCTATCTATCTATCTTCTATCTATCTTCTATCTATCTATCTATCTATCTTCTATCTATCTTATCTTCTATCTATCTATCTATCTTCTATCTATCTTCTATCTATCTATCTATCTATCTTCTATCTATCTTATCTTCTATCTATCTTATCTTCTATCTATCTTCTTCTATCTTCTATATATATATAAATAAAAATGAATCGCCTAAATGTATGTACGCGCATAACTTCCGAACCACTGCACCAAATTGGATAATTCGTTTTTTGTTGTGTTCGTTATAGTCAGAACAAGGTTTGTATAAAACTACTGGTGAGCTCAGGCATTACGAAATTTGCATAAAAAATTGCAACAGGTGCTGTTTGAAAACTCAATGTACCGGGACTGAATGAATGGAATGTGGGAGGTTAGAACTCGGGAGGAGGGTTCGCGGGACGGGGTAAACGGGCGAGGAGAGTGGGGAGAGGGAAGGCGGTGTGGGAACGCGAGGGTGAAAGGGACGCGGGACGAGTGGGAAAGGACACGCAGGGAGAAACAATTTCTTTGTTAATTGGCATAGCAACGCATGCCGGGAACCAGCTACTCATAGCATAAAAGAATATCGAATGGTGTATATGTGTGCGAGCTCTCGTTGGGATTAACTTATTGTCGTCATTTTCAATTTTGAAAATAGTGTAAGGCGGCCCCTAAGCGCTACAATAACATTGTACTATACCTATATTTTATTGTACAATAAGATTGAAAGGCGCTTGGAATCCAAGCGATCAATTATGTTGCACAATAAAACGACCAATTATATTGCACAATAAACGAACTGCTCAATATTTTCGAGGTGATAAAATGAAAATTGGATAAATATTGTGCAATACTGACCCTACACGATGCAATGGAAAAATATGGTGCAATAAAAATTGAACTCGCACAAACTTTTGTTCAGTTTTTGAGCAATATTCAATATTGACCTTAAATGGTCAATAATATTGCACAATTCGTAATATTGAGCAATATTATTGACCGTTTAGGGTTAACATTGAAGATTGCTCAATGATTGAACAAAAGTTTGAGCGAGTTTAATTTTACGGTGGTCTGTAGATGCTACAATAACATTGTACAATATATTGTACAATGTTATTGTATCGTCTAAGAGATTATGCGTGACGTCATCTTTCTAGTAACATCTTTTTTTCGTAAGGAGCGCTAGAGAAGGAAGAGGACGAATATCGAAAGTACGTAAGAGCTCTTGCTGGGATTAGCTTTTTGTCGAAATTTTCTATTTTGAAAATATTGTGACGAAATTTGGTGGCCCAGCGATTGATCCCCAAGAGTTGGCCCCCCACATTTGATCCCCCGCATTTGGTCCCCCACATTTGGTCCCCCGCATTTGGTCCCAAGTATTTAGTCCCGACACTTGGACCCAACACTTGGTCCCCCGTCATTTGATCCCTGAGATTTAATCCCCCTACATTTTGTCCCCGGAATTTTGGCCCCCCGACACTTGGTCCCCGACATTTGATTATCCCGATATTGGGGACAGTACGGTTTCCATGGCGCCGCGATTAAATAATTATTATTAAATAACCACCATCCAGTAGATGGCGTTGTGTTTCGTTAGCCACAGCAACGCGTGTCCGGGTCAGTTAGTACAGAATATATAAAAGTAGTTTTATCCTTGACGCATTTGAATGAAAACGTTTTATAATTTTGTTATTCGGTGGTACATCCTCTCTGCATACGCATTCGGGACATTTAGTTGTATTTTGTAGGAATACCGTGTTTTCTAAAGAATTTAATTTTTCAAATTATACAATAAAACCAGTAGGAGATTTTGAACCATAAAGCATTGTTTATAGGCCTGCTACTTTAGTATTTTTATAGGCTCAGAGAAAAATAATCAAGAAATACTCAATTTTTTTCAAGGCAATATAAGACTATGTGTTCTACTCACACTATTTAGTTAAAGAATCTTAAATATTTCTAGGCGATCTAATTTTTCAAAGGTAAAATCACATGATATTGCATGGCCAATAATATTTTTGAGGTGAAAACTTCTTCAGAACCGTTGTGATTTGAAACTCGATGAAACGAAAAAGCGACACTAAAGAGATAAACCCCTACATCAATAGGATTTAGCCTGCGAGATATGAGCATAGAAAAATCGGTCTCTTTGTGCGGTGCTTCGTAGCCTCCCCGCTTTTGTCAACTTTATTTTTCTGAAGTTTTCATTTCTACGACTTGTGAACTACGCACTTATATTTTCATTATATTTTGCACGTTTTACTTCGTGAAAATTCATTCATTTTGAAGTGAAAACTTCTTTAGCACTTTTGTGATTTGAACATGTATGAAACGAAAAAGCGACACTAAAAAAAGACATACATCTACAGGATTTAGTCTGCGCGAGAATGAGATAGTAACGACCGATCAGTGGCTGAAAAAAATTATAATCGGTTTCCTCTTTGTGCGGTGCTTCGTAGCCTATCGGTCTCCTTTTTGTGCAGTGCTTCGTAGCCTCTCCACTCCTGTCTACTTTAGTTTTCTGAAGGTTTCGTTCTACCGCGTGTGTTGCGAAATTGCACCTCGACCTCGTTGGCGGTGCCATAGTCCCACTGGCTTCGGGTAGTTGGTAGTCTTAGTCTTCACTTAAGTTTTTAGACGTAGGTAATTTAAAATGAGAAAATTATCAACTTTTTCATTTTGCGCCCTCATTCAATATATTTTTTTTAACGATTAAAAAAATTAATTAATTAATTGATTAATAAAAAAAAAATGCGGCACGTTCCTTGAATGAAAGATTCTTTCAGTATCGCCATGGTATGAGACCACCAGAAACGTTAATTGAAATGGCTTTAGCCGTGTTTGGTGACTAGATCTGAATAGCGAGATACTTCTCCACCTTCCTCTCCCACAACTCCTTTCCCGATCCACTTACCTTCGGCATCACGACATACCAATCGAGGATGTCATAGTCTCTCTGGTTCCGGGCGGTTGGGAGCAGTTGGGACTCTTGTGCGATATTCACATTGACAGAAGTTTTGTTAGAATTTTTAATAGATTTTAAAAAAAATATTTATTCATTGAAGAGTTTTAGCCACTCTCAATCGAAAATTTGAAACTAAATAATCACAATAAGATACGGCCACAACTAGGAATTGCAGCCAGGACCTTAGGCCGGCCGCGCTCATACGATTTTTTTTCCATCCGATAGTCTGATCAGACCATCGGAAGGCCTTCGTGCCAATCATTTGTTGAGAAAGCCCACACGTCGGATCGACTGTCGGTAATAAAATAGGTCTCGCTCTTTCACGTCGGCTGTCCGATCTGATCCAACTATCGGATCGGGCAGCGAATTTTATTTCGAATCCGATTTTTTCTTAACGAATCGACAAGTGACAAATGAATTTCGTTGTGTAATTATTATTTACTAGCTGGTACCCGGCATGCGTTGCTATGCCATTTAATAAAGAAATTGTTTCTCCCTGCGTGTCCTTTCCTATTCGTCCCGTTCCCCTTCCTCTCCCGCGTCCCCTTTCCCTCTCACGTTCCCACTCTGCTTCTTCCACCTTCCCTCTCCCCACTCCACTCCCCCCCCTTCTACCGTCCCGCGAACTCCCCTCCCGAGTTCCCGTCCCCCCTCCCAGGTCCTCTTCGCCCCCTCCCGCGAACCCCCTACCCAAGTTCCCCTCCCCCCTTCCCCCTCCCGCATTTCCTACATTCAGTCCTGGTACATTCAGTTTTCAAACAGCTCGCGTGCCACCTATTGCAGTTTTTTCTACAAATTTCATAATGCCAGAGCTCGCCAGTAGTTTTGTACAAACCTTGTCCTGACAATAACGAACACAACAAAAAAAGAATTATCCAATTTGGTGCAGTAGTTCGGAAGTTATGCGCGTACATACATTTTGGCGATTCATTTTTATTTATATTTTTATTTATATATATATAAGCGGGCGTCATCACCCTTCATCCCAGTCCCGCCCCGCCTTTCCGCACCCCTCTCCTCGACCCGCGCCACTTTACCGCCTCGCCCTAACTACCCGTTCCCTACCCTCCCGGCGCCTCCGCCTAACCCCTGCCCCTCAATTCTCTGACCATCCCATCCCCCCAACCCCTCTTCCTCGCCCCACTCGGCCCTCCGGCCAGTGTGTCCCGTCCCCCGTCCCATCCCCATACCGTCCCCCGATCCCGTCTCCCGTCCCGTCCCGTCCAGTCACCTTTCCCCCCCCCCCCCCGTCCCCCCTCCCCCCGTCCCCCCCGTTCCCCCTCCCCCCGTCCCCCCCCGTCCCCCCCCCCGTCACCACCCCCGGTCACCTCCCCCCCCGTCCCCCCCCCACTCCACTCCCCCCCCTTCTACCGTCCCGCGAACTCCCCTCCCGAGTTCCCGTCCCCCCTCCCAGGTCCTCTTCGCCCCCTCCCGCGAACCCCCTACCCAAGTTCCCCTCCCCCCTTCCCCCTCCCGCATTTCCTACATTCAGTCCTGGTACATTCAGTTTTCAAACAGCTCGCGTGCCACCTATTGCAGTTTTTTCTACAAATTTCATAATGCCAGAGCTCGCCAGTAGTTTTGTACAAACCTTGTCCTGACAATAACGAACACAACAAAAAAAGAATTATCCAATTTGGTGCAGTAGTTCGGAAGTTATGCGCGTACATACATTTTGGCGATTCATTTTTATTTATATTTTTATTTATATATATTTTTGTTTATATAGATTTTATTTATATAGATTATAGATTATATAGATATATAGATATATAGATTTAAGATTTATTACACGCCTGTTAATACAGGTACAACAGAGCGTACCCGAGGAATCTTAACCAGCGATTCCTGAGCATATTTGGAGTAAAAATGTAGTTGTCGTTTTGCTGTCCGATGACATTTTTTTTCCATTAAAAACAAAAAAAAACGCGCATTAATGGTTAGTGGCGACGTGTGATGGAAAATATTTTAATGTTTTTAATAGAAAAAAGTCATCGGACAGCAAAATGACGTGTACATTTTTAACTCCAATTATGCTCAGGAATCGCTGGTTATCCCTCAGGTGCGTCCTGTTGTACCCTGCATATCATTTTTTCTGATCTTTCAGCTGACCTTCCGCCTGACGGCCTCGCCTCATCTTCTATCATCTCGTCTTCTGAGAGCTGTGCGGTCACTGTTAGAAGAAGATGTCCTTAAAATCTGTTTTCATATACTGGTCTTGAAATATTTAGTATGGGTTGTTTGGTAGAATTTAAGCAATTCTTTTTCGGGACTTGATTTTTAACGTTTAAATGTAATGAATTGTTTAAATTTTGTGAAACGACCCGTCCTTAGCAAAAACTTCTTTACTTTTTGTATTTTATTATCCGTAATAAAACTTGGTAATTTTGGTGTTTTATTCATTTAGGTTCTGTCATAACATTCTTCGCCTTTATGTTATCGCACTATTTTGATGTCTGTCAACGGATTAGTGTGAAGACCAGTGCGAAGGATTATAAGCGGGCGTCATCACCCTTCATCCCAGTCCCGCCCCGCCTTTCCGCACCCCTCTCCTCGACCCGCGCCACTTTACCGCCTCGCCCTGACTACCCGATCCCTACCCTCCCGGCGCCTCCGCCTAACCCCTGCCCCTCAATTCTCTGACCATCCCATCCCCCCACCCCTCTTCCTCGCCCCACTCGGCCCTCCGGCCAGTGTGTCCCGTCCCCCGTCCCATCCCCATACCGTCCCCCGATCCCGTCTCCCGTCCCGTCCCGTCCAGTCACCTTTCCCGTCCCCCCTCCCCCCGTCCCCCCCCCCCGTCCCCCCCCCGTCCCCCGTCCCCCCCGTCCCCCCCACCCGGTCCCCCCCCTCCCCCCCGTCCCGTCCCCCCCGTCCCCCCACCCCCGTCGCCCCCGTCCCCCCCGTCCCCCCTCCCCCCGTCGCCCCCCTCCCCCCACCCCCCGTACCCCCCTCCCCCGTCCCCCCCCCTCCCCCCCTGTCCAACCCCCCCCTTCCCTGTCCCGTCCCGTCGCAATATTAAGCTAAATACACTATTATTTTAAAAACCCGAAGTCTTTAGAAAATTTAATCGATATATCGATAAAGCTAAATACACTATTATTTTAAAAACGCAAAGTCTAGAAAATTTAATCGTCTTTCACGTCGATATTGATATTTAATTTCTCATTAAGAATATTATTTATCGGTTCACTTTCGACATCGCTCTGAATAGCCAGGTACTTCCCCGCCTTCCTCTTCCCTCCCCATGTTTTTTTTTATCCATGGGTGGACCCACAATTCTATTATGTATGCACACGCCTCAAGGGGTAGTGATTTCAATATATTCGCTGCTCGGTGTCATGTTGAAACTACGAGAATCTCTCATTAAGAATACGTCAGTAATATGTAATTGTCAGATTCCCGAGAAATTTCCGCCGTGATTTCGCAAGAGAATTCTGCTATCAGATTCTCAAAGCAATTTCCAGAATGTACTGCAAGACGAAGGTAAAGGTGAACTTTAATGACTGCTTTGCATTGTATACGATCCTTCCCGTCGAGAAAGGGCTTCACTACTACTCTCTTCAATGTCGAATCGCGCAGGTATTGTCTAGATTTTGATACAGCTCTTATACTCTGGCTTCTTGACAAAAAACGCTCCGATCACCGTCTAATGTGAAGCGGGATGGGTGTGTTTACCAAATAACTAAACGCTCAACTCCTGGGACTTTTTGTTCTAAAGCGGGCTCGCGCACGCGCCGCGATATCAAATAGTTTTTTAAAAGTAATACTATATGTAAAAAATTTAGGTTCCGTATTGCGTTCACAAATCTCGGAAAGTAATCGATGGATTGACTTATACGTGCAGTCGGCTTAGCAAAAAAAACGCTAAAGATTCCTACTTGCATATAATATAAATTTTATATCTGAATATAACACAAGAGTCCCAACAGCTCCCAACCGTCTCGAGCCAGTGAGACTATATATAGCATCCCCAATTTTGGTATGGTGTGATGCTGAAAGTAGTGGGGAGAAGGAGATGTGGAAAATGTACCTGGTTATTCAGATATAGTCATAAAACACGGCTAAAGCCATTTCAAATAACGTTAAAATTCTGAATAAATTCTGACGAATAGCAAAATACGACAAACTTATATGTACAATGTCTACTTAAGATTTAGGAGGCGGATATATTTACCGCTGCCCCAGAAACCACTTATTGGATAACCAACACCCCTGCCATAGTCCCATCCCAGGTGGTTTGCTATATTTGGTGACCGGACGGTGGTCGCTGACCAAATGTCGGCCGGACGAACTGTTGACCGAACTGTCACCAGACCAACTGTTATGGAACCATATAAAGGTAAGCTCTGACGTTATGGAATTTGTGTAAAAAATTAGTACAGGTGAGCCGCGAGTGGTTTGAAATTTTGATTTTGAGGGGGGGTTCGCGGGAAAGGTGCCCGAGGAGGGGAAAGGCGGGGAAGATGGAAAGTGGAACGTAGGGGGAAAGGGGACGCGGGAAGGGAACGGGGACGCATGAGAATGGACAAGCAAGGAGAAACAATTTATTTCTTTGAATGGCATAGCAACGCATTCCGGGAACCAGCTAGTAGTTTATGCAAAATTCTGAACATGTACTTAAATAAATAATAATAATTAATATAACTAGTGATCGACCAGTTTCGGTTTCGGCAGATTTTCTGCCGATTGTAAACGCAATTTAAATTAAAATACTTAATGAGGTCCTTCTTTATAATAATCATAAGTGTTGATTATGACTAATTTTTGTTCCAAGAAGTAGTTAACATGTTTGTTAATTTTTAGTAATACCATTTTTTTCACATGCTTCAATTATTGAGATATGATTTTAGATTTTCACGGCCAAAAGTATTTTAGATATTTGTTTTTGGGGTGTTATGCGGTATTGCGCTTCCTTCTCCTTTAGCCAACATTTCGGACAGCGTTAAGTCGGGTCCAATGCGCGGGCAAATGCCAGACTTTTGCTTTGACAGTCCCATAAACGCCAGACTTTTGCTTTGACAGTCAAGGTCAAAACATTCAAGGTCATAAATATTTGAAATGTTTGAGCTTCCCGTATTCGGTGGAAAACAAAACAAAAACAAAACTTAAACATCCCATCCCGGGTGAAGCGGGAAGGCAGGCGGGGGCCTGCGAGGGGGGAGATTTCATTTTTTGACAGAAGATGCGCGATGCCGCGCAATCGGCGTAATGCGGTCGTTATTAACGGAACGGTCTTTTATTTGTGGTTATGTGCAATGAGCGGGCGTAATCACGAGTTAAAAAATATTATTATACCTAAATATAATATAATAATCAAAATATTTGATAATAAAATTGTAATATAATATCAAATATTTATAATTATTCTGTTTTTGGCGTAAATGTTTACGCACTCTAAATTCTAGTAACTTTAGGTCGTGCAATACAATGGCGTTATTAAATATAGGTAATGTTATTGGTGCAATAATCGATATTTGTCGGAAATCTTTCCTGATAAATAAATGTGTTTTCTTCCTGGTGTAGGATCTTTTCCACATCGAATGCATTTTAACATTTACCTAAACGATAAACGTCAAACGTCAAGTTTTTTGGTTATCAACTGCGCGGATCTAATAATTATTAAGGATTTTAAATAAACACACTGTCGTAATGGATGATTATTTCTTTCGTGAACTTACTTGTAAATAAAGTCAATTAATTTGTAGATCTGTTTCAGAGACGCGGGAGAAATAGACCAATTTAAATTTATTCTATTTTTGATGCTACATAGTTATTCACGCACTCTAAATTCAATAGTAATCAATATTAGTTGGAAATCTTTCCTGATAAATAAATATCTATTAAAATATCTAGTAACTTAGGACATGCAATAAACGCCAAACGTCAAGTATTGCGTAAGCGTGGACGTCCGTAGTCCGTATTCCAGACCAGTTGTCAAATTGTATGAACTGCGCGAACTTCACCCTAATTATTTGTTTGAAAGTCCTACAAACGCCGAAATGACCTTCAAACGCTGAACACGGGAAGCTCAAACACTACGAAAATTTTCAAACATTTATAACGCATCAAACATTTATTTACGCGTTTGCCCGCGCAATGGACCCGTCTTTACAGTGTCCATCATTAGGGCAGATGTGTGATGTCTGCTCTGCCCTGATGATAGACACTGTAACGCTGTCCGAAACGTTGGCTAAAGGAGGTGGTAGCGCAACACGGCATAACACTCCAAAAACAAATAATGAAAAAACTTCAATTATCGTTTTTTTTATTTCGCTTAACATATGTTAACTGTTTGTATAAGTGTAAAAAATAAGCCAAATTTCAGTAAACAATAGATTTTTAACATGTCTATAAAAGTTTCGGTTTCGGCCGAAACTTAGACAGCAACCGAAGATTCGGCTTCGGTAGAAAATCATGTTTCGGTCGGACACTATAAATAATAAATAAAAAATAAAAACATGTAGGTATGTGGCGCTACAGTTAAACCTTAGTAATCTTGTTAGCTAACACGTTTTATAAAACATATTGCCAATACCAAGGTACCCATACCAATACCCTTGACGAAGGTTCAGGTTGAACTGAAACCAGTTAGTTAAAGATATATTCACTTCAACAAAGGTATTCAAACAAAGTTATTTTATTGCATTAATTATTGTAATTATGTTCAACCAAAAAGTTTTTTTTTTCACGCAAGAGACACTGAGGAAAAAAAATTCTCTCAGGACCTAGGTCATCTTTGGAGATGCTGTGTGAAAGGTCCTTTTAGGGAAAGGAAGAGAGAAAGTTCTGGGAATGAAAAGGGCATGAGTAGTTGGTAGGAATCTGGGGGTCAGTGAGTCTGGGAGTGACGGACGTACGAATTCATCCCTTTCACTGCGATACAAACCGATGTGTCGAGAGAGTCCAGGTCTAGGCTAGGTCTCCCTCGACCACTCTCTCCCAATCCGGCCAGCCACGCAGTAAGTGGGTATTCGCCGCCAAGACGCACCCGGGAACCCCTGCTAAATCACCAATCCTAGCGCTTCGCTTTGGCACCTAAGGTGACCTATGGCAGGGGTGTTGGTTATCCGATAAATGCTTCCGGGTCGGCGGTACCCATACCCGCCTTCAAAAATTGAAAGTGTTTGCTGCACGTGAAATAAAATTACAAATTACTACAAATAATTAAAATGACCTATTAGTATACTTAGCCGCTTTTTCGCAAAATGGCAGGCTGTGGTTGTGTGATGAAAACACCCCAATTCATCACGTGGAAATCCAGAGACTGGCAGTAGGTACAGTGTACATGGATTAGTAGATAATTTTCCTATTAGGAAAAGGCTTTTCATCATCACGTATCTCGGGGGACTCATCGATCAAAAATGTCAAATAATATTATGTGGTGGTTCTATTTTATATGATTTTACGTTGGTTTAGACGGGTAATTATTAGGAAGATGATCATTAATAAATTTGGACAACTTATATAGCGCTGTTTTTGCGAAAAATCGCCTCAAGAGCGCTGTAAATTATATATTACTGTAGTATATAGTATTATATAATATGTAGTTTCAAGATTCTTATTAGTATATATAGTTATGTGTAGTTGTAGGTGTCAGTTAAGAAGTACTTTAGAAGAGTATTGACTATCCTCGTTCGTGTCTAATGCACGAACGGTTAAAAAAATAGCCGATGAGACACGATAGACAGAAAGCTCCGGCAGTGTTGGGTTCCCTAGGTTCAGAACAACTTTGATTTTCCAATAGGGCGGAAGTCTGTTCCTGTTAAATATCGTAAACCTTACAATAACGTATGTAAAGCAACTTATAATCTCGGCGAACCTCGATCTTTATTGGTGTTTTCCAGAAAATATTTCAAGTAATCTCAATCACAGCATTAAAGTATTTCACAGTTACCTATTTTAATATGTTTAGACCAGGGTTTCCCAACCAGTGGTCCGCTAAAGGCTAGAAGACGGCCCTCGATGGTCCGCCGGTCAATAAAGAGCCAGCGCGCGGGCGGTCCCTGGTTGAGAAGTCTGAATAAAAAAAATCGGGACAATATTCAGTTTATCATTATTGTACCTTGTGGTCAGTGGCCATTATGGTATTCCGTTTCGCTCCACCCCATCCTACCCCGTTCTACCCCCTCCGTTGTGTAAATATTTTGCTAGAACCCGTCCCACCCTATCCCATTCCGCCCCCTCCGTTATGTTAAATATTCTGCTATGTAGAACCGGTCCTACCGTATCCCACTACGTCCCTCGAGTTGTGCTATCCGTCCCGGGTGCCACCCATTCTACGTCTACGCCACTGACCAGCATGGGTGGCATCTGGGACGGATAGGGCGACAACGTGGTGTCACCCCCCCCCCCCCCCCCCATTAAAGTTGACAAACACAAATTTCGACTATACAAAAAATTGGTCCGTCCTGGGGGGGTGGCTAGAGAATTAATTGTGGTCTTGGGGGTGAAACTCGGTCGGGTGGCACCCGGGGCGCCGCCTCCCCACGCTACGCCACTGCTTGTGGTCCATGTCGAAAAATAAACGTACAAGTGGTCCCGGGTCAGAAAAAGGTTGGGAACCACTGGTTTAGACTATGTCAAGAAACTAATGGTACAAATGGGGAAATTGTTAATGTAGCTTTGTTTTTTTGTTTTTCAGTAAATCGAATCCGAAGATGGAATTTTTTAGGTCGTATCGGAATAAAATCAATCGTTACCTCAGATCATTTATATTCTACGATATGAGATCGCTACGGTGGATGGTCATTTAAAATGCGTCGAAACATGCGAAGCTAGGCTCCAATTTTTTTTTCGCTTTAGGTCACCCCAAGTGGTTCGCTGCGTTTAGTGACCTAGCAGGTGTTGATGGGGTGAGGTTTGTCTAGGTTTTGGTGGCGAATGCGTTTCCCCACCCCAGCGTGACGGGCCGGATCGGTTGAAGGTGACCTAACCTAGACTTTTTGACCTCTCCAGCCGGACTCTCTTGACTCATCGTCTCGCACCGCAGTGAGAGGGATGAAATCATACCTCCCTCACTCCTGAACACATTGACCCCGATATCCTATCCATCCCTCATACCTTTTTCCGTACCAGAACTTCTTATCCTTCCTTTCCCTAAAAAAGACTCCACACAGAATCCCCAAAGATGGTATCGACCCTGAGGGATGTCTTCTCCTAAGGACCTCCTATGTGGAGCTAATGTAAATTAAAAAAAAATTATAAACTGCTTATGCTATAAAATGTGCCTGCTCTCAACACAAGAGTTCCTAAGTAAGACAGGCACAGCATATCTCCAATTAAGTATAATAGAATAAAAAAAAATTAACCTTTTTTTTTAATATGTGAGTCTTTTAAACACGCGGTAAAAGTGAAACCTACAAAAAACTAAAGTAGACAAGAGTGGGGAGGCCACAAAGCACCGCACAAAGAGGAGACCGATTATTCTATCTCATTCTCCCGCAGACTAAATCCTACAGATTATCGGTTCTCAACGTGGGCAATAATGCCCCCTTTGGGCGTTTGAGACTTTCAGGGGGCGGTAGAAGACCTAGAGAAAACTAGGGGGCGTTGAGGAAAACTAGATGGCGTTGAGATGTCATAGTGAGGGCGTGGTTAGTTAAAAAAATATGGTCTAAAAAGAAAAAAAAAACACGCTTATCACGTACTACTAATCTTACATATATTATTATTATTAAGAATTGACATTATGTGATGAATACAAAAAGGAAGGAGGTAGCAACTCTCTAACCGTTGTGGTAAATATGTGACAACGGCTGTTTCAGATTCGCGAAGTAAAAACAATTGGGGGGCGATAGAAAAAAAAATATTCTCAAATTGAGTTTTTTTTTTAACATTAACTCCACACAGGAGGCCCTGAGGAAAATAATTTCCCTCAAGGCCTATGTCATCTGGGATGCTGTGTGGAGGATCTTTTTGAGGAGAGGAAGGAATGAACATTGGTCTTGAAGAGACCCATGTTGTAGGAAGAGGCAGGCAAATCATTCCACAGCCGAGCTGTTGAACACAAGAACGAGTCCAAGAAACGACCCGTTCTCATGTGACAAATGTCAACTGTGTACAAATGTTGGGCACGCGTTTGGCGTGTTTCCCGACTATGCACCGGTGCCGAAGGGATCAATGATGCTAGTTCCTCGGAGCATCTTCCATTGTAATACCGGTAAAACAAGGATAGCATTCCCACCCGACACCTGTGCTCTAAAGATTGCAATCCGTCTGTTAAGATGGGTGAGTGGTGGGCAAAATAAGGTTGAGAACCTATGCTATAGATGTTCGTCTCTTTTTAATGTCGCTTTTTCGTCTCATCGAGTTTTAAGTCACAATGGTGAAAAGTTTTCACTTCAAAAAAATAAATAAAATCAATGAATAGAAAATTACGGAAATACTCATATGTATTTATGCAAGATATGTTTTGGGCACAAAAATACATTTTGGGTGATATCCTCAAAACATAATGTACCCATTATTTGTTATTAACCAGAAGTAGATACATATTGTACAAATCAAGAGCGGGTGTGGGTCTGTGTACGGTTTCCACCCCCCGTCATGTAGCCGAGACGTTTCATTAGCGGATATAGAGCCGTAGACAATAATGACAATTTTGCCGACTGCCGATGAAAGCAAGGCGCTGCTCGTAAAGTCAAGGCGAGATCCTTACTGCCAGGACACAAAGGGAGCTTATTAGCTCGTGCTGTTTTATGGTTATGTGTTAAGTATCCTTAGGTGTTAGTCCGTCGTTTACAGGTATTCAGGTTTTTTTGTTACCTAGAAAGGTTTTTTGAGGAAAGCACCTAACGACTTTTTAATCTAATCAAATGTTGATACGTTTTAAGATTTTCACGGCCAAAAGTATTTTCGTTATTTGTTTTTGGGGTGTTACGACGTGTTGCGCTACCTCCTTCTTTAGCCAACGTTTCGGACAGCGTTGCAGTGTCCATCATCAGGGCAGATCCGGCGGATCCGGTAGATGTGTACATCGGATCTACCGGATCTGCCCTGATGATGGACACTACAACGCTGTCCGAAACGTTGACTATAGAAGGAGGTAGCGCAACACGGCATAATACCCCGAAAACAAATAACGATAATTAAGTGTTGTTCTTTTATAACCAATTACCACAAAAAAAACCTATTCTATAAGGACAAAAACGTCAAATCTACTTGACATCCCAAAACTTAAAAAAAAAACAGTGTGCAATTCACAAAACTAAAGTAGACAAGGGTGGGAAGACGACGAAACACTTTTTTTCTCAATGAGAAGGATGATTTTTTCCATATTTTTGTCGTCGAATTCCAGTGCAAGTTTTCTTATACTTATTAGTATTTGTTTTATCTTCTTCGGAGTTGTTTTTTGTTGTGTTCTCTTTTGCTTGTTCATTTTGGAGTGTTTTTTTTTTAATCTTTATTTATTAAGTTACATACTATATGGGTGATTGTGCTGTGCCTGTCTCACTAGAAATTCCTGTGTCGAGAGCAGGCGCATTTAAGCTTAAATAGTTTAAAACAAAAATAAGAATAACAATAACAATGTTATTTACATTTAAAGTTAAAGTACAAGGACAATCAGCATCGTACCATTGGCAATGGGAAAGCATGCATCCTTATGCATGCTTTCCCGGTTCTAAAAATATTGTTAATATATGATCTGCCTTTGCTAGTGATCCAAAACTTGGTATCTGATTTGTATTTTACGTAATTTGTGTGCTGTATAATGGTCAGTGGAAGTGTTTTATAAAGTTTTGTTGCGAAGTACCTAAAGTTTCTTTGACCCAACGTTTTTTTGGCGAAAGGGATAAGTAAGAGATTTTGCCCTTTGGTTCTCGTATCACGAACAGTTTGGATATTGTCAAAAACAGTTCTATGTTTGAATAGATAAATTAGTATATTTTTGGCATAAAGTTGCCTAATGTCCAAAACACTGATTCTCCTAAAGATTTCATCAGAACTGCTTGTGATCGGTAGTTCTAGAATAATCTTTATAGTTAGTTTCTGGGCTTTGGAGATCGGAATTTGGTTTGAAGATTGGATATTGATTTTATAAAATTAAGAATATTTTTTTTTGTTTTGGATTTCTTAGGATTTGATCTTTGGTTCGCTGAATGTCTGGCCGTAATAAATATTTTATGCTGTCTCATTCTTTCGCAGGCTAAATCGTTTAGAGATATGTGTTTCTGTTTCAGCGAATTTAAAATCACACCGGCGTTAAAGAATTTTTCACTTCCAAAAAAATCTGGACAATGGCCGAGTTGGCATCGCGTTTGGGTCCCACTCATGCGTCGGTGTTCAATTCCTCGGATAGCATAATCCTCCATCGTGACACAAGCAACATTACATTTACTGTGATGGTAGTAGGAGATTTTGAAATATTGTCAGGTTATTCGTAACCCAGGAACGTTCGACTTTCTTTAAAAAAATCCTTTTGACAAAAAAATTTTACTACGAAATGAAATAATGCCCTTCCAAATGAAATTACAAATACCTACCATGGAGATAAACAAGTTTAAAAACATCACAATATGGCACTAAGAAGAGGAAATCATAAAAATATGAAACACCAACACAACCTACAGTCAACATATATGAAGATTGTTTTATTTTTTATTTTATCTTTTGAGTAAAACCTCAAATTGTAATATTTAATTAAATGAATACAATACCTACAAGCGAATCTCAATCGAAAATCTGGAAACAGAAAAATCGGAAAAGGTATTGACACCTCTGGGACTCGAACCCAGGACCTCCTGCTTTCCGGAAAAAAAGCGCTAACCACTGCGCCACGGTGTCGATATAAAATTCGGTCATTTTTAACTGTTACTGACTAAGAACCACCCACATTAAGAAAATGAAGATAATGTGGGTGGTTCTAAGAAGAATTAGGAAAAGAATTAAGAATTAAGAAAATGAAGATTTTGTGGGTGGTTCTTTTCGAAGTATGATACAATTAATAATAACCGAATTTGATATCGATACCGTGGCGCAGTGGTTAGCGCGTTTGCTCGGAAAGCAAGAGGTCCTGGGTTCGAGCCCCAGAGGTATCTATATCTTTTTCCGAGTTTTCTGTTTCCAAATTTTCGATTAAGTTTCGCTTGAATTGTCTTCATTTAATTAAATAATTTTTTTACACTAACCCCACACAGGAGGCCCTGAGAAAAATATTTTCCCTTAGGGCATGTCATCTTTGTGGAAGCCGAGTGGAGGTTATTTTTAAAGGAAGGAAGGAGAGGAAGTTCTGGGAAGAAAAAACGTATGAGGGTTCTGCAGGAATTTAGGAGTCAGTGTGTCCAAGAGTAACGAACGTATGAATCCATCGCTTCCGCTGCGGTGCGAGACGATGCATCGCGATGGACCGAGAGAGGCCAGCTGGAGAGGTCGAAGGGTGGCTCCAAACCGGCCTCTCTCGATCTGGCTTACCACGCAGATGTTAGGCGTCACACCATAAACGCGGGCACCCCTGCTAAATCACAAAACGTAGCGAATCACTCGGGGTGTCCTTTGCCAGAAGTGTTGGTTATCCAATAAGTGGTTCCTGGGGCGGTGGAATCCATACCTGATAAATGAAATTGTTTAATTTCCATTCCACTCCTTCGAAAAACTCATTTCTCTCTTAATCTTACTCACGAACACTTTTCTGTCTTCTTATTTTTTCAAAAAAACACCGCCAATGTAAAAAGCTTGCCAAAGTTTGTTCAGAGTGAAATAGTAAGCGCCCAAACAAAGATCAATATTTTCATAATCTGTTCGCTATTGAAATTTCAGCAAATATATTTCACCGACGAAGTAAAATTAAGCTTCGCGTTTCGTGTAAATTGTGAGAAAAGTTTGTCTAAGTTTCGGAACTCCGGGAAACTTCACTACTTGATTCTGAATTACAAATAATATACGTATAGGTGCATACCATAAGGATGCGAACACTAAGTTCACATACTTACTTGTTTTTTTTTTATTTCGTTTGTGTCCACAGATCAAATAATTATTAGTGTTATTACGCAAAAATTTATACGGTGACCCGACAATTGGTCCGCCGACAGTTGAACTATCCGACAGTTGATGCCCACGATAGTTGATCCTTCCGACAGTTTATCCCTCCAACAGCCGATCCCCTAAAAGATTATTTCTTCAAGTAAGTAAGCAAAGACGATACACGGCCGTACAACCAAATTCGATTTACTTACTTATATCTGAAGGCATAGGTACATTTTACAAATTTCCTTCCCCTCTCCACTGCCTTCAGGCTCACAACATATCAAAATTGGGGATGCCATATGCCATAGTCTCACTGGCTTCTTCACTTTTGTGTTATATTCAGATAAAAAATTTATATTATACGCAAGTAGAAATCTTTAGCGGTTTTTGCTAAGCCGACTGCACGTATAAGTATGTCGTATTTTGTTATTCCCACATGCTCCTTGGAGAGACGAAATTATTGTTAGTAAAAATATTTTTATCGCGGATTTTCACTCAAATGCCTTCCGATATAAGAATATCGACTTTGGTTGTAGGGCCGTATATCCTCTTTAAGAAATAATCTTTTAGGAGATCTGTCGGAGGTATCGACTGTCGGGGAAGATAAGCTGTCGGGGGATCAACTGTCGGAGGATCAACTATCGAAGGGATCAACTGTCGGGGGATCAACTGTCAGCGGACCAACTTCCGGGGGATCAATTGTCGCCGGATCAATTGTCATGGAACCATGTATACACATACTTTTCTTCATCCTACCTACTTTCAAAACATATTCTGACTGACAATATGTGCCAACTTTACCATCTACTTGTAATCTTGTGGAACAATAACTCTTGGAAGTATTCAGTCTGTTAGGAATGAGTGCAATGATCAACTCAGATAGGAATTGATCTCTCAGTTCTTTAATATTATCTGCTCTAAAGAAGCCTCCGTGAAATGATCACCAATCTAGTGATCTCTCAGTGTGTTTGATTGGAGTTTGTTAAAGGAACTAGTGCAGTTGTCACCTCCTTGATAAATCGGTTCTTTAATATCCATTCAATCGGAGACTTGTGCATGTGCTCAGCCAATAATCGGGCCATAATAACATAACAAGAACTCGCTGTGGGAAATCCAGGTGAGTCAGATTCCCTTTCAGTGTCCACTATTCACATATCCCCATAGTTGTGTCATATTGAAAAGCCATTTTTTTTGTTGAATTCTAAACTATTGAATACAGTCCGATTGATTCGCAATCCATTTGCAACTACAATTAGACTTGAAGTAAATCTAATCCATACGTTGTCACATTTCTCAATGCAGGCAACTTCGAAACTCACAAAATGTTGTAGATAATCTATCTATCTCCCTGGTGAAAGACCACGGTCCAGAATAGAAACTTTGCTTGATATGGCAAGAGCCGCATTCAATGACTAGATCTGAATAATAGTCAGATACTTTCTAACCTTCTCCTTACCACATTCTTCCCGTCCTTGTTAACTTCAATCTCGCTGGTTCAGTTCAGAGCAGTCCAGTCCAGAGTGGAAGATGCTCTCAGTATTGCCCTAGTGTAAGACCACCATTAAGAATTTGCTTGAAATGGATTTAGCCGTGTTTGGTGACCAGATCTGAATAGATAGGTATTTCCACACCTTCCCCTTCCCCATCTACTTCCCCTCTCTACACTACCTTCAGTCTTTCAACATACCCCAATCAGGGATGCCATAGTCTCACTAGCTTTAAACGGGAGCAATTGGGACGCTTGTGAGGCATTCATATAAAAAAATGAGTGTGCTTTAGACCACACAACTGAAGTAAAACTTCTGCTCCCTCTATATGGTAGGAAGAGAGAAAGAAAATGTGCGCGCGCACTGCTTTCTCTTGCTCCTACAGTGTGATACAGACAATAGGCCAGCACTGTGTAACGTAACTGGCTATGAGAGAAAGAGAGAAAGAAAATGTGTGCTCGCACCTCTCTCTCTTACCCCTACAGTAATATACGAAGCGTAACTCTCTCTCTTTCTATCTTCACTAACTTATATCTCCCTCTCAACTACCATTCGCCTCGCTTTTCGTAACGCTCTCGTCACGCATTCGCCAGCTTACTCCCGTGCGTAAAGAAGTTTTACTTCAAAAAATGAAATTCTCCTTTTCCCAAAAAATGTTGTAGTAGTAGTTTTTAAGTTTCTATTCACCATGTAACAATTTAAGCAAGTAGGTACTTCATACTTTATTCAAATGGTAAATACGTACGAGTATACAGAAAAGGGATATAGTGCACTTAAAAAAAACACTCTGTAGTGCTTAAATAATAGCGAGAAGTAAGTATACCTATTAGTTTCCGGAAATGGAAAATAATGCGTTTAAGTTATTTCATATTTTTTGGTGTAGAATTTTCATATGATTCTCAATTTGGGAGGCAGGTATGGGTACCGCCGCCCGGGGAACTATTTATTGGATAACTAACACCTCTGCCACAGGTCACCCCAGAAGTGGTACAATACGTTTGGTGACTTAACAGGGGTGCCCGGGTTCATGGCGAGACGTTTGTCCGAATCTTGGCGGTGGATGTGTCTGCCCACCAGCTGCACGGCAGGCCAGATCGGGAGAGAATGGTTGAGGGAGTCCCTTTGACTTCTGCAGCCGTAATCTCTCGGAACATCGCCTTGCACCGCAGTGAGAGGGATGGATTCATACGTCCGTCACTCCTGGACACACTGGCCCCCAGATTCCTACCTACCCATCATACCCTTTTCCTTCCACACAGCATCCCCAAAGATGACATAGGCCCTGAGGGGAATTATTTTCCTCGGGGCCTCCTGTTTGGAGCTACATAATGTAAAAAAAGAAAACAATGAGAAGTAAGTATTTCAGTTTCCGAAAATGGAAAATAATATATTTTAGTTAATTCGTTCAAAATTAAAATCGAATGTTCTCTTTGCGGCCATTGATGTAGAAGTTTTAAGATTATTTTTTTCTTCTTCTCTTATTTAACCCAAAATATGAACCGAACAACCTGAAATACGTTCTTAGATTCCCATTCTGCGTGTAATAATAAAAAAATCACAGTGTGCAATTTACACACAGTAGAAGTGAAACTAGAAAGTCGCTAGATGTCTCTTTCTTTTCTTTTGCCTGTTTATTAAGTGGTTTGAAGATTGGATATTGATTTTACAAAAAAAAAATGTTTTTTTTGGATTTGGTAGGTTTCGAACCACCGTTCGCTGCGAGAGTCGGGCGCTTCATACCGCGGCCCTATTGGAGGCCCTATTGGAGGCCCGCGCGTAGTCGTGAATTTACCGCATTATGTTAGAATCGAGGACCGTCAAATAATAATTTTTTGTGACGCATTTTCGTTTCCTCCGAATTTCAAATCGCTAACATTGCTAAAGAAGTTTCACCTCAAAACTATTTTGACATTAATTATTAGATATATAAAAATAAAGTGGGAAGAAAACAGTCAAATTCGTTTTTTAAGGAATTATAATTTAAATGCATTACTTTCGATTTTCGGTTGAAAAAATATTTAATTAATATTTCGGTTAAAAAATATTCGGTCACTGAAATAGTTGTTTCTTATTGTTATCTAACTGATACAATGATGTATCTATTAGCCGTGTCCCACATTTCGGTATATTTACTTTCATTAAGATTACCCAACCCTTATCGCGTCTTCTGAAGAAGAAATGAACCACCTCCTTGCGAAAATAGAGGAAGAGAGCCGTAATCTAGATCTACTGATCAACAAGGCCAAAACGAAACTAATGGTGATCGACAGGGCTAACACCTCTGAAGAACAAATAATGCTCTCACAGATTTGTGAAAGTAATGAAACGGTGAACAACTGTTTATTCCTAGACTCATCTATAAGTGACGAAAGAGGTTGTGAAAAGTGTCATACACGACTTACAAATAATACAGAACAAAGTTATAAAAAAAAACTCTTAAATTAAAACCCAGACAATCCCACAAAATAACTATGCCAGGAATTGAACCTTCTGAAAATAAGAACATTGAAAGAATATAACATAATATGTAATTTAATATGATATACAATTCAAAATGGACTCATACACACAAACACAACATTTATAAAAACGTCACAAGGACACCAACATTATGCTAGACAACATAATAAATTGTAAACAAAACTGTCAAGACTGAAAGTGGCAATAGAAGCATTGGCCACGAGGGCGTACACATACATAACCTCCTTCCAGATAACCTAAAAATGGAGAAGAATAAAAATACCTTAAAAAAAACTATTTAAACTTAAGTTGTTAGAAGAAAATTAGAATTTTTACTACTATACTTTACACTTCTTAATATATATACTACTTTACTGTATATATTCTGTACTTAAGTTAAGAAAGCGAAATATCATATTTCTTTTAACTTAATAATAATTTAAAAAAAATAGAAGCGAAAAGAATAATTTGCATGACAAAAGACCCCTTGAGTAAAGCGCAAAGGATATGGAGTGACAGAGGCGTAACGAAGACTACCAATATGAGACTTTGTTCGGATGTTGATTTTCTCCATATTTATGTATTGGTGGAAGCACGGGTACTTAGAGTCAGCGAAAGAAAGCGGGTAGATGTCCTCGAAATGTGGTGCCATGGTGGTGAGGATTCTATGGAAAGCTACACGCACAAATATGTTAATTCTGGAAGAGCTAGGCATTCACAACAGGCTTCCAACTATCTGCCTATAACGTATTATGAGATACTTCGAAAACGTTGCTCTCCAAGTTGAGGACTCCAACTTGGAGAAACTCATAGTCTTATATTAGTGAAAGGGGACAACGAAGATCATAAAGATGACCTCTTCCGGACGTTGATTTTCCCAGTATTTTTGTACGGTGTGGAATCATGGACACTTGGAGCTAGCGAAAGAAAGCGGATAGATGTCCTCGAAATGTGGTGCCATGGTGGTGAGGATACCATGGAAAGCTAGACGCACAAATATGTTAATTCTGGAAGAGCTAGGCATTCACAACAGGCTTCCAACTATCTGCCTATAACGTATTATAAGATACTTCGAAAACGTTGCTCGCCAAATTGAGGAATCCAACTTGGAGAAACTCGTAGTCTTATAGTAGTGAAAGAGGCACAACGAGGACCATAATGATGAAACTCGTCCGGGCGATGATTTTACCCATATTTCTGTATAGTGTGGAAACATGCACACTTAGAACTTGCGAAATAAAATGGATAGACGCCCTCGAATTGTGGTGCTGGAGAGATATTCAGGATTCGATGGACAGTTAGACGCACAAATGTGTCAATTATAGAAGAGCTAGGCAATCTAGGCATCCACAATAGGCTTTCAACTATCTGCCTGCAACATATATACATGGACAGGTTGCTCACCAAACTGGGGACTCCAACTTGGAGAAAATCATAGTCGTTGGAAAGGGGAAGGCAAAAGGAACATTAGAAGGTCACCAATACGCTGGAAGTGACCAAGTATATCTGGTGTCTGGTATGTCGGTGTCCACAATTCTCTACGCAGCGCAGGACCGCGAGGAGTAGAGGAGCCTTGTCCACCACAAAAATTGGAGTAATTATTATCTGTTACCTACTTCTGTAGACTGTGGATTGCATATTATTATAACTAACGGTTTAAAGTTTATAAAATGAATACATGATAAAATTTTCCGAACATACACCGGAAATGATTTTCCAAAGTTGCTGAAAGTTGAAACGGTTACATAAGTTATAATCGATTATCTCAGCTAAACACTTTTACATGTGTTTGGTCTAATCAGACAAACATAATATACCTATATCCTTGGCTTAAACTTTAACATATCAAAATATCCTCCATATGTGATAGCAATTTATTATATTTTTTTAAGACAAACATTCCCGGGTTACGAATAAACGAACAACATTTGAAAACCCAATACATTACAGTAAGCGGAAAATGTTACTTGTGTCGTGATGGAGGACTTAGCCAGCCGAGGAATATAACCCACGACGCGACGCCTGGATGGGAACCAGATGTAATGCCAACTCAACCACCGACCAGTCGTGTACTGACTGTCCCAAAAGTCGACGTTATACATTTCAGACAAATGATGCCGATAATAAATTAAAGTTATTCTGTTATTTCTTTTTTCATAAATATAACAAAGAATGTGCACTATTTGAAAATGTACCGCTTATCGTATTTGCCATGGGTATAAATCATGATAATGTATGTATGTTGATTTTAAAACAACCTTTGTTATAAATTATAAAAGTTATGATTTAAAATTCCTAACAGATTTCATAGCAATATGTTGGTAGGTTAAGCAATTCGAAATATTACATGATTGAGATTTTCACGGCCAAAGGGATTATCGTAATTAATTTTTGTATTATTATGCCGTGTTGGACTTTTTCCTTCTTTAGCCAACAATTTTGACAGCGTTACAGTGTCCATCACCAGGGCAGATGTGTAGATTGTGGTGAAGTGTGTTAAGTATATTAAAATGGTATTTAGTTTTTCAGTACAATAATTAGTAAAATTACAGAACACCAAGAACTATTAAGTTTAGTCACGTCGCGTGTGTATGTTATTATTGATGTGTTTTCGTAAATTCCAAATGCCCTTGTACTTAGACGTGTTCGATGCATTTTGGGTTTTCCCAAGACTTGAACAAATCCAACGTAACACAGTTATTTACATAGTCTAAATAGGTATCTCACCAGGGCTGTTCTAAGAGTATACACCTCTACTCTGGAATGAGATGCAAATGACATAGGACCTGAGGGAAATTATTTTTCTTAAGGCCTCTTGAAAAACAGACTAAAATTTATGGACTTTGTTTTCATTTCAACCACATTACCGATGGTTTATGAGTTATGTAAAATTTAAAATAAGTTTATTAGTAAGTAGTTTTTTGGTAAGGCCCTAGATATTTGTGTAAGTATTTCATTTTTCGCATATTTTCACAATGTACTTTTTTCAATGTATGTAAAGCTTATTATAAAATAAACACATTTGTCCTGATGGGAATTTTAATCCGAACCTTAGAGATCAGAGGCAATGATATAATTTCCATGCTACTACTGAAGTCATCTTAACTTAGAAAATCAATATACTTCTTCAGACATAGTCGCCGCTTTCTTAACTTGAATCAACGCAAAACAATTTACCATGCACTATGTCAATCTTTAATCGAGTACGGTATTGTAGCCTGGGGAGGAACTAACGCTGCCATTGATCCGATTTTTACGCCCTGAAACTAATTTTAAAGATTATAAAACTACCGATCACAAGTAGTTCGGACGACAAACTCAGGAGAATCTGTGTCTTTGACAGTAGGCAACTTTATGCCAAAAACATATTAGCATACCTATGTACCTTTGAAACACAGAACTACCTTTGAAAATTTCGAGCTACTACAACCAAAGGGTATGATTTCTTATTTATCCCTTTTGCCAAAACAACTTTTGGCCAAAGAAATTTTAGATACTTTGCAACAACTATATAATGCACTTAGACACTGGCCATTAGACAAAACACAATGTATCTAAAATATAAATCTGACACCAAGACCTTGATTACCAGCCAAAACAGACCCAACATCCAAGATATTATCAAAACCTACTTATGAGTACGCATTTTTTCAATGGTACGGTGATGATTGTCTGTTACTTTAATGTAATATTTATTACAATTTACTTGTCACGTTTTAAAGCGCCCTCTCACAGTTTCTAGTGAGACAGGCGTAGGACATCACAATTTGTTCATCTTGAATTAATAAAGATAAATTAATTACAAAAATAAAAGAAATGCTCGTAGTTAGGAATTACAAACATTGTAATAATTATAATAAAAAAAATTCTATAATATATGTCACCACTGATACAATGCTACACGTCATTGATCACGTGAGCAAAATGACACCTTTGTTTTAAACTCCAAATATTCTCAAGAATCGCTGGTTAAAATCTTTCAGGCACGTGCTGATACTCGTATATTCTGTAAATCTATATGGATTTTTTTGCTTTGCCGTGTGGATCCCGTGATTTTTCACGAGTCAGCGCTGTTAAAAAAATAAACATCTTAAAACGGTTCTCATGTAAATTTCGCGTAAGTGCTGTTAGGGTAGTTCCGCCTTCGGGGGATAAAATTGAAAGATATGAACGGATGGCATTTCCCAAAGGAATCTTTGGAAAAGATTTCACACCATTAAACCAAATGACACTTGCAAACTTTTTCGAGGATGAATCTAAAGCATTTGATTAATTAATGACTTTCCGGACTTAAATTATTTTATGTGTCTGCCTCTGAACCATTAGCATTTTAGCAAAGCTTAAAATGGACCATTTCTACTGATCTAGCGAAGCTTATGAAAGGTCATATATTTTTAAAACATTTAACTTAATTTCACATCTGGATCATATTTATTTAAAAAATCATAAAGCTGGTCATATTTTTTTTTATTTTTTATGTGAGTACTTCACAAAAGTCTCAACTGCTCCGAACTGTCTGGAACTAGTGCGACTATGCGTTTCTCCAATTGGGATGTGTTGTGAGGCTGAAGACGATGGAGAATAGGCAGGAGGGGAAGTACCTACCACGCAATTCAGATCTGTTCACCAAATATGGCTAAAGCCATTTCAAGCAAGGAACAAGGCTCCTCTCCTCGCGGTTCTACTTGGTCACTCCAACGCATTGGTTTCCTTCCTCTGTTTCTTCTGCCTTTCACTTTGTCAGTGACTATGAGTTTCTTCAAATTATAGTCTTCAGATTGGCGAGTGGTAACATATATATTAATATTGTGGATCACTAGCTTTTCCAGAATGGACACATTTTTTGAGCTTCTGGTTGCCAATGGAATCCTGATTTTGCTAATTTGTATGTTATTATTTAAGCCAAATAGGTCGAGTAAAACTATTTTTTTAATAATTGAAATTAATTTACAAAAAAGAACCAAATTTGCCTATAAAATCACGAAAAATTTAATTCTATAATGGCCATAATATATCATAATTTAAAATGTAAATAAATAACATACCAGATATTTGCTACATCTTTTGAACAAAATTACAAATTTTCCGTTCGGTTGAGTATTTTGGCTTAAAATCCAAATTTAAATATTGTATGAAAAAGGTCGCGCAACCGTTCTCCTTAAAAACATCGCCTGGAAGATTTACAAATATCTTAATATATAAAACAAATTCGGGTTAGTTACACCATTTATAACTCGAGAACTACTGGACCGATTTTTATGATCTTTGATTTGTTGGATTTGTCTCCACCCCGAATAGCAGAATAGTTATTAAAACATCGAGATAATTCACGAAAAAAAATTATGAAGAAAATTCTTTTCCTCCTACATTTTGCAAGGAACGAATTCTCATCTTTTGAAAAAGCTACAGCAATATTGTGTTAAGTATAAATATTGAATAGTGAGTGAAATCCAAAAATTCAAAAACGTCAAATGTCAATGCGTTGATTGTTTTGCTTTTGTTCCTAAACATATAATGCTGCCCCTATTTCTTACATACTAATTGTCAACAGTCGAAAATGAGACAAACGGTGAACGTATCTCTGCACCCCTCCAAATGAAAAATTCAATAATTATAATAAATCTCCCTCACACGTACAAAGAAAAGTGGAAAAGTAAGAAAATCACAAAAAATATAAATCCGCACACAACTCCATCTCTGATACTGACAAAAATAAAACACGGACAGTTGCGCTTCGATAATTGCTTCATTGTGTAATTTTTAAATTAATAAAAAACTGAATTTAATTCACTTAATAAGTTAACGCAACAGTTATTGATTCTGAGGTGGTACGAAGTTCGTCGGATCAGCAAGTATTTTAATAAAATGTTTATATCTTTGGGAAGGAAGGTTTGAGGGATATAAAGCTTCACCCCTTAAAAATATAGGCTATCTTTGGTAATATTTAACTCATTTTTGACCAAAATTGTAGATACACTATTTTATCTCAAAGACTAAAATAATAAATCAAGTCAATATTGCCTTGACTACTACCGCCAACGTTGTACTGTAATGTTCATAGCAAGACTGTAATAAAAATAATCTATAAATTTCAAAGCAAGTCCGTCTCAAAGAAAAACTATAATATTAAAACCGACAGTATGAGAATTTTTTAATACATTAGTAGTTTTATCAGACTTATCTCACAGAAATCTGTCGCCGCAAATAACATCACAATATTTAATAACGGCGCTAAAGGGAGGGTGAGGGGTGAGTGCAGGGAGTGTCAGAGCAAGAGGGGGATGTTGTGAGTCCGTCCCGCTCGCACACCCCCTCCATTCATGGACACAGGGGGGGTAGATAGGGTCGGATATTGCAGGAACCCCTGGGACTGGGGACAGGGCTGCGCTACCGGATCGTTTTTTCTTAACTCAACTACGCCCGTCTAGAGCCAGTAGCATCCCCAAATTGGGGTATGTTGTGAGGCTGAAAGTAGTGGGGAAGGGAAGGAGATGGGACAGAGGAAGATGGGGAAGTACCTAACTATTCTGATCTGGTCACCAAACACGGCTAAATCCATTTCAAGCAACGTTTCAATTCTGAATGGTGGTCTTACACCAGTGAGATACTGAGAGTATCTTCCACTCTGGAACGTGCCGCAAATACGCTATGTATTATTTTTAATTAATTATTTGTGAAATAAAAAAAACAGGAATAAATTTCGGAACAATACAAAAAAAAAACATTTTTATTTTAAAAAATCAGAGTGTGTAATTCACGTAGAAGTGAAACTATAAAATCGCTTTCTTTTTTTTGCTTGTTTTTTTTTAAGTGGTTAGAAGATTGGACATTGATTTCAGAAAATAAAAATGTTTTTTTTTGGATTTCGTAGGATTTTTTATTTTTTTTTTTATTTTTAAGTTTCTTTATTCAATGAAGATTTTTTTTTTTTACAAAAGTTGGGGATTTTTTGACCACCATGCTAGGCACATGCCCGTGTTGTGGTGGTCGATTTTTTATACAGTAAATCAATATATGCAATATAATGAACGTGTGAGAGTATTAAGAAAATATATACATAAAATAATATAATATTAAAGAATATTATAGAATACAAAATAGTACAAAAGAATTTAATTTAAAAGAGTTACGGGTATAAAATCAAAGTGAGTACTATAATGGTAAGCACATGTCTTCAAATCCGGCGAATTACATTGTACAACTGTGCAGTAAGTATGGAGTATATTGTATAGTTGTTCGTGTTTCAGTCCGGCGAATACTAAATTATAATTATTGTTACCATGGTTTATTGCTGGAAAGTACATATGGAACTTCATCGGATTCAAAACACAGTGGTGCCAAACAGTTTTAAGTAAATAGTAGTATTGTAAGCTTTCAGCTAATTATATTATAGTAATTACATATAGTTCTTTACAGACTCAATATTTTTTATAAAAAGTAACTAAAACTTGAATATTCAATTTCGTCGTGGAGCTGGTGAAATAAAGCCAAGAAACAAAGAACAAAAAAATAAAAAATAAAAAGGCTTGGAGTGGAAAGGGCGAAGAAGTTTTTTTCTTTTCTCCCATTTTGATAAAAAAAGTTATGAGCTTTATTATAATTTCACAATGAAAATAGAATAAGATGATAGTAGATAAAGTGATAATAAAATAAAATAATAATAAAATAAAATTATGTTTTCTTCCAAATAATTGAAGTAATATGGTATATTATACAGATCACATAAATAAAAGCAGTTTAGACAAATGTTGACCTTTATAATATAATTAGACATCTATCCCTGTATAAGCAGAAAATGTTAAGTTAAGTTAATTAAGTTGGTTTAGGTAATCAAGTTATTTTAAGTTAATTCAAGATAGCCTAAATTAATGATGTGAGGCATTCTTTAAAATAGTTCCTTCCCTTTACAATTAACCAGTTCTGAACACTTGTGGTATAACTATCGCCAGTTTTCAATTTCCTGATATCAATATTCAGCGAATTGAACATTTTGGGCGCAATGTACGAGAACTGGCGCTGTGCGAAGGCTGTTTTTGTTGGAGGAATTATGCATTTTAGTTGGGATGAGTACCGGGTGCGAACTGTTTGTTGTGTTTTTTTCATCAAATCCTTTTTCCATATGTATATTAGAATCGTCCCCCGTTCGCTTGATGTCGGTCTCTCTGGCCGCTGAGACTTGTCAGGCACCTTGCGAACTATGCTAGTGCCAGGCGCTAATTTACAGCATTATAACCTAGTATTGAACCTAGTATTTATGTAGAACTGAGTTGTGACGCATTTCCTTTTCACCCGAATTTCAAGTCACTAACGGCGCTAAAGAAGTTTCTTTTCAATATGTTAATAATTAACGTACAACAGCAACATCAACATTCACATTAATTAACGGTTATTTAATGTGAAGGTTGGTGTCGCTTTTTGCAACTAAATTAGTGATATTCGGATATACTAGGTTGAAATCTCAAATCGGATTCCACTTGTAATTTGTTTCTGTATTTGTTTTTAGTATATACAAGAGCATAGAATTCCCTTACACAGAGGTGCGTGGTTGAGAAAAGCAGTACTTAAATGATTCAGTGCTTCTTTTGATGTTTCCTTAAAATCTACGCTTGTTTAGCACACCGCCCATTGTCGCACTTTCGCAATGCTAAGTAGACGTGGGCCGAATGATTCCCCGGAGTGAATAGATTTAGTCTGATTCCCCCGGCCTTTTGAATTGATTCCTTCTATTCATTCCTTCAATTCAATTAATTCCCCAAAAAAAAATTAATGAGGAGACTACGAAACACCGCAAAGGAGACCGGGGTGCTACGAAGCACCGCACAAAGAGGAGACTGATAGGCTACCAAGCGATTATTATATCTCATTATCTCGCAGGCTAAATCCTATAGATGTATGTGTTTGTCTTCTTTTAGTATCGTTATTTTTCGTATGTAAAATGTATTTATAGCTAGCAATTAAATCTTTAAAACCCGTCTGCTTGTTTAGGAATAAATACATTCCAAAACATGTAATCGCGTTATACTTTCATAAGACCAAAAACGTCCCGAGCGACCTTACACTTTAAAAGCTATATATCTCTCTTCCTCTCACGCAAACATAGGTATTTTTTTTAATCAGAAAGAAAACAAAATAATGCTTCTTATTGTCTTTGAAGTATGAAAGCTATCTTGCATAGATATTTTACAATCTCGATCCAAAGTGACGGTTTCAGAATTTTCGCGTGAAATTCAGGCTTCCAGATTGTGAGGTGCGAATATATTGAACCAAGCCGACGGGTTAAATTAAACAGTTTTTTGGTTCACCCCTGAAGTTTAAGTAATTTTATTTTATTCATTAGACTTGAAAGTGTTCCACTTCACGTGATCTAATATAAACATACATTTTAACATTAAGATAAGTATTTTATGACAGCTGACAACAGCTGTTTGGCCTTAAAATATATGCAAATTTACATATTATAACTACCCAAGATCTACGTCTAAAAGTAGGTAGGTACTTGTATTCCAATATCTTTCGTACGTGCCAAAAAAAAAACAATAACAAGTGCACCATTTTTGCTTCTAACTTTTCTAGCCGATGCCGCGATGTTCGGATTCAAAGTCGAAAGTTTTCGACAAACTATGTAATCGCCGAGGAATGAGTGAACCGCACGGACGGATTAAGGGCCGGCATTGAGGAATGAATTAGTAACTTTTGACTAGTGTCTTGTGTCTTACCTCGCAGTGACTTGATCAACTCGCGAGCTGCGTTTCGGACAGACCCGAGCCGAGATTGACGTGGGACGATGCAAGACGATGACGTCTGACGTCATTTCTGGGTCTGAGATTTAATAGTCACAAGTGAAAAAGACTTTAGTTTTAAGTTACGTTCAGACATCTAATATAACCGCGAGCAGGTATCTGTTGAACCGCGAGCGCTTATGTTTCGTGCCGTTCACACGGCGCAGATAAAATATTTCTTCCTATGGTAGGAGAGGGGGTCAGTTGAATTAGCGAGCGGCCACGGAGTGCGCATTTTTTGTACTGAATCTATGAACTTGATATCTATCACCCACCGGTCTTGGCAGCTCCGTAATTAAAATGATCCCCTCTCCTGTTTTCGTCGGAGTGGGGGGCGCTTAACTGTTGGCATATCGCCTCAGGAGCGGTTACGGCGTAAGATGTGCGTTGTCTATGGTTGATGTGCGCATAAAGCGCTCAGGTGTGAACGGTCTGAAGGGATTGTATGGAGAGCGATATGTGGCGTGCTATGATATTTTATATTTATATGCTCAATGTGAACGAGCTTTTAATTCCTGAATAAAGCGCTTCGGACAATCTCCGATAGCGACAGACTAGACACGAGTACCTGGGACGCGGACGGAACGGGACGGCGCACGGGGACCTTAGGACCATCTCAGGACTATTGACTATGACAAATGATTAATTCCTTGCATGAAAGGGACGCTCGGACAACTCGGCTGAATCGCGGCCGCGTTTTGATCTACGGGATTTTAGAATGTAGGCCGGCGGTAGCGGGTTACGAGTCGTTCACAATACCGTCGACCACTTCGCGGCGCGCCGCCCATTGAATAATATTTAAATACCTATGAAACATTTTAATCGTTTACGCAACACATTATTCATTGAAATAATTTAGCAGTAAAATAAATGGAAATTAAAAATTTATGGTGCCGTTAAAAAGGCCAAAGGTAAGGAATGAAGAATCAATTCCTTTTGAAATTGAGAATCAGATCGAGTGTGTCACAAGATTGAATTTATTAATTTAATTCGGTCATTCAATTTTTCCCACGTCTAATGCTAAGTAGGCCAAGTGCTTACGAGATTTTTGGTGGCATTTATTTATTATTATTAAATGGTCCATAGATGAGACTGCGGACCCCCAAACGTAGTTTCGCGGACCCCCAGGGATCCGCTGACCACAGGTTAAGAAACACTGCTCTAATAGATAGCTCTGGGCAGGGCCGGTCCTATGAAGGTGCAACTGGAGCAATCCGCTCCGGGCGCGCGCCGCGCCGACTCGTTAAAGCCAAGGAGTCTAAGAGCTGATAACACCTAAATCACCACTCTTGAGGTTGTTACAAGTGCCAGGCGCCCTTTGGTTCAGGACCGACCCTGACTCTGGATACATTTATAGGTTAAGGCTCCGCAACCGGGCCCGAAAAGAAAAAGATGGAGAGATACGAAATTACGAACGTTAGAGGAGAGCGCTAACATTAACAGCGACAAAATCGATGCGAAAATTGCGAAAATGTTTAATAAAACACGACTCGTTTAAAATAGATCAAAAATCTCGCGGGCATTGTCTTAAACAGCATTCAATGAAACACTGTGAATTTTTTCATACATATAACTTGTAAAATAACTTGTTAATAATAATTTTCGGAGCATACTATGCGATTTTTTCTATCTAGGGAATTTAATATAATTTAATAGTCTAGATATTGTCTTCAAGAATAACATATATTTTTTTAAGAGCTTTAAAACTTAAAGTGCTTAAGGGATATATGTAAGAAATCGGTAGTAATTCGGGTAGCGGGCCCTTAAGGGAACTTTTAATTTAGATTGCAACGTGAAATGTCAAAAAAGGACAAGTTATCATATTTATAATATATTAGAAATACTTAATATTCTCGGGTAAAGCTGGGTGGCAACCACAAAATTATTTATTAAAGGTTTTTTAAATTTGACTTCTTTGTACATGATATCACTAAAAGTAGGGATATCATTAATTATGCCCCTTTGTGTATTTATATAAAAAAAATGGTCAAAGAATTTGATTTTTCTTTATAGCTCGGTGGTAAGCGCTCAAAAAGAAGAAGAAGAGTATATATGTAAATAGGAATGTTAGAGTGAGCTCGCTCAAATTAAAAACGATAATATTTAGCGAAAATTGTGAAAGTTTTCAATAAAACACGACTAATTTAAAATAGATCAAAAATCTCAAGGAAAATGTCTTAAATAGCTTTTCTTTAGAAACACTGTTAGTTTTTCATACAAATAACTGGTAAAATAACAGAATCAGATGTGAAAATAATAATTTTCGGAGCATACTTTTGTGATTTTTTTCTATCAAGGAAATTTCGTACAATTGCCGTTTTGGCGTGGCAAATTTATGGATATTATCTTCAAATAACATACTTTTTTAGAAACTTAGTTAAAGAGAAATATGTTATTATGCATACGTGTCGTTAAAACAAACAAAGCAAATAAGACCATTCAATATTATAAGAAATGAGTAACAAGGTTTTCTCAAACAAAACACAATTACCGAACTAATCTTTGCGTGAACAGCAGAGAAAATGCGTAGTAATTTTCTTTGGCGTCCCTATTTCCCGCGCAAGCGCTCTAAACGCCCGCCCGCCGCCTCCGAGCGTTCAGTCGTCTCCTAGGCGCCACCGCATAGCGTCGCGACGTCGACGTCGACCCACTAAACCTTATTTCTCTTACAAACAATACTCCTCAATAACCTGCTGCAGGATTCTGTACTCCTGGCATATTCAATCTTGATATTTGTTCCCTGAACCAATTGTGAAGTGAATGACAGTGTTTGATACAGAAGTATTATAAGTTAAGTTGTGACCTAAGGACAAAAGAAGTAAGAGGGTGTTTTTTTAGAGCCACGAGAGACTTATAAGGGAAGGCTTCCACATCTTGGTGAGTACAAAACTTGACTGTAAACATATTGTCATCATTGTTGTAATAATGAGCTGAAAAACGTTGCAGTTGCATATTTTCACCTTTGAGCTAAATAGGACAATAATGCTTTAACTCATGTGTCATAATAGTGAGAAAATAACAACTGTTGTCAAATTTTTGTGTCGATACAAAAGCTTTAAGGACACGATTCTCTATCCAACGCTATTAAAAAAATAATAATTATGATTAATTCTTTAATATTCCCTCTCCCTCATATTCATTAAATCGACAATATTATTTTATTGTTTTGACGTAATTATAGATTGTACAAACAGATATTATCTATTGTCGTAAATACAAACGATTCAAACAAATAATATTTATCGTTCTTTCATGTGGAGTTATTTGACATCGTTTAAAATAATTAAATAATTTTTTAACATATGTGGTCTATGTCGCTGATTATCATTTGTTTATTTTACATCAGTATTAATATTTATTTATATGTAGAGAAGGCATTGGCACCTAAGACATTCCACGATCAAGTGAAAAGAAATGATGCAAGGAATATATTCTAAGACAGAGTTGTGATGCGTTATATCCTAAAATATAATGCTTTTCTAATATTAATTCATTCGTTTAAGAGCGTCTAACCAGCCAGCGGACGAAAATCCACATTTCGTCGAAAGTTGTTCTTACGACCGTGCAGGGCGGTTACAATGAGAAATATTAATTATTCTCCGTACCAGCTTTTTTAAATTATAACTCAATATCGAATTTATTGCAATCCAAATTAGCTTTAATTTATACCTTCATCCAAAAATGCTGAAAGGCGTGATGATAAAACTATTAAAATAATGTATCATTTGTAGTTATTTTTTGATAATAAGTATTTATCATTTTTCAAAAATGTCTAAATTTAATAAGAATGTTAAAAAAATCTGAAATAATTAGTTTGTTAGTGCGCAAATAAATACACAAATGGACCAATTTTCGTCAAGAAACACATAATAATAATAATAACAATAATTGGATAATTTATAAAGCGCCGTTTTTGTGAAAAATCATCTCAAGGGCGTACGTACATATTTTTAATGATTTTATTGAAACTAAAATTAAAATTCTAAAACATACGTTGGCTAGATAATGTATTGATTTATTTTACTGCATGATTATATTATTTGAAATGGGTGTGGTATAATACAAAAACTTTTTTGAAAATTTAACAAATCTGCCAACGACCTATGGAATAACCTTATTGTACTAAAAATTTAAAAAAATTCTCAAAATTTATTACATACGAATGCTAGATCAAAGAACAATCTTTCGAAATCCATTTATAATTTTTTGTGGAAAAGAGTCAATACGTCTAAAATCTGATTTGAAAATGACTTATTTCTGGTTTTCTCTGGTAATGCCCTTTTAATTTAGAAAACACAATCCTTTTTAATTCACATGTTAGAAGAAAAGGGGTGATCCGACACTTTATCCCCCAACAGTTGGCCACCGAAATTATGATTAGGTACTACATATTATAAAATTGTATTTTTTTTTACATTATTTACCTTAAAATCGACTTCAAAAATAGCTTGATAATAAGTTGGTACGGATATCGAACAAATTTATTTACAGTGTCAATTTTTAGTACTTTTTTTTTAACATGAGCTCCACGTAGGAGGCCCTGAGGAAAATAATTTCTCCTCAGGGCCTATGTCTCTTTGGGGATGCTGTGTGGAGGGTTTTTTTAAGGAAAGGAAGGAGAGGAGAGTTTTGGGAAGGAAAAGGGTTTAAGGAGTGGGTAGGAATCTGAGGTTCAATGTGTCCTGTTAATCCGCCTCCAAGGCTTAGACAAACCTCACCTCATGAGCCCGGGCACTCCTGCTAAATCACCAAACATAGCGAACAACTTGGGGTGACCTATGGCAGAGGTGTTGGTTATCCAATAAAGGTTCCATATAAGTATGCCGGAGGCCAACTATCGGGGATCAGCTGTCATGGAACCAAGAAAAGTAGAAGATTTAGCAAGTGTTTCGTGAAATAAATCATAAGGGAGCATTTTACAAGTCGTAATCTTTTTATACACTTTGTCATATTTATAGAACCTGACCATAATCAAGAATATCGATAAATTAAAACTATGAGCAGTTCGTGTGGTCATATCTGACAGCGGTCAGCGTTATCAGTGTTTTGTGGTTTATGGCTATTTTGCTATTTCCACACAGGTTATACCATTTCTTATCATATATAATATTAAAACAAAAGATACTTAAAAAATTCAAGATTTTCATTAATGTCTGTTTAGTAGCTAACAAAAATTCAGTCTTAACACCGACCGTTGAAGGAAGCGCACTTGAGTTCTTGAGTTTATCAGCAATAGACATCAGAATATGAATCCCGAAACAACAAACCCTAGGCCTTCGGATACCCAGATGACACTATTTTAAAGCGAGAATGGACATTTAGTAAACCTTAAAAAAGTGGGTTTGCCGGTGCACCTCTTGGAGGATGCTGTTCAGTCATGAAAAACTGAGCGAAATTTTTTCGACAAAATTACGAGGTACCTAAACGTAATTATATACAAATATATCAACGGTCCCGAAGAACAGTGTCGTGCGTAAAATTTTTGCGTGATTTAGTGATTTTGCAGTAGAGCAGTCTTTGAGTTCAGGAAATATATCATTGTTTTGATGTTTTGCATTTCATTCAAAATTCCGAAAATACAGATTTTCAAATCAACAAAATAAGTCATCAAATAAGCCAACAAAACGATTTTCGATTTTTACCATATCCGACGTTGTTCTTTGGGACCGTTAGTATATATATTTTACATTAGCTGGTCACGGCATGCATTGCTATGCCATTTAATAAAGAAATTGTTTCTCCCTGAGCGTCTTTTCCCATTCGTCCCGTTCCCCTTCCGCCTCCCCTTTTTTTCTCCCATTCCCACTCCGTCACCTCCACCTTCCCTCTCCCCACTCCACTCCCCCCACCCCTTTCCCCCGTCCGCGAACCCCCCTCCCGAGTTCCCCTGCCCCCTCCCAGGTCCCCCTCCCCCTCCCAGATTCCCTTCCCCCTCCAGATTCCCCTCCCCCATCTCTCCCTTTCTCCCGCTTTCCATAGCAATAGCCGCTTTCTCGAGTGCAACCAATAGCAATTTTTTTATACAAATTTCGTAATGTCAGAGCTCACCGTAAGTTTTATAAAAACCTTGTCCTGACTATAAAGATAACACAAAAAAAAGAATTATCCAATTTGATGCAGTCGTTCGAAAGTTATGCGCTTAGCAACACATTGAGTGATTCATTTTTATATTATAGATTAGCTCAACACAAGATGTCCTTAGAAAAAAATCCCACAGGACATATGTAATCTTTGGGGATTTATTTTCTTATGGGGAGATTTCAGGTAGATTTGGTTCCCAAAAGTATACGGCCAATATTGTTTAAGTTTTATAATATATGATTAAAATACTGTTCATTTCAATTAACATGACTTTGGTATCAAAGAGCTTGACATCATAAAAGGGAGTCACAACTCGACAAAAGTTTGGGAGGCTGTGTAGTATAATGACAAACAGTAGATAACCACATGTGATAAAAAGAAACCATTAACCCTATTTCTTTCTTACTCCATTTGTTCCTTAACACCCTATAGTACAGTATGAATGTATTTTCTTAGGCATGGGACTTCGCGTGCAATCGGGCGATCAAGTATAAATTCGGTTCTTTATTATTGGGTGCCTTTCTTCTTTGTTGCCATTACTAGTTGTTTTAATGTTAACTGAACAAGGAGGAAGAAAAACGAAACCCGACAAATGTTTTTATATTTCGTTACAAACTTCTTATCACAGATTGAAATTATGATTAAACATGGAATTTTAATTAAGAAATTAAATTTATAAATAAGATTGAATTATTATAGACTAGCTGGTTCCCGGCATGCGTTGCAACTCCATGTTCAAAGAAATACATCGTTTCTTCCTTGTACAAACTTTCGCGTTTATAATATTAGTAAGATTATGCGGATCAAAGGTTAGTTGTTTTAAAATAAATGTTCTATAATCTTTATTATTTCCAATTTCCAATGGCCTCAAGAAAATGGTTTAAATATTGTTAATTCTACACAGGAAAACTATATTAAAAATCGAGAATTGTTATGTTTATTATTATTAACGAGTTTGTTTGTTTTGCCCACTCAAAAGTGTATATATACCCGGATTTGCCCGACTAAAAAATTAGACAATTATTTTGTGAGAGTTACAAATTAAAATGTAGTAGCTCATTGTGGAAATAAATTTATAATCTAAGGACGATTGTTTCGCATAATTTGATAAATTTATCAAATTTTAAATTTAGTAAACCAGTTGTGTGAAAGTTTCATATAATTTCTTTTATTATTCTAGCATTGTGAACTTGTCACAAAACTTACATTTAAAATTTCAAATTAGACGATTCGTTCAAATTCTTTTAAATGTCCCATCATAAAAATTGCGAATAATTGTGCTAATTTCATAAGCCAGAGCTCACCTATCGAGGTTTTACAATGTTTGATCAATAGAGATTTTCTTGTTTGTTAAGATACGATCTTTTACTTGGCATTTGAGCATCCCAGTGTATACATAATTATGTGAAAAGCGGAGATTTGAGAAGAATCTGGCTATTCAGATCTGATTCTGCTAAACAAGCACAAGATTCTGAACTGATCTTAACCGCTCGGCAACGGAGGTTGTCGAACTTCTAATGTATTTATTTTATATTATGCTTTTCTTTTCTTGTACCTATTTATAAAACCTCCTTATCAAAAAAGTTATTATCATCTAAACCATTTTTGTACCTTACATTTACATCTCATTTGTCTTTTCTTTTTTAATCACGTTTTTAAATTATTGTATAACATTGCATTATGTTTTAGAATTACTCTTTATACAGTATAATTCAAGTAAATATGTTTTGGAAGAACGAAATAAATAAGAAACATGTTTTATTTAAGTTGTGAGATGAAGGATTTAATATGTTTCTAGTGTGGAAGGGAAGTTTGAGATTTAGAACACCAAAATAAAACGAAAGTAAGAAAAAGTAAAAATTAACAAGTGTATATTTTATTACAGCTCAAAATGGATGAAGTTAATAATTATTCCTGATATTAGCTTTGCGAAATTAATAAGCGAGTGTGGATTTTAATTAACAATGTTATTAATAAATCTCTTCCAATTTCTGATTTCAGTTTGATTAGCTGAACTAAAATAAGAACCTTTTTTGTAATATCTTTACATAGTATAAAGCAAAGTCGCTCCCGCTGTCCGTACACTTAGATCTTCTAAACTACGCAACGGATTTTCATGCTGTTTTCACTAATAGAGTGATTCGTGAGGAAGATTTAGGTATATAATTTCTCAAGGTTTTTGTGTAACTTGGTTGCAATATATAATATATAAAGGATTCGGGCTGGCAAGCGGGCGGTATGGGTTTAATATGTATGCAAATTATGATAATAATAAAGGTTGGGTAATGGCATTGTAAGTAGATGGCGTTGTGTTTTGTTAGCCACAGCAACGTGTGGCCGGGTCTGCTAGTTTTATTATAAAAGTAAGCGTTGGTTCATAAAGTAGTCTATTATTTGAAATCTCGACGGGATAGTAGCCGAGTGGACGAATGGCTATGATTTCTCATCAGGAAACGTTGGTTCAATCTTCTAGCTACGTCCTCCATAATTGTACAAAAACATTTACGATTTCAAAGATGGTGTAAGAGGAATTTAAATATTGTTTAAACACAAGGATGTTTGTTTTTGCTTTTCAATGAAAGAAACCAAATAAATGCTTTTTTTTACATTATCTCCACATAGAAGGCCATGAGGAAAATAAATCCTCTCAAGGCCTAGTCCTTCTGGAGAGGTTAAAAGGTCAGATAATGGAAATGTTTGTTTTTGCTTTTCAATGAAAGAAACCAAATAAACGCTTTTTTGTACATTAACTCCACATAGAAGGCCATGAGGAAAATAAATCCTCTCGAGGCCTAGTCCTGCTGGAGAGGTTAAAAGGTCAGATAATGGAAATGTTTGTTTTTGCTTTTCAATGAAAGAAACCAAATAAATGCTTTTTTTTACATTAGCTCCACATAGAAGGCCACGAGGAAAATAAATCCTCTCAAGGCCTAGTCCTGCTGGAGAGGTTAAAAGGTCAGAAAATGGAAATGTTTGTTTTTGCTTTTCAATGAAAGAAAACAAATAAATGCTTTTTTGTACATTAGCTAGCTCCACATAGAAGGCCGTGAGGAAAATAAATCCTCTCGAGGCCTAGTCCTGCTGGAGAGGTTAAAAGGTCAGATAATGGAAACTTTCAAACAAACAAGTTAACTAATCTTCGGCGTCCTTTATCCGCAGGATGGACCATCAAACAACTCAGTCTGGGCACACACTCCTCGCTTTAATCACATTAATACATACTCATCTATTATTTTTAGACTCCTGAAGAGCCCCGGCGCAAGATTTTGGTGCACTTGATCATGCCGTGTCTTCCTTGGACATCCCCGACTTCTTCTACCATTAACTGCCGCTACAAATTCATTTTCCATTCTTCGTTATACATCGTACATTTCCAAACCATTTAAGAGTCCCATTCTTAATCTGAACCATTACCTTGCATTATTTTCGGATCTCCATATTTGTTATACGGTCAAGTGTTTTTGCGCAGTTTAAAATTAAATCAATACAGTTAAGGTAGTACGCCATAAAAAGGATGCATCGGGCATCGGTAATGGCGTGCTTGCATAGTAATTTGTTGCAAAAATGAGGTACCTACCTATTATTGCAGTGGAAATCAAGGGACTTTAATTTACGAAAAACGTATTTTCTATGCTCAGCAATTACCTAAGATTTTTGTCATTAAGAAGAAATACCAGCGGCGTTTTTTCCATACAAACATATTCCTCATTTATCTCTCTGGATTTTGACCCTAGGGCAATTTTTTTTTACATAATATAGATATTGACCATTAGCGTGTCGGTACGTTTTGCTTTTTTGATAATTTACTTCTTATAGAAGTTAGGACCTTCCAAAAATGAATAAAATTGCCTAGTTTAAACGCCGTCAAAAGACGTTCAGTATACAAACTAAACAATGTATTTTGAAAAAAAGCAAAACGTACCAACATAGAATATTTTCTTCTAATACAGTTAGTGAAAAAAAAATTAAAATCGGTCCAGTTTTGGAGAAGAAAAATGGGGAATACAAAACATCGATTTTGACGATTTTATTTAGGTATTTTCGGCCCGATATGCAGTTGTCCCTTTCGCTTTCGAAACAGAAGACATTGGTTACAATACCTATCGTCGATATTTTTAAATGACCGGCATAGCTCTTAAAGCACCACATTCCGAATTTCTACTGATTCACAACACATTTCTCTTGAACACTAAGTATTTAGGTTTCTAAAAAAATATATATGTTATTTTGAAGTTATTATCTACACATTTGTAAAGCCGAAATGGTAATTATATGAAATTCTCTCATTAGAAAAAAATCGCAGTTTGCTCCGAATATGTATTGAAGTATTATTTATGGGTATGAAGTAATAAGTGTTTCTTTAAATGCAACATAAGCATTTGTTGAGAAATTTTTGATCTATTTTAAACGACTCATGTTTTATTCAATATTCAAAAAATTTACAATAATTATTATCGTTTTAAATATTAGTGGGCTACTTTAAAAAATTCGTATTTACATATTCGTAGTTACATTTGAAATTGTTAGAAACATATAAAGTTGTACGATGGACGGCAAGACGGAAAAATTAATCGAAGAATTAGTTCGGCAAGCGGTGTATTGCGTCCTCTCTACAGCTCATTGATAAGGAAAGCCGAACTCAGTATCAAGGCAAAGATGGCAGTGTTCAAAACTGTATACCTCCCGACGCTCACTTACGGCCACCAGATATGGATGCTAAATGAAAGAACATGCTCTAGAGTCCAAGCTGCCGAAATGAGGTACTTGAGAGGAGTGGCAGGGGTTACGAAATGGGATCATATAAGAAACTCTACGATCCGAGACGATCTAAACATCGAACTAAACCACTACTCTTCATTGAAAAATCGGCTGACGTGACTTGAACATTACTAAGAATGTCTGATGACCGAATTGTGCGAGGGTAGACGTCCAGCGGGCCGCCCAAAACACAGTTGGGCGAGGCAACTCCAGAAACTGTGTGAGAAGAGAACGGGACTGCCATGGACGGAGGCCGAACAAACAGCACAAGACAGGGACGCATGGAGGAGCCTTGCATGCAGCGGACCCGAACAGCATAAGGGGAAGAAGATGATGATGATATAAAGTTATAGTTAGAAATTTTTTCCTCCTGTGTGGAGCTAATATAAAAAAATATACACCATTACGTTTTTTTTGGTTAAAATGAAGTTCAGAGTGTGTGTCAAGACAGATTTGTGTGGCGGTTTATCCTCGCTGCCTACTCCTGCAGACAAACAGCGTGATATTTAGTTACCCCTAAATATTGAACTACCAATTCATATACTGCTAAAAACAGTTTTAACAATCCATACAATTTATCCCAAAAATTAGTCATCTGAAAATAGCGTCTGATATTTTAAAAATCGCCTATCGCCTAAAATTTCATCCCATTCAATTTGCATTCAGGTCAAACGTAAATTAGTTCTTTGACAGATCTTCCATAGTTTGGTGCAGATTAATAATTCAGATCAAAGTGGAAGTGGAAACCATCCACTACGACTGAATTGGGCATAATTGTATTTTGGTTATATTGATATAATCCTTTGAAATTGTTTTGTATTAACCTACATCTTAATCTTTATACTTTACATCTTATGATGGAACTACGCGATACAATAGCGTCTCCAAATTTCAAAATATGACCGGAAAAACCTACCATTATATAAATCTAAAATATTTTCAAATCAAAATGTTTTTAAAATATCTCACTATAATATTATAAACACGAAAATTTGCATGGATGTATGTGTGTTTGTTACTCTTTCACCCAACAACTGGATGGATTTTAATGAAATCTTACAATAATATAGCTCATACATCAGAATAACATATAGGCTATATTTTATAAAGCTAGCTAGGGAGGGGACGCGGGGTGGGAACGGGAACGCACGCAAAAGGTGATTCAGGGAGAAACAATGTATTTATTTGAATATGGCATCGCAACGCATACCGGGAACCAGCTTGTATAAAATAATCGTTTTCCGTGCCTTTTGAAAATTTAACACACTTAGTTGAAGTCGTTTTATGTTAAAATCTTTCCGATTTTGAAAACAAACAATGCAAATTTTCTTGGAAACATTTTTCTTGTACATTATAGATTCATGATTGTATATTAACAGAAAAACATGATTTTTATGAAAAATTAATATATGATCTCATCATACGTAATAAACATTTTCATGTCTAAAGAGTTTTGCGTTTAAGTGTAACGAATTTTTATCACCCTTCTTTCTAGTTTTCAAATTTATCTCACATTGGAAACGAAATGGAAATGGCTGTGCAAAGTTCAAAAAAGACAGTATTAGGATTATTTTTAGTGGTACATATGAAAACACTTTCGACCTGTGCCTTGCAGAGTAGCATTTTGTCCACGTATTGTTTTAGCATAAAACGGACAAGTTTTGGTTGAAAGGTATATGTACTTCTAAATTTAACACTATACGAAACGTTTTACGGATAATGGAAATATTTTACAGGGTGATGCTTTTATTGTATTAAAAACTAAATGCAATTTTTAAAGAAGCGTAGTTTTTAACAACTACTGTCACTGATCAAAATGATACAAACAAATCAGGGATTGGATGAGTACCCTGCGGCACACCGTGTATAGAAAACCAACTCATACAAATCGGTGTATGCACGCTGATCGCAAGTGACCCGAGCAACCAAAATACGCGAAAAACAGAAAATAGGATGGGATCTAGCCATTATATATTATTAATGAAACATTGACCGATATTTTTTTGCCTACGACCGAGGGGTTAATTGCGACATCACATAAATCAAAAATATTCTTTCTTGGTCAGATCCCGAGAAGATTCAGATCTATCAAACATAAAAAGAAGTATATATTTTTAATAAAGAATACTCGACTAATAAAACAATTTTGGTATGTACCTACTTTTGCGTTTGTCTGATAGGTTTGTAGATAGTCATATCAAACAAACGCCCAACATTTGTGTACGGTTGATATTTGTCACATGAGAATGGGTCGTTTCTACTGCTCGTCCTCGAGTTAAACACCTCGGCTGCGGAACGATTTTCCGGCCTCTGTGTTTCCTCCCTCCACAACATGGTTATCAAATAAAACAAAGACCCTCCAAAAAGCCCTGTACGGAGTTAATGAAAAAAAAAATATATGCATATATTTTTACATGTCAAAAGCACATTGATCTTTAATAATTTTACGAATTACACAGGAATTCAGTTTCAAATCACACACCTATGCACCGACAAATGAAATTGGTGTGTTTAATTAACTCTTTTCATTGAGTAACAATTATTATAAGCAATAATTATCAGCCTGAAACACTCATCCACATTGAAAAATCTTCCGAGAAAAGATACATGACGCCAACGGGACTTGAACCCGTGTCCTCTCGATTGCCGGTCGATTGCTCTTGACCACTGAGCTATGGCGGCTTATCTCGTACCCGCCAAATGATTCAATATATGCTAGTGTTTCATTCAACAATTACTGCTTATTATATTTTTTCCACCTGAAAACAACCAACTTTATTTTTGCGAGAGAAACATTGTAAGTGTTAAGTCCCTCGCTAGGTGGCGTCGAGACAAATTATGTCTTCATTTATTGGGGAAATACTTAAACTTGTCAAATATTAATTATTATTTTTAATTGTAAAACTAACGTTTTTAAGACAAGATTTTTTATGCATAGTCCCGTTGGCGTCATGTATCTTTTCTCGGAAGATTTTTCAATGTGGATGAGTGTTTCAGGCTGATAATTATTGCTTATAATAATTGTTACCCTTTGTGCTATGCATAAAAAATCTTGTCTTAAAAACGTTAGTTTTACAATTAAAAATAATAATCTTTTCATTGAAATTTACTATCGTGAAGTTTGAAAATGTTCAAAACATGCTTTTTGCAAGCAATGCATGTGAGAACTCTATTAGTGTCAACTTTGGCTAGTATATCTGTAAGTGCTACAACATCCGCTTATAACACGGATATCAATTTTACCAACTCGTATTAGAGAGTAAATACTTAATGTGATTATTTTTTCTCCCCCTCCCGAACTTTAGGCTTAATCCACGAAAGGGTACGCAGTCAGGTCGTAATGAAGTTACGAATTTCAACCATTTATCATTCATAATTCGTTTATCACTTGCGAATTTGCGACATTATACCAGGAAAACATCCCCTATGCTGGGAAAAGGGTGAATACTAATATTGGCAAATAACAAGACTTGGATGTGGGAAAGTCTAATCACATAATAGCAATTTTCTTTATAGCTTAATGAACAAATCGCTTTAAACGGAAAATTATTTTTATCCTTGAATCAAAAGGTGTCGTGTCTCTTTATTTCTTTAATGAACGCCCGTAGCGATTTTACAAATAAAATTTTGAATACATGGTAGTTGCTTCCCCGACAGTTGTCCCCCCGATAATTGACTCCAAGGGAAGTAGACCACCGAAAAATAGATCCCTCGGACAGTACGAGTAGATCCCCTAAAATATTAATGCTGCATTAAGTCCTGAATCGTGAAGTAAGTGTACAGAGGGGATATACGGCCTTATAACAAAAGTCGATATACTTACATTTGTAGGTCTTGAGCGAAAATCGACACACGTATTTACATAAATATTTTTGGAACAATAATGCTGTATCCCTGAAGGAGCACGCAGGGAGGTTATACGGCCGAATAACAACATAATATGACATAATTATCTGCAATCTTTTTTTATTATTTTCAACTGCTCCCGTCTGGAGCCAGTGGGACTATGGCATCCCCAATTAAGGTATGTTGTGAGGCTGAAGGTAGTGGGGAGGGGAAGGAGATAGGGAAGAGGAAGGTGGAGTCATCAATCACGGCTATAGCCATTTCAAGCAACGTTTCAATTCTGAATGGTGGTTTTACACCAGGGCGATACTGAGACTATCTTCCACTCTGGAACGTGTTGCAAATATACTATATATTATTTTAAATGAATAAATTGTGAAATAACACAAATTAGTCAAATAAAATTTATTTGCCACGCCGGGATTCGATGCCGCGACCTTCGGAGTGCTAGTCAAGAGCCTTACCGCTGGACTACGCCGGCCGACTGATTGATCGTGGGAACGAATCACAGAAGCAATTGAAGCAATCTAGAAATGTGTATTACTTTAATTTTAATGTATGGCAGATATCGTAATTTTTAAGTTTTGTAACATTCGAAAGGTAAATGTCAGTTAGAATCGATCTTCACAAATCCTTTGGAATTCGATTTTTTCCAATCTTACAATTATAATATCTCGTAATTTTTCATGGGTCTGCGCAAGTGTTAATAAGTTTCAGAGGATTTTTTTTTCTACATTTAATTTAATTAAAATTGCGGTAAATTACACTTATCCCAGAGTGAAAAATGGTAGTTAGTAGCAGAATCATAAAGTTGATTGAAATTGTTTCAACTATGATTTAAGAGTCTCTGTCACACAGGCGATATAAAAACGAGCACTGGTCACACTGTCGGTAAAATGAGGTTACGTGCCACGTGGATACTGATAGTCGATGGTCACATGTCGTTGGCAATCTGCGGTCTTGCTCGGGAATGCTGACAAATCGATTTTATCGTATCGGTGTTAGGATTTATATCAAGCTTTGACCTTTGGTGGAGATATCAGTCTCCTAATTAACACGTGTAGGTACCTTATAACTTATAACAAAGACCCGTGTACAAGAGATGTTAAGACAAAAGGCAACACTTTACCAAAATTGAATGCAGCTTCCTAAGGCGTTTTCATTCAGCTTTATTCATTTTGCTCAAATTCCGTAGCCTGTTGTTGTTGTCAGGAAATTCCCCGCCGTTTGGGAAAAATGTCCGTCATCGTGGAAAATGGGGAAAATGGAGAGTGGGAAATGGGGAAATTCAGGGGTAGGAAGAAAGGTGGGAGGAGATGAAAAGGCTGTGTGGGTGGAATGGGGTGGTGTAGTGGGTGACACTAACAGATGGCTCCAAGCTTTATGTAACGTGTACGGTGGATATTAGGAAAAATTCCATTCAGCTGCTGTGCCGGTCAGGGTACCTACGTAGCTATCTAAGAGTATGTAGAAGAGAGTGCAATTAGGTTTTATTACGAGTAGGTATATGAGACAGAACATTGTTAAGCATCGTCTGGAAATTTATACTTGTATCCTAATTCTTAACCTATCATGAGGCTTTGGTAACAGAGCTGTATAGCTGTGGTATAGCCAACGTACAACATAAAACCAAGATGAGTTCTATCAATAGGAATTACCAAAAATTGGATTATCTCTATGACTACAAAATACGGCGTGAATCTTGTTATTTTCTGGCATAATTTTAATTAATGAAAACAGATAATTTTGTAAACACCACCATATAAATAATATTCTCAGGATGTTCCGAAAACTAAGTTTTCTTCGTCAGGATATGATAATATCTAATATATGATAAATTGTTATTTATTCATAAACAGAAACAAACAGAACATTGATTACCGCCGGAGGACTTAAATCTCAAATTACACACATGCCAAGGAATTTATCAACAAAATCAAGGCTTATCATGCCTCTGTCCCACTATAGCACACTCCAAAAGCATCAAATATCTTGGAATTGAAATTGATGATAATCTCCGATGGAACTCACAAATTGACGTAATTACAAAAAAACTAACCAGGTACATATACTTCTTTAGAAACATTCGTAATATCCTCAACGTAAACGATATTAAAAAAGTATACTATGCTTTGTGTCAATCACAAATAGAGTACGGTATAACTGGATGGGGGTCTGCCTTGAGCACTCACACAGAGCGACTCAATATAGCCCAAAAAGGAGTACTAAAGACAATACTGAAAGTTCCGCTTAGAACTCCGACGGAAGAAATATTTAACAACTTTCAAGTCTTCAATGTACAGAAACTTTATTTAAAAAATATTTTATTTAAACTGAAAAAAAACATATATGAATACTCCACTACCCAACATAAATACTCAACCAGGGCAGTAAGCAATAACATCCTGGTTACTCCCAGTTTGAACACATCTTTTGGACAGAGAAATAATAAATTCCATGCTATGAAATTATACAATGCTCTACCAGATCAAATCAAAAATATAAAGGAAATTAACATATTTAAAACAAAAGTAAAAACATGGCTGAGAGATCAAAGTGATAATAAAATTACAAACATCATGAATCCGATATAAAGTCAATCCATAACCAAATACAAATATTTTAAAAAACTACAGGCCACCTCAGAACAGGAAATCCTAGTGAGGAGGTCTGTGAAAAAAAAATGGATCTATACTTATACTATACATTATACATACATGTACAAACCTTGCTATTGAAATTAATAATAAATAAATAAATAAATAAAATTACAGTGATAAGAAAAATTTACAGTTTGTAATACATTACCACATTTCATGGTGGTAATGATATGATGTATTGATATATTTGGTTATTTATGATGTATTGATCATATCCAGACGAAGAAAACTTAGTTTTCGAAACATCGTGATAATATTAATTATTTGGTGGTGTTTACAAAGTTATTTGTTTTCATTAAATCAAAAATGACTCCATAAAGGGAATTTTCAATGTTTGAAGAAGTAATTTGAATTATTTTATGTTCGACATTATATTAATTTTTTAATCATTTTAACGGTATCACTACTTAAAACTGGAAACTAGTGCTTGGAAAGTATGATGTTTTCACATGAGTATGGGTAGTTTCTGCTACTCGCTCTTGAATTTAAACGGCTGTTTCTTCAAGACCCATGTTCACTCCTTCTCCCCTTCACAAAAACACCCTCCAAACACCATCCAATTTGGGAGGCGGGTACCGCCGCTCCAGGAACCGTTTATTGAATAACCAACATCCCTGCCATAGGTCATTCAGTGATTCGCTGTATTTGGTGACTTAGCATGGGTGCCTAAGTTCATGGGGTGAGGTTTATCTAGGTCTTGACGGCCAATGCGTTTGCCCACCTACTGGGTGGCGAGTGGGATCGGGAGAGAAGGAAAACTAACCTAGACCTCCCCGGCCGATTCTCGATCCATCGCCTTGTACCGCACTGGGAGGGGTTCGTACCCACCTTTCATATTTTTTCCTTCCCAGAACTTGAACTCCTTCCTTTCCCCAAAAAGACCTTCCACACAGATGACGTAGGCTCTGAGGAAATTTTTTTTTGGCCTCCTGTGTGGAGCTAATGTAAAAAAAATCCCCAATGACTCACTGTCTCCTGTGAGGAGTTAATATAAAAAAAATGTCTGTTTAACCCTTCAAGGAATATGAGAGTTCATCCATTTTTGTTGGAAACGTGTTATTTATAAGCAGATAACTCAATAACGGAGCTTTTGTGGGTAGGTACTCAAATCAGGTCAAAAATTAATTCCAAGAATTTCCTTCCGTCTTTCGCAGTGTAGCCTGTTCCACGCATATTTTATCTTTATTTTTATTTTTAACTTTATGAGTAGAACCTCTCTTCATTTAATTAAATATATTTTATCTATTCATGTTCCGCCTCAACTGTTGCAATAAAAATCATTACACGGGTACTCTCCATTCCCTTCCCACAACTTTGTAACACGATTTCTTCTCGAAAGGTCAGATCATAATATACATAACATTAACTCATTTCGAAAGTTGAGTGGATTTTTTACGATTCCTTACACCCAACTGTTACTGGACAGAAATACTGTAGAAGTGTGATGAGTAGAAAGAAAACCGATTTCGCTAAGGTACCTACATAAGACCTTTCGGCTCAAGACCCCAAACACCATGAATTTGTTTACCTGCTCGAGAAAGAAATTCAAAATTGGAAAATGTTTGATCAACTTCACCAGAAGTAGCAAGAAATAGAGCTTAATTTGGACACACGGACACTTATTTTTGTCTTCAGTGATTATAGTAAATTTTCAAATTGTTCAGTGTTCAAACTTAAACCAGAACGTCATTATTAATGGTTTAATCAAATAATACGGTAGACCATCCAAAAAAATTACGGGTGTTCCGCAAGGTACGTGAAGGGAACCTCTTTTACTTTTCTTTTTATAACTGGAATAAATTTGGTAAATTGGTAGGTTCTTTTACTTCTAATGTATTAAGTTGAAAATGTTCGAATTTTCGAAGCGTTTGATTTCTACACTTTTCGCACATTATTTACTGTCACGCACGTAACAACGACACTAAAGTATTGTTCAGTGTTGGAAGTAAAATGCGATTTTTTACACAAAAAATTCGACGATAACGTTAAGAGAGATATTGTTCTAGTCGTAAAGTAATATTCGATTTAGGTTGTCTAAATCAGCCTTTAGTTGTAATGCCCACTGAAAAGACGTACGCTTATAGTTAATATACAGTCAAAGATTCGATACTCGGCGAAGAAAATAAAAATGGAAAGGAGATTTTTATTTTAATAATAAATAATATGATATTTTAACCTTGACCCAGAGCAAAATATACTAATTGTAAAAACCGCCAATCAGAATCGAAACATTGCGTTGCTTTAAATGACTTTTGTTATTCGATTTTTTAAGAAAGGAAGAGAGGAATTTTCTAGAGGAATAACGACCCAGACACTGCTTCTGATCTTCTCCAGTCTCTGGATGACGGGCGCATGAACAGGTGGAACGAACTAATGGAAGAAATGAGTTTCGAACACTCAAGCAGAAAAGCGTGGCAAACGCTCAGACGACTCGGAGCTGCAAATCAGCCAATTAAGACAACCCCCAAAGTGTCCCCAAATGCTGTTGCTCACCAACTACTCCGCAGTTCAAAAACGACAACAAGGTCTAACATAAGCCACCAGATCAAAAAATCTCTGAAAGCGGCGCGGCTAAAATGGCCGGTGAATCCTAACGATGTGGTCGCCGTTACAGCTGATGATGTAGACATCGCCCTCACTTCAACAAAAGCTGGGAAAGCAGCTGGATGCGACGGAGTTCTTCCAGACTTTTTGAAACATGCTGGGCCACGGACAAAGTTATGGATCGCAAAACTGTTTACTGAAATTTTTAAAACTGGAGTAATTCCAAATATCTGGAAAAAACTAAAGTTGTTGCGATCCTCAAACCCAACAAGCCACCAGAAGATCCAAACAGCTATCGGCCCATCTCGCTTTTAAGTACCATGTATAAACTCCTAGAGCGAGTGATGCTCCGCAGACTTACCCCAATTCTGGAGAAAGTGGTTCCACAAGAGCAAGCTGGCTTCAGACCAGGCCGTAACTGCTGTGACCAGGTGCTAGCTCTGACAACACACATCGAATCTGGATTCCAGAAACGGCTTAAGACTGCGGCAGCGTTCATTGATCTCTCTGCGGCTTACGACACGGTGTGGCACAAAGGCCTCCTTGTCAAGTTCTACGACACCATAGAGGATGGCAACACAGTACGACTTATTGAGCAACTACTAACTGGCCGTACTTTAAGGGTTTTTCTAGGAGGGCTAAAAAGCAAAAAAATGCACCTGAATAATGGCCTTGCTCAAGGCTCAGTGCTGGCCCCATCACTCTTCAATATCTATACTCGAGATCTTCCTCACACTGAAGGCAGAAAATTTGCTTACGCAGATGACTTCGCCATCACAGTCCAAGCCAAAACCCTCAATGCAGCAGAAGAGATCCTTAATTCTGACCTCAAGGCTATGGAAGAATTTTTCCTCAATTGGCGACTAAAGCCAAATGGGTCGAAAACAGTTGTGACAGGTTTCCATCTCAGTAATTCACAGGCAAACGCAAAACTCTGTGTTCAGTTTGATGGAAAAAATATTTACCATGACCCCCATCCCCGCTATCTTGGAATAACTTTGGACAGGAGCCTGAATTACCGGAAACACATGGAAACAGTGGGAAAAAAAACCAGGACAAGACTAAACTTAGTCAATAAGCTGGCTGGTACTAGCTGGGGATGCGACGCCAACACGCTCAGAACGGCATCCATTGCCCTGGTTTTCTCAGCAGCTGAATACTGTGCTCCAGTATGGGCCAGAAGCGCCCACACTTCCATGGTCGACGTTCAGCTTAATGCCACAATGCGAACCATCAGCGGAACCTTAAAATCGACTCCTCTTCCTTGGCTCCCCGTACTTGCAAATATAACCCCGCCAAATATCAGGCGAGAGATTGCAACACTGAGGGAATACAAGAAGGCGCTGCAAAAAAGCGAAATACCCTTGCACGATGATGTCGTTTCTCACCCGGCATGCCGCTTAAAGTCTCGAAAACCCTTCTGGACGGAAGGAGAAAGACTCCTTCGAACACCTCTCACCCCAGAAGAGGTGGAAGCTTGAGTGGCAATCAGCCAACGTCAAAAACGCCGATCTCGTGCAAGACCCCACTGAGAGACAGCCTGGGTTCTCACTGCCTCGCAAACTCTGGACTGCCATCAATAGAATAACGTGCTCCCATAGCCGCTGTGCTCACATGATGCATAGATGGGGCCTTAAAGAGTCGGCGACGTGTGAATGCGGTGCGTTGCAGAGCACCAAACATGTGGTCAACGAATGCCCGCTCCATTCATTCCCCGGCGGGATTTATGAGGTCCACAGGGCAACGCCTGAGGCCCTAGACTGGCTCGCAGACCTAGATGTCCCCCTCTGACCCCCCACCATACGAAGGAAGAAGAATGACTTTTGTATGATTATTGATAGTGACTGTGTGGGTGTGTATGTGACTCTTTTCAACGTTCTTTTCTCTTGTCATTTCTTTTTCACAATTCCTTCGCAAAGCCTGAAAAATGATAGCATTGCACAGAAATGTTGAGGACATTGAGATGGTTTTGTTGATGCCAAATTTTGGCATCAACAATAATGGTTCATCAGAGAGGGCTTAACATCGATCCCTTGCTGCTTTTTATTGAAAAATCTAGATTGATGTGACTTGAACACTTAAATAATGCCAGAAGGCCGAATTCCACTAAAAAAACCGAATGAAACTCGAGAGGGAAGACGTCGAATGGGCAACTCCGGGCAAAGATGGGGAAGCAACTCAGAAATGTGTGACAAGAGAGGCTGAGCCTACTTTGGTCAGAGGGTCTTGTCGAGTCGATGGGTCCCCTATCCGAACAGAACAATGGAGAATAGTTGTATTAATAATAGCCTTTACTATTTCCCACGCTGATGATACATTTTTACTTAATAACAGCGTTTCGGTTGCAAAAGCAGTGGGCGTTTTCGATACAAGAAATATATAATAAAACTTTCACAACAATTCTATTTTCTTGTAGTTTCTTTAGTAATCTGGTCACGTTTCAACTCAGCCATTTCCACCGCAGTCTCGAGATATGAAATTCTGTCATATATACCAAAGAGGTTATTACAGAGTCAATTGGCTAGGAATTTCCTTGTCAGCACATCAGACTTGTAGGTATTATCAATTTGGGCGACACTTGGTAGTATGTAATGCAAACATTTTGCGCGTTATTATCTCCATTTATCCGAATCGAAATAACTACTAACGCGACACCAGGTTTCTGATTTGTGGGAGTATGGACGATCTCAAACAACAGAACACATCGAAAAAGAGTATGCCCTGAAATCAGTTTCCCGGAGGCACATCACACCATCCGCGCGGCAGACCAAATCGGGGGAAACTGGTTGAGGGAGACTTTCAGGCCTCTCCAGCAGGACTCTCTCAGAACATCGCCTTGTACCGCGATAGGAGTGGTGTTTTCAATGCAGCAGTAACGTAAACTGTTAACCTCTCGGTCCCATAAACTTGTTTTCAAGCTACCTTCAACATTACAAGACATATGTAATGACGTGTGACGCGAGGCGTACCTAAGTAATTAATTAATTCAAAAATATATAGTTGTTCAATTTTTGGGAGTACCAACACTTAAAGTGAAATACGAAGGAAGCAAATAGAGGAAGGGAAGAAAAGTGAATAAAAGGAAGGTGTTTGAAATTAAAATATTTCAATTCATTAAAATTAAATTAAGTACAGGTATTTCAAATACCAAAATTTTTACGGTAATTTTATTTAGTTTTTAAAATGGTATTTATTTGACATCTTCAAAAAGAAGGAATGTCTAGCACATTTAAAATATCTTTGAAACGTTCCGAAATACGATCATAAATTTCAAGTTTATACAACAGATAGACAACCCTCTTTGACTGTATAAATACTGTATATATATATATACTGGACTCACATTGATAGAATCGAAAAAATCCAAAAAAAATTTTTTAACCACAAAAATTATAAACAAAAATTACACTTCTTAAATTACAACGAATCTATTAATTACAACAATTTCAACTCCCTTTATACACGACGTTTAATTTTTGACCAAACTTTATTATTTAAAATTGTTAATAATGGCCTGGATTCTCCAGAGCTAACCAACTTAATAAATATTCATATTCCGTCAACATCAACTCGGCAATCCCATTTGTTTCATTTGCCTACATGTAGAACTAACATTAGAAAAAATTCAACAATTCCCCGTATATGTGCGCAATATAACAAAAAATTTCAAAATATAGACATTTTTAGCCATACACTACAGAAATATCGATTAGAAGTAACACGTACGACCAAAAATTAATCCGTATCCGGAGCATCTCCTATCCTCCTCCTTTATTCCCCTTCCTCACCTCCTCACCTCAAATTAATTTTAATATGCAATAAAACTCTATCTCCAATCAACTTTAACATAGGAGACTTTTTTGGCTTGACTCGATTTAACAACGTATATTTTTATCTTTATGTTTTATGTATAAGCTGTTTGTCCCTTACTAATAAATAAATAAATAAATAAATATATATATAGCCTTTCCATGAATTTATTAAATCTATTTTAAGTTTCTATTAGTAAGGTTTTTTTAAGTACACGATCAATTGTGCTAATTACCTACTACTGTCAATTGTGCTAATTACCTACTACTGTGGGTGGTTTGGTATATTTATGCTAATACTCTATTGACCACGTTTATTAGATGATACTCTTCTAAAATAATACTTAACTGACATCTATTGAGATAACATGAAACTACAAAAATACTACGTAATTATACTAACGACATCTTTCAAAGGATGTTGAAACTACATGACTAACATATACACCACACACCTAATACCTACCTACGTAAAGCACAATGCATAGCAAATGTTTCCGAACAAACGACATTTTTACTTGCTCGCGAACTGTACACATAACACGCACGCGATGATTACACAATATCTAGTCACATAACTATGAAAGCATTTACTTTATTGTTGGTTTTTTCCTCTGTGTTCGGAATAATTTTACAGAATTTCATACAAACGCCAGCAGGCGAGAAATTCAAAGCCCGAAAATAAATTCACTAAACAAAACAAAGCAAGGACACTGCTGAAGTAATGTCGGAAAGAAAATAAACAAGTGTGGCAGTGCAAATAAAGGGAGAACGTATGGACGAAGTTTCAGGGAAAATTGTTGTTTATTTTTCTTCAAATTAGAATGAAACTTTAGAGACAACGTGAGACGGACCATTGCCGACACCCGTTTTCCGAAATAATCCCAAAATTCAAATATCTCTGAAACAGCTGAGACAAAAGCTAACAGTTTGTGTTCTTTGTGACTTTAGATCGTAATGGAATATTCGTTTTTTGATACATTCAGGCACATAATAACAAAATATAAGACAGTAACAAAAAAAATCCTACGGAGGCCTAGGCGTAGTTATTATATTATATAAGTGTATAAAAAAGTGATGGTTAAATATAAAATACAGTACCTATATTTATATTAATGTGATATAACGATTTTAGAGGAGATTCTGCGATTTAAAAAGAAAGCTGAGATAGACATAGATATTAGATATTTAGACATAGATATACACTGTAGGAAAACGTTACTCAGTTCCAAATTATTTTTACTCAGCTTTTAACAATTTTTTTTCGTGAGTTCAAGTTTTGGCACTTGTAGATGGAAAATTGGGTAAGGAATTCAACAATTTTGGAGCAATACGGTTAGTGTGCCTTTGTTCCAGCCTGGTTTTGTAGATATTATTTGTTTTTGCGTGTAATTCGTATAACTTCATTTATTTTTTTTAATTAAATTTAATTATGTTGTTATTAAGTTCTGCGAGTATTTTAAATTTGCTAGAACCTAATATAATAGTAATTAATAAAGGAAGAAAAATTATTTATTCGCCACTTCTCAGTATGTTTATAAAACCTGATTAAATAAGTAATATTGCCGTCACATCATTATTATAATTAAGAACACATTAACCTTTCAGAGGTCGTGCGCGGTCTATGAGTCCACAGCGAACTTATTTTACTGATTATGCCCTAACTATAAACAATAGACAATAGCGCTTCCGTGATATCCTAGGGGGGTGAGGTACGTCCTCTCAGTACCCCATTACAGTTTATATTTGCGGTCTCATATTCCGTGAGCGACTGGTTGTGTTCTTGAGTAATATTTAAATATTAATAAAATTAATCAATAAATAATCTATAGTAGTTCTTGGTTTGGAGTTGCCAAAAAACTTTGTTTGTACCATAACTTCCTTTTTGTTTTTATTTTATTACTTTTGTATGTCAACACCGCACAAGAGTCCCAACTGAGACTGAGAGACTATGGCATCCTCAATTGGGGTATTTCGTGAGGCTGAAGACAGTGGGGAAGGAAGCAGAAGGAGAGAAAGAAGGTTGGGAAGTAGTACTTCCTATTGTTGGCTATTCAGATCTGGTCCTGACACGGCTAAAGCCATTTAAAGCAACGTTTCAATTGTGAATGGTGGTTCTACACCAGGGTGATATTGAGAGTATATTCCACTCTGAAACGTGCCTCAAATATACTACATATTATTTTAAATAAACAAATTGCGATATAACACAAATTGATCAAATAAAATTTATTGACGTTCGCCGGGTTTTGAATACGCGACATTCGGATTGCTAGTCGAAAGCCTAAATCACGACCACGGAGGCCGTTTGTTTACAAGGACTCGGTATTAGTATGTACATCATGTGTGCATTGCACGTGTATTGTGAAGGGTGCCAGTGTATGTCTCTAAAAATAAACGAAATAAATTCGATTTCTCACTCACACCCACACTTCGGGGTTCGATTCGTTCAACGTGAGTCTGAAAAACATGTTTTTCATTTTGAAAATTGAAGGCGACCGTTTCTCAAATCTTATTTGATAAATTATTATTATTAATAATACTGCACTGAAGTTCCGTGGAGTGAATTGCATTCCTTAGAAGTTTACACACATTACATATTACGAAAACTTCTACCGCAACCATTTAATAGTTTCATCTTGTCCTAAAGCACAGGACAAACTATAAGTATCTGCAGCATTGGAATCAAATCATTCTGTTTAATAGTAATTTAATTCTGTTGAACGGAGAGTAATTCAAAAACCAGTTGGAAATTTGGATATCTTCTACGTTTTGATTTTCATGGTGTATCAGAAGTCGATTTAGTATTTATTTATTGGTACAGACAATTATTACATTAATGAAACTGCTATTGAGATGTGCATAAGATATTAACACTCCAATTAAAAATGTTTACAGCATGCGTAAATCAAAGATTAGTTGTTACAGATGGAGATTTTTCTTTAAAATAACAGAAGTATTAATAAGTCAAATAAAATACACAGCATAGTATGAATACAGAACAGAGAAAGAGAATAAATAAATAAAGAAAGAAAAGACGTAATGATGAAGCATTTTCATATTTTTTTCAAATGCTCCTATTTGCCATGACGCCCTATTAGCTTACAGCCAATTAAATTAGCAAAAATAATCATTTAGAAAACAAAAATTTTCTTCATTCTCAATTATTTGCCCTACTTAACAATCCTTAAATTAAAAATAATATATTATGTGTATTTGCTGCACGTTCCAGACTGTCACACACTTTTAAGAAATCAACTAGTAAGACCACCTTTCAATTTCAGAATTTTAGTGACCAGATCTGAATAGCCAGATACTTACACACCTTCCTCTTCCTCATCTCATTCTCTTCCCCACTCCCTTCAACCTCAAAACATTCCCACATCGGGGATTCCACAGTCTCAATAATTGCCAAAAATTATTATAAGTAATAATTATTAGCCTGAAACAGTAAAAAATCTCCTGAGAAAAGATACAAGCCGCCCACGGGACTTGAACACGCGTCCTTCTGATTTCCGGTCAATTGCTCTTATCCACTGAGCTACGTCGGCTTATCTCCCGCCAAATAATTCAAAATACATACTAGTGTTTCATTCAACAAATTACTGCTTATTACATTTTTCCACCTGCAAACAACCAACTTTATTTTATATAAGGAAGGCATTGTATGTGCTAAATCTCCCACTAGGTGGCGTCGAGACAAATTATTATTCAGGCTAATAATTATTACTCATAATAATTGTTACCCTTTGTGTTATGCATAAAAATCTTGTCCTAAACATTAGTTTATCAATTAAAAAATAATAACGATTAATTGCCCATAACTGGGAGCAGTTGGGTTGGATTGGGTTAGGTTGGGTATTTAAAAAATGGATTATTTCTGAAAAATTGGATGTTAATTGCTATTAAAATATTTTGTAATTTTCGTCGTCCTCATTTCATAGACATTAAGCGCGTCGCCACACTGCCCTAGAGAAGTGTACGAATACGTCTCTGAATATTTAATATTATAATATACAGGGTGCAACAGACTTTAACCAGCTTGTTTGAGCTTATTTGGAGTATAAATGTAGATGTAATTTTGCTGTCATCGCTGTGATTTTTTTCCAATTAAAAACAAATAAATGATTTTCTATCACACGTCGCTCAGATCACATTGCTACACGACGCAATGGATCATGTGATATGCGCTGCGTCTCATTTTTACATGTCTGCTTGAATGAGACGGATTGCATATCACGTAACCCGCTAGGCTGAATCCGACTTACCAGAGGCGAGGTGCGTTGAAGATATGTTTGTTTTGTTTGAGGCGCCGCAACCCGGCTCGAAAAGAAGAAGATGGAGAGATAAGAAATTACGAAAGTTTGAGGAGAGCGCTAACATTTACAGTGACAAAATCGATGCGAAAATTGCGAAAATGTTTAATAAAAACTCGTTTAAAATAGAGCAAAAATCTCGCGGGCATTGTCTTAAACAGCATTTCAAGGAACACTGTGAATTTTTTCGTACATATAACTTGTAAAATAACCGAAACAAACGTGTTTATAATAATTTTTGGAGCGTACTTTGCGATTTTTTTCTATCGAGGGAATTTAATATAATTTGCGTTTCGGTGCGGTAATGTCTAGATATTATCTTCAAGAATAACAGATATTTTTTAAGAGCTTTAAAACTTAACGTGTTGGGAGATATGTAAGAAATTGGTAGAAATTCGGGTTGCGGGCCCTTAATTTGAAAAAAAATTATCGGACAGCGAAATGACATCAACGTACGTCTTTAACTCCAAATATTACATAAATTATTAGTGGTTTTTGTGTTTAATTCGTAGAACGCCATTTAATTTCTTAAAATTAAATTAAGTTTCATAATATAATTTAAATAATGACCTTATTACTGTGACTCATTTAAGTGCGTTGTATTGTTTAAGTTTTGTATATATGCTTATTTAACGTTTAAAATCGTATAAAAAGTCTTCTCAAAGTGGTAAAACCACAGTTGTATAATGGCCTTTTAAGCCGAAACATTTGTAACAAAAAATATAAACTAAAACACTAGCAGAACTTGATAATAATAGGTATAATTAAAGTTAATTTTATTTAAATTTTAAAAAATTAATAGGCACTGTACAAATTAAACACAAAAAAAATTAATAATTAATGTAATATTTGGAGTTAAAGACGTATGTGGATGTCATTTTGCTGTCCGATGACTTTTTTTTCAAGTAAAACAAAACAAAACACATCTCCGTAGCACCTCACCGCTGGTAAGTAGGATAAAGCCTAGCGGATCACGTGATATGCATTCCGTCTCGTTCCAGCAGCACTGTAAAAATGAGATGTAATGCATATCACATGATCCGTTGCAACTTGTAGCAATGTGCCGATCAATGCGACGTGTGATGGAAAAACCTTTGTATTGTTTTTAATTGAAAAAAAATTGATCGGACTGCAAAATGAACTTACATTTTTTACTCCAAATAAGTTAATAATACGTTAAAGTTTAGTTAAAGTTAATTTACGGTTTCGATGAAGTAGTTACAATTATTATAATTGCCTTTGACATTTAATTCGGTTCCTACCTGGAACCAGGGAATATATTCATAAAATATAAATATAAATTTAATATTAAACTCCCACCTGCATTCGATGTGTTGATGAATTAACTTTCTGCCCTCAAAATTTAGAGGGGTAGACAATTTATGTGACATTTAAATTTCACCCATTAAATAATTATTATGTCTTAAATTAGCAAATTCCAAAACTTCCTCAAAAATACAAGAAGTGACACAAACACAAAAAAAAATTCTAAACCCTACGAACAAAACAAAAGATGAGCTTTTCATAGTAACCTATAACGTCAGAACTTTATCTACTTACGAACGTTTAAATCGAACTAAGTGAAACAATCAAAGGAATAAAATACGACATAATTGGCTTGCGCGAAAAAGAATTCTTTAGAGGAGGCCTTCACCTTCGCCTGAGAGAGGAGTTCTTGCATATGAATTAATTTAAGATACGTTTATAATATTTTTTCAACAAGATTGTAAATAACATTAATTATACTTATTATTACTTTTATAACTCGGCAACTTTGCAAGAAATAAAAGGCTTTATTATTATTATATTATTATTATTATAAATTAGCAAATTTACTTTTCCATTACCAGGGCCGGGGTGAGGATAAAACAATAGGCCACTTGCATCACATTTTTTTAATTTTTTTTCCGGTTTAGGCAAATATTCTAAGACATTTTGTATTTTTTTTTTTAATCGTAATTTTGAAACCCTGGGGATTTTTTGAAAATTTCAATCGGAAAAATCAGACCATTTTTTATAAACCGGAAATACGGGACATAATTTTATAGGTGTGAAAAAACGATAATTACATAGCCGAAAATCATTTAAAAAAAAAAAACGTTTTCCACACGAATGGCACAGGAGAGTAACGAGGCATACCAAAAATATTACATCTCATAAATATTTTTTTCCTTGATCCATCTTGTTGATCATAAATCATTATATTGTACAGCGTATATATTACTAAATTCAATGTAATATACTTGTGCTTGTAAATTATAATAATGATAAGAATATTATAAAATTTTATTTTGTTAAAATCAGCACCATAATATTATAACTCTAAAACACGTATCAACATCTTCTTCACGTTCTGAAGAGAACCCCGTACATCTAAAAAGTACGGGGTTCTCTTCAGAACATCTGTCAAAAAGTGAAATCAAATGATAAGTTCGCAGAGAACAAACAATAAATCTAGTGAACGAATTCAAAAATTCGCCTGAAATCAAAGTGATGCCATATAAAAAAAATAAATCAGTGTTGAATTTTTTAAAATTAATAGGAACATTTTCGGCGACGGGACAATTTCATGTAGTGACGTCATGAGCCCAAATAATGGATTTATTTATTTAAAAATAAAAACAACTGTACATTTCTAAACAATTTTACTAACATTTTCTTAATCTTAGTAAAAAGATCTATCCACATGATTTTTTCCAAGTCGTTATGAAATCCATGCAAGTGGCCTATTAAGAAACTGACCTCGGGCGCCCGGATGGTGAAGCGATAGGATAAACCAAGTGAAGACGTGTGACGAAAATACATGAAAAAATATATTATATGTATTTAATGGGTTAAGTTTGCTCCATATAATGTCAAGGACGATGTTGTCTTTTTACTTACGACGACGTAATAACATTTTATCTAAAACATGGGTAAAATTAAACTCGGCACTGGTTCTCCTAGTGAAGTGTTCACAAATCTCTACTACCAACCCATACAGTTAGAGATTTTTGAATAATTGATAATTTATTAAGTGTACGTATAATAACAGAAACGAATAAATGTTTTTTTTTCATTTTCCAAATGAGGCCCTGATGAAAATAATTCCCCAGCGAGCCGATGTCATAATTGGGCGTGTGTGGAAGGTCGTTTTAAGTAAGGGAAGGCGAGGAAGATCTGGGAAGGAAAATAATGAACATAAGCCTTTATTGAGATAGAATATGATAACTGAAATATGTTAGTCGCTTCACCAAACAACATCTGTTCTGAGACAGGTAATAATACAAACCTTTTCAGCAAACATAAAATAATATTAGGCCAGTGCAATTAGCGCAAAAAAGGGGGTCGCGATCGGAATTATTCCGGTAGTCCCAATTTTTTTATATATTTTATACACTCATCTCCTGATGAAAAATCTGAGTTTTCGACCTTGGGTCGCTTGAGCTTTCGCCGCCATTTTGAAAAAACCAGCAGAAATCGCGCCAAAATCTAGTTTTTCTCAAATATCTCGTTTCCAACAAAATTTTTGGCTAAAGTAGCTTTACAAGTTTAGTAGAGCATAAAATTGCCTACAATTTTTATTTAAAAAAAATTCTTCTATCTGTAATAAGTATCGAGATATGCAGTCGTAAAAATGTGTATAAGTTTATAAAAACAGGTAAATTGCTCGACTTAGTTTTGTTTTTTGTGCGTATCTTTTTACCAGTACAATTTTGTGAAAAAATTACTGATATCAATTTTGTAGAGAATAAAATTTTGCAAAAGAATTGTGATTTTTATGTTTTTTGTATTGTTTTTACTGATTTAAAGTATGAATAAACAAATATCGGTAGGTGAAAACATAAAAATTTATCACGATATTACCACGTCATTCGACTTTTGTTCACTTTACATTTTTAACAATAATAACTACAAATAAATTAACGAGAGTGGGGGGGTCACCCCCCCCCCCCGCTCTACCCTTTTCACATGCCCCCCCTCGGTTCCCTGCAGTTGGCGCCAATTAGCCACTCCAGGACTGGCCATCGGGTGTCATTTAGTTCTAAATAGAGGTCGTCAGTTCCAAAAATATGGTTTAGCTTCTTAGATGGTTTTTTAAGATAATTCAGTTTTTTTTAAATACAAAAATGACATTTTAAGAGTTATTTCTTTGGGAATCGGTTATTTTTATATTGAAATCTTTGTTTTTTTCTCATAAGTTCTCTATAGCTGCCAGCCCCATGAAACTTTTGTCGGTCATAAATTAGGCTACCTAATAGGATTATGGATTTCTTTATCTGCATAAAATTTGTGAGTGTATCGAGTCATTCTGTGGGGTTGAATCAGGAACGTCAGAGCAACATGTAGAGATGAGGCCTACACGAATTAAGAGGGATGACAAAGACGTCCAAACTATCATTGATTGGTTTGCTTGCTATGAACCATTTCCTAAAACAAACGTGATTATGTGTATAAGCAGTGGTACGATGATAAGAATGGGAAAAGATGGGGGAATTTTCTTATGTTAACTTTGGAAACCTACACTTAAAACGTAAGGAAGCGATAGTTTTTTCTTGCGGCGGTGACCAGCAGACTGTGACAATAGATCCATCAATGCTATTCCATCATATGTGTATTGCCAAAAAGTGTGAAATTGAATATAAAGAATATTTCGAATATGAACTATCTCCTGTCCCACTGTCTCTTTTCTCAGAGTAAGGCATGAGCAAAGAAACCGAATCCATATTTTATTTTTTACCAAATAACACAGAACTGGAAAGCAGTAAAATGCAGGTAGTGGTTGGAGGATATTTACTGCACAGTGTTGTACGGGGTCGTGCTCAACCCTTTTTTAGCAAAATGTCAAGCTATGTACAAAATCATCGGTTGAAAAAAAAAGCACTAAGGAAAAGTTTCTGGGAAATGAGAAGAACAAATCTCGTTTTATTTCCCTACTCAAAGCCTCATTTGAATAATCGCAAAGAACGACAGTACAAGCTGAAGAGGATGCTGATGTTCTCATAACAACCACAACAAACTCGTTGTCATCTCAACATGATGCAGTCATAATCATTGGTACGGATATTGACCTGTTCGTACTCCTCACAGCTCTCTCACCTCCAAACGCATATTACCAAAAAGTTGGTGAAGGTAATCACCTGACGCGTTGTACTCCAACAAATGTTTTTAACACATTGAAATAGTTGCAAACATTTTATTCATTTATACCATAAGTGGCTGCGACACAACTGGTGCTCCGTTCGGTCAAGGTATATACAAATTTTGTAATATTCTTCTCAAGAACCACTCTAAAACAATTGGGTAGCCTAATTTATGACCGACAAAAGTTTCATGGGGGCTGGCAGCTATAGAGAACTTATGAGAAAAAAACAAAGATTTCAATATAAAAATAACCGATTCCCAAAGAAGCAACACTTAAAATGTCATTTTTGTATTTAAAAAAAACTAAATTATCTTAAAAAACCATCTAAGAAGCTAAACCATATTTTTGGAACTGACGACCTCTATTTAGAACTAAATGACACCCGATGGCCAGTCCTGGAGTGGCTAATTGGCGCCAACTGCAGGGAACCGGGGGGGGGGGGGGGGCATGTGAAAAGGGTAGAGCGGGGGGGGAGGGGGTGACCCCCCCACTCTCGTTAATTTATTTGTAGTTATTATTGTTAAAAATGTAAAGTGAACAAAAGTCGAATGACGTGGTAATATCGTGATAAATTTTTATATTTTCACCTACCGATATTTGTTTATTCATACTTTAAATCAGTAAAAACAATACAAAAAACATAAAAATCACAATTCTTTTGCGAAATTTTATTCTCTACAAAATTGATATCAGTAATTTTTTCACAAAATTGTACTGGTAAAAAGATACGCACAAAAAACAAACCCAAGTCGAGCAATTTACCTGTTTTTATAAACTTATACACATTTTTACGACTGCATATCTCGATACTTATTACAGATAAAAGAATTTTTTTTTAAATAAAAATTGTAGGCAATTTTATGCTCTACTAAACTTGTAAAGCTACTTTAGCCAAAAATTTTATTGGAAACGAGATATTTGAGAAAAACTTGATTTTGGCGCGATTTCGGCTGGTTTTTTCAAAATGGCGTCGAAAGCTCAAGTGACCCAAGGTCGAAAACTCAGATTTTACATCACTAGGTGAGTATATAAAACATATAAAAAAATTGGGACTACCGGAATAATTACGATCGCGGATCGCTAATTGCACTGGCCTATATTAGAATTACGTAAAGTCGGAGTGCATAATGAATACAAAAAAACATGAAAATACAAAAGTATGTAAAACAAGGGTAAAAAAAAAGTACACAAATATCTCATTAATAATTAGGAATCTACTTACTTAAAAAAAATACACAAAAAACTATTAGAAATAACAATTTCTAATAGAAATCATAATATCATAGATCATTTCGGAAAGTTTTTTAAAAATACATCGCATACGCAGAAAACTGCATTATGCATCTAAATTCTAAAAGACCGACAGAAAACAATCTAAATACACATGTATATAAAGTCCGACTATAGAAATCAAAGGGTCTCCCTCAATCGGCCCGCCTCGTAGCTAGAGGGCAGACGCATCCACTGCCAAGATCTAAACAAACCTCACCATTTGAGGTGACCTACGACATCAAATAATCTAATCGGCAGAGGTGTTGGTTATTCAGTGAACGGTTCCTCGGGCGTTGGTAGCCATACTCGCCTTTTGTTCGTAAAAACTACTCAAAATTAGATTCTAAGTACTGGCAAATTTCATTTAGTTGCCACAATGAAAAGCATGCTCGTTGGACCGCGCTGATGAACTAGAGAGGGAGGCGTCTACTAATATCTACAGGAATTCCAAAAACTGAAAAAATCTAACTAATATCTATGAGAACCAAAGTGTTGACGAATATCTACAGCTCAAACTGTTGACTAATATCTATGAGAATCAAAGTGTTGACGAATATCTACAGCACTGGCAGAGGTTGGATTTGCAATTATGTATAGCATATTGGAATAACGTAATATTGCGTATGCAGTTAAAAACTAAATTTATGTAAGGATGTATGGAAAAATCCCTAATATCGGACAATTGGACACATTTAGCTGATTACTCCAACCTATGCTCTGTAGATATTAGTTCAACCTAAGCTCTGTAGATATTAATCAACACTCTGAAGTTCGTAGATATTAGTTCAACATATGAGCTGTAGATATTCGTCAGACATACAGGCTGTAGATATTAGTATCTGGAGTCCTAGAGAGCGGTGATGAACAGGATGGCGGTTTATTTCGAAACCGCTCTATCGTTCATAAGCGCGGTCGAACGAGCATGCTTTTCAGTGTGGCAACTAAATGAAAATTGCCAGTATTTAAAATCAAATTACTGGTAGTTCCAACGGTTTTTATATTTTTAAATTTCATCCACATTTTTTGCTCCAAATATGATCAGGAATCGCTGGTTGAAGTCTGTCGGATACGTACCGATACACTCTGTATGTATATTTTATGCACGTAGAAGAAGAAGAAGTTCACTTAAATTACGGAGGGTAAAATTCTCCGTGCGTAGTCTTCACCGGCGCGAATATTCAGAACGCGAGTGATCCGTGAATATTTTATCGTGCCCGACCCGAACACGCGCGTGTAATGTTAATTAATTTAGAAGTACGCAATACAATATGCCCGAAGAGCTTTCTGGAGTAAATGGAAACAAGGTAAATTGGTGTCTATATCAGTTAGGTGAAGTGTTTTTATCTCTCTGCATACCTACAAATAGGTTACGTTAGGTTAGGTTATGTGCTATTTTTCATTTTTTTTAACTGAAACTTCTTAAGCCCCATTAGAGTGATTGGAAATTCGGATGAAAAGAAAATGAAGCATTACGGCACCTGCGAAGCATCAAACTGCACTCAAGGCTACTATTGGTTGAGATGTAAAACGGAAACGACGATAGGTCTGCGCTCATTGGCAGCTTGTTTTTTTAGGGGTCGTCGGAATATAATGCGTAAACTCGCGCCTCGCCGAGTGCGTCCCATAGCGCAGCGGTATAGTGCGTCGCAAATCTCAGCGGCCAGAGAAATCCCGCGGACGGAGGTTCGAATCCTACGAAATCCAAATAAACATTTTTGTTTTTGTAAATCAATATCCAATCTTCAAACCGCTTTAAAATAAACAGGCAAAAGAAAGCGACATCTAGCGGCTTTCTAGTATCACTTCTATCTACTATAATTTTTTTTCGTAACGTTTTCAAGACTCTTCAAAGAGGTGTTGAGTTTAGTTTATTCTGAGTTGTTGTGAAACCGTCATTTATAATCGTTCAGGTGTAAAAGGTTTATTGAAAAGTTGTGTGACGCGTAGAACGCAGCCCATTTGTTTTTAGGTTTTTTCTGAGCAGTATTTAAACAGTAATTTAGAGTCGAGTAATACTCCAAGGTCTCCGATTGTTTCTACTCGTTGAAGAGGAACATGGATCAGATGGAAGTATGGACAATTGGGTGAGGTTTACGTGAGAATGTTATCGTTTAATTCTTAGTCATTTTATATATATTACTAGTGAGTAACCGGCATGCGTTGCAATGCTCTTAAACAAAGTTATTAATGTTGTTCATTAAAGTGCTTTTGGACAAACAATTTTTTTTCATTTTTCCATAGGGTGCGTACATGAATAAAGGTTTTCCGACGCATGGTTAGGCCACTTAAAGCTGTCTGTGTGAGAGGCATAGATTTTACAATTTTACCCCTGCTATCGCCTACCGCTACTACGTCTCTTTGCAATTCCTTCCATTGCCGCTCCATCTTTCACCACACCTCCCTGCGTGTCCTTTCCCAAGCGTCTCCATTCCCGTCCCATTTCCCCTCAAGCTTCCCTTCCTCTTCCTGCCGTATTCCCTTCCCCATCACCCCTTACCTCCCTGCCGCTAAACTATATGAAATACACTAATTTACTAAAAAAATACCAATGTTTTGTAATTTTTTTAAATAATTTCGTAACGCCCAAGCTCGCCTTTACATAGAGAAACTTTTGTGGGCGTGCGAACAATAACTCACCAAAGATTCATCGCAATCGGAATCGGCTCGTTATTATATATAGAAAAGATCGCGGGCATGCGCACATCAAATCCCCAAAGTTTCATTGCAATCGGATGAATGGTTTAGCAACGCATAATTTCATGAAAGCAGAGCTCACTATTAAAACCATCTGAAAACCATCGCAGGCATGCGCACCCGTATCAGATCCCGGATCAGATCCTTCATCGCAATCAGATGAATGGTCTAGAAACGCTTAATTTCATGACGCCAGAACCACTATTGTATATAGAAACTATCGCGGGCACGCGCACATCAAATCCCCAAAGATTCATCGCATTCGGATGAATGGTTTAGTAACGCATAATTTCATGAAAGCAGAGCTCACTATTATATATATAAACCATCGCCGGAATGCGCACTTCAAATCCCTAAAGTACCATAGCAATAGTTCGAATGGTTTAGCAACGCATAAGAGTTAAACATACACATATATAAGCAAGTAAGCAAACATACATTGACACCGGCATGTGAACAAGTGCTAACGATTTACTATAGTTATAAAGACCAAAATCGTGTCTGCTTCACACACGATTTAAATATTCATAAAATTGAGTACGTGTGTTATTAAATGGTAATTATATGTAAATGCTACTTAAATTAATGGTAATTAGATTTATTATTTCGGTTCTTAAAAGTCTGGACAAATCTTTATACTTACTCTAATTAATTCGAACAATTTATTTACTCATTATACACAGAGTCACGCGTGCCTCATAAATTATTTTTAAAAGATTTATGTACTTTTTAAGCCACGAACGACGTTGGATGTTTTAATTTTGTTTGGAATGTTTAATAGGCGTTTTTCAAGTGAGAACTGAACAAGAGTCCCAACTGCTCCCAACCGTCCGGATGGAATGGCATCGCCGATTGTAGTATGTTGTGATGCTGAATGCAGAGGAGAGAGGAAAGAGATGGGAAAGAAGTAGATGGTGAAGTTACTGGCTGTTTAGATCTTGTCACCAAACGTGGTTATTTTTTTTACATTATTAGATCAAGAGACCCCGAGGAAAACAATTTCCTTCAGGACCTTTTGTCATCTTTTGGGATGCTGTGTGGAGAGTAATTTTAGGGAAAAGAAGTAGAAGAAGTTCTGGGAAGGAAAAATGTGTGAGGTGGGTAACTGGGTAGGTAACTGGGGGTTAATGTGTCGGCTTTGAGGGAGGAGTAACGGCTATACACGTGTGTAGAGCAATGTTTCAATTCTGAACGATGGGTTTTCACCAGGGCGATACTGAAAGTATCTACCAATCTGCCGCAAATATGCTATCCATTATTTTAAATGAATAAGTTATTAAGAATTTTACTTACACATGCCGGGGTTTGATCTTGCGACCTTCAGATTCGAAGTCAAGGATTGTATAACCACTCAACCACGGAGGCCATCGAAAGACGAGAAAAGGTGAAAGACCGCCGTTCAGAATCAAAACATTGCTTAAAATGGCGTTAGCCATGTTTGGTGACCGAATATGAATATCCAGATACATAATTCCCAACCTTTCTTTTCTATACCTATCTCCTTACCTTCCCCTTTCTCTTCAGCCTAACAGAATACCTCACTTAATACAGGACGCTATAGTCCTACAGGCTTCGGACAGTTGTTGGTTAACAAACGGATTGCAATCTTTAGAGCACAGGCATCGGACGGGAATGCTATCCTTGTTCTACCGGAATTTTAATGGAAGATGCTCTGAAGAATTAGCGTCATTGATGCTTTCGGCACCGTTGCATAGTCGGAAAACATGCCAAACGCGTGCCCAACATATTGACATTTGTCATACGAGAATGGGTCGCTTCTTCGACTCGTTCTTGAGTTCAACAGCTCGGCTGTGGAACGATTTGCCGGCCTTAGTGTTTTCCCCTTCTTACAACCTTCTTTTAAGACCAATGTTCATTCTTTTCTCTCCTCAAAAATACCCTCCACACAGCATCTCAGATAATATAGACCCTGAGGGAAATTATTTTCCTCAGAGCCTCCTATGTGGAGTTAAAGTAAAAAAAAAAAGTTTGGAGAAGTTTTGACCCTTGGGCGGTGTTCATATTTAAAAAAGGTAGGTATATTGAGAAAATTTTATTTATTTCAATATATTTGTGGAAAACACGCAACCTTTGGGTTCAAAATCAAGGGTTTTACAGCTTTCCCAAGGTGGTTTTCGAGAAAAAATATTTTAAATTTCATTCAAAAGGAAAACAATTTTTTAATAAAAGTTCTTCTAAGTGGTTTCATATAGTGAAGGCATTATTTATTTAATTAAAAGACAAATAACTTTGTTTACCAACGTAATGTAAACAAAGTTATTTGTACTTTAATTAAATTGATATAATAGTAAAATATAATATGTATTATGTATATCAAAGACAATCAGTGGTTCACTCTCAGAGCTTTGCGAGTAATTTAATGACGAGATGACGTGTCTTCACAAATAGTGCCTACGTATTCAGTTGTCAGTTGTCACCCCCATTTGTCCCGCAGAAGGGTTGCGTGAGGTCTACACAGAGGGTTGACTGAAACCTACCCTTCATTAGACCTTCCCCTAGGCCTTTGTGTTACCAAACCGCTATTCTCACCATCAACCACCCACTCCCTGCTCTCTTCAGTTGTGGATGACAACCTAACCTAACCCAACCTAACCCAACTTTTCCTGAATTTGCAGACGCCAAAATAATTAAAAGTGAGCAGAACGTGTTTGGTTACCAGATCGCAATGACAGTTTTTACCTTTGCATTACATAATCTTCTCAAATCCCTTTCATCATCCATCGTCAGACTTACATTTTTCCCGATTTTCACATTTGTGACACGATTTTATACAAATATCCTTTAGTTATCTTTTACCCAACAGTTTATAAATAATATGGAAAGTGTATTTTATTAAGAACTGATTTTTTAAAAGTGATGTATCGTAAAAAAAGCTAGGGGAGTAATACCCCCAAAAATTATTTTGATTGACGAATCTACTCGCGGACAAATATCAACAAATGATAATTACTAAATTTAATGTACACATAAAAAGACACCAAACTTATAAAGTAGCTTCTGCTGCATTAGCGGCCCTTTAGATGTTTCCAGTCAACAGTTTGGTTCACCATGCGCAATAAATCATTTTTATTGTGGACACCGATTAGGATATGTTGCTTATCCGGAGAAAGTAAAATTCACAATGAGGCAGATCACACTGGTTAGGCAGGTTGCATTTTACGTCATGGGAAAATAACAAATTTGAATAATTCAATTAATTAAATTTTCGGTCCAAAAGGACACTTCAGCGACATCTACGGCCCAGTTGTCGTCATTAAGCAGTTTAGAAGCACAATACAAATTAGTGTCTCCACTATCCCACAGAGATCGCCATAATACCATTTTTGCGATATAAACCAGTTTTTATTTTATAATCGAGGTCAAAGAAAAAAATTAAAACATAATATTATGATGTCTAACCAAGTAATCAAATGATTATTCATTAAAATGACAATCAAGGTAGATTCTGGGTAGATACTAATTATAATATAACTTCCGAAAACACTTTTCCAATTAAATCAACTTGATTTAATTAGAATATTCAACCATCTGTTGCGATTTAGATAGGCACCACTACCTACCCAATGGAATGAGAAAACTTTATACCGTGTATATTCCGTAGTATAATCAATTGGGATTTAATTAATACCTTTCAAGAGATGGTTTCGGAGACGTACCTACGTAATGTAAAAATAGTATCATTTAAAACTATGAATATTTACGGAAGACGGTTCCTGGGATCTGTGATTCAAATAATTATTACACTTTTACAGAAACTTTTATTTTTAACCCCGCACTTTCCCAAAAATTTACAAAAATTAAGTAAATGTAAATCAATTTAAAGAGGGCACGGTTGAATGTATTTGTACACCCCGACATAATTGAAAATTTGAAATACGATTATCTGACTAGTTCCCCCCATAGTCCTCTCTAACCTCTAACTCCTCAATTGCCCAAAGACACTGTTTGTGTAGCGGCGTTTATCAATTACATTTAAATTTAGATTCGCGATTAAATAATCTACATTGTATACTTTTTAATGTTTTTGTTTCATTCTTCAACTTCCCTTATTAAATTAAATTCTTTTTTGGTCCACCCATCACCACACATGCAAGGGTCTCTTTAAAATTATTCACTTTTAGATCACTGTTTATAAGAATAGCAAAAAACAAACCCTTGAACCGATAGTAGGTACTTACTGGCGTCAAGATTCACTACATTTCGGATTACATAATGAGCAGTAGAGCGTCTAGAAAAAGAAATCGGGGATGAACAAGGAGAAAATATTTGAAATTTTAGATGAATACAAAATCTGCAAAAAGTTCTTTTAACACAGAAATACAATAAGATCCAACGTAACAAAACGTGTAATCTTCGCGTCCATAGGTGGCGCTAATTAAAATATGAATCAATGCTTCTGAAATGCATACACAAGATCAATAAATTTAGAGAAGAGCAGTGGGTCTAAATTAGAGCCTTGAGGTACTCCCGATCGCATAAAAAATAACAAATTTGAATAGACCATGAGACACAAACTGTCCTACTATATTATTATTACAATATTGTGTTTGTACACCTTTTTTGAAAGAGTTAAGTTTTTATACGAACATAACTATATATTCATATTCATTACTTTCCAGAAGAGTATTTTTCCTAAAATAATTATATTACCGCTATCTATGAACGAGCAGATTATATATTAGATGTTACGAGTTATATATTTTTAAATATTTTAAGTTTACCCTTAAATGATTGAGGTGGTGGCATGTATTTTTTTATTTGCTTAGTTTAACCTTTTGTTTGCATACTTGCAGAATACCCACACAAAGCTTGACGTACTTATTTTTGCTAAAAGCATAGATAAGTATAGCAATTACATAGATAAGTATAGCAATTGCATAGATAAGTATAGCAATTTGTTTATGTTAGAATGAGACAGCACCCATGAGAGAGCACCAGAAGCGGTGAGGGTATTATTACCTTGTAGAGTATTACGGTGAGGAAATTATTACGTTGTGGTTATGAATATCCTCATTCAATCCAGACATAATATTTCATAACACACGATAACATCTCCGCAATAATATATTGTAATATTCAATCCCCTACTCTGAAATCCTGAAAGGTTCTGAAAGAACTCGTTCAGAAGGAAAATCCCCATTATATAAATATTATGGAGCCTCAAGCATATTTTCGGTACAAATCTTTACAGAGCAATATTCCCATTATTTAGGCATTTTCATTATTGCTTCCTTCGATTCAAGACAAATTATTTATACGTTCTTGTATATACTGGTAGTTACCTACTGAGCGCTTTTACAAATACCGTGACGATTCACGGTTACGGTACTGTGACGTCAAAAAAGGCAATAAACATTCATTCCTAATCGCTATAATGCTGCAGCTCTTTCTTACAGAATAAATAATGGTGACTGTTTCCTCCAAGTACGTGTGACTGTTTGACTGTTTCTTCCAAAGTAGTACTTTTCCTCGCGTTTCATTTTCTTTACACATGTGAGGGAGATATATGATAATGATTGCATGTTTCCTTTGGGGGGGTGCAGACATGCGTTCACCGTTTGTCTCATTTTCGACTGTGTTTATTTAGTGTGTAAGGAATCTGCAGCCTTAAATGTTTAAGAACAAAAGCAAAACCTGGATTTTTGGAATACATCCACATTTCAAAATTATCGTCACGACTAGTAGCAGTAATCTACGGAGACGTCACGGTGCGGTGTGTGAGAGAGATGCAAAAAATGTTAATTTTTCCTTTGGAGGAAACATACCTGCGTACATTGTGTAGCTCATCTTTTGAAGAGTTTCAGTATTATAGCGATAAGGAAGGAATGTTTATTTCCTTTGTTTGCCGTCACGGTACCGTAAATAAAAGAGTTCATTCCATGTCTAACACAAAATTTTAATAGAGGATTTTATTTGATAAACAATCATTTAATAATTTTCAATTTATTATTTTCAAAACATTATAAAATTAATACTTTTACTGCGTTTTTGAATGCATTCGTTAAGAAGAATTCCATTAATATAAACGGTGGGTGTATCAACTTTGCTAGTAGTAACAGAACTTGTAGTTTAAAGGCAGCTTCATTGATGATAAATGTGTTGATATCCGAATTGATTCTGTACAACAGCAAGATTATTCTCCCCACAGGCATGAAATTTGGAAAGTTAGTCCTGGGAGATAGAACAAGTCTACGCTGTCAGTGACGGAGATACTCGTCGGGAAGAGAGAAATGAATGCTCTCTATGATAGCCGAGTTTTCAAAGCATCCACGAATCTGAAGAAGTATATTGCAATGTGTACATCACTTCTGACCCGTAGATGGTTCATATAACCAAAAATAAGGTCAGTAAGATACAGCCATAATAATATGGCGTCACAACTTTCATAGTTGTAAGTTGTAACTGGGTATTTCAAATCCTAATGATTCAATTGTCTTCTCGAGCTGAATATGGTTTTTGCTGAATATAGTTGATTGGCAAATTTATAGAACTCATCGATAGAGCTTTTAGTTCTTCTTCGGTTCAAAGATATTTTGCATTAGAGTTCATGTTTTTATAATATTTTATAAAGTCAAAGAAATTTTACTTTTTTTACAAATTTGGACAAATAAACGCATTACACAGATATATAATAATAAAAAAAATATTTATCAATAGATTTTTGCAATGTTGTACATTTTGTTTAGTTGTATATTGATTTCATTGACAAAAAGGTCCCTACTCAGCTATACATTCAGGATATATCCCGGAAGGCAGCTGGTTTTCAGCATTATCTCTAATATAATATGTATTTAATGTTTCCGTGTTGATTTTGATTTGGTTGAACCCCATTTTAATGTTTATTTCATAAAAATACTTCTTGTGTGTACCGGTAAATATGTTTATTTAATTTTTCGGCTTTAGCTGTTGTAAACAAAAAATCGAAAATATCTTCAAAACATAGTAAAGGTGTGGTTCAATGTGGATTCTAGGTTGCATATGTCATTAAGCCTTTTTGAATTAAGGGTAAAAATAGTCCATATAGTTTAAATACATTTCGTAATTTTTTAAATACATTTCATAAATATCTTTATTGCTAACAACTACCACAGGGGATTTAAAAAGTTCTTCCTATTACGTATCAATAATGAATAATTACACTGTACCTATATGCGCTGCCCACGAATGTATATAGTTATTTATATGAAAAAGCACATTTTTGAGCGTTTTATTAGCCCATTTCCAGAAGAGTTACTGATTAAAAACTCTTTATTTTTGTTTTATGCTCGTTAAACTGACACCTCAATAATTTGTAGCATAATAAAGCCAAAGCATACAAAAAATTCGATTCAGAGAACCGCCTATTAAACCTGAATGCTGGAAAGAATATTTTGTTCGATATTATTGAATCTACAAACTATTTTCTTATATTTCAATCATTTTTCGATAATCCGTTTTTCATTATTATTTTCCTCCAATTTATTTCTGAAACATTTTGTTTATTTTCCGTCCCGTCGCGGAGAAATTTCATAAGGCAGGCTGGAGGCATCATAGTATGAGTCTGGCTCTAATGCTGGCGGGTTAGCCTCCGAAGGAAGTGAAAATAAATCCAATTTCTCTCTTGGCGAGCAATCTCCAGACCCTTAACCCACCCATCCCCAAACTTCACGTATAGTTCTAGGCAGGATTCAGAGTTCGAAAACCTTTTAAAGTCTTACTTGTTTAATCGTGTGGTGTGAAGGTTTAGTGGGACAGTGCCGGATTTAGCAAGGATTGAAACTTGTAACCAGAGCGTTGAATCGCAAAACCTGTACATACTTCTTCCCCAATTTATTTATTTATTAATTAAAACGAGTTAATTAAAAAACATTTTTTTATGTTTCACACTTAACCTTTCTACACTCGCGCGTTGGTCTCTCAGACCGACAAATCAATAATTTGTTCAAAAATTAACATCCCTGAGACTTGGAGGTTTTTAATAGCTTCTTAATTTGTTGTTAGGCATTGTTAAGTGCGGCACGCGCGTGTGACAATTTATTTAGTTATCGGTCTGTGAGACCGTCGTGTTACAATTTTAGGTAAGTAACAATTACTACCTAAATATCATCATAATGATTAATCCTTATTTTTAAAATATTTCATTATTCTTTATACTTTCATTTATTACATTTCAGAGTTTTTTTTAATTAACACATGACTAATGTTATTTTTGTTATTAAAGTTAGAATAAAAAAAATGATGTTGTTTTTAAGAGGATGAGTTAAAAGTCTGTTTCTACCAAAAAATTAAAAGTTCTGATATTTTTTTTCATGTAATTATACCTCATTCTATATAATAAATACCAATAATGCTTAAAAAGTATATAATTAAAAAAATAAAGATGACATCAAATCTCTGAGACAACGACAACGCGAGTTTACGTGTGATGCCGTTGGGCGTAAGAACGAAGGTTAAATTGAAAAATACCTCTATTAGGGGTCAAGTTATCTAATAGATACATTTTTTCCGAGCGGCATTACCAATGGTAGGAGAGTTCTGCATCATGGAACAACTAAAGTCCTGAGCCTGGGCGCTCCTGTGAAATTGTCGGGAATATAAAACTATATTTTATTATTATATCAGGAAAACACATGACCGTTCAAAAGGTTTGAGCTGTTATCAGCAAAGCAGTTTTCTTTCTATCGGATAGGCTACTAATACCCAACATACTGGACAGAAAGTCTGATGGAAGGCCAGGGATAATACCGATGCCTCTAAGATATAAATATATCTACCATTAGATAGTAAGTAAAATCCATTGGTCTCCATATTATTAATCCGCTTTCCAAAAACTGGTTACAAAGCTGTAGTAGAGCACTAGAATCGCGACTGAGCCGCAAAAATGCCAGGAGTTGCTTAGCACAAATCATAGTACTCAAAGCTTTGCACCATATCGTCTGTATCATGGACATAAAATGTTAGGTGCATTTCAAAATTTGATTACAAATCTTTCGAAATGAGATGAATGGTTTAGTTTGTTAATAGTAGTTCATTCCGTCCGTTAGTTTTAACTCTTCCGTCTCACTACCAACAGTGGTTCACTACTGCGTTTGGAATAGGTACCGAAATATATCGATCTTTTTTAACCTTTCTTACTCTTGCTTATTGACATTTAACTTTAGTAGAGCCTTTGTAGATTCTTGTTTGGCCCTGGTGGAAGACCGCCGTTCAGAATCGAAACGTTGCTAGAAATGACATTAACCGTCTTTGGGGATCAGACCTGAGTAGGTAGGTCTGTGTAACTCTCATCCCTACTCCCTACGAACTCAGTTAGTAGAGATGTCACAATTCGACTGGCCCCGGGGACAGTTGGAAGCAGATGGGACTAATTTGCGGTATTTCCTTTTTATAATAATAATGTTTTTTTTTTCAGAATGTTTGCAGGGGTAGTGCAATGCAATACGCTCCAATATTCGAAATGACAAAAAATACAAATAATAAGAAAAAGTAACGAAATAACCATACAAACCTAAAATAAAAACCAACAAGCATGAAAAATATTTTAAAAAAATTACTAAACTCAAAAATGAATGCAAGCAGACGTTTATGGAGGATATTTGACCGTCTCCGGAAGGCCATCACTTCATCACTCAATCTCGGCAATCATGGTAGTGATAATATAGTCTGCGCTATAAGCTTCAAATACGGCGGCGGAGAAGTGCTATGAAAGTGTGCAATCGTCCCTCCAGACGTATTTCCGTAACGTTGCAGTATCTCGGTAGGCGGAACAGTTGGCGATAAGCATTATTGTAGGTTTTTAGCTTTTGCCATCAGGATACAGTGTTACCCATAGTTTTGACGTATACACCGTTGTGCAGAATGTAAAAAAATAATCTGATTAATTCAGAATAAAAAATTAGCTTAGCGCATTACTGGTGTTAAGTCCTTGTCCTTGTCAACCTTTTACTACCCAATTACCTCCCATTCTGTAATAAGGAATTCCAGATTTTTTATTCTTCTTTTGACTGAAATATCAGTAGTTTTTTTATGAATGTCGTTTTAATAGTTAAAATAAATCTCAAAATTCTTCAATACTTGACATTTTCAAAGCCCGCCAAAACGATCGAAATCAGCGGGGTACGCGTGACGTCATAAGCACCTCGGTTTTGTCTGTTAACAGTAAGGCCAATCCCACTCGGGTCGGTATGGAATCAACAAATAAATAATTACAAGAATAAAAAACCAATACATTTAAAAAAATATATACTGCACATCCCATAGAAAAAGATCGCAAGCCAAAAATTTCTGTTTTAAAATTATTTTTTTTATCTTTGAATAATAAAGGGATTGTCTTTATCTATGCCCCACTAAAAATTTATTAGATCGCTCTATCTCCACGAGATGTCGAAAGTGTGTCTTTTCGATGAGACCGCTTGTTTTAAAAATCATCATTAGTTTTCGCTCTCCTGCAAAATTTACTTTTTTGACTTACAGCATGTGACAGCAACAAGTAGGTACACCAACATCAATAATTAACCTGCAAAAATCAATAAAGAATTTTTCAATGTGCATGCAACCCCTGGCAGAATTGAACTTTTATTAAATTTGCTAGGGGTCCAATAACCGTGGTCGGGTAAGGGTGGTCACTTCGAACCTAGAAGTTAGATACTGCCCTTCCCAATTATTCTCATGGGGACGTTTCGCGTGAGACACCGAACTTGGAGCAATAGTACAGTCTGATAAAATTTTATAAATGATAAAATTCTTGTAATCGTGAAACTTTGAACATGCATTCATCTTGGTAGAATAAATATACAGGTTGTCCCAAAAGGAAGTTGATATTTAGTGGATCGATTTAAAAAAAGTAAGGGTTCTATCGAAAAAATGTTTATTAAATACTAAAATACACAATTTGGGAATTTATTTCTGAAAAATAATATCGTCCAAATTTAAACCGTCACGTTCACGGCATTCATTTAATCGAATCATTCATTTTAAATTTCTTATGACGGGTCACCAGGTAGGCTTCGTGATGGCTGCCATTTCGTGACGGATATTTTCTTTTAACTGCATTAGGGAAGTCGGATTTTTGGCGTACACTTTAGATTTGAGATAACCCCACAGGAAAAAGTCCGTAGGGGTTAGGTCAGGACCACGAGGAGGCCAATTTATGTCACCTCTCCTGGAGATCAATTTGCCAGGGAAAGTTTCACGAACTCATGGCAGAGACGTATTGGACGTATGTAATGTTGCTCCGTTTCGCTGGAACCATGTTCTTTGGTTATAGCCAGTAAGTTTGTAGGGGTGCAGCATTAGGTCTTTGTGCAAAATGCTGTGTAACGATGATCTATGCACATTTAAAGCACTTGCGCGCTTCCGAATCGAAAAGCTTGAGTCATCACGAAAAGACTGATAAACACTCTCTACGTTTTCTACCGTTCTCGATGACCTTGGTCGCCCGGATTTTGGTTTTGCCAGCGTTGTACCGATCTCTTCAAACTTTTTGACCCATTTTCGAATGAGAGGAATGCTTGGCGCATCATTGATTTGACGCAAACCTCAAATATTGCAGAATCTTCTTGACGCTACAGTCGCCGAATCACCATTTTTGTAAAACTCATGCACGCACAACGCGCAGTCGCTCCCGAGAAATGCTTCATAGCGACTAAATTCCCACGAGCCAGACTTCTGATTGACATACCCCCCACGCCCCTCGGAAAAGTTGCGTTCACACAGAAAGCAAAACAAATATCTACTTTCTTTTGGGACACCCTGTAGATCTCTAGAGTACGCCCAAATAAAGTGGTGGAATTTTTGAAAAACATATGTTTATAAAGTAGGTCGAGTGAGGGATCATTTACAGTGTTTTAATTCTTGCTGAATCGACTGAGACCACTACCAAGTCCATTTTATCAATATTTGGTTAAAATCTACAACTTGAACTTTCAAGGTTTCGTTATTTTTTGTTAATAATTAGACAGGTATTTTTTGTTTGTAGAGCGTTTCATTTTCTAGTTCTGTGTTTTTTCAAATATAGCCATAGTCCCGTCTGGGAGACAGTGAAACCAGGAGCGTAGCTACCGCCGTATCAACCATATCAATGATGCGGAGCCCCCGGGTTACAGAGGCCTTTTGTTTCTTTTGTGAGAAATCTTTATCCTTCATTTGGGCCCCCCAACTAATTTTAATACAGGGCCCCTCCAAGGCACGCTACTCCACTGAGTGAAACTATGGCATGCCTAGTTCGGGTATGTTGTGAGGCTGAAGGTTGAGGGAAGGGGAAGGAGATTTGTAGAGAGGAAGGTGGGGAAGTATCTGGCTAACCAGATCTGGACACCAAATACAGCTAAAGACATTTCATGCGACCTTTCAATTATGAATGGTGGTTTTATATCTTTATATGAGGGCAAAACTGAAAGTATCTTTCACTCTGAAACATGCCGCAAAAATAACGTATATTATTTTTTATTAATTAATTGTGAAATAAAACAAATTCATAAAATTAAATTTGGGATTTGAACTCGCAACATTTGGATTGCTAATTGACAGGGGTGCCTCTCGACCACGGAGGCATGTGTTTGGAAATGGCAAAATTATCACATTAATTAAAGGTAAAAAAGGTCTTCCAAAATCCCTCTGGTGAGAGACTACCATAAATAATAGAAATGCTTTTCAGATCAGATCTGAATAAGCACTTGTCAACCTTCACCTTGTTACGTTACAAAAGATAAAGAATAGACCCCCTTATTCCTGTTGCGAGGAGCTAGTGAATTGGCCCCCAGTGCACAGCTCGCCGTACCGCCCCCTCTCCGCCCCCCTCTCCGCACGCGGAGGTCCGTGGCCCCAGTGCCGAACGGCACCCGGCATTCTTTCCCCGGCTGGTCGCTGGCTTGACAACAGTGATTGCGCTAGTGCGCTGTTCGAGAACCTAAAAACTCGTGATTGTTTCTATAATGTGTATTGTGTACGAGAAGGCTCCAGCCCAACGGTAGCCTGTCGGACGGCTACCTCATATCCTGCTTTGTGAGTAAAATGAACCTTTGCCTCCTTTTGTGTGCTACATCCTGCGTTTAAATTCACTAATACGTATTGAGAGTTGAGAAGAGAGAAGTTCCCCGCCACGTTAGAATTCTATACCTAGCAAGTACCCATGTGTAGTTTGCCGAGGCTGGCAATTGTAAAACCCTGTCTCCTTCTAAATGAATAAACCTTTTACTTGCAAAACTGTGTTCTGATTGAGGAAAGAGACCTGGAGATTGTGAGGAAAGAAGGAGGAGGAATTCACAAGCGAACCACAACACTCGCCTTGGTTTTAAGAGGAACCTTGCTTGCTGCCGGCTCTGAGCTAGTTCTGTTGGCCTATGTATTGCGTGTCCTTTCCAGGTTTTGGTTTAGCAAATGGCCGTATAAGCGGCAATGCTAACAACCTCCACATCTCGTATCCCTCCCGCACTCTTCAGTCGCACAATATAGCTAATAGAGGATGTCACATTTCCACTGGTTATTTGGAACTATTGATCGGTTTTCACATAAAAAAAGTTGATAACACACACAATTCAGTCCAACAACTGTAGACAATATAATTTTGTAATAATATAGACAATCTTGCTAACAAATACAAAACCCGATGACGGCAAATCTACGAGTATATGCCCTATTTATCAATTTCTATTAAGCAAAACTCTACCTTTGTCATATCCTTGTAATTCAATTCTTATTTCTTATTTCTCCTTCTATTTTCAGTTTATAGAGAACGAACCTTTTCTATTGTTTATTATTTAATTTAATCGATAATACTTCCTCGACTTATCTATTTTTCTTTGTAGTTTTCCCTTTATTCCTCCTAACAGTTGTGTCTCTCGAGTTATATTATTATTTTCTTTGAAACTGTATTCAAACAAGAAACATTGGTATGTTTTATTGGGTTATTTTATGATATTACGATGCATAACTTGTTTGTTAAAAATGAGAAAAATATATCTTTTATTCTGTTTTTCTTACGCCAATATCATATCGAAATATGTATATTATGTCGTTTTCTTTATGCGAGTTTCTAGGTAGTGGCTCCTACTTAAGAAGACTTTTACATCTTATGCGTTGAGTATTGATCTGCATGTAGATTTGGGCCTAGGGGCTTCGTTTCTGTATAAAAGTGGTTACCTGTTATTTTAATTACCATAGTCATTCAATGAAATGTATTGCATTCGACTACCCTCGGAGACTTCTCTTAAATATAAGGTGGGAAGACCATGGAAGGCCATGCTCCTTGTAAGGCCAATTATTGAAAAGTTTTAGTATTGGCATGCGACCACAAATTCCTTCTACTCACACTAACACCCATCGAACTCAAGGACACAAACGCAGTGGCGAGTCGCTGGCGCCGCTATTTTGTAATTTTTGATATGTTTTTCTTATATACATTAGAAGCGCTGGTTTATTAAATTTCCGTTCCTTTGAGTGTGAGATAAAAACCACAATATTGAATTGCATAAATGCAGGCTGAGAAAAGGAAAGGCGGGAACCACAAACTTACCCGTGGTCCGTATGGCTGCTTTTGATGGTCCACAGCAGGTCATAAGCTCACACATAAAATTATTGCCTTTTTATCTTTTTAATTATTATTTTTTTATTACTCTTTTTGTTTTTGTGCTATTTTATATACTTGATTCTTTATTTAAAAAAAATCTTTTGTGTAATTATGTACAAGTACATGGGACGTGTTAGATTGCACTATCCTCCCAACATTCTAGAATAAAATATGATTATTATTAAAACAATATTTGGCAAGCTAACATAAGATTTATATAACTATTATAAATAATCATTCAAAGTTTTTGTTTTTTTTAAACAATGGCCAAAACTAAACACGCCGTACGTAAGATTTGCATCTGTGTGGGTATTACGATGAAGTCAACTACACTTGACAGACCTTTACCCATAATATATTATATTATAGACAAGATCGTTAAAGAGAAGCGTAACGAAGGAAATCATATTAAGGTTAGGTAATGAACGGATGGATAACGATTGGGAAGCTATCGACGTGTGTATTATTCGAGTATATTTTCTGGGTTATTAGTGTCATTACGCTTGGAGATTTAATTACCTCCGTTTTGGAACACGTTCAAGACGTTATTACCCAAAGGCCATCAAATAGACACTTTTACCTATAAAATAAACACTTAAACTTTGGTTAATTACTACAGCATTTTTTAATTAATTATTAAGCAGCGGTTTATTTTCAAGCTGTACCTACGCTTGAAAAATTGGTGTAAAGGTAATTATTTAAGGAATATCTAATAGAACTTAATCACTGATAATGGAACATCTGGAAAGTAAAAAAATGTGTATCTGTCTATTATATTTAATTTTTACTAAAATTGGACCTCTTGATTTTAAACATCTGTTTTCTGAGACATGAATTTGTACAGCTTTTTCTACTTGAAATATCTAGATTAACCCCTTAGTCAACAGCTTACAAATGAAAATCAATCATGAGCTTTAATGCTTTGAAATTTTCTTTTAATTAAAAAAAAAACGGTCATTTTGAGAGTCCCATTATTTTATTTGGTATTTCGAAAAAAGGGAGACACATTTTTTTAAATTTTGAAAAAATATACGTAGAGTAGATATAATTTTAACGTGTTTTACATGTGTTTAGTGACAGTATCAATTAACGAAACGTCACGAAGCAGAAAAGTACCATAAATAATTCCTGCATCATTTGCTTAAAGAATTGTGAAAGAAAATATATGTTTGTTCATATGAAGCAGATACTTTGTGATGTGACATTATAATTTAAAATAAAACAATAACTTTGTAAACACCACTTTTATTTTTTATACTTTATGCCGACCGGGTTGCGTATTTACAAAACCAATACCGATTCAGTCGCGGTAATGACAAATTTACATTTTAAATATACCTCTATATTGGTTATTTTTTATCTCATTGCAAAAACAAAAATTGTTCTAAAATCTAGTTAAAATAATCTTTCTGATGTGTATATTAGAAATTAATAATTTTATTTCTAAATATTTAAATTTTAATATTATTCCCATATATTGTAAATACACCTCTATATTGATAATTTTTTATCACTTTGCAAAAACAAAAATTGTTCTAAAATCTACATAAAATAATCTTTCCAATGTGTTTATTAGAAATTAATAATTTTATTTCTAAATATTTAAATATTGATATTGAAAATTTAAAGCGACTGAAACGCGGTAGGGATTGTAAATACGCAACCGGGTTTCGCTTCCACTGTAACTTTTTCGGGGCAGTATAATACTCTACTAACGTTAAGTTACATGTGTGTTATATATAATAATATATGATTTGACAAAATGGGCTGGACTCCTCAAGTGTAGATGGATGCCCGTTCCCTTTCCAATTCTCCATCTACACTTATGCCTTCTTCCTCCTTCACTTGATCATATATTATTATCTATATTTATTTTTATTGCATATGTCAAAACAGTTTACATCTAGTGAAGTAGGCAATGTGCATACAATTAAATTATGTAGAAAATTAATTTTGGAACCGTAATGCAAAGTAATCAGATCTCATTTTGCTTCAATTGTTTATGGACCATTCGAGTGACACGGTCGAGTTTACGAGGTGTGCCAAAAGTAACCGAAGGCATGAGTGCTCACTCATTATAATGTGGAAGACCCCCCGACAAAACATGTCACTGTCATCTCTGGAAGTATTTTAATAAGCACATTGTTCTGTATAGTACTGGAGAATACTGGCCCAGTATTGATAGATAACGAGTCTCTCTGGAGAGGACATTTCAGTGATAGATACGTTTTTAGATTTTCACGGCCAAAAGTATTTTCGTTATTTGTTTTTGGGGTGTTATGCCGTGTTGAGCTACCCCCTTAGCCAACATTTCGAACAGCGTTGCAGTTACGACCATTGAACTAAAGGGAAAATAAAAGTTTAAATCCTATTTGTGGACGTATATGAAAGCCTGTTTCAACCGAAATACGCGAGGATTTTGCAGCACACCCTTCTAGAGCTTATGATTTATTAATGATTTCGGTTTGGCGTCTTAAAAGCGTCGTGTAACGATAAATTATTCTGAAACCACAGGCTCGTTGTCTTCCCACACTGCCACGTCCCTCCACACCGTTTTCTCTACACCTACATTTTTGCAATTTAATTTCTTTTTTTTACATTAGCTCCACACAAGAGGCCCAGAGGAAAATAATTTCTCTCAGAACCTATGTCATCTTTAAACATTCTGTGTGGAGGGTCTTTGTAGGAAGGAAAGGGTATGAGGGATGGGTAGAAACTCGGGGTCAATGTATCCAGTAGTGACCTAACCTAACATTGGAGCATGATCCAACCAGTTTCTCCGATCCGGGCCGCCCCGCAGTTTCTGGGCAAACGCTTTCGCCGCCAAGATCTTTGCACCACAGCAAAGACTTTCGCCGCTAAGACCCTTGCACCACTGCTAAGTTACCAAACGTAGTAAACCACTTGAGGTTACCTATGGTAGGCGTGTTGGGTATCCAATAAATGCAGCGGTACTCACCCAACTCCCAAATTGAAAATCGGAAGCTAGTGAGTGGGACTATTATATACCACTATCGTAAAACTAAACCTATTATTAGGATCGTGCTAGATGTTGTCGTGTTCGATCCCGCGACCTTCGGATTGCGAGTCAAGAGTCTTACCCCTCGACGGAGGCCGTCGAAAAGTAAGGCCCTATAATGTTTACAATCTGTACAATATATTAGTTATGATCTACTGTACACCATGATACAGGTAAAAATCAACGCCTAGCATAACAATCCCATGAAAATATCTTGTAATTAAATATTACTAGCTAGTTCCCGGCATGCGTTGAAGTCATATTCAAAGAAATAAATTGTTTCTCCCTGTATTTCCTTACCCGTACGTCCCCGTTCCCCTCTCGCATCCCCTTACCGTTCCGCGTTTCCCGTCCACCTTCCCCGCCCACCCTCTCCGCTCTCCCGCTCCCCCGTCCCACAAACCCCCCTCCAGCATTCCTTATTTTAAGTCCCAGTACACTCAGTTTTCAAGCAGCTCGCGTGCCACCTATTACAATTTTTTTATTTAAATTTTCATTTTTTATATATTACAAATATTCATTTTTGTAGATTATAAGAACAATTAATCAAATTTGGTACCTAACGTAGGTACCTATTTAAAATATCTATAATTTAAAATTACATAGAAAATTCTTTTATTACAAAAAAAATCAATTTCATCAAACGCGCAAACTGTCAAAAGTGCGAAGTTAAAATAGTCGTTAAGTTTTCTGAAATTATTCAATTATCTGCAATATAATTAATTTTTCTTTCCGTAAGAACCTTCTAAAAAGTATTAGAAAACTTTAAAAAAAAAGATGAATGAAATAGGCAAAGTTGTTCTGAAGTTATTGCATGACCAAAGGAAACAAGGATTCATTTTTATATACATAGATTATGGATTTCATAAAAAAATAAAATTTTAAAAGAAGTAGAGGAGGAAAAGGAGACGGGGAAGAGAAAGGTTGTGAAGCACCTAGCTCCTCAGATCTGGACACAAATAAAGATGACACAATTTCCCAAAAAACATAAGTTTGAAATTTGAAAACTTTAAGTTGTCCACACCAGATATCGAATTCGCGACCCCTTATTTCAGAGTAAAAACTATCATTACAATTTCAATTTCAGTCTTTACCATCTTACTTTCATAATTTGATAATTTATTAGATGTAATATTACATTCAAACTAGTGTTGATAGATTAGAAGCTAACAACGGGAATACTAAAATAGATCTATTGTAAATACATAAATCAAACAATTAATAGCTGGGAGTCCAATTGAAAGTTTGATATTTCGGAGTAGTTGAACGCCAGATAACATATTCAATTTCATATTGCTATGTGTTCCTTTATCTGTAACCCTTTCCACGTAACTTCCACTTCCCTTTGTATACCCTCCTCTTCCCCCTTTTCTCTCCCCCGACACCCTACACTTCCTCCGGAATAAGCCAGTTAATCCTTCCAGAACTTCCGGCAATCTTGAACAGCGACACCACTATTCAGTTGAGACAAAACGCCCTATCCAAATGTCTGAATTGAAAGCAGTTTCAAAAGCTGAATATATATTTCTTCAATATTACGCTGAATTTATTCGTTTATTTAGGCATACTGGGTTCCTCAATTTTCAGAGAACAATCCAATTATAAAAATTCAGTCAAAGCATTCAAAATATCTACCTAAAATAACAAAATTACGTAATAAAACTTACTCAAATGACATAATTCAAAGAGAAGCAAGAGCCTCAAGAGACGCAAAGAGAGACACAATATAATATTCTCAACAATTGTTGCACGTACAATTCAAAATTAAAAGAGAATTTACTTTTTACCGCGTTTTTAAAAAACCGACATGTTTCATGAGCAACGTTCACTTCTTCAGGGTTTACTTAAAACTAATTATAGATAATAGACAAATACAACGGTGTCAATTGAAATGTGAGAATGGGTAGAGAGAAGAAGGGCAATAGAGCACAATTTACAAAGGGAATAGGTATAAAAAAGGGTTATTTAAAAATAATCCAGACTGCTGTCCAAAAACACAAAGATATTAGTGTACAAATACATATCAGACTAGTATTCACTGCGCAGCTGAGACGTGGGTACTAAGAGGAATGAGCGAGCACTTGGCGTTTCTGAAAGGAATATTTTAAGGAGCTAAACGTCACAAAATTTATAAAACTGGGAAGACTTCGGTGGCTAGGTCATGTGGAGAGAATGACCGAGCATCAAGCTCCAAAGTCCCTGCTGAACTCAAGACTGATGAGTCGAAGAAGCCTGGGAAGGCCAGGATTAAGATGTATCGACAACGTCTACCTTAAGATTAAGATGTCCCGATAACGTACCTACCTACCTTGGAGCTTTTAACTGGAGAGAGTTGGCACAAAACCCAGATAAGTAGAAGAAAACTCTTAAGGAGGCCAAGACCCACCAGATGATGATTATGATGAAAAACAATTTTTTTAAATTCTAAATTCGCATTCACGCTCTTTCTGATTCATAAGATTTCCAATTTGTCCAAATCCAAACCTTCAAAATTTCAACGTAATAATTCAATTCCACTATTGAAGTCAAAAGTGACTCGTCTCCAATAAATGATTGGCAAACATTGTTAAACATTTTTGAGCAATAGCAGAACAATTAAGAACAACAGCAGAGCAATAACAAACAAATTGTTTCACATTTTTGGGAAATAGCAGAACATTTTTTTAAATCTGTATAAATCATCTACGAAAATGTCTACTTCAGCACACTCTATCTTAATACATGGTCAACACGTTTGGGTCTCGGGGCTGGAATAGACGATATTTAAAAAAAATATTTTGGTGATATATGCGAACATTTTTTTCAATACAATATTGGCAAGACATACTGTAGTTTTAAGATGACCGTGAATTATTTTGCATAAACATATTAGATTAGTCAACATCCTTCTAATTTTAAGTGTTTTAATATTGAAGTATCTAAAAAATTTGGGACCATGTGGAAACCTACTTAGTTCCAGACCGTATTCAAAACACTTTTCATATACGGATTTAAATGAACGAAAATCATATAGGTACTCTTCACCAAGTAACTACAAATCTGAAAATCTGTGTGCTAAAACTCATATATACCTTCCTACGGTTGTCATGCAATGCTGCTGTGACGAAATGTTTATAAATTTTTACTATCATTTTCATACATTTTGATATTCGACGTATGAATCCTGCCATTAAGAATTCACATACCTACAAGGCCAATCAGACTAAACCATTTTTTTCATTTGCCAGGGTGCAGAACCAACCTTAGAAAAAATTCTCCAATCCCCCGTATATGCGCGCAATATAACACACAATTTAACAATATCGATATTCTTAATAATACTCTTGTGAAATACCGAAACGAAGTCAAGCGTAAGACCACAAATGTTAATTAAATTAATGCACAACTATAGAAAAGGTGCAGCATGAGCATCTCCTGTCTCCATCCCATCTTCCTCTGCCTCTTGCCCTTTCCTATTCCTTCTTCCTTCTAATATACATATAATGTATAT